>CM076580.1:319523312-320123312 GCA_034641835.2 Pinus albicaulis | reverse complement strand
AGTCATGTCTAAATGATCAAGGATGATCTCAAGATATGGAATCTATTTTAAAATCAAATCAATAATGATTATACAAGCCAAGAATTAATATTTATCCTTACTAGTATTATTATTATTATGATACTATTATTTATAAAATAGTCTAAAGTCATTCACCTTTAATGGCTTAATAAAAAACGAATTCTCAATATTCTCATGAAATAAGTCAATTAAATTGAGAATCTCTAACTTGGCAAATCGAACCTCTTCCTTGGAATAAAGTAGTAACTCCACTCTTAAGAGAATGTAACTCTCCCTCACTAATTCGATGTATGGCAAAAATGTATCTCCTCATTAAATGCACTTTTAACTTCCTCACTCAATTCGATTTGTAACTCTCACTAAATATTCTCTCATGTCTAATTGTAACTCTCGCTCTTCCCACACAAGTTTTTTCGCTTCTATTGGAATAGAGGTGGTGGTACTAATTGTCAGGCAAAAGATTGTGGCACCGCGGGGTTTACTTCAGAGCACTGTTTGGCTTGCCATCGATTCTATTAGGATTGTTGGAGACGCTAAAACTGTCATTATCTGGTTGCAGGGGAGGAAATCTCTCGTTGTTCCTTTGCTTCATCACTAGATGGCAAACATTGCTGCCCTCCGTTCATCTTTCTTTGACATATCTTTCCTCCATGTGTACAAAGAACAAAACATGGAAGTTGATGCTTTGTCCAAGTGCAGGCTTCCTCTATTCCCCTACAATATGTTTTTTTAACTCTTGATTGACAGGACCATTCATTATTTAGGATCCTTTGAGCTATGAATGTTTTCTCTCGACTGTTTGGCTTCTCAGATCTTTATTGTTGCTCGATCGTGGAACACGGGATTCTCTGACAAACGAATCCCACTCTGGTTATCACAAAGGATAACAGTGGTATCTAGCACATGTACAAGTCCATTATGAAAAATAATGTCTGGGATGTGGTTCAGAGACTGGAGGACAAAACTGTTGTCACCTCGAAATGGCTCTATAAGATCAAGCATAAATCTGATGGTAGTGCTGAAAAGTTCAAGGCAAGATTCGTTGCCTGAGGCTTCTCTCAAAAGGAGGGCATAGACTATGATGATATATTTGCACCTGTAGCCCGATATACCACCATCCGATCTATTATTTCCCTTGCTGTTACGCAAGGATGGAGTCTTCATTAGATGGATGTGAAGACCGCTTTTCTGCATGGTTCGATAAAGGAAGAGGTGTATGTGGAGCAACTTCTGGGGTTCGAAGTCCAGGATAGAGACTGTCATGTATGTAGGTTGAAGAAAGCCCTCTATGGGTTGAAGCAAGCCCCCAAGGCTTGGTACGAGAGGATAGATAGCTACTTTATGAAGCTAGGCTTCACTCGAAGTAATGCTTAACCGAACCTTTACGTAAAGATTGATAGAGAAAAGCCTCTCATTCTGGTTCTCTATGTGGAGGATCTCTTCCTGGTAGGTGCTAACCCTCTCATTCATTAGTGTAAGAGGGAGCTCGCTTCTGAGTTCGAGATGAAAGACCTAGGACTGATGCATTACTTCCTAGGCTTGGAGGTCTGGCAGAGACCTGGCGAGATTTTCTTCTCTCAAGGAAAATACATTGTGAAGTTGCTGGAAAGATTTGGAATGGTGGACTGTAAGTCCGTGTCGACATCGATGGAGCTCAACTTTAAGAAGTTGAGTGGAAACGCTGCTGGGCCTGTGCTAGCAAATCCTACCGAGTATCGACAACTCGTAGGGGCCCTGATGTTCTTAGTGAACACCAGTTCGGACGTATGTTTTGCAGTGAACACTTTGAGTCCACACATGGTTGATCCTCATCACATTCACTGGGTTGGTACCAAGAATCTGTTGAGATATCTTCAGGGCACGATAAACCATGGGCTGAGATACACTGTCGAGAGTTTGAGACTCCATGGATATACTGATGCCGATTGGGCTGGCAGTGTGGTGGATCGCAAGAGCACATTTGGATGCTGCTTCACACTTGGGTCTGCTTTGGTATCTTGGATGAGCAGGAAGTAGAAGTTAGTGGCTTTGAGCACCGCTGAGGCCGAATACATTGCAGCAAGTATGGCCTGTTGTGAAGCTATTTGGTTGCGAAAGCTCTTCAGTGAGCTGTTCGGACATATGCTAGATACCACCATTATCCTTTGTGATAACCAAAGTGGGATTCGTTTGTCAGAGAATCCTGTGTTCCACGATCGATCCAAGCATATTGATATTTGGTACCTCTTTATCTGGGATATGGTACAGCGAGACGCTGTAAGGCTCGATCATATAGGAACTGATGAGCAGGTCGCTAATATTCTCACAAAGCCCTTGGGTAGGTCAAGTTCCTAACCTTCCATGAGAATCTTGGAATCGTGGAACGACCCTATGCTGAGGGTCCTGTTGGATGATGAGCTCTAGGAGCTCCAGGGGGCTTTGGGGTTAGCTTCTTGGAGCTATAAGCAACCACATGGCTAGGCTTGCCGAACCTTGTGGGTGTGCTTCAGCCCCACCGTGAAGATATTGAGTTGGTTAACCTCTCTTTGATCTGTGCCCCGCATGCATCCTACCCACGGTGTCTCGTTCTCATGGGAAGTACCTCTCATCTTGGCCAATGAGGTGGGAAATGTGGATAGAGACCAATAGCAAGATCGATAGACGCATCAGAGATTGCCGTACTCTCTATGTCTAGAATGGCACGTGTCCAAACACTTGATCTGGGATCAAGTCTAGTGAGGTTTCGGACCTCCAACTAACTTCGGGTCAATTAAACTAACTTTGGGTCAGTATGCGACTCCTTTGAGTCCTATAGAGGTTTCGAACCTCTGAGTTGACTTCGGGTCAGCTGGGAGTGATGTCTTTGTGACTCACCATTTGAAATAAAGAAGCCAACAAAACAAGTTACGGCGTGATGACGCACGATGTTTGGATGGCACAGGTGGATGGAGTTCTCCCTAGTTGAGAGGGAGTGTTAATTTTGGGCAACTAGGTCCAAACTCCATGTTGTACTGCTCAGATGATGATGATGCCAATATTTTTATTGGATTCTTCTTTTGGAGAGGTGCAAGATTGATCTAAAGATCATCTTGATCGGATGAGCAGAACATTTATTTTGAATTTATTCCACTTATGTGCAAAGTCGGCCAGAATTGTAATGTAGGCTTGGAGCCCCAATAGATGTGTCACACACACTCACAGATGGATATATATTGGACAGACTTGGAGGTCATTTCATCATCCACGCATCACACACTTCTCTCGTGTCTGATTGGTACGATCATTATTTGGAGGCTTCTCTTCTCACACGTGGGAAAACAGTAGCTAGGGTTTCGGTTTAGATTTGTCTAGGGTTTCAGCATAGCTTTGACCAGCATTGACTTTGGTCAACACTTGGTCCATTTGACCTCAAACTCTCCCAAAATTCCGATTTCTGCAATCCGCATTTTCGAGCACAAAAACTAAGGCTAGACCTTGACCTTTGACCTGCTGCATTGACTTTCTGTTCTGCTGTTCTACGTTGACCATTGACTAGACAATGTTGAATTTTGTTGACTTTGTGTTGAATTTTTTGGAGCTCTCTTGATGGTTGTGTGATACTTCTGGTTTGAAGTAGCACCACTACACATATTTTGCTGATCAAGTTAAGTGTATTTTTGGCTTGTCTTCCATCGATCTGTTGGTATGTTCTATCAACATTTTACTTTCATGATTATGTGGTTGCTATTTGGTATCAGGTTTAAAGGAAAATTGCATCAAGCATAGAACATCTTCGAAAATTTACATGATTCACTAGAGAATTCAAGTGTTGTTGTCAAATCCAAATATAAAAGGGGTGAAATCAAAACTAGAAAATTATCTTTGATTCTCTTAGTGATCATCTCATTACTTATGTTTCTGGTTTGAAGAAAGCTAAAGAAATGTATGACAAACTAATTGACATGTTTGCAATTAGTAACTTGAACTAGATTATTGCCTTGAGGAATCAACTGAAGGACATCAAGATGAACAAAGGGGGGATGGTTCAAGCATACTTCCTGAGAATGACTAAAATCAAGAATCAACTATCAACAATTGGTGAAGTTGTACTCGACAAAGAAACGATTTTGACCGCACTTGGAGGCCTTTTTCTTGTTTGGGAAACTTTTATCACCACCATAAACAATATTAACACTATTCCCACATTATATGAGCTCCTGGGAAAGTGTATGCAGGAGGAGGCTAGAATGATCTCTAGAGGGATAATTTCACATCATGAAGAAGGAGAATCTACTACATTTTCAGCCTATGACAAGAGAAAGAAAGGTAATAAAGACTATCATCGTTTTTCAAAGAAATCTACTTTCAAATCAAATGATTCCTTTAAATGGAATCTAAGCATGTCAAAAGTTAGATGTTTTAACCGTAAAAAACATGGTCAATTTGCTCGTGACTGTAGAGAAAGAAAAAGAGCATCTAGATTCAAAAACAAATATGATTATAGAAAAGACACTTATGAAAATCAAAGAAAATACCATCCTAAGAAAACAAGAAATCCAAGCTATAGAAATAATGCAATAGAAACTCAATCATAATATTTTCTTATTTCTTCTCTTTCCAGTTCTTCTTCAGCATATTTATTTGATAGCTGGCTAGTTGATAGTGGTGCTTCTAAACACTTTACTGGCTACAAAGAAGCACTCTCTAATCTAGTTGAGTGCGAGAATAATTTAAATGTTATCCTTGGAGATAATTCTACTCACCAAGTTAAAGGTTATGGTTCAATTTCATTTCAGTTAGATGATGGAAAATCTATTTTTTTTGTAAGAAGTTGTGTATGTACCTGGTTTGAAAAAGAATCTTGTATCCATAAT
This sequence comes from Pinus albicaulis, assembly GCA_034641835.2. Taxonomy (NCBI): domain Eukaryota; kingdom Viridiplantae; phylum Streptophyta; class Pinopsida; order Pinales; family Pinaceae; genus Pinus; species Pinus albicaulis. The sequence continues at coordinate 320,118,459 of CM076580.1, read as the reverse complement.
TGTTGTAGAAGATAAATGAATGAAAGTTTATTTTATTAATGAAAAAGTTTTAACCTGACCTTTGAACTAAAGTATGAGAGAAGCCTTCACTCTTGGATGAAGATGTGAAGGGATTTACAAAGTCAATGGTAAACCCATTCATGCACTGTTCCATGATATCAATGTTCAGTGTGATCTATGGCACAAAAGATTCGCTCACCTATTCTCTAAAGCCTTGCCTCATGTAAGGAATATGGTTTCTGAAATGCTTGAGATCAGAATAGATCATAAAGGAGTTTTCCCGGGATGTGCAAGTGGAAAGCATGTAGAGGGATCATTCCCTTCAAGTAGAACAAAAACTAGTCAGGTACTTCAACCCATACATTTTGATTTATGCAGACCTATGCCTGTTACTTCTCTTGGTTGCTACTTGTATTTCATAATTTTTGTGGATGAATTTTCTTGCAACTAGATTAGGTGGTTTCTCTTACTTTGATAATTGCTTGTGATGATTTTACTTAACTTAATCAGTTTCTTCTTTCACTTGATTATAGTAAGTGTTCTTATCATCAAACATCTACCAAAAAAATAAAGAACAATAAAACAAGAGGACACTAGATATAGGCGATCAACCAGGACGAAAGCCTCTCCCGTTGAGAGGAAAATGATGGGGAAGCATTTGACATGTTTAGAGATTTCAAGGCTCTGATTGAAAATCAAATTGGAAAGCTAATCAAAGCTTTCAGATCTGGTAATGTGGGAGAGTTCACCTCCAATGATTTAAATAATATTTGCAAAGACACTGAAATAAAGTAAGAAATCACTGTGTTGTACAATCCACAACAAAATGGTGTGGATGAAAGGAAGAACGAAACCATTATGGAAGTGGTCAGAACCATGTTTCATGATTAAAAGCTACCAAAGTTTATGTGGGCAGAAGCTGCAAATACCGTTGTTTATGTGCAAAATAAAACTCCTCATTAGGGCTTAGACAATAAGACTCATGAAGAAGTCTTCGTTGGTGAAAGGCTTGAGGTGAGTCATTTGAGAATTTTTTGCTATCCTGTGTACTTCCATGTGCCAAAAGAGAAAATGAACAAATTGAAAGTTTCAGGTAAGAAAGGTACATTTGTTGGTTATTGTGATAATTCAAAAGCTTATAGAATTTATGTCCCTAGTCAAAGAACTATAGAGTTTAGCAGAGACATAACATGTGATGAAGATACAACTCTTGGAAAGGCAAGAGACTCTTCTTCTCTTGCCATTGCTGAAAGACAAGCTGTTAATGAAAAAGAGTCTGCATTTGTGCCTGAACCAGAACCTGAGAATGAGCTTGTTGATAATCCCATGGGTTCCGTGGATCCCCTATATCCTCCACCACATGATCCTCCTACCAGAAAGAGGCCGCTATGGTTGCGAGATACCTTACAAGATGCTGAACAACATGATGCCCCAAGAGGAACGTTCAGAGAAAGTAAGAAGCCAAGTCGATTTCAAGGGTATGTTGTTGCCATGAGCAATATCATTCAGGAAGAACCTTGCACTTTTCAAGAAGCTGCAAAAGAACTAGTTTGGAAAGATGCCATGAATGAAGAATACGAGTCCATCATCCAGAATGATGTTTGAGAAGTGGTTCCTAAAACTCAAGGTAAATTTGTTGTCACTTCCAAATGGTTGTTTAGGATTAAACATGGTGCAGATGGTAGTATTGAAAAATATAAGGGTAGGTTTGTAGCTAGAGGTTCCTCTCAGAAAGAGGGAATAGATTATCATGAGATTTTTGTACCTATAGCTCGATATACTACTATTCGATCTGTTGTTTCCTTAGCTGCTAGCCAGGGATGGACTCTTCACCAAATGGACCTGGAATTGCTTTCTTGCATGGCTCCCTCAAGCAAGAGGTATTTGTAGAACAGCCATAAGGCTTTGAAGAGCATGTCAGGGAAAATCATGTATGCAGATAGAAGAAAGCCTTATATGGGCTGAACTTTGAAGCAAACTATAAGAGCTTGGTATGTTTGCATTGATAACTAACTGATGAAGCTTGGTTTCACCAAAAGAAGTGCAGACCCAAGCCTCAACTTCAAGACTGTCCAAGGTATACCTTTGATTTTGATGTTGTCTGTGCATGATTTATTCTTGATAGGAGGAGAATCTCTTATCCTCCAGTGAAAGACGAAGTTAGCTTCTGAATTTGAAATGAAAGACCTTGGTTTGATGCCTTACTTTTTGGGTCTAGAGGTCTAGCAAAGACTTGATGAAGTTTATCTTTCTCAAGGAAAATATTTTGTTAAGATTCTTGAAATATTTGCTATGGTAGAATGTAAGTCCATGCATACTCCTATGGAAATGAACTTTAAGAAATTATGTGGCAAAGTTGTAGGACTGAATCTGAAAAATCTCACGGGGTATAGAAAACTCATTGGTGCTTTGATGTTTTTGGTAAATACTAGGCCTGACATATGCTTTGCTGTAAACACTTTAAGTCAACGTATGATTGATCCCTTTCATGCCCACTGGATTGCTGCAATAATGTACTCAGATACTTGTATGGAACTATCAATCTAGGATTGAAATACACTACTAAAAATGTAAGACTTCATGGATATACTGATGCTGATTGGGTTGGTAACTCTATTGATAGAAAGAACATTTTTAGGTGCTGCTTTAGCTTGGGATTCACCATGATCTCTTGGATGAGCAAAAAGAAGAAGTCTTTTGTAGTGAGTACAATTGAAGGTGAGTACATTGCTGCTAACATGGCTAGCTGTGAGGTAGATTAGCTGAGGATGCTTTTTGGGGAACTATTTGAGCAAGTTCCAGACAAAATAGTTTTAGATTGTGACAATAAGAGTGAGATTTGTGTTGTAGAAAATCTTGTGTTTCATGACAAGTCCAAGCATATTGAGATCAAGTATCACTATATTCGAGATATGGTGCAGAGAGGAGCAGTGAAGCTCCATCACATCTCCATTGATGATCAGATAACTGATATTCTTACCAAGCCTTTATCGAAAGGAAATTTCTTAGTTTTTAGCAAGGTTTTGAAAATCGCGATCGGGATTAAATCGACGAGGGGAAAAAATCGGAAAAATTCGTAAAAATCGGGAAAACATCGGTAAAAATCAGGAAAAAATCGGCACATACAAAAATATTCGTTTTTTTTCAATTTTTTTAATATCTAAAGCATCTACAGCATAAAATAAATGCATTGACACATAAATATGAAAAAAAACTAATATATAAGATGTGTAATATCATGTCTAGTGCTACATCACACATAAAACTGAATCCCGTCCTGAATACTAAGTCCTGAGTCTCAAGAGTCAACTCAGCCTCAAAATATCAACAAAAAATATAATAATGTATATACAAAGGAATGTCAATGCTCCATATAACCTATGGTCCTATACCACTGATTTCCTCTACCCCTCTTGTGAGAAAATACAACAGCTTTGCCTTTCTCTCTAGATGAAGAAGCTGGCAGGACTGGCAATGGGCTCTGTCGTGCTAAAGGAGGCACCAGAATGGAAACCTGAAGCACTAGGAGCTAAAGGAGGCAGACCACGTCCTCTACCGGTAGTAGTGGTAGGTGGTGTCACTTCCTCCTCCTGCTCCTCCTGCTGTTGCTCCTCGTCCTCGTCCTCCTCCCCCTCCACTACCTCCTGCTCTATCCAATCAGGGGTTGACTCCATGACAGGCCTCTCAGCCTCAACCCTCCATTCAGGAGTGGTGTCAATCGCATCTAAAGAAATGGCCTCCATATCAGGTGTCCTCTCAAGTTGTCTCACCCAAAATCTAAGATTGTAGTAGACATAAACCATGTCATTGAGCCGCTGGGCCTCCAACCTGTACAAGGGTCATAAATTAATAAATTAAATATTAAAAAAAATATATATTTAATGAATTAAAAAAATCAGTTGGAATCTTTTAAGTTTTTTACCTGTTGCGCTTTTTGGTGTGTATTTTTTCAAATACACTCCAGTTACGCTCGCATTCTGAAGCGCTACATGTTTGGCTGAGTATTTTAATGGCAAGTTATTGGAGTTTTGGTAATTTGCCACTGTAGCTCCTCCACCATGCATCTACAAGTTACAAGTTACAACAAATAAGATAAACTTATAAAGTTACAAACATAAGAAAAATTTTAAAATAATGAAAATCTTACCTAGCATTTTAGTATTCCTATCCTGGACAGCCATGTCGAAGCTCAAGGTGCCACCTGCCATTCTGTATACCTCCATCTCTTTGGATATCTCTACACGTTCTGATGGATTTGGCACCATCTTATGAACACAAGTGAAAAAGCCATCCATGACCTCAACATCAAATAGGAAACTACATGAATAAGAAAATCCAGGGTTCAGGAAAATCCTTGCAGCATGAATGGGACAATGGAGTGTGTTGTTCCATCGATCATCAATCACTTCCCATAAAAGAAGTTGTTTCTGAAACCCCTCATCACCCTTATCATCATAATCGCTACGAACAACTTCTTTGGCCCTATCCATGGCCTCATACAAGTAGCCCATTGCGGGCTTGTCTCCATCCACCAATCTAAGAACCTTTACCAAAGGTTTAGTAATGCTGCACACCTCTTCCACTCCAGCCCAAAAACTTTCTTGATATGACACCAACCTGTAGATGGCCTCTCCCTCTGATTTGCAGCTGATAGTCAAAGCACGCCACTCATCTGAAAGAAACATTCTCTTCAAATCCCACTTAGAATTCAAGAGGGATTGAAGAGATATGAAACTAGTGGCAAATCGTGTAATAGCAGGCCGCACCAACTCCTTCTTGTTGGTGAATGTCCTCATCAAATGAAGCACAGATGCATGATTATATATAAATTTTGTGATGCTCTTTGATGATTCTACAATATCTTTGACAAAATCAATCTTTCTGATGTCCTCCAACATCAAATCAAGGTAATGTGCAGCACAAGGTGTCCAAAATATGCTCGGATACCTCTCCATAAGCATCTTGCCAGCAGAAACATAGTTTGCAGCGTTGTCTGTTATGATTTGGACAACATTTTGGGGCCCAACCTCCAGAATGAACACATCTAATAAATCACATAATAATCTTGCATCTTTGACATGTGCAAATGCATCAACAGATTTCATAAACATTGTCCCCTTGGGACAACTGACCAAGAAGTTAATAAGGGTCCTACCTCTTTGATCAATCCAACCATCTGACATCACAGTGCATCTTGTGACTTCCCATGATGCCCTTAACTCTTCCAATCTCTTAGTGCAGTCAACTTTCTCATTTTGCAGAATGCGCCCTCCAAAGTCATCATATGAAGGGGCTTTGTATCTTGGGCCAACAATAGCGATAACATCAATCGTAGCCTGATAAAATGGTTTGTTCCTGACAACACTGAAAGGAATATCACTCCAAAGAAACAGTTTGCTAAACAACTTATCAGCTTCTTCCTTCTCCTTTTTTTTAATAAGGGAGGAGATAGATGGCTGTGCCCCGTGAGTGGTTCTAAGAGCAAAAAATGAGGAGGCAACTACGGGGCTGCCTGTAGAAGAGGCTGATGCTGAAGAGCCACTACCACTCTCACGGTCAACTCTAAACCTTGATATTTGACTCTTCAAAGCTGCCTTGCTGAGTTTAGTGGTTTCTATTTCTCCCAATGAGTTCATGGCTCTTCTGATTATTTCTGGATTGGTGTTTGCGCTAGGGCCTATTTCATGCCCAGGAATTTGTGCCAGGTGTTATTTCAACTTGTATACCCCCCTAATCATGTGATGACTACATAATTTGCAAGTCAAGTTTGATCGGTCGAACCCCTGATTAGGTTCACCAAATTCCCATAAAGGATCTAATTTCCTTGGCATGTTGGAAACTTTGAACTTTGAACGTTGAAATTTGAACTTAAGGCACAAGAAAAATTGCAAGTTAAAAAATAAAATAAAAAAAATTACAATTTTACATACAACATTTTGATTTTTTTCACAAAAAAAAACCCTCAACTCAATGCAAAAATAATGGGAAAAAATACATGTTGAAACACAAGCAAAAATAATGGGAAGAAACTAAGAGCACAAGAAGAAATCTAAAAAACAAAATTTAACAATTTTTTTTTTTGCATTTTTGACCAAAATAAACCCCCCCCTCTAAAAAAAAAAAAAAAAAAAAAAAACAACCAAATGCAATCACAAATGATGAAAAATACATGGGTAATAGAAACCCATGGAAGAACAAGAAAAAAACAAAAAAAAATGGGTCAAATTTGATGCCCATACCTGGAAAAAACGTTTTGCCGGAGACACTTGGTCCAAATTTGATTTTTGTTCGCTTGGCTTGCAAGAAATTCTTCACTTTTGTCAATCTTGGGCTTGTAGATCACGTATCTCCCTCCTTGGCTATCCTCCTTCACTCCTTAGCTCTCATAACCAAACCTGTCCATGTGAAAATGAAAAAAAAAAATACATCAAAATCGCATTTTAACCTCGTTATTTTCCCTTGCCACGATATTTTCATATCGAATCGCGATTTTTTGCCGATCGATGATTTTTTCAAAACATCGGGGAAAACATCGCCGATTAAATCGTTCGCCCGAAAAAATCGCGATGTTCACTTCACTGGTTTTTAGAGAGTAGCTTGGACTTATGGATGTGAACATTTTAGGAAGCGGTCACTACTGATCGAGAACACTGAGTTGCCTTTTCCCCCCTATCAGAGTTCACAAGATTAGGGAATGCTACTGGAAAGCTCCTGAGGATGAGGGACCTCTTGTTTAGTGTGTGCCACAAGAGTACGCCTCAGTATGCATCCAACCCACAGTCTGGGATGTGTGAAGATCCACTTATTTGACCAATAGGTGTAGTGAGACTTGTTTGAGTGACTTGTCTAAGATGCAAGTGTTCCACCACTTGACATTTAAAGAAGCTGGGTTGTGTTTGATTCTTGTCTGCATGACTTGTTTGAGTCTTTTATATGTGATGGCTGTGTTGTATCACTTAATTTTTGGGATGAAAGTTGGTTGAGTGTAATCCTTGTCTATGTGACATGTGATGATCCTTTCCTTTCCAAATTTGTGTTAAGTGGATGATTCTTCTTTAGATTGCGACTTCATGGTTGCAAATGTTACAAAGCAGAGTTGAATTGAGATGAATGAAAGAGATCAAAGAAAGCAGATATCCTTGATGCAGAAAGAAATTCCTCCCTAGCTGGGAGGGAGTGTTAAAATTTGGTAGCTTAGGGATGGATTTTTCCTAGAAGAAATCATATCTTTCAGTTTTGTTTGAACCACCTATAATAAAATTTCATTTTTGACAATTCTAATATGACGTTCCAAAAATAGTAAGTCACATCTCAATTTGGGAGTGACTTTCCAAAAATAAAAAGTCATGTCTAAATGATCAAGGATGATCTCGACATATGGAATGCACTTTAAAATCAAATCAATCATGATTATACAAGTCAAGGATTAATATTTTATCCTTACTAGTATTATTATTATTATTATTATTATGATACTATTATTTATAAAATAGTCTAAAGTCATTCACATTTAATGGATTAATAAAAATAAAATTCTCAATAGTCTCATGGAATAAGTCAATTAAATTGAGAATCTTTTACTTGGAAAATTGAACCTCTCTCTTGGAATTAAATAGTAACTCCACTCTTAAGAGAATGTAACTCTCCCTCACTAATTCGATGCATGGAAAAAGTGTAACTCCTCATCAAATGCACTTCAAACTCCCTCACTCAATTTGTTTTGTAACTCTCACTAAATATTATCTCATGTTTAAGTGTATCTCTCTCTCTCCCTAATTCGAATTGTAACTCCTCAAGCCAAGCGTACCTCTCTCTCTTTTCTTGGGATGAGTTACACTAATCCTCAAGTGACTCCTCCCTCATGGAATTTAACTCTCCTATTGTTTGTTCAAGGCATGAATTCATGTTGTAACTCCTCTCCTTTCTCATCTATTTAAGCACGAGCAAGTGAGAGATGAGATTAACATGTTCATTTTGAAGAAGGAGAGCAAGTGTTGAGTGTGTGTAAGATAAGTGCGAGAGCAAGAGCAAGGGAAGAGTTGGAACAAGTGTGAAGGACAAGATCTGATCAAGAGAAGGAGGAGATCTTCAAGCAAAGAACAATAACACTTTAGCTACAAATTGATCAGACATTAGTGACTTTATTCATTCTCTTTGTCTCTATATACTCTGCTGAACAATTGAAGAAATCTATTACTAGAGGAATCATTTGGGTTTTCCCCTGGTCATTGGACCTAAATCTCAGTGTTTCATATTTGTGCTTGGTTGTCTTCATATGATCGTTATGCTAATTTTCTATCTATAATTGCTGATCTGAAAAGTTTTGAAGAAGAAATCTGCATTCTAAGTAATTGTAACAACATATAACATTTAATTTTTAACAAAGCACATTCAAGTGCCGTCATAGAACATAGCGTTTTTTGCATAGATCTTTCAAGTTTCCACAAAGAATTTTTAAGTTTCTACATAGAACTTTCATATTTTTAACAACTATTTTGATCTTGAATACAACTCCTCAAAGAATATCGGTCGCAAATGCTTATGCAATCAACCATTCAACCTACCAGTGCCTTCACAAGGCTTACAATTGTTTTTCTTGGCCATAGTGCATGACATATGGAGAATATAGTGTCCACTTTCACTCCCTCTCAACCAGGGAGGACATCCTCACTCTTTCTCAAACAGGGAGGACATGCTCAGTCCCTCTCAAACATGTTGAGAAATCTCGGCGAAACTAGATTAGGTGGCTTCTCTTACTTTGATAATTGCTTGTGATGTTTTTACTTAACTTAATTAGTTTCTTCTTTCACTTGATTATAGTTAGTGTTCTTATCATCAAACATCTACCAAAACAATAAAGAACAATGAGATAAGAGGACACTAGATATCGGTGATCAGTTAGGGCGAAAGCCTCTCCCGTTGAGAGGAAAACCCACAAGAACTCTTCTCTTCTTATATAAATTCAATTGACGAATTCCAAGACCTATGACCCTTGACCAAGACACCTCCAAGACCAAGTCAAACTTTTTCCCTGAAGCACTTTCACAACCTAAGTCAAACTTGCCTTCCAATGACTTCCAATTGACCTTTGACCAAAATTTCGGACCTACAACTTTGATTGTAATTTCGACCCGCAGACCCTGCTGCAGAAGCCCTAGTTGACATGTGTGATTGAATTATGGTGATTTATCCTCCTCCCTCCTTCGCTTGAGATGACTTCTCCTCCTTATCAATTTAGTGTGCAAGGGAGACTTCGTTTTGACCCAAAAATCGGCTCTTGTTGATGATTGCAATTTTGACTTGCAGCAACTTCAGAATGCCCTAGCTCATCTTCGCACGTGTGAGAGTGATGACCCAAAAACAATCCAAAATCATTAAATTTTCTTTCTTTATGCTTCCTCCTTCGCTCGGATAAGTGAGTTCTTCTTGTCTTCTTATCGAACTTCCATTATTTGATTGGATGTCTTTGAATGAGGCCGAATGCTCCTATATATAGGCTTCTTGTCACATCTAGTAGGTTGACTTGTCACTTGATAAGGCCGACTTGTTGCTTGCATATGGACAAGGTCTTGGAGGGTCTTTTGACTCTATTTGACTCAAATAAATTTTCCTTACAATATGTAACATGGCCCAAAAGGGTCTTCCATACATGACAATGAATCAATTGACTTGTAGACTCAATGACAAGCCCTAGAGCACTCAATGGGTGCTTGAACTAAAAATAAATTTCCCTTGAACATGAAACCCATGCTGCAAGAATAACAATAATAAATTTAATTTTCTCTTTACATCAAATACATAAAAACTAATGTTCCACCAAGTTTTCGGGATGTGGGGGCGAGGGAGCGGAGATACACAGGAGCAGCCTATGCAAAATCTCCCCACCAATTTTTAGGAAAGGTGGGGGGACGTGTAGGTCTTAAAAACTTATAAATATATAAATATATGATATATCATTGAAATTTTAATATTTATAATGTAAATGTCTTTATCATTATATAATATATAACACTTACATCATGAAGGATAATTGATAAATCGATGAATGATACAACTGAAACAAATTTAAAACGAAAAGCATGATATCATATAATCATACATCATGCATATAAGTTTGTAACTATATAGTGTAACTACTAACAATGTATAATGAAAATAAATGTTTAAAGTTTTAAAGTTTAAACCATATTGAAGTTCCAACTATGAACACTGAATATTGAAATAAAAGTTACGTATGATACATCAAGAGTCAATTTTTTATAGAGTCAAGAGTCAAGTCTAATATGAACATATACTTGCGTGGAAGAGATATTGATAAGAACATTCAAATGAAAGCTAGATTGGCGATCTACCAATTACAAGGGAACGTAAGAACATTCTCGGACTCTTGGTGATGGCGGGAACATTAATCGAGAGTGTGAAATGAACATTCAACAATGAAAATAAACTTTAAAGTTTAAAGTTTAAACCCATCCTCATACATAGAAATTCGGATTTTTTTGTTTCATTAAAAAAATTTGCGGATTTTTTGGCTAGGGAAATGACCCCTCACGATTCCTTTCGCTTCGGAAATGACCCACTTGGAGGACTCAACCCCGAAAATTGAGGAAACGCCCCCTTAGAAATTTCCGCGCATACCCTACTTTTTGGGAGCATGGGGAAACAACCCCTAGCCTTCCCCAAGTCCCCAGAGCGTGAGGGAGCTAGGAAACTCGACCCCCAGGTGGGGGGACACGACCCCGTGGAACACTGATGAAAACATGATTACATTTGTCATTATGAAGACCAAACCTAGTTACATATGTCAACACTCCCTCTTTACTAGGGAGGTATTCATAACCCATACAAGGTACTTGGACATTCTCAAACTGGCGAGTTCTCATAAGAAGAATCAGACTGGTAAGCCATCTCATAAGCCATCTCATCATACCAACCAACATTGTCACATAGCAAGGCTTGACGAACAACTCTATCTCTCCACAAGATCAGAGCACAATGCTGGCGAGACCAATGATTTACAGACACCATCATCATTGTCTCTCAAGGCACATACCCCACTCGATTGTTCAGAGGGTATGCCCTTTTAGGACAATTCCTATCTTGGAATAACAAATCCTCAAGGAATTTCCTCTTCGACTACTCTTATCTTGGATTCCATACCTCATCCTCAAAGAGTTTCAGAATTAGTCTCAGATGCTTAACCAATCCTCCATTCTTTTTTTCATATGAAGACAAGAATGATGTGTCTATCTTTTCCTCTCAACTAGAGAAGATATACTCATTCCTATAAAGAAATATACCTAAGCTCCCTCTTATCCAGGGACTTGCCGAAGATCCCTTTTAACTAGGGACTTGATTCCAAGCTCCCTCTTAACCTATGTCACAGGGTTCGTCGGACCTAAATGTTGAGGTTCGAAATTAGCCGAACTTCAAAAATTTTATTAAAATTCGGTTAGGTTCGACCAGGTTCGGCGCCAGTATCTCTGTGTTCACGTTCTCTATGTTCAGCTCTGTAATAACCAATGCGAGATAGACGGGTGTAACCGTGTAAGGGTCAGAGCAAATGACCTACCTCTCTTGGGACGGTGACGATTTTGCTTATCCTCACTGCTATGATCGTGTGCTTGCTGCTTCGATGGAATTTCTAAATAGAATTACGTGATGGTCCACTAATGGTCCGACAGAAACTGACACAACTGATACATTAAATTATTTTGTCAACATGGCCCTTTCAAATGGCCGTTACAGGTCTAAAATGGCAGGGCGTAAATTATAGGTAATGAAATTCAATTTTTTTTAAAAACTTAATGTATTTTATTTATAAAATTACTATTTATACATATTTTCAACTATAATAATTACTTTTAATATAATGAATTAACATATTTTCAATTATATCTAATTAAAATTTAAAATAATTATTTAATATATTTTAAATTATATATAATTATTTAAAATATATATAATTAAAGGAATTAGTGTTATTAAAAATTTTATTATAACAAATATTATAAATTAATATAGCTTATATTTAAAGAAAATTATAAATTTATTAATATAATATTTGATATAAATTATAAATATATATTAATTATGAACAAATATAAAAGATTTAAATATTTTTTTATAGATTTTCAAATTTTTGAATATGTATATGCACAAACCTAATGGCAAACCTCATAACGAATTTCATTGGAAAAATCGAATTCGAATAAAACTTGATTGTAGGCGAACTCGAATTCGAACCCAAACCATGTGACATTGATTTAAGTAATGTCATTGATATAATTAGATCCTATTATGATTAAATTATTCATGTGTTTTACTAATCAAAATTCCTACTCATAGTTTTATAATTTATTAATTGATTTTGATTTTTTTTATGCCATATATATATTTATTGAAAAATATATATAGTCGAACCTAATGTCGAACCTCACGAACTTCATCAGAATATTCGGACCCGAATCGAACTTAATCGTCGCCGAACTCAAATTCGAACCCGAACCGTGTGACATAGCTCTTAACTAGGGATTTGTTTCCAACGACAACTCTCTGCTCTTTGGTGGAGATCATGGTACCTTGAACTGCTTGTAGAGCTCCTCCTTTTGATGTCATGAATTTTATCTTCATCATTATGGAGCCTTCATCTTCTAGGTTTTTCTTCGTAGGGAATCGACCATCCATCACTCTCCTTCACGAACCATATTAGACATGTCATCCTTCTCTTCATCAGAAAGTGATCTTCTTGTCCACATTTGGCTTTTCTTCATCCATCTACCTTTTCCAAGTCATATAACTGTCAAGATATTCTATCCATTCTCGGTTGTAGGTGACATCTACAACTCTCTTTCGGTAGCCTTGTTTCAACCCATCCAGATGTTGTTCAAAAAATCAAATTGAACATCAAATCAAAGTTACCTTTTATGATGGCCTTTCATCATGACATCTGCTTGCTTGCAACATTAACATCCTACACATTCATAAACACATCTCCAAGACATTTAATGTCAAGCGTATCCTTTCTGTATAGACTTTATTAGAGTCTTCATACCTTCTCCATGGATATGTCTTAGCCAATTCTCCTAGTCATCGGATGTTGATCACTCTTCTTATCTTATGTGACCATAGTTGCATTTCTCACGAACTCCTCTTCCTTTCTTCACATATTGTTGCCAAGAACTTCTATACATAGTTCTTTCATCTTTGTCAACCACCTCATATTCCATAGAACATATTATATTGTTTTCATCTTGTAAATATGTGAACTTTCAACTAGTTCAAAACATATGCCTTTATGCATCTTTCCAAATGAAGAGATCCTTCTTCTTTGATCATGCTCATGAGTTAATTTATCAAACATATACATATCTCTTTTCTCCTTTTGTTCATTTATACTTCCTTTGACAACTTCCTTTCCTTGCTTGAAAGTTGTTCAACCATTTTGACATGTTGCACTTCTTTGTCACCATACCATCATCCTTCTAAGCAATGGATCCCACACAATGTGGAATGATTAGTGAGACACTTGCTTCTTCCAAGTAAACATGAACCTTCTAATGAAGATTCCAATGGAGGAACTTGATTATCCTCATCTTGCAAATGCTCCTTTCTATTGATGATGATGTATGATGAATTCTTTTTATCTTCTATCATTCTAGATGACTTTCTTTCAACAATATATGCTACTTACGCTTTCAATGAGGTTACCAATAGCTACTTCCTTTCTATGATTCATGTAGACTTCTACTTTAGCTATCCTTCCAAGCTTCTATAATGATGTCATGAACTCTTGCTTCAATCGTATGCTTCTAATATGATGCCATCGCCTAATATAATGCATCCTATCATAGTTACAATGCTTTTTATTTGATAGTAATCCTTTAACCATGGTAGAGGTCTTTTCACCTCCTACTTCTCCTTGCTATATATCTAAGAGACCTTAATAGTGAAGATCTATCCTTTCTTCCCTGGATTTCTTCTTATCAGGTCCTTCTACTTCTTTGGCGATATGGGATTCAATTCTTTCTGTCCTTTTCTTGTTGTCCTTCTTGAGTTTCAGACAATGTCTCTTGAAATTCCCATATTCTTGACAACCATTGCATTGGATTTTTTTCATATCGACCTTCTTATTTTTTTGAGGACCAAACTTCCCAAACTTTCCTTTTCTCCTAATCATGGCAACAAATGCTTGAACTTGTTTGCTTGATCCTACATTGCTTTTTGCCTTGTTTCTTCAATCTTACACATTGACCAAAGTACACTGAATGGGGTGGCTTCCTTCTTTCCATAGATACTTGATACAAAGTTGCCCCATTCACCAGGTAGTGCATTGAGCACTACGGTGGTCATCTCTTTGTTAGACATTATTTCCCCCAAATCTTGCAGTTGGTCTCGTATTTGTGACACCTCATAAGATATGAGGCTATCCCTTATTCTTTTGATACCTTCATCTTATATAGCTCAGTTCTCAAAGATATCACTTCTCTTGTAGTGTTTACGGAGAAGTATTCTATCGACTTATCATAGATGTCTTTTGGCTTATCCAAATTTGCTACATATGGGATGAGAAAGTCATTGATTGGTTCTATAAGGATTCTTTGAGCTCTTATCTCCCCCTTCATATACTTTGCTAGAGCTTGAGATTCTTCTTTTGGTGGTTAGACGATTGAACCCTTAACATGTCCAATGACTTCATTTTCTTTGAGGATCATATCTACCCTCTTCTTCCATGCAAGGAAATTTGATGACACAACCAATTTATTACTCTATTTGCATAATGAAGTCATTTTGATAGTAGATTTAGTCATTGATATAAGGATACTTGTAAAGTGAAGATGCTCCTTTTAATGGTGATATCGTCAACTTGATTCCTTCTTGATTTTGATGATGATGTTTGCTTCCTTGAAGATGACAATGCTTCTTCTAAAGATGTCCTTGTTCAAATATGCTTGTGATGAGATTCTTGATTCAAATTGAGGGAGAACACCTTGATTCCTTTAATGATGATGGCAACGCTTCTTCTTTCTTCCTTTAATTGGAGACTTCAAGGTGCTTCAAATGCGTAGTCCTTCTTTGAGTGGAGTTAGGGTTCTTGAGGTCTTTCTTTTCCTTGTGATAATGATGTATGATCTTTCCAAGAATGCTTTGAATGTAGAAATCTTCTTGAATGAGCTAGGGTTTTGAGGTCTTCTATGAGATCCCTTAGTTCCTTCCTTGATACTTCTTAGATTACTCAACCCTTATGAATCCCTTCTTGATGTTTTATGTCCTCTTTACTTGACCTTACTTGATATTGTGAAAATTTCAATCTTGAAAATTCTTCTGCAGTGATAGATTTATTTCTCCTACTTATTATTTCCAATAAGTTATTCACATAATTCTTCCAGTAAATTTCGAAATAAATACTACTGCAGTAATCACTCAAGTATATGCAGAGAACAAAACAATAAGAAATACAAGCATAAGAATCAATCACATAGACATAATTATGTTTGGACAATTATCCCCGGAAAAATGCAATGCGGGAAAATTGGTGTAGCAGATGAGGGTTTATACATTATTCTTCAACAATGAAATTATTTACAAGGAAAAGACTGACAAACTTCTTTGGAAAATACCTGAGATAAATTCTCACAAACCCTTTGGAGAATATCTGACACCCGAGAGACTCACAACTCCTCTTTGCGTGTCTCTCTGCGCAGAACCTACATGAGACTTTGTCACCCTGCATGAGGTCTCTGCGCTGCTACTTTGTGCTGTCTTCTCCAACCTTATGCGTCTTTCTTTCTGCGACCCAAGCCACTACTGACGCCCTCTGGTTCCTTTGCCCTACAACTCTCCCTCTGAAATCGAATTCTATTTCTTCAGAATCGAGTTCCTTCGGGTCACTGAGTGTATGCGCGACTTACTTTCCAAATGACCCTCAAGCCTTCTTTTATAATCTTCTCATTGATGAATCAATGACCCAGATTAGAAGTCTAATCACTGGCTAAGATTAAAACTTGACTTGATCTTCGTTCTCTAGAAGATTCTCACTCTGTTTTATTAATACCCATTAATTATTTAATTTCCCTAAGTTTAGACTTAAGATCTCCATTAAAATAATTAATTATTTTAATAAAACATGAACCGAGTGGAATTTCCACAAACGGTTTCTGGTTTCATTGGAATACTGATGTCTAAGCCTCCTTACAAATTTTGAGACTTGGAAGACTTTCCGATGCCACAAAAATTCAACACTCCCTCATAACAAGGAAAGTGTTATAGCAATATGCTTGCTACATGTTGCTCTGTCTTGAAGCATCCTCTGCACTGTTGATGCCTGGCTGCTTCCCTCTATACTGCTGCTCAGGAGACTGTCACTGTCACTGCCTCATCTATACTGCAGCTTGTTGATAGTTTGGAGGGCTGGAGATTAATACAAATTCTCTACTTGATAATTACTTGTGAGCTTACTTGAGTTACTTATGTCTTCTCTTCTTATAGCTTAGTTAATCTTTCATTAAGTCAATTATCAAAATGCACAAGACACAAAAGTTAGGCTCCTAGAGCCAGGGCAAAACCTCTCCCTCTTGGAGAGGAAAACTCGTAAAGAATTCTTCCTATAGATCTTCAAATGACAAGTACCATGACCAAGACTCAGACCCTTGACCTAGATATGATTCCAAGACCTTGATCTAGCTTCTTCAACCTTAATTCTTTTCTTCACCAATTTGCTTAGTTCTGCATCAGCACTAGAGACCTTGATCTTCACTTGCATATGCTTGAATTGCTTGAACTGTAGGAAGGTAAATAGATTTACCTTCCTCACTATGACTACCTCTTCACCTTATGATTACTGTCTCAACCTCTGCTAATTCAAATCAACAACTCTTAACAATAATATATCAACAACTTATTCTTGCACTAATCTTCTTAAGTTTGCTCCTTAAAACTCAGAGATATCTGCACCGTACCCTTTCTGCATTAATCCGAAATCAAGTTGTATCTATCTGCAACAATTCTGTAACTTGTTATCCTCAATCCTATACTTGATCATCCACAAATTGTACTTAACTATCCACAATCCTGTACTTGACTATCCGTAATCTTGTAGTTGATTATCCGCAATCCTGTAGTTGACTATCTGCAAACTGCTTCTTGCACCTTTGTCTCAGATATGCACTTTATTTACTTTGACATCCCATACATTACTTCCTCTTAAATCCGCACTATGTACTGTCCTTCACACACACTTATATGCTGTCTTTTTATCCGCACTGTCTTCTTGGAGATGTCCGCAATCTTTACCTTCTTATCCGCATTTTTTCCTGAGATTTAATCCGTACTTTTTCCTGAGATGAATCCACACTTTTTCCTGATATGATTCCGCAATTCCTTGTTTTTTTGCGCAGTTCAACTGGGTATTTATAGTTGTTGCAGTCAGTTAATAAGCCGACCTGCCAGCTGACTTTAACACAATTTGTAGGCCGACTTGAGGTGTAATTTCTTCAACATTTCATGAGGTATTTCTTTAGCATCGTGGAGTGTAAAAACTCTGGTAAACTTGAATAAGTATATATTATTATTGATAAAAGATGAGATGATTACAAATGGGGATCACCAAGGCTTTAAATACAGCCTTATGGTGTCCCTTGGCGAAGAGGCATGATCGTTGATCATGCTCTTCCACATTAGTAAACCTAAGATAACTATATTTAACTAGTAATTAATAAAATATACATAACATTCCCCTCTCTTAAAGAAGCTTTGTCCTCAAAGCATACGTAATGATGGACAATGTTGACGAATGCCTGGGTTCCTTGAGCGGCGAGCTCTTGCTTCCCACATTTTAAAAAGATCGTGGAGCATCTTCTCGAATTCAATCTTTTGGTGATGTGGATAGCGATAAGATTTGATATTGACAGGGTCGGATCCTGTCTTGACTTCTATTGGATGTTTGATTTCCCTATTAGGAGACATTTTCACTGGCAGGTCTTGAAATACTTTTGCGTGTGTCTGAACTATTCCTTGTACTGCTGGTGATTCTTTGTGGTTCCTTTTTAGATTTAGAGGTAAGTTACCAACAATTGTCGTCCGATGCAACTTCTCGCCATCATCAAATGCTTCCTTCTTAACAACCATATCTGCTTCATCATTGAAGGCCTCAACAGCTTCTGACGCTGTATTAGTGGCTTCGGATGTGTTTGTCTCTTCACATTTTTCTTTCAATTCTGGGGATGAAACATTTTGCTGTTTATAAGCATCTGTATTTTCATGGTTTCTTTCATTTTCAATGACTATGTCCGTTGTTGCATCTGTGATAGCAGTCACGTTGAATTCTTTATGTGGCTCCTTCACCAACATTGTTTCTTTTTCTGCCATTGGATTTTCATTTATATAAAAGTTCTTAATAACTTCTGCTGCTGCATCACTAGCTTTATTAGTGGATTGAGTTGCATTTGCTTCTCTTGGCTTCTCAGCTCTATAACTTTCATGGTTGATTTCAGAGTCTCTGCTTCTACGTATTTCAACACTATAGTTTTCATGTGAGCTAATTTCCAATTCAACCTTATTTAATTGCTCGTTTTCAAACATGTTATATTCATGATTATGATCTGAATTAGTTGAATTGTTCAGTTGACTATGTTCAACATTCGAGAATATTGGCTCTTGTGTCTGACTTATCTTATCTATCTTATCATTTAACTTATCGAACAGTTCTGTCATCTTTTTCATTGCTTCGCTATGATTTTCTATGGCCTCGTTATGATTTAGCCACATTTGTCTTTCTATTTGATTTGTCGTATCATGAACCTTTTTGATATTGTTGGAGTTTCCTGCAACTGTACCTTCGAGACCGACTAATCTTTTTCCAAAGTCATCTGAATTATTATTGTCCTGTTTCTCGAGATCCAGCAAGTTTTTCTGGAATCCGACCATCGACATTGATGACGACATACTCTTCATACTCCTTGTTAGGGCTTATCCCCTTTTCCTTAAAAGCTTTGTCCTCAAAGCTGTATTTATTTATTTATATATATATTTTTTAATTAATTAATTTAATTAATTTTTTTTTTAAATAAACTATATAATTATTATTTTTTTTTTTTTCTAAGTGAGGGTAATCTATTAATTAAGGAGAAATAATGTACAATTGGCCGTGGCCATAGCAGAGCCTTCGGGGAGGCATATTAACAGACCAGTACTGAAAAAGAGGCTGCCCTGCGAGAGGAAAACCAGCCAAGAGAACCAGAAACTGAGGAAATCCCTCGCAGGGGATCGCACTAATAAGTCCAGACATTGTCACCAAACAAAATAATAATGCTTCTGCGTCCAGACATTGACACAGAGTGCATGACATGACACTAAACACAGATACAATAACATTAACACTAACGCGCCCCATAATCTCATGAAATGAAAAAGAGACATGAAGAACTAGCAAAACGCTTATGCAAACACTCAGAGTGTGCAGAGATCTACTCATCCGGCTCGATTTCTTCAATGGCGCACCCGAAGTCGTCCTGAATGCCCTGTGCATGATCAGTTGGTGGAGGCGCAGCGTCTTGACCCAGAATGGCCTCAGCTTCGACCTGCAAAGAAGTCCCGTGCTCAGAGGGTGGATCCTGTTGCTTCTCGTCCTTAATTGCGCACTCATCTTGAGCAGGCGGAACAGGCGGAGACTCCGGCTTTGGCTCCTCCAGGAATACGACTGAGATGGCGACGGTGACCCGGGGTTTATCAAGGGCGCAGTCAAAGGAGAAGAGCGCCGTGTGAGATTGAGCTGGAAGTGCATCACCAGAGGGCGAATCCAGACGACGACCTGAGCGAAGCAGTCTCCCATGAAGGAGACGGGGCAAGCTGTCCGAAGTCGCGGAGGAGTTGGACGGAGAGGAAGTGGGGGAAGGCGAGTGCCTTCTGGAAGCCCGCGAGGAGGAGCCTCGACGGGGTCGCATCCTCTGTCTGACTCTGGGCATGTTCGCTGCGGAGAGGGAGCTAGAAAACCAGTGAGATTCAGTGGAGAACCTTGCAGAAGACGGGCCGCGAGTTGCAGTGGCAGAATCACAAGAGCCTGTGACGGAAATGTGGGAATTCTCTGCAAGCACCAGACAGCAGGTGTTGCAGCAGCGCAACCCGGTGAAGGTGCGAACAGAGGCCTTGTCCAGAGCAGGATTGCAGCTCGTTGACAGAGGCGAGGGGGCAGACGGCTCCATGATAAATGGCCACCCCAAACTGCAAATCGAAACTGCAAACCAGAACTGCATTGAATGACAAACCATGGCGGTCGAATACATAGCACGATAACAGCGTTCGAGGTGGCCTCGAGGACCAGGCGCAATGAAGAAGATCGACTCCATATCCGGGTCATAAAGAAAAACTATCCGGGAAATAAATGATAGCAGGTGGGCTTGAGGGTTATAAGCGGGTAGGCAGGTGGCTTCCCGTCCTTTCGCCCAGCGTCCTGTCAGTCCTCCCGCTTCCCATAGCACCCGCATCCGGGGATAAACTATATAATTATTATATATATATATAATTATTAATTAAAAATTATATGATATATAAATAAATTATATAATTATTATATATATCTATATATATATATATATAATTATGAATTGAAAATTATATAATATAGATTTATTATATAATTCCAAAACAACCACCGAAATTTCGTTGACGTTTTAATTAAATTTGTCAACTTAATTATGCCTGTTCGTAGGGTCGTACTGTTGTAATTAAAAAAAAATAATAAAATAATAATAATAATAATAAAATTACATTTTCAATGTGGGGAGGCAGAAAGGGGAGGTGTCGAGCCGGGGTGGAAGGAGAAAATGGGAGGCGGGAGGAGTGGTGGCAGTGGAGGTGGGTGGGAAGGTGTCAGGGCCGAGGTGGAAAGGAAATGGCAGGCGGGAGGAGTGGTGGCAGGGGACGTGGGGAGGAAGGTGGGCGGGAGGAAGACGATGGGAGAGAGGCGACGACGGGAGAGAAGACAACGGGAGGGTGGGCGGAGAGAAAACGACGGCGGGGAAGATGGATGTCGGGGGATGTGGAAGGCCGGTAGGGGAGGCATGAAGAATGTGTGTCGGGACAGGGGGAGGACCAGGGTAGAGGTGGTAGGTGGAGTGTCGGGGAGGGAGTGTGGGAAGGTGGGCGTAAGGAAGCCGCGGGGGAGAGCCGAGGGGGAGTCGTAAGTCAGAGGGACAAAGGGTGGGCGGGAGGTCCGAGGAGGGAAGGTGGATGGCAGCCGCAATAGGAAAAGGTGGGAAAGGGTGGGGACGAGGTGTGCAAAAGAAGGGAGGGCTGTGGCGTGAGTGCAGTGAGGGGGTGGGGACTGTGGTAAGGAGTGACGGAGTAGGGTGTTGGGGTCGTAGAGTGTGGGCAGGGTTTAAGGGATTATGGGGTGAGCATGAGGAATGGGGGGTTTGAATGAAGGCAGAAATCTGAAGAATGGAGGGGAGTGCTATGTCAGGGGGAAAAGGGAAAAAATTCGGAGGGGCAGGGGGCGGGATAAATTTGTAAAAAAAAAAAAAAAAAATGTTGCTCACAAGCACTTGAAAAAATTTCTGCAATTCTACAATTCCTTGTAATTCCTTAATTCTGGATGATCACACAAATCCTGAAGAGCGACTGCTCCGATACCAATGGAGTGTAAAAGCTCTGGTAAATTTGAATAAGTATATATTATTATTGATAAAAGATGAGATGATTACAAGTGGGGATCACCAAGGCTTTAAATACAGCCTTATGGTGTCCCTTGGCGAAGAGGCATAATCGTTGATCATGCCCTTCTACATTAATAAACCTAAGATAACTATATTTAATTAGTAATTAATAAAATATACATAACACATCGCTGAAGGCTGTCTTCACTATATTTTGGAGCTTGTCTTCAACATTATATGAGGGCTGTTGAGAGCTTGATCATGCCCTTCTACATTAATAAACCTATGATAACTATATTTAACTAGTAATTAATAAAATATACATAACACATCGTTGAAGGTTGTCTTCACTATATTTTGGAGCTTGTCTTCAACATTATATGAGGGTTGTTGAGAGCTTCTTCACAAGGTCTTTGGAGCATAAACATCTAAACTAAATCCTTCATGTATATGACACTTAATTATAGAGGAAGACAAAAACCTAGAAGACATCAAGAAGAAGTCCATAACCTATATAATAAAATCTTGTTCATGAAACCCATGAAACAAGTACAACAAAAATACATTTTATTATCATTGTCTTCTTTTTTACATAATTACATAGTCAGCACGAAGACCAATCCTAGTAACACTTTTCAACGCTTCCTCTTAACTAGGGAGGTATTCATACATGTACATGGTCACTTTCAAACTGAAGAAATTAATAAGAAGAATCGGATTGCTAATCACATTTGTATAGCATCATATCAACCAACATTGTCCTAGTGCAAGGCCTTGACTAACAACCCCATCTCCCAACGAGACAATGGGCTACAATGCTAGCGAGACACATGACTAATAGACACCATAGTCATTGTCTCTCCAAGGTACATACCCCACCTAGGTGTTCCTAGAGTATGACCTTATTGGACTATTCTTCTCTTGGGTAGCCAACCCTCAAAGATCGGTCCACGACTACTCTTATCTTGAATGCCCTATCTCATTCTCAAAGAGCATCGAATGCCAGATGATTTCCCAATCCTCCATTTTGTCTTCCAGGTGAAGACCAGAATGATGTGTCTATCCATTCTCTCCACATGGCCTTCACTAAGACTTATGGCTGTTAGAACTGGTCTAGTGCATGACACATGTAATAGAGAATTACATAGGTCACTTCATCTCAACACAGGAAGGACATACTTCAAGTTTCTTCCAAGCAAGAAACTTACAACCAGGCTCCCTATCAACCAAAGTCCTGCAACAGCAATCCAACTACTCATGAAGAATTCCTCCCCTCGATGTCATGGTTTTCGATATTGAGGAGTCTTCAACTTTTGGCTTTATAGGGCACTTATCATCCATCACTTTCAGTCACGAGTCATGTCCACTATCAGAAAGTGATTCATCAGTCTTTCTCATCTGGTCCACCATTATGCCATGTTGCTTTTCTTCGAATCATCTCCAAGGAGCATACATCCTTTCTCATGATTAGCAACCTTGCACAAAATCATCCAGATAAACATAGACATATGAACTTTTTAAAACAAAAATTACCTCAGTGATGATATTTCACCATGACATCTTCCTGTATGCATCAACATCCTTCATATAGATTGACACATCTCCTAATTATATGTTTTGCCAAAGCTCTTCTTATTTACCAGGCTTCCGTCAGAGTCTACATATCTTCCCAGGAGATCTCTTAGTCACATCTTCTTGGCCTCCAGATGATAACTGCCTCTTGACATGGTTGCATTTCATGATCTCTTCCTCTCTGCACATTCTTTAGTCCCAGGGTCTTACAAACTTTCCAATTTCTCGTTTATGTACAGCCACCTCTTATTCCATGAGGACATTTATGTTGATTTCATCTGTCAATGCATCGAGAGATCCTCCTTCATAGATCATACTTCTAAATATGGAAGTCTATTACCTGCAACCATATGACATGACTTCGCAACATCCAATATCAACATATATGTCTACATACCTCATACCTATTTCCTTGAGTCATCCTGTAGCAATTTTTCTAGAATGAAGAGCTTCAATCTTTTGGCCTGCTCCATCAATATGTCATCACCTCCAGAATTTTGTTTCCATGATGACCCTTGATCTTGATGACTGTTTTACTTCAGTAATGTTATCAAAGAGGTTTTCCAGAAGTTGTTTCACCAAGAGCTTCTTCCATGCTACTATCGAGATGCTTATTAATGTACATTGCTTCCTATCATACTATTTTACAATCAATCAAAAATCACTTAAAGAGAAAGATGATCTTAATCATAATAGAGATCTCTCGCTTCCTCTTTCTTAGATCTCTTAGCATCACAAAACACTTCCTTCTTATCTTTCTTGCAAGGAATTCCCAGCGTGATCTTCCTTGCAAGGACCTTGGTAAACCTGAACAAGGAATAAGAACCTGTTAATGGTATTCGATAGGAATTCCCAGCTTGATCTTCCTTGCAAGGAGCTTGGTAAACTTGAACAACAACAAAAATGCTGGAAAGGTATGGTGGCCTTGTGATGAATAATTTCTCAATATAGATAGCCACTGGATCAAGATGTATTTGACCTATTTCTGAATATTCTGACCCAATCGATCCAAGAGAATTTGAGAGATGGTCTTCATCATGCAAATCCGAACGGTCTTTAATCTTTGAAGGAAATGCTACTTGCTGAGGATGCTCTTGTGGATCTAGACAATTAAGATGTACTGCCTCTATATCCAGATCACCAGATTGTTGTCAATTTTTAGTGTTGTCCTCTGGGAAACACTCCAGCTCTTCCCCTTCTTCATGGAGGGTAAGCTCGCCTCCCTCTTCTTCAGAGTAGGCTAGGAACTGGTTTTCTACATGTGGTCCAAAAACCACCATGGGTTGCTCTTCTTGGAGATTAAAGGGTGTGGGCCCTTTTTTTGTAATGGCTTCTTTGAACTCCTCTTTAGGAGGGTCAGGAAGTTTCAAGGGTATAGATGTGGACCTCTCATTTTTGGGAGGATCAACTTCTTGCTTTGTGGAAGTGGAGGCAGTGGCCTTATCCGCTGACTCTTCTAATGGCTTCTTCCCTTTACTAGCAGGACTAGAGGGATTTGTTCTCTCGATATTGACTCTTCATTTTGTTCTTGCCCTCGGTTTCTCTTTCTGGACGACCTAAGATCATACTTCTTGTGTGTAATATTCCTAATTAGCACTGCTAATTGGAATATTTCATTTTTGTATAGTTTTGCCGCCTTTAGTTAAAATAATAAATAAAGTGAGAAATAGGGGGTCATCTCACTGTAATAAAATAAAGTGCTTTCCTAGTTGATGAACGTTGTGACTTAAAGGGGTGGCCTTGGGGGTCCACACACACATGAGGGGAGGCCTCACGCTGACCCTAAGGTAACTGCGCAGGTCAAGGAGGAGGTGAAGGACGCAGTTAGGGTTTTTGAGGGAGCTAGCACTATATAAGGTGGGGTTTTCACTCCATTTGGCATTGTTGATATGATATTGATATTGAGAGCTAGACTTCTGTCTACTTCAGCACGCCGGTTGTTTAGTCGGTCTGCAGCACTGTTTAGTGCGAACTGAGTGTCTCCGGTCGGAGATCTCACCCTTGGCTCCGGGGGACTTCGAGTGCCTGCTCGAGCAAGGTTTTTCCTTCAGTTTCAGTTGGTGATTTGCGGTGGATTTCTGGTGGACGTTTTGCAGAAGAGCTGCCCCTTGAGTGACTGCGCAATCTAGGAGAGAGGTCGCAGTTTCAGTAGGGAGGACGCAGTCCTGGTTGTGCAGCATTGTTGGGAGGTGATTTGCCGGTGGTTTCAGCGTTTTTCCAGCTCTGGGAGGGTGTTGTTTCAGCTGGAGGATTTGCAGGAGAGTTTGGGCCCCTTTTCCCAGCGTTTTCTTGGGCTTCTGCGCTGTTACTAGGAGAGACAGCGTTTTCTCTGGAGAGGGTTTATTTGGTGCATTTTCGGAGGTGGAGCATTTGCTTCACGATTTCTGGGTTTTGTCCGGAGGGTTGAGTTCAGCTAGCCTTCCAGTTTTCAGCTCATTCCAGTGAGGGGATCAGCCCCTAGTTCCAGTGCATTGCAGCAGCAGTTTTCTACGGCAGTTTCTCCAGTCAGCTAGGACGCAGTCTCTGTTGCAGCCATTTCTTATTCTGAGAGGGTCTCCACTTGCCTAGAGCAAGGATAGGTGCACTCATTCTGATTATCTTTGTACCCTATACATGTATTCTCAGACTCATAAAATGGCTTAGCGTTCTGGTATTTTATGTGTATTTGTTCCATATTCTAGTTCCGGCATTTTGTTCTATATAGCTGCTTGTTGTTTTTCTGTGTATTACTGTTTATTTCCCGTTGGGGATATTACAGTGGTATCAGAGCATAGTTCTGGCTCAGCCTGTGGTGCTAGCAGTCTATGACGCCCGGGGATAATCCCTACCTTAATCAGGGGAGACACAGGGACGTTGAGAGTAGGTGGAAGTTTCCCTTCGGAGGGGGGGATTCTGATCAGGAGCCACCTGAGACAGATTCAGAGCAGGAGCAGCCTGTGAGGGATACAGAGCAGCGGAACCCAATGGCAGACGAGGAGAGGAGATGGGATGCGCTCCTCCATCACATGCAGGAGATGACGCGGAGACTCACGGCCATAGAGGTCGGACAGAGGGAACCCCCTAGGGTTTTCCAGGTCGGTGAGGGATCGGGTATGTCTCACCACGTGCCAGTGCATGATGCTATCCCCATTGTGGCATCTCATGCACCCACGCGATCCACTATGCCCACATTCTTGCCAGAGGACGCAGGGGCAGGAGTACAGGGAGGTGCACAGAGGGATATTCCAGCACCCACGCGACCTACCATGCCTACCTTCCTGGCAGAGGACGCAGGGACAGCAGTGCAGCGAGAGATAGATCCGGGTCGGATGGCTGACCTTTTTGCAGAGTACCAGGCTTACGGACCGGTGTTCATGGATTCTATCACCTTCAGAGACTATATCCAGGTCCAGTATGGCATTAGACCCCGTGATCATCACCAAAGGCACAGGCACCACCGTGATGACCACCGCGCAGCTAGTAGATTTCATTTGCCCACGTTTGATGGCTCATCAAACAGTTCGGCAAAGTCTTGGGTGGAGAAGCTGGACATCTATTTCCAGCTTAACCCGATGTCGCAGTCAGAAGCCATTAAGGTGGCAACATTACATCTGGACGGTGAGGCCCAGGACTGGTGGTTCCATGGGATGACGACACTCGGACATTCTGCAGTGACGACATATGCCGAGTTTACCCGGAGGGTGGTAGAGCGCTTTGACAGGAGGGATCCGGAGCAGCACTTTGTTGAGCTGACAAAGCTCAAACAGACTGGGAGTGCAGAGACATACATTTCAGACTTCTTGAGGGTTTCGGTGATGGTACCTGATTTATCGGCGGCTCGGATGGTTTACATGTTTGTGGAGAGGTTGTGAGAGCCACTTCGTGGCCTAGTCCGGTCGAACAGACCGGCTACCCTTCAGGATGCCATCAGCAGGACTCGGGACTTGCAGGGTGTCTTACCCAGGACTCGGACACCTTATCCCCAGAGACAGGCCTTCCAGCCTAAGGGTAAGGACACGAGGGTTCCGCCTCCCAAGGCGAATCCTGGACGAGGGCAGTTTGATGATGAGGCTAGGAGAGAGCTGAGGAGGAAGCGGTTGTGCTTCACTTGCCAGGAGCCATGGGCACCGGGACACAGGTGTGCGGCAGGGAAGGCACATTTCATAGAGGTCTTCTCCGAGAGCAGTGGAGAAGAGGATGATGGGGATGATGTGGAGGCAGGAGATTGTTATGCAGCACAGAGTACCTTACCACCTCCACCACCCGCAGCAGGTGGGGCATCGTTTGCACCCACTGGGGGAGCTCTAGCCGCGTTGCGGGGAGTTCCCAAGTACTTGACACTGCGCATACGAGGGACAGTGCGCGGACAGCGGGTTTCAGTCTTAGTTGATAGTGGGGCCACCCACAACTTTATTGATGTCCAGATGGTTGAGCGGAGAGGCATACAGACAGAGGGCTTTGATGGGTTTTCCGTCTTGGTTCCAGGAGATCAGACCATGGCATGTGCTCGATATGTTCCGGAGTTATCAGTGACGATGGGCACTTATACATTGACAGATCACTTCTTTGTGGTGGACATTCCGGACACCAACGTGATATTGGGTGTTCAGTGGCTTATTACTCTAGGGAAGGTCACGACAGATTGGAAGGCCCTAGAGATGGAGTGGGATGATCCCAAGACGGGGAGGCATGAGAAGATACGGGGGCAGCACACATACCCACCTCAGACGGTGTCAGCACACAGTATGGAGGCGACCTTCCGCAAGGGAGACATAGAGTGGGCAGTAGAGTTGCGGGCTTTAGAGGCAGTGGATACAGGGCAGGCAGTGCATCCTGATCTACAGTCTATTCTCGACAGGTATGTAGTGGTTTTCGGGGATATTCCACCAGGGCAGCCACCGGATCGGGGGTTTGAGCACACGATCGAGCTTGAGCAGGGGATACAAGCCGTGATTACCACACCGTATAGGCATCCCAAGGCCTATCGGGACGAGATAGAGCGGGCTATCTAGGAGTTGCTAGCCCTTGGTCACATTCGGCCCAGCACGAGTCCTTTCGCTTCTTCTGTAGTGCTGGTGAAGAAGAAGGATGGCACATTGCGCATGTGCATTGACTACAGGGCTCTGAATAAGAAGACCCTGAAGAACAGGTACCCCATCCCCAGGATCGATGAGCTGATGGATGAGTTGAGAGGAGCACGGTTCTTCTCAAAGATTGACTTGAGATCCGGGTACCATCAGATTCGCGTGAGGGAACATAACATTCCCAAGACCGCTCTCAGGTGTCTATGGAGGCACTCCAGTTTACGGTCATGCCATTTGGGGTGACCAATACTGCCACCTTCCGGTGTGCATGAACCACATTTTCGGGGTCATGGGGGATTCGTCATGGTTTTCTTTGATGTTCATACTTATATACGACGGGGACTTGGGAGGGGCACCTCCGGCCCATATTGAAGAC
This sequence comes from Pinus albicaulis, assembly GCA_034641835.2. NCBI lineage: Eukaryota > Viridiplantae > Streptophyta > Pinopsida > Pinales > Pinaceae > Pinus > Pinus albicaulis. The sequence continues at coordinate 320,089,798 of CM076580.1, read as the reverse complement.
GAGTTTGCGCATCTTGGAGGAGCGACGGTTCTACGCCAAGTTTGCCAAAGCTCTCCAGTGTGTTTCGGTTGACATAGATGCTATATACGGGGCACATTATGGGTGGACGGGGTGAGAGTCCACGAGGAGAAGATCGGGGATGCTTCGGGGATTGGCCGAGGAGCGGTCCTTATGCACGGTGCGCGGGGAGTTTATTGGCATAGCACACATACTACGGGAAGTTCGTCGAGGCTTCTCTCGGCTTCTTGCCCTTACGGTACGACGAAAGGGGGGCATTCAGTTGGTCGGATACAGCACAGCGAGCTTTTGATAAGCTCAAGGAGGTGATGAGCAGTTGTCCTGTGTTGGCGTTGCCAGATTTTACACAGCCCTTTGTCTTAGAGTGTGATGCATCAGGAGAGGGGATTGGTGCAGTTTTGATGCAGGGCAGTCATCCGATTGCTTTTGAGAGCCGAAAGCTCCTTCCACACGAGAGGTTGTATCCCATATACGACAAGGAGATGTTCGCCATTATGCATGCATTGGCCAAATACCGGCAGTATCTAGTGGGCAGCAAATTCAGGGTGAGGACAGATCATAATAGCCTGAGGTACTTTCTGGAGCAGAAGCAGTTGCAGGAGAGACAACAGAAGTGGATCAGCAAGATCCAAGCCTATGACTTTGACATAGAGTATGTCAAAGGCAAGAACAACTTGGTAGTTGATGCCCTTTCTCGTAGACCGGCCACGTTGTCACTCATGAGCTTGGACGCTGATTGGAGGGCTCGACTGCTGGTTGAGTACTCCAAGGATAGGTTTGCATGTGAGGTTCTGGATGGGCAGGTAGCTGATGACAGGTACAGGGTGATCGATGAGATCATCTATTACAGGGACAGGATCTTCTTGACTGAGGGATCTCAGCTCAAGAAGAAGATACTCCAGGCTTCACACGATTCACCATTGGCGGGCCATCAGGGATTCACCAAGACATACAGGGCTATTCGGGAGAGGTTCTCATGGAAGGGCCTCAAGGAGGACGTACTCCAGCATGTCAGGGAGTGCGACGTTTGCTAGAGGAACAAGGGGGAGATGAGCCATCCTGCAGGGTTGTTGCAGCCTCTTCCCATTCCGGAGGGGAAATGGGAGAGCATCTCGATGGATTTCATCACAGGGTTGCCCATGGTGCAGGGCAAGGACTGCATCTTCGTAGTCGTTGACCGGCTGACGAAGTATGCCTATTTTTTTGCCATATCCGCACGTCACACAGCAGCGCAGGTGGCTGAGCTGTTCTTCAGGGAGATTTTCAGATTGCATGGTCTACCCAAGACCATCGTCAGTGACAGGGACAGTCGCTTCATGGGCGGATTCTGGCAGGAGCTCTTCCGACTAGTGGGGAGCGAGTTGACACCGAGCACTAGTTATCACCCCTAGACGAACGGACAGACCGAGATAGTTAACAAGTGGCTGGAGGGCTACTTGCGTAACTACGTCAGTGGACAGCAGAGGGCATGGCTGAAGTGGCTGCATTTGGGCGAGTACTGCTACAACACGACGCATCATATGTCTATCGGTATGTCACCTTTTTATGCTTTGTATGGATATCATTCCCTATCTTTCGTGGACATGATGTTTGGTGTTAGCAGGGCTCCGAGAGCCAAGTTATGGATCCAAGAGAGCCAAGATATCCTCCGAGCTCTCAAGGACAACATAGCCACAGCACAGAATCAGCAGAAGTTGTATGTTGATAAGGGTCGGGTGGAGAGACACTTCGAGGTAGGGGACTTGGTCTACCTACGGTTACAGCCATACCGACAGTCTTCGCTCAAGCAGAAGGGGGCGGAGAAGCTTAAGCCCCGCTTTTATGGGCCCTACAGGGTGATACGCAGGATCGAGCAGGTTGCGTATGAGTTGGAGCTGCCCCAAGGCAGCAAGATTCATAACATCTTTCATGTATCATGCCTGAAGAAGGTACTGGGCCAGCATGTGACAGTCACAGAGGAGCTACCACCCGCGGATGATGAGGGGCATCTGGTGTTGCAGCTGGAGGCTGTGTGTCTGATAGCGAGGCTGGAGCGAAAGTCGAGGAGTTCTTGGTGAGGTGGAAAGGCTGCCCGGATGAGGATACTTGGGGAGGATGAGGAGGATCTTGCGGCATCCGTATGGATTGAGGACGGCAGCGTTCGCAGAAGCTGTGTGTTCTAGTGTGCTAATTGGAATATTTCATTTTTGTATAGTTTTGCCTTTAGTTAAATAATGACAAGTGAGAAATAAGAGGGGTCATCTCACTTTATAAAATAAAGTGCTTTCCTAGTTGATTGACGTTGTAACTTAAAGGGGTGGCCTTGGGGTCCACACGTGTATGAGGGGAGGCCTCACGCTGACCCTGAGGTAACTGCGCAGGCCAAGGAGGCTGAAGGACGCAGTTAAGGTTTTGGAGGGAGTTTAGCACTATAAAAGGTGGGGTTTCCACTCCATTTGGCATTGTTGATATGATATTGATATTGAGAGCTAGACTTCTGTCTACTTCAGCACGCTGGTTGTTTAGTCGGTCTGCAGCACTGTTTAGTGCGAACTGAGTGTCTCCGGTCGGAGATCTCGCCCTTGGCTCCGGGGGACTTCGAGTGCCTGCTCGAGCAAGGTTTTTCCTTTAGTTCCAGTTGGTGATTTGCAGTGGATTTATGGTGGACATTTTGCAGAGGAGCTACCCCTTGAGTGACTGCGCAGTCTAGGAGAGAGGACGCAGTTTCAGTTAGTGAGGACGCAGTCATTGTTGAGCAGCGTTGTTGTGAGGTGGTTTGGCTATGGTTTCAGCGTTTTCCAGCATTGGGAGGTTGTTGTTTTAGTCGGAGGTTTTGCAGGAGAGTTTGGGCCCCTTTTCCCAGCGTTTTCTTGGGCTTCTGCGCTGTTCCTGGGAGAGACAGCGTTTTCTCTGGAGGGGGTTTATTTGGTGGATTTTCGGAGGTGGAGCATTTGCTTCACGATTTCTGGGTTTTGTCCGGAAGGTTGAGTTCAGCTAGCCTTCCAGTTTCCGGCTCATTCCGGTGAGGGGATCAGCCCCTAGTTCCAGTACATTGCAGCAGCAGTTTTCTACGGCAGTTTCTCCAGTCAGCTAGGACGCAGTTCTTGTTGTAGCCATTTCTTATTCTGAGAGGGTCTCCACTTGCCTAGGGCAAGGATAGGTGCACTCGACTAGTTGGCATCCTTGGCCCTTTCTATACATGTATTTCCTACGATTAATTAAATGACTTCCAACGTTAAGGTATTTTATCTCTCATTGTTCATATTCTTATATTCTAATTTAAGCATTTTTTATTCCTAACTTGTATATATCGTTTGCTTGTTTTTGTGTATTCACATTTGTTTGTGTTGAGATATTACATTGTGGAGTTGAGCTTGCATGAAATCCACGAACTGCCTGCAGTAAGTGTCAATATCTCGGTCTTCTGGAGGGACTTCCTTCTCCTCTTGCTCCCCTTGTAGGATGAGTTCACCCTCCTCATTATCAGAGTAGGCGAGGAATTGATCTTCTTGGCTGTCTGTCACTTCCTTAGCCTGTCCCTCCACTTCTCCCTCCAAGTATAGAGGGGGTTGAATTTGGTCTGGCTGTTCTTTCCTCTCCCGCTGCAAAAACTGCAGAGGGGACTTCCGATATTGAGGATTAAACCCCTAGTTAAGAATCATTTGGTTGGGATGAGGAGGGGAATTCTTGGCCTCCAATTCAAGCTAAATCAACTTATTTGAAAGGTTCTTGATCAACTTATTCATTTCTTCCATTCTATACTCTTGTGATTCCCTCTCCTGATTTGAAGTAGAAGCCTCCTCCCTGTTCTTTCTTTTGGGTTCATATTTTGTCTTCTACTTGAATTTACCAGTAGAAGCAAAGTTTGCTTCTACCTCCAATGCATCAGTCTGGATCCAATCCAAAGATGTGGATTTTCTTTCTCTTAGAGTGAACCCAAACTCTGGTTCGAAAGCTCCTGCGAAGACCACCTTAGCAAATTACAATGCTTTATTTCACAAAGATGTGAGATTATTATGTGCTTATTGAACCTCTTTACTTAATTCTATTACATCCTCATCAGGTTCTTTAAGAGCATTGAATCCCGGTGAGAATGTATCCATGGTCCCTCTTTTCCCCATTTTACCGTGAATAAATTTTCCAGCTTCTTCCAAGTGTGGATCAAGGTTTGTGGTTAGTTAGAGACTTGAACTATTTCCGAGCTTCTCCATTTCCGAGCTTCGCCCTCCAAGGATTGGACGAAAAGCCTTAATACCACATCTAAGTGCTCTACATTCACATTCTCGGCGAAGGCGTAGAAGGTTTCAATATGTCTCTGCACAGAAGTATTATCTTCCCCGGTGAACCGAGGCAACTGCTCTAGATAGTCTTGTGGCATATCATTTCGAGGTTGAGGGAGGGCCAAGGGGGCATACTTGTTTAAAAGGAAACTTGGCACAACCATCTGATTTAGAGGTGGGGGTAGATGGTGGATCTGAATCTGGGGTGAGGCCTGGTGAAAGCCAGGATTACTTTTGATTAGGACTATTTTACAGTGGAGTCGCCAAGGTGAGGAATACACAACTCCCAACCCTTTTTGCTCACTTGTCTGAAGGGTGGACTTTATGTAGTCTCCTAGGGAAAAGATTTCTTCATTCGTATCCCCGACAACGGTGCCAAAAAGATGTTGTTGCTCCTAGACACAACCTTGAGTTGCAAAAGACCAGTGCCTAGGACATCTTAAAAATCAGAGGTTACATGTAGACAATTTCCAGGGTGCCTCTGACAGAATATGGATTAAGAGAGTAAGATTGTGGTGGATTAGAAATGATGAAGACTTTGGAGTCTGATTCATGCGAATTACCCTATACTGCGAGAGGGCTCAGGAAGCTGTATTGCTGGGTGGCTTTCAAATGGGCCAAGTGTGAAACAATGAGTAGAAGCTTTCAAAATATGCAAAGGTGTAGAGAAGGAATGGAGGAGGAGGAACTCGTGAGAGACAGGCTTGAAAGTCTTAAGAATCTATCTCCCGTGAACTCAGAGGAAGCGGATATGAATGAGATATGAACAACAACAGAGATTTGTGGAGCGCGAATTAAGGGGGGACAACAAGTTAAACACATGAGCGTTATTCATACACGAATTCATGAATAAAAATTGCATACCACCGGCAGCTACATTACACGAATCATCAAAGCAACAAAACATGGAGGATGATTATACATAAACAAGAGATTACTAATAAACAAAAGAATACAGATACATACTACTCAAATCTCCATCTGCAATCCAAATAAACAACACTGTATATCATATTATGTTCAAAACAGCTCTCCCAAATATGTGTCTCAGAGCATAAACAACACAGTGATACAAAACTACAACAAAATTTCTCCAAAATTCAGAACCTTTGTTTCATCTCTGAACTCTCTACATATAGAGTTCCTCTGAGGGTTACGATCGAATCAAATTCCCATGATCGACCCACACATGTAAAATCAAAATATCCTAACTAACTTACAGAGCATGCATCAAGCAATCACTCCTGTAATCAGAAAATAAAAACAGAATCGGGTGAAATCGAGATTTCACCAATAGAACATCACAATCAAATAGTAAAAAGAAACTACATAGTTGGCCACGGAGGCCAAATTCCGGAATCTTCAAAATTGGGCAGCAAGGAATGGCCATGAACAGGTGGGCAATCTGACTTCCATCACTTGATTCCACCCGCTGTTGAAATCCTCCACTCCCTTGTTCTCATGATTTTCACTAACCATTAGGGAACGACCAGTGATGTTGCCCGTGCCTCACTCTTTGACAGGGAGTTCTTGGGCGATTGAATAAACCATAAACTGCGCTTGTTCCACCCAATAACCCATGCTGTGTAGGATTTACGAAAATGGAGACCAGACTTTGGAGGGGGGCTTGTTCGGTTTATGGTATTGGATGGTGGGGGTGCGAAATCACTGTGGGCTGACACATAGCACAGGAGGCGGTTTCCAAAACCGACTGTTTCGGGCCCGCTCGCCCCCGGTGTTATGCTTTGGAAGGTGAGAGGGGGGCCGAAACAGATCATGAGTCGTCGGATGTATGAGAGTGAGCGGAGATGAAGGCGAGATGGTGGAAGTAATGGAGTTAGCAGGATGATTAACACTGAAAAGAGTGGGCAAAGGCCGTGGAAGGGCTTTGATGATGTGGCGAGGAGGTGGGGCCCGCTTGCAAATTGCAATTGGAAGTGTTTTTGTGATAAGAAGCGGAGGGTAAGGGTTATACCCTTTGATGAGCGATGTGCGGTGAATGGGAGATGACATTGTATGACTGAAGTGGGGCTCGCCCGCAAATACCAATCGCAAGTGTTTTGTGATAAGAAGCGGAGGGTAAGGGTTATACCCTACGATGAGCGATGTGCAGTGAGTGGGAGATGACGTGGTATGACGGAAGTGGGCCCCGCTCGCAAATCGCAATCGGAAGTGTTTTGTGATAAGAGGTGGAGGGTAAGGGTTATACCCTGCGAAGAGTGATGTGCGGTGAGTGGGAGATGATGTGGTATGACAGAAGTGGGGCTTGCCCGCAAATCGCAATTGGAAGTGTTTTGTGATAAGAAGCCGAGGGTAAGTGTTATACCTTGCGATGAGTGGGAGATGATATGGTATGACGGAAGTGGGGCCCGCCCGCAAATCCTAATCGGAAGTGTTTTGTGATAAGAAGCAGAGGGTAAGTGCTATGATTTGTGATGCGTGGAGTGCGGTGAGTGGAGGGGTGACGTGCCAAGACGGAAGTGGGGCCACCCACACATTGCAAATCGCAAGGTTTAACATATGAGCAACAGAGGGTAAATGGTATGATATGCGATGTGCGGAGTGCGATGGCGGAGAGGTGATGTGTCAAGGCAGAAGTGGGACTACTTGCACATCACAGATCGGGAAGTTTAGTTATGAGGAATGGAGGGCAAATGCTAATACTTGCCATGTGCGATTTGTGACGAGCAGAGAGGTTGGTGATGCGAAAAGGTGAGTGGTAAGAGTTCTTTCTTCTTTTGACTGTGGGGTGTCTGCTCGACCCGTGCTTGAACTGATTGGCCTTCACTTTAGCCCTTCCCGCTCTTCATTTTCTTAGCTTCCCATGTTGGCTTATCACTCCTGGAAACCACAAACCAACATTGTCTTATAGGGGCCACTTCTCCACCTTGTGTGCAGTCACAGGCCAACAAAACCCATGCCTCAAGAATAACTATAATACATTTATTTTTCTCTTTACATCAAATACATAAAAACATGATTACATGTGTCATTATGAAGACTAAACCTAGTTACATATTTCAACAAAACAAGGAGGAATAACCACAAGCCTCACATCCGCCTCACATCATAACGAGCTTCAACCTTCTTGGTTCTTTGTCAATTTACATGTAGCTTCAACGTGTCATCAATTAGTTTGTCAAACATCTTATGGAGCCAAACTTCTTCACAGTTGATTTCACAAGCCTTCCCATCTTCTTTCTTCGTAACAAAATTTTGCTTTCTCGCTTTCATCAATAGTATCTCTATCAACATCAATACTGTCAGTCGATGTGTTCCTGGATCGAACCAATCAACTGTCAATACAACGATATCAAAGCTCTTCAATTTCTTGCCAAAGGGTCTATATCAAAGCTCTTCAATTTCTTGCCAAAGGGTCTTGCCATATATTTGTGATTTGTCTGTTTGATCACAAACTTCTTTGCCAAACTAGTAGTGTTGTATTTTATCCAAGATCTTACAACTCCCTTTTAAATGAGCTTCTTTCCTTTTGCAATCAATTTCTTTGATGCTTAAATCAAATTACTTTCTTCTTGTCTATGTGCTTTGCGACATTCTTTTAGTTCTTCATCTATTAGTCAAGTTGAGATAGTTCTTCTCTTGACCTTCAACCTTTGTTAGAAGATTATGAAAGAACAAAAAACAAGGTGCATAGACAAAACATGATAATTGAAGAAAGTGGGTATAGAATACTTGTCCTTTCGAGGAGAGTCAACTCCCTCTTAATCTTGGATCTTTTAATCAATGTTATCATGCTTGCCAATCTCAAGAGCTAGGTTTTCATTTTAGAGCAGAAACAATTAGTTAGGGTTTCCTAACTCAAATCTTTGTTGGGGTTTACAAACCCTAGATTCTCCATAGTCATCAAGACGTGCCATTCAATAATTGCAAAATTCTACAAGCATACTAACGAGTTAGCTACAAAACCCTAATGACACTGTTGACATGCCTTTTATCTATTTCATTTCTTGATTACAGGACGTAGTCTTCATTTGCGATGAGATACTTGGTGTGCTAACATATCAACAATCTCTCATATGTCTACTTTGATCACTTTTCTAACACATTTATGTCTATAGGATTGTTAGCCTATTCATGACCGAAAAGACTTAACATTATATATAATATAGTTGGCATAGGTCATTGCAAAGATTATACGTATCTTATTACCTGTCCATCCTTGTAGTCTTTCTATCACAGGGATTTGGTCCAAAGATGTTTGAATTATTATTTTCCTTCTTAATCCTTTTAATCATAAATTTCTTTGGGCTGCTTTCTTTGTCTTGTTTCCTTTCAAAATTCATAGAGAGGTCGGCTTCTTGTTGTACTTCCTCCTCCTTTCAAGTATAGGTTTTGATGGCATAGTTGCTATATATACTGGCGTGACATAGAAGAGCTTCATATGCCTTTAGATGTATTATCACAATCTTCAGAATGGTTGGTTTTGTAGTCAGACCTCCTTTCACACTGCCTCATACATTCGTGTCATAGGGATGATCGTTAAATATATTCTCATTGTAGTCCTTCATTGCTTTGTGTATTAGAGATGCTACTATCGGATTTTTACTGTTTATTTTCATACTTTTATACGAATCATAGATATGAATCTTGGAGGGATTTGGTCTTCAAGAGAGAGTACTCTCTGATCTCAAGGTGTCATAATTCAGTTCTGTTAATTTTGGGCAACTAGGTCCAAACTCTATGTTGCACTGCTCATATGATGATGATCATATTTTTGTTGGATTCCTCTTTCTGAGAGGTGCAAGATTGATCTAAAGATCATCTTGTTTGGATGAGCATAACATATATTTTGATTTTATTTTCCACACATGTGCAAGGTTGGTCAGATTTGTAATGTAGGCTCACAAGCCTAATAGATGTGTCACACACCCTTACTGATGGATATAAATTGGAGAGACTTGGAGGTCATTTGCTCATCATCTCATCACACATTCTCTCATTGTGATCTGATTGGTTTGATAGCCTTTGAAGGCCTCTTTTCTTCACACGTACAGAGTTGAAGCTGAGGAAAATCTTTGGATCTATTTAGGGCTATTTTGTTGAGCATTGACCAATGTTGACCGTGGTCAACCCTTGAACGTTTGACCTTAAATCTTTGTTGAAAATCCGATTTTTGGAGGCTGTACAATTGGGCACAAAAATTGAAGAAAAAAAGCAGTTTGATCGAAGCCCTAATCTGCAGCATTGACTTTCTATTGACTGTTCTGCGTTGAATTCTGGTTGACCAACGTTGACTTTTGATGGCTGTCTTTGAGACATGTGTGTGTGACACTTGGAGGGTTGTCTGATCTAGGAAAGACTTTGCTAGCTAAAGCATCCTGTTGACTGTCGTAATGCACACTATCCTATATCTTTGTTGGACAAGAAGAATTGTAAAATATGATCTATATTGTTGGCTCATCTTCTGTTGATCTATGATTGTGTTCTATCAGCATTTTACTTTCATGTTTATGTGATTGCTAATTTGAATCGGGCCTAAGAAAGATTGAAGTAAATTTTCATTAAGAATAGAACACTCCATGTCTATCTAAATTTAACATGGAATCAGAGCTGAGGTGAAGTCAAAATCCAAGCTAGTGTAAGAAGCAATCACCGAAGAATAAATCCTATCAAGGACCAATGGCCTCCTCAACCTATAAGGGTTTCAAGTCTGATGATAAATTGCATGATAAGTCTGATTATCATGCATGGAAGATGTCCTTGGATTTGGCATTAGAAGGTCAAGATGTCATGGACTATGTGCAGGGGAAGATTCAAGAGCCTACATCAAATGCACCTGCTGCCACAAAGACAAAGTACAGAAAAGGGGAAATCAAAGCAAAGATGATTATTCGGGATTCTATTCATAAGCACCTGGTTGCTTACATTTCTAAGCTGAGCACATCTAAAGAGATGTATGATAAGCTGGTTAGCATGTTCAGGGCTAGTGCTAATCAAGTTCTTTTCTTCAATAATCAATTGAAGAAAATCAAGAAGGGCAAGGATGAATCTATTAAATCCTATTTTACGAGGCTCACTGAAATCATGAACAATCTTCTAGCTATTGGAGAAGAAATAGCTAATCGAGAGATGGTTCTCATTATGCTTGGAGATCTCCCTCGTTATTGGTATGTATTCAATACCACTATTCTTAATAATAATGTGATTCTTGATTTTGATGAAATTTTGACGAGATGCACTCAAGAGGAGACAAGAATGATGGAGAGAGATCATCCCTCTAATGGAAATGGAGGTGACCCTACTGCCTTCACCGCTCATGCAGCAACAATTGTGGTCCGAGAAATCAAAACCATGGAAGAGCGGGGCCCAAAGGAAGGAAGGGAAGATGTTACACTTGTAACAAGTTTGGTCACTATGCAAGAGAGTGCCTTAATAGAAGGGGCTCTCCCAGGGATGATCACAAGAACAACTCCAGGGGGAATGGCAATCAAAGGAACAACAGGTTCAAAGGAAAAAGGAAGGCTCCCTCTGATTGTAGTGGAAATGGGCAACCTTTTAAGAGGTCAAGAAATTCCAGGTCCGATGAGTCTAATGTTGTTGATAATAAGATAAATGAATTTATTCTTGTATCCGCCCTTTCTACTGCATCTCCTCCCGATACCCTGGATGTCTAGTTGATTGATAGTGGTGCGTCAGGCACCTCACTGGTTATGAAGAAGCCCTTGTTGATTTGATTGAGAAGGATACAAATGTGGAAATTATCCTTGGAGATAATGCCACCTATCCTTTGAAAGGGACAAGGACTGTGGCCCTTCATCTATCTCAAGGTCAAGTCCTCCGTTTACAAGATGTGTTGTATATACCTAATTTGAAGAAGAACCTCGTGTCTATTTCGGCAATGGAAGACAAAGGGTTCAAGGTGGCATTCATTGATGGAAAGGTACGTATCTGGAAGAAGAACTTCAAGGAAACTCTTACTATTGGTTTTAGAGTTGATACACTCTACGAGGTTGGAGGAAGTCTATTGGGGGCTATGTCATGTGATACAACTCGCCAAACAGAGTTATGGCACCGAAGGTTTGCACTCCTTCATTACAAAGCCCTTCCCAAAGCAAGGAAGGTGGTGACAGGGATGCTCGAATTTAAAGATGATCATGAAGGTATATGTCAGGGTTGTGCCGAAGGGAAGCATACAAGGGGACCATTCCCCTCAAGTATCACAAAGACAACTGATATCTTGCAGTTGATACATTTTGATTTATCTGGTATGCTGCTCGTGACATCCTTGGGAGGATGTTCCTATTACATGAATTTTACAGATGAATTCTCCTGCAAGACCTGGATATATTTCTTGAAAAAGAAGGACGAAGCATTCAAATGGTTTTGTACCTTCAAGGCCTTGGTGGAAAATCAAACCGCGAAGAGAATCAAAGTTTTGAGGACTGACAATGGAACAGAGTATGAGTCAAATGAATTAAATAAATTTTGCAGAGAAGCTGGCATTAAGAGGTAGACCACAATTTTGTATACTCCTGAGCAAAATGGTGTTACTGAAAGAAAGAACAAGACCATTGTGGAGGCCGCTTGCACCATGCTATGTGACCGATGTCTTCTGAAGTTTCTATGGGGAGAAGCCGTGAACTTTGCTGTGTACGTTCAAAATAGATGCCTGCATTATGCTCTAGACTCCAAAACTTTCGGAGAAGTCTTCTCTAGTAAGAAACTTGATGTTTCTCATTTTAGAGTTTTTGGTTGTCTTGTTTACTTACATCTTACATGTGCTGAAAGAAAAGAGAAGCAAGCTGGATGCTTCTGGAAAGAAGGGAATGTTTGTGGGCTTCAGTGAAACTTCGAAGGCATATATAATCTATGTGCTTGGTCAAAGAGAAGTGGAGATATGCCACGATGTCACCTTCGATGAAGATGCTGCCCTCTAGAAAGTGAGAAATCTTCCTAGCTCCAAGGAAGACAGAGAAGATAAAGAAGTAGGGAAGCAGGAAGAGCCGAAGGATGAACCCGATGGCTGTTGTTGAAGGACATATGGATCCTATTGATCCACCTCCTTCAAATAAGAAAATACCCTCATGGCTCAGGGATACTCTCGCAGATGCCGAGATATATATTTCCCCAAGGGGGACATTTCGTGAAAGCAAGAAGCTAAATAATTACCAAGGGTATCTAGCAGGCATGAGTACGATTGTACAATCTGAGCCTGGATCATTTGAAGAAGCCGTAAAGCATCAAGTTTGGAAGGGGATGCTATGCACGGAGAATATGAGTCCATTATGAAAAATGATGTTTGGGAAGTGGTCCCGAGACTGGAGGACAAATCTGTTGTCACCTCAAAATGGCTCTATAAGATCCAGCATGGATCTGATGGTAGTGTTGTACAAGGCAAGATTTGTTGCTCGAGGCTTCTCTAAAAAAGAAGGCATAGATTATGATGATATATTTGCACCTATGGCCCGCTATACCACCATGCGATCTATCATTGCCTTTGTTGCGACGCAAGGATGGAGTCTCCATCAGATGGATGTGAAGACTGCTTTTCTGCATGGATTTATAAAGGAAGAGGTGTACGTGGAACAACCTTTGGGGTTCGAAGTCCGAGATAGAGACACCTATGTATGCAGGTTGAAGAAAGACCTCTATGGGTTGAAGCAGTCCTCGATGGATTGGTATGAGAGGTTAGATAGCTACTTGATGAAGTTGGGCTTAGCTTGAAGTAATGCTGATCCAAACCTTTATTTTAAGGTTGATAGAGAAAGGCCTCTCATTCTAGTTCTCTATGTGGACGATCTCTTCCTGACAGGTGATGACCCTCTCATTCATCAGTGTAAGAGGGAGCTAGCTTCTGAATTTGAGATGAAAGACCTAGGATTGATGCACTATTTCCTAGCCTTGGAGGTCTGGCAAGGGCCAGGCGAGATTTGGTATGGTGGACTGTAAGTCCGTGTCGACATTGTTGGAACTCAACTTTGAGAAGTTGTGTGGAAACGATGTTGGGCTCGTGCTGGCAAATCCCACCGAGTATCGACAACTCGTGGGGGCCCTGATGTTCCTAGTGAACTCCCGTCCGAATGTATGTTTTGCTGTGAACACTTTGAGTCAACATATGGTTGATCCTCATTACATTCACTGGATTGGTCCCAAGAGTCTATTGAGATATATTCGGGGCACAAGCAACCATGGGCTGAGATACACTGCCGGGAGTTTAAGAATCCATGGATATACTAACGCCGATTGGGCTTGCAATGTGGTGGATCACAAGAGCACACTTGGATGCTGCTTCACCTTGGGTTTTGCTTCGATATCTTGGATGAGGAGGAAGCAAAAGTCGATGGCTTTGAGCACCGCTGAGGTCGAATACATTATAGGAAGTATGGCCTGTTGTGAAGCTGTTTGGTTGCAGAATCTCTTCAGTGAGCTGTTTGGGCCTAAGTTACCGGAAACTCCTAAAGAATTTGCTGGAAACGTGCATCCCTATTTCCATTACAGAAATGGATACGATTCTTGTCGGAAACGCTGAAAAACGTTTTTGTGTTGTTTCAAATAATTAGAAACTTCAGATTTGGAATTGGATACATTTCCAAGGGATTTAATTTTTTTTTGATGGATCCACAAAAATCGTGATGAGAATCCACCCTTAAAATGTTAAAAAGCGTGAAAATTTGTATAGCCATAAATAAATAATAAAAATGAAGAAATCAGATTTGCAAATAAACTCATTATAAACACAGTCTCATAACGTCTCTACTAAATCTTTATAAAGAATGACGCTCCATATATTTATCAAGGATTCTTACTAAATAATAGATAGATGTTAAAAAATGCAAATAAAAGGGTTTGATGAATGTCTTCGTTAAGAGATCTATTTGAGCGATTAATTTTCAGTTTGGTTAAGGTTTTGTTAATTGTCATTGATTTTGCTCTTGATTTCATAAATCCCCCCAATATAACAAATCTTCTCTAGCCAATCTTTTGCCTGCATAAAGTCAAGAGACCAAGCTGACGTTGAGAAGAATGAAATGTTCAAATAGGTTTTGACGGAATATCCCAATGATCCCATGGGCCTTTTAATTGCCATGCAAGGAAGATAGATCTCATCTGCCATGCATGCCACGTTCTTTGAGGGAGTTGGACTCAAAAGCAAAAACGTTGTAGCATTTCTGATTACATTACTAATGATGATGATAATATGTTGAATGATATAATAATCGCTAATGATGATGACAATGTTTACGCTGAATTGATGATGATGATTTGTTTATGTTGAATTCATGGCGATGATTATGTATTTTTGGATATAGATTCTAGATTCTAAAAGATAAATGGTAATATATATATATATATATATATATATATATATATATATATATATATGGTAATATATATATGTTGTTTCCTTGCCGTATCGTATCCTGATTTTTTGAAAATTTGTCGTATTTGTTTCAATCCCCATATCTGTATCTGTTCCCATATTCGTTTCAGTGCAACTTAGGTTTGGACATGTGCTAGATACCACCGTTATCCTTTGTGATAACCAGAGTGGGATACGTCTTTCTGAGAATCTCGTGTTCCACAATCGATCCAAGCATATTGATATCAGGTACCACTTTATCCAGGATATGGTACAACGAGGTGTCGTAAGGCTCGATCATATGGGAACTGATGAGCAGGTCGTGGATATTCTCACAAATCCCTTGGGGAAGGTCAAGTTCCTAACCTTCCGTGAGAAGTTTGGAATCGTGGAAAGACCCTATTCTGAGGGTCCTGGTTGAGTTGGACTATGAGCTTTAGGAGCTCCGAGGGGGCTTGGGGATAGCTTCTTGGAGCTATAAGCACACACAGGGCTAGGCTTCGAGAAACTTGTTGTGCTTCTGCCCCACCATTATGATATTGAGTTGGTTCACCTCTCTTTGATCTATGCTCCACACGCATGCTACCCATGGAGTTTGGGACTCATGGGAAGTACCTCTCATTTGGGCAATGAGGTGGGAAATGCGGATAAAGACCAATAGCAAGAATGATGGACGCATCAAATATTGCCATACTCTCTATGTCTAGGATGGCACGTGTCCAACACCTTGATCTGGGTTCAAGTATGATGAGGTTCTTACCTCTAAACTGACTTCGGGTCAGTAAACTAACTTCGGGTTAGTATGTGACTCTTTTTGAGTCTATTGAGGTTTTATCCTCTAAACTGACTTTGGGTCAGTAAACTAACTTTGGGTTAGTATGAGACTCTTTTTGAGTCCAAGAGAGGTTTTAACATCTAAGCTGACTTCGGGTTAGCTGAGCTTGATGTCCTTATGACTCACTTTTTGTTCTATTTGAGAAGAGGAGCTAGCAAAGCAACTTACGGCAGGATGACGCATGATGCTAGATTATAGTACATGATGGTATTGATCCCTGGATGGCGCAGGTGGACAGATGGAGTTTTCCATAGTTGGGAGGAGTGTTAATTTTGGGCAACTAGGTCCAATCTCCTTGTTGCACTGCTTATATGATGATGATCATATTTTTTGTTGGATTCCTCTTTCGGAGAGGTGCAAGATTGATCTAAAGATCATCTTGTTTGGATGAGCAGAACATATATTTTGATTTTATTTTCCACACATGTGCAAGGTCGGCCAGATTTTTAATGTAGGCTCACAAGCCTAATAGATGTGTCACACACCCTCACTGATGGATATAAATTGGAGAGACTTGGAGGTCATTTGCTCATCATCTCATCACACATTCTCTCATTGTGATCTGATTGGTTCGATAGCCTTTGGAGGCCTCTTTTCTTCACACGTGCGGAGCTGAAGCTGAAGAAAATCTGTGGATCTGTTTTGCTGAACGTTGACCAGCATTGACTGTGGTCAACCCTTGACTGTTTGACCTCAAATCTTTGCTGAAAATCTGATTTTTGGAGGCCGTACAACTAGGCACAAAAATCAAGGAAAAAGGAGCAGTTTGACCGAAGCTCTAATCTGCAACATTGACTTTCTGTTGACTGTTCTGTGTTGACTTTTGGTTGACCAACGTTGACTTTTGATGAGCTGTCTTTGAGGGCTGTGTGTGTGACACTTGGAGGGTTGGCTGATCTAAGAAAGACTTTGCTGGCTGAAGCATTCTGTTGACTGCTGTAACACACACTATCCTATATCTTTGCTGGACAAGAAGAATTGTAAAATCTGATCTATATTATTGGCTTGTCTTCTGGTGATCTATTATTGTGTTCTATCAGCATTTTACTTTCATGTTTATGTGATTGCCAATTTGAATTGGGCCTAAGAAAGATTGAAGTAAATTTGCATTAAGCATAGAACACTCCATGTCTATCTAAATTTAACATGTTCTTTTAGATATCACATCCACTCGGATACTCCAGAGGTATATCGGATGTTATAGGAAGGCATGTTCTTGCCACAGTGAATTTTGTCAACATGAACTTGTCCACAGATAGTTTGCCACATCACAGTAGTATAGGTGCCATGAGAAGCATGCTTTTATTGTAGGAAGATGTATCACTGGAAGTTACAAGAACTTGTATCACTACCTTTCTCTATGTATAAGAGGAGCTTTCGAAAGTATGGTTCACGTCTTATATCCCATAGTAAACTGTCATGGACAAGTGCCCTTTACTGAACTCAGATTTCTTTAAATGATTCAAAATTTTTGATCCCTACAGATCTTGTATAAATGATAGATGCCTTGAATCTTCAAGGATGTGTTGCTACAGTAGGCTTCAGATGTCTTAGTTGCTAGACAATCTTTGATCTTCTTCAACTTAGGGAAAGAGCGAGGTAGGATAGAGGCTTCAAACTTTACTGGGTATTCTTCATCTTCCTCCACAAATCACAAAGAACATTGTAATCTATAGTGCTGTAGAAGGCTTGGATGTTTTGTATAGTGAATGTAGTTGTTTGATATCATCATGAATGCTTGCATCTCTTGTGACTTTCATTATAGTGTCTCTCCACAGAGAATGTTGTCACTGTCATAGATGGCTCGGGTGTCTTTAGTAGAATCTTCGGATGTCTCATAGAGGGTTCAGATACCTCTTGTTCATCGTAGTCTCGGCCTTCTGGATTAATGCAGACCTTATATACCACAGCCTTAGTGTTTTTTAGATCAGATGTGGATCTCTTGTTTATCACATACAATTCAGAACACCACAGGGTACAACTGCTACCATTGGTTCGGATCTTCAAATCTCAAACTCTGTCCTCTGTCTAGGGTTACCACAGTGTCTTCACATGTCACAATGCTATAGAGACTTCGGATACCATAGGAAATTGTTTCAGTGATCTGACCTTTCACAAATTTATAGAACTTGAATAAAGAGTATATTACAGATCTATGCACTCCTTTTCTTGAGCTCTGATTCCAAACATAGAATAGATGGATAATAAATCTAAATTTTCAGATCTCCTTAATTGGATGCTGTAAACTTTAGATCTTCCTGAAGTAGCCTTAACACATACATGTAGATTGGATGAAATGACCTGAACAAGAGCCGTCTTATAATAATGTCAAGAGCCTTCAACGATGTACTCAAGAGAGTGATGGCTGCTATGAAAATAATCTTTGAGCCGTTCTTCCTTTTGATGGAAAGAGAGATATCTGCTGCAAGAGTGTTTTCAAGCGAAATGCCAACAATTTGTGATCTTCAAACTGTCTTCCCTTCACCTTAGCTCTGATACCATGTTGAGAAATCAAGATGCTTGTTGATTAGGGTTGATTTCTGTTACTTGATAATTACTTGTGAATGTTTGTTTTCTTATTATTACTTTTATTATGTTCTCTTCATCAAGCAATTATCAAAATATACAAAGATGTAGGCTCCAAGCCAAGGAAAAACCCCACAAGGGGGAAAACCCAAGAAAATCCTCTTCTTATAGAATCAGATCAAAGTGAGATATCCAAGACCCAAAACCAAGACAAGACTCCGACCTTCAAGATGCCAAGTGAAGCCCTCCTTCAAAATACCCTTCCAGCAACAAGTACAACAACAAGAACAAACTTCAACAATTGACTTTTCCTAGCAGAATTTCCAAGCCTTCTCCTTCACACGTGTGAGCCTTAGAAAGATAAGATTTCGGCCTCCCCTTTCTCTCCTTGATTTCGCTCTCTTTTTTCGCTCTACTGCAGAATGATAGATGATGAGGTGATATGAATTCTTGTCTCCAAATGAGCTCAACTTGACCTCTATTTATACTTGTCTAGAGGGAGTCAAATAGGTGTCTCTTCTTGGGCAGGGCCGACTTGACAGGAAGGGCTGATTTGGCTTCTTGAGGTGAATTTGACCAAAACTACATCTTTTGAAAATTCTTCTTCTAGGCTATGAATAGGCCTTCGACTTTGACCAATACAAGTAATAAGGAGCATGAAGAACATGCTTGAATAAAATAATAATTTGACTTGAGTATGAAACCTACGCTTCAAAAATAATTAAATCTTAGCATGAAAATGAGCATGCTCTTAAAGATAATCAATTTATTAATCATGAAAATTTACATTATGAAGACCGATCATAGTTACATCTTTCAAAACTAATCCCACATATCCATGAGTGAAAATCCTTTATCAAATGGATCCCGAGGTACTGGCCAATGAGCCTAAGGTTGACCCAATTCCTCTGGGATCTAATGCCAGGGGTCATCAATCCAACCAAGTAATATTCAGTGTTTTTGTCACTAAGCATTGTAGCCTCCATCGATATCACCCAAAAATAAGATAAGAGGATCACCAATAAAATCATTATTAATGATTTGAGACTCATCTAGTAGAGAAATACAACAAATTCTTCCTTGCATCTGAGCCGGTTACAACAAATAATCCAATGTGTCAGCAGCTAGGATAT
Source organism: Pinus albicaulis (assembly GCA_034641835.2). Taxonomy (NCBI): domain Eukaryota; kingdom Viridiplantae; phylum Streptophyta; class Pinopsida; order Pinales; family Pinaceae; genus Pinus; species Pinus albicaulis. The sequence continues at coordinate 320,070,706 of CM076580.1, read as the reverse complement.
ACAAATAAACACTTGCCTGGTTGAAGGATCAGTTAGGATGCGAGCTGACATTGGTTATAGAATTGAATGCTGAATACAGGGCATGTGATAATGGACACACAAGATGAGATGGTTGGAATGATGGTAAACGAGACAAGTTACTGGATGGCAGAGTGTAGTATTGGTTTCCTTTGGCCTTCTGTTTCCTTCTTTTATGTTTACTTTGTTGGTGGTTTGCATAGGACCCCTGATGAACCAAAAAGGATGAAGGATAACAAAAAGAAAGAGGGAATAGGGTTGATAGCAAAGTATACAGAAAACGCCCTGAAAAACATCTTTCAAAAGTTCCTATTTTTGGAGTAGGGGTTTCTGGGGATGCTTCAAAATGGGTACATCTCAAATATGTTTCACAGGGGTGAGCAGCCCCATGGAACCATTTTGGGTAATAAAGTTGAGTCATTTATTAGTCCTTTAAATTCCAATGTTCCACCAAGACTCTGGTGCGGGGAGACGCATAGGGGGGACGTGTGGGAGTAGTGCGGGGAGTCGTCGGGGTATATAATTTTTAATTATATATATATATATATATATATATATATAATTCAAGTTCATATTCATTGTTAAATAATGAAAGCATAAATATTAAATATTAAATACTAATATGAATACCAATACATTGAAAATTGAAATTTGATCTACACATGATAAAATTTAAATTCATAATTGAATTGAATAATGACATACATTGATCCATCCTCATCATTCATTTTGATACATACATCATTCATATGATATACTCATTATGCTAATATTCATCCATAATCAATGATCATTCAATAAATAAATTCAATAATGAAATCTTCAAATACATTGATCCATGATTCCATATCATTCATCATTCTACAATCTACAACGTACATTGATTTAAAAATTAATTTCATCATTCATCATTCTAGAATTGAAATTGAAAGCAAAACATACTAGAACTCTAGAAGTAGATAGTAGATACTAAAGTTTGAACTTTGAACACTAAATAGTAAATAGTAAATTTATATAACTCAAAGTTTCAAACTCAAAAATAGTTAAGAGTGAAGAGTCAAGGTCATCAACTTAAAAGTAAAAATAGATAATGAGCACTGAAAATAAAATCAACATCAAGGATGCAAAGAGGTCAAGGTCGAAGTCGCAGAGGTCAGCCGGAGGTCGAAGAGCTAGAAATGAAACGAATCATTGAATAATAAATCGTATAACTTTTTTAAACTTACCATTTTGTTTTTTTATTTTTATTTTTTTAATTTTATTTATTTTTTAATTTTTTGACTTTATACTATATGATAGTCATTTTTTTATACATTGGGTGTCATTAGACAAATCTGAGGGGGGACGCGTCCCCCTTCAAAAGGGGGACACCAAGAAGCACCCTTTTTTGGGAGTTGCATCCCCCACACTGGGGAAATGCACCCACTTGCGTCTCCGCGAGACTCCCCAAAAAGGGTGCGTGGGGAAATGCACCCATAGGAGACTCCCCGTCCTGGGTGCGAGGGGTGCGTGCACTCGACCCTGGGGGACGTGACCCCGTGGAACACTGTTAAATTCTGATTTTTTGTACAGTTCAGCCAATTTTATTTCAACAAATATGTTTATTTACATTCTATCATGGGTATTGCTCTAGGGCCTTTTGAATGTTGTATCATTGGTGCATGTTTTGTAAACTTCTGTATCATTCCCAATACATTTCTGCTAACCGAGCATTGTTTCCTTGTCTTTCATCCCTGTCTCACTGCCTGATTTCTTGAGTAATACAGTTGCACATTTTTAAGCTTAGACTGCTGCAATGCATTTCTTAAAAACCTTAAGGTAGGACTTGTGTCTGTTTTAGCCGCATTCATTAATAATTAGAGCATGTGCTTCTTTGTGATATCTTTAAATTTTTTGGCAGTCACAAATATTTTTATTCATAGTTTCAAAAATTATTATTGAGTATCTTTGATATTTTTTCTGTGTCCAGAACTTGGGGAGCTTGATGATGGATTTTCTTTACTTTTTTGGGTAAGATTTAAACTAGTTGAAGATTATTTCCCTTTTTCTACACACATTTGATTAAGCTCATGTCATACATAGCTGTACATCATCCGATGATTGTCTTTGCAGATGTGTGTTTGACCCCCGTCAAATGCGTGTTTCAATATATGGGAGTGGGATGTATGTTAATCGAGGTCGTGGACAGAGGTAACGGAATATCCTAGCTTATGGTTGCCATGCATGTGAAGTTACTGTAGTTTTATGTCCGGTCATATTAGAGAAATAAGTGACATGTTTTATGATTGGAACACTGATTTGAAAGAGTTTGGTCACACTTTGATTGTTCAGGTTACTAACAAAGATCGCTAACTTTATGTGGTTACTATTCACCTAATCAAGTATTTAATTATCTAATTCTCTTTAATATTCCTGTTTCAGTATTGATCCGCTGTATATTGATGATCCTATAGACGACCCTCTACATCCAGTAAATAATGTTGGGCGCAATTGCTTTCGCATACATCAATGTGTTAAGGTTTGTTTCATCTAAAATGACAATGCCATTCTCTAACTACTTTTTGATATTTTTAAGTCATTATGTGAAGCAGACCATAATTTTTCTGGCTTGGTAATTTGTGAATACAAAATCCACTAAAGCATTAAAGCAATAATTTCTGTTGCGATAATCTTCTTAAAGAATATAGATGTTTTGTTTACTGTATGAGAGCCAAATGTGCACTTTGTTTTGCTGTATGAGATATGGCACATATAGGAAAGACACATCTGTTGGGGTTAGTTTTGCATAAATAGTTTCTCTAATCAAGATATAGTCACAGTATACATTACAAATATGTTTTTTAGAGGGAGGGATTTAGGCTACAGACCTCCGACTAGTTTTTGATCATCATTTTGTCTGTCAGGCATTTGCAGATGCTCATTCTACCTTAGAGAAGGAACTTGGCCGGCTGTCAGATGCCAAAGATCTAAATGAATTTGAGAGTGGTAGAATTCTTTCAAATATTATCCCGAGCATTGCGGATCTGTGTAAAAAAAAATGATAGCTGATACTTGATGATGCGTTTTTGCAAGGTATGCTTTAGCTAATTTCTACTAATAATATAAGAGAATTCTCTGAACTGTTGTGCTATGTAAGCAGTATTTCTGCTATGAATAAGGAAATATAATAGATGCATTGAGCTGGTTGATCAATTCCAATCTAGACTGTATTAAATGCTTTGCAGGAAGTCCATAGATACATGCAAGGGGTTCAGTATCCAAATCCAGTATCTTATGTCAAACCTCTGAAGCCAATGCCGATGGAATGCCCTTAAGACTTCCCTTCCTCCCAGATAAATATGAAAGCACACACACTATCAAGTATATGAGAGGCTTCCTGGACTGATTTCTTGCAGTGGACGAAGGTACTGCAAAAGGTTGAACAAACAGTGTTGCAAAGGTATGTGAAGAAATGGATCCTCAAAATCCTGGCTATAACCTATTATGTTCAGATGTTGGAAATTGAAATATAGAAAGCTCTTAAGATATGTCATGAAAGTTTGAAACAGAGGATGGTATATGATTATGTTCCCACATGGTCCCGATGCTATGGAAGAAGGATACAATTCAAGCCTGAGAAGTAACTCATAAATTCTGTCAATTCAGGTAAATTGGAAGCAAGGTCAAGATGTTCAAAATGTACAGAAAGCATAGGGTACTGAACACTGGACATAGGTTCTCTTCCCTTTGGAAAAATTCTGTGCGCCTCAAGCTAACGAAGTTCGAGTCTTTCATTCACAGTGCATGCCCTTGAAAGCCACTGTCAGTGCGATGCTGAAATATTTAGACCTCATAATTTAGCTCGTACTGCAATTCTTCTACATGTCTGCCAATTCTAAGTGATCAATTACTTTTTGTCAAAGTCACAAGCTTTTGCCATATACAAACATTGTGAAACTGAAACTAGAGGTGAATGGTTTGTATGAGGAACAATCCTACACTTGCCTACTTCATAGGTACATGGAGTTCCTGTTATCATCATCCCAGCACCTGGAATAGGTTTTCCAGTGCATGCATGGTGCCAGTTGCCTACAGGCAGTTGGTCCATGGTGCCAGTTGCATACACAAGGTTGGTTTGCTTTTCTTAACATATTGGGAACTTTAGGCACTTTTATTTTCAAATTGTGCCATTAGTGGGTGTGCCTATATTTGGAGAAGCAACCATGCATGTTTATTTTTTTGAAAAGCACCAGAAACTATGCTGTTGGGAGCAAGGAGCAGAAGTGGGAACCACAATTTCCAAAAATCCTCATGGAATGGATGATTCTGGGAGTTTCTTTAAATAATATATAATTTGATGCATAAATATTCAAAAAAGCATGCACACTGCTGAATTTGCTGCAGAAAACATGAAAACATAGATTTAACTACTGAGTTAATGGTGTTGATTAAAGCATCAATCATTTAGTACATATATAACATCAATGAACTCGTAATTATAACATTGTCATCAAATGATCAATCATCAACTGAGTTACCAGGATTTGGATACTGATGTGGATTTGTATACTTTGTACCTGCTCTTCCTCCGTCATATTATATATATATATATAGCAGGAGAAGGGCTACAACACTCATGGCTACTAGCCTAACATCTTTTATTAAATCTTTAGGCTCAACATCTAGCTACATCATTATGTGTAGACAAAATCAGGCCACCTGTAATAACCCACTTGGTGGCACATAAAGGGGCAGACTTCCAACCCTATCATATACCTACCTATTCCCTTACACTTTGATGAAAAGAAGCTCTTAGCCAATCAAAATATTTATAATAAATATTTATATAGAAAAAATTACAATATTAAATTTTGTAAATATAGATAAATATATAAATTGTAATTATGCTTTATATACTAATTATAAATGATAATGTAAGTAATTTTAATATAAAATTTTTGGACATGTAATCCATTAGAGTTGGTTTGGAGGAGTGCTAACAGTCATAAAAGTCCAAGAGACCTCTTGGAAGCTGAAAACCAAGGGTCACACTTTTTGAATTTTCTACAATAAAATCTTATTAAGCAATTATACACATAAAATCTCAACAGTAATGCAGTGAAAACAATAGAAACAAATAAGATCATAAAGAGACAGGGTGCACAATAGAGTCAAAAAAATTTCCTTGGGAAACCCAAACATGGGAGAAAACCCAACAACTCTTCTTCTCAGAGAATTTTGTCTTCAGCAAGGTTTACAATAAAATGTATAGAAATCTATTTTGCACAAACCAAGTCCAAACTTTAGCCACTTCATCCTTTTTCTGCTTCCACGAGTGTCTTTTATATAAGAGAGGTAATGAGTGAAGGAGACAAATGAAGTGTCACATCATATGTATATACAAGTCGAATGTGTGCATTTATCCCAAGTGACACCTTTTCATAGTGGGGCCGACTTGTCCCTTTTGACCCTACATGAAAACAATTTTTTTTTAATTTCCTTATTTTTTCCATGGCGACTTGGGAGGCCTCTTGGCATGCGGGAATACCTCTTGATGCTACACAAAAATCAACAGATCCTCCTAGCGAGGAAGGTATTCTCCTTGGCTGCAACAAATTCTCCTTTAGCTGAACTTTTTCCTTCCTTAAGAAGAGTTTATGAGCTTGCCATATTGATGCATGTCTATAGATAACTCCATCGGAGTGGACAATGTAACTCCTCATATATCCAGGTTGGCCAAAGTCCTTTATGGCTCTGTAATGAATAAAATATTCATACCCATATAATATATTAAAATAAGTAATAAAATAATAATAAATAGTTATTAATTAATAATTAATAAATAAATTAAATTAAATTAAGTTGCCCAATTAATTATGAAAGGGCACTTATGTCAAAAGTCGTGTCTTAAGCTTGTGGCCAGTCATCTCCTATAAAGGAGAACCGACCATTGTCTTGTAAATCATCCATTATTGAATAATAAAAAAATATAAATTATTATACACATCAATGTGTCTGAAATTGGCGAACTCCAGTGAACAAAATTACTGTTTCAGTGGTATCAGAGCATCAAATCCTCCCGCCTGTGCTGGTTTACTCATCCATCCCACACCTCCCTCACACGCTCAACACCTTGCCACCGAGCTGTGTCCCTCGTTCCCTGTACACTAGTCCCTTACCACTGTCTGCATCGTGCTCCACGTTCCGCTGTCACCACCTCCTTGTTCTGCATTGACTCTACATTCTGCTGTGAGCACCGACACCTCCTGACAAACTCCTGTCCGCCGTTCTATACGCTGTCTCGACATTGCCTCGTCCATAACACAGTTAACTGTCTGTCGTTGTGCCACCGGTGCTAGTCAGCTTGTCGACCCCTCCCTCAACGCTATCCACCTATCTGTCGACACTTGCTCTGTCAAGCGAGGCTCGAAATAGACAACCGCCATCCTTTTCGGGCCATAGTCAAACAACGTGATTGGTCACGACTCGATCTGTTTAATTCTTAACTTATATGACTATATAATTTATGTCTTATATATATATATAATTAAATTATTATTATTTAATTAAAAAAAAGGTCTGCTAGGAAAAAAAGTAAACCAAGATGGGGAGTAATAATGACGACAATTCTAAGAAATTTAAAGAACTCCTCGATAGAATGCGCAAATGCCTTGACAATGTCGAAAGAAAGCAAGATGAATTCGGAAAGGGCCAAGAGCAGATAATTAGTACTCAAGACCAACGTTTTAAAAACCGTCCTATCTGACTCGGAATTGGCCGAGCTGACCGAGCCAACCCCATGCTCGAATTGGCTCGGTAGGAAAACTGGCCCGACGGCCGGTTTGTGACTGAACTGGTCGAGCCGGTCACTGACTCAACTAGTTTGGTCACAAACCGGCCAGCTTGGCGGAGTCCGAGTTACACTGGCCGAGCCAGTACCAGCTGACCGCGGATCCCACAACTGCCAAATTTCAGACTCCAAACTGGTTTTTAGCTTGTTGTGAGAGTTTTGGTAAGCCCTCTAACCCCTCCCAATCTTATAAGAGCTACCCAACCCCTCTCATTTCCTCACAGCTATCTCATTGCATTTGAGTGAGCATTTGTGAGGAATTTGTGAAGAGTTGTGGAGTTGGTTTTTGGAGCAACTTTGAGGAGTGTCTTGGGCAAGCTTTGGAGCAGCAGTGAGGAGCTTATTGGGCAAGATTTGGAGCAACATTGAGGAGTTGGTTTGTTGGAGCAACATTGAGGAGGCTAGAGCCTAGAGGTATTTTTTTTCACTTCGAAAATATGCCTTTTTTTTTTTTTTTTGCAAATCTGGAAATTGAAAACATAAATTTTTGTGAAAGAAATGAATATAGAATGAGTAGTTTTTTTTGTTTGTTTTCATTTTCAGATTTAAACCTTTCATTTCCAAGTCAAAAAATCAGTCTAAAATGGCTCCTAGAATGAAAGACATTGCTTGGGCATATGCTGAGATGGTTGATGATCAAATGCATTGCAAATTTTTTAAGAGAAAAAATAAGGGGGGGTGAAGGGGGCATTCATAGGTTGAAACTACACTTGGCTGGTCTTAGAGGCCAAATTACTCCATGTGAAGCACCAATATAAGAAATTGGGGAAATTAGGAAGGAGTTGAGAGATCAATTTCAAAAATTTGAGGAAGACAGAGCTAAGCGAAAAGAAATAGAGGCTAAAATTGGGAGGAAAAGGAATATAAAATACATGATGGCTGCCAACCCCAATTTTGGTTATGAGGGCTCTTCATCTATCCCTTGCACTGAGGCATCAAACCTCTTTCGCTATGTTCCTCCCTCTTTGGAGTCTATTCAAGAAAAGGGTAAGGGTACAATGAAAAATAAGGGTACTATCAAAAGTTTTTACCCACCCTCTTCTCCCTCTGATAGTGCACATGGTCGTAAAGCTACTAGAGGTCAAGTGCAACCCACGTTAGATCAGCTTTGGAAGAAAGTATTGAGAGAAACTGCTTGTGATTACATAGCTAGATGGTGGTATGATGTTGATATTCCATTCAATGCTTCTCGTTCACCATATTATGAACCTATGTTTAATGCCATATATGCTGTTGGAAAGGGCTTCAAAGGCCCTACTATGCATGAGTTAAGGGGATCTCTTTTGCAAAAAGAGATTTTGTCCATTGATGAATATTTCGGAGATTTCAAAAACTCATGGACACAAACAGGATGTACCATCATGTCAGATGGATGGATTGATTAGATGAACCATATCATCATAAACTTTCTTGTCTTTTTCCCATGGGGAACCATGTTTCTAAGATCAATTGATGCATCTGATAGGGTGAAAGATGCACACTTGTTGTTTCAACTTTTGGATGCGGTTACTGAAGAGGAGGGGGTGGAAAATGTTGTTCAAATCATCACAAATAATGCCTCTAACTATGTTCTTGTCGGTAAATTGTCAGAGGAATAACAAAAAACCATCTTTTGGACCCCATGTGCTACACATTGCATAGACCTCATGCTTGAGGGTATTGGTAATATAGATTGGATCAAGAACACTGTAGAGCATGCCAAAAACATAACAAAATATATTTACGATCACTCATGGTTTTTGAACCTGATGAGGAAACACACAAGGGGCAAGGATATTATTAGGCCTACCGTCACTAGATTTGCAACACATTTTTTGACATTGCAATCTATGCTTTCCCAACATAGAAACTTGCAAAAGTTGTTTTTCAGTGATGAAGGGAATGAATGTTAATGGGCTCGCAAACAGGATGGCAAAGATGTGAAAAAGAAAGTTAATGAAGAAATAATTTGGGAAAAGGTAGCAGAGATTGTGAAGGTTGTTGAGCCACTAGTTAAGGTGTTGCGGTTGGTGGATGGGGAAAGATTGGCTATGGGCTTCATTTATGAGGCTATGGATCAAGCAAAGGAGAAAATAAAGGCAACATACAAGGAAAGAGTGGCCAAGTATGGGCCCATTTGGGAAATTATTGATCAAAGATGGAACAATCAACTCCATTGCCCTATACACGCAATTGGGTATTTTTTGAACCCAAGGTATCATTATAAAGCTCTGGCGGCAAGAGCTTTGACTGGGGAGGTTAGAGTTGGATAGATTGACTGCATTGATCGCATGATCCCCAACGAGAGTGACCAACTACTGATACACAATCAGATCACTATCTTCAGCAAAGCCACATGTACCTTTAGCAAGAACCTTGCAAGGATTGCAAAGGGATCAAATGAGCTAGGTAAACAAAGAATTTCAATTTTCAAATTCATATCTTATTATTTTGTAAAATTGTTTATAATTTCAAAGTTGGATATAATTTGTTGAGCTAACTGAAACTCATTACACGACTATGTATTTTGCAGAACAATGGCGGGAGGCATTTGGTAGCCATTATACTGAATTGCAGAGGTTTTCAATCCGCATTTTGAGTCAAACTTGTAGTGCTTTTGGGTGTGAGCGCAATTGGTCGGTCTCTGAGAGAATTCACACAAAGAAGAGAAACCATTTGGAGCAAAAGCGATTAAATGATCTAGTCTATGTCTAGTAACCTCCAACTAAGACGCAACCAATTACTGAACAAAAGACCTGATTCAGATTCGATTGTGTTGGATGATATTGATCCAACATCAGATTGGGTAGTGGAGACTCGTCCTCCAGATTTTGACTTTGATGAGGATATTGATGTGGGGTTGGACTTTGATTTATAGGTAGAGGCTTAGCTAAATGTAGATCCACTAGTAGCAGGCCCAGCCTCCAGGCCCAAGTCCTCCAGTTGCAGCCGCTGACACTTCCTCTAGTAAGCCACAACGCAAGTGCATAGCTCATCTATCTCAGGCTCAGCGTGCTACAGTTCCAGTTGAGGATCTTGATGATGAGGAGGAGCCATGGGTTTCCCCTTCTGGTTTAGAGTCTGAGCCAAAGGATATTGCCTTGTCTAACAGTAGTGACTAGTCATGTTTTGTTGTAGAGGCCATTTAGAGCCTCCTTGGTTATGTTTTTTGTTCTGATATCTATATCATGTAAGTATTGAATAGTGCACTGGGTGGAATTTTGATATAATGGATATATTCATGAGCCTACTTTGACCATATGTTGTCTTTTGTCTATATTGTAATGCTTTGTGTTTGGAAACATGAATGAAAATCTTTAAAATTATGTTTTTTGATAAAAAAATTTAATATTTAATGTATTTTTACAAAAATTGAGTCATTGAAACTGAATCAACCGAGTCGATACCGAGTCAAAGTCGGAGTCGGAGTCGGAGTCGACCCTTGGCCGGTTCCGAACACGAGTTGGAGTTTAAAACATTGCTCAAGACCAAATGAAAAATAATATCAAAAAAATTGAGAGCATGATGAGCCAGTTTATGGGAGGAGCCAATCCACCTTTTAATCCCTTTGTCACACAAAGTCCCAAGACTCCATAAGTTGAAATTTTTACAAGTCATGAGTTTCCGTCGATGCATGAAAAACCACGAATACCGCATATACAGTTCAAAGGAAGTTAGTACTATACAAAGTTTCTCGAAAGAGACTACCTCAAAATTAAAGGAGAGTTACCTAAGTACGATGGTAAGGACCATAAGGGTGCCATTGTATCGGTAAATAAAATGGACGCCATTTTCGGAGAAAACCCGCCAATAGGCGAACAAGATAAGGTCATGACCGCATTCAACAACCTGGAAGATGAAGCATATGATTGGTTCCTATGGCGGTCCAATAGATGTGCGACTCATTCGTTCAATTGGAAAAAATATAAAAACACCCTGCTCAAAAGGTTCCATGACGAAGAAGAAGACAATGTTTACGAAAAATTCGTTCACCTCAAACAAAAGGGATCAGTAAGCGAATACACCCACAAGTGGGAAGTATCAGCTATAAGGCAAAGCGAGTTCTTAGATGAGGAACTGCTAAAAAGTATCGATGTGGCCTTAAGGAATATATTCAAGAAGAACTAAAACATTATAAACCCAAAACCATTGAAGGAGCTAGACATGCAACAATAATCATTGAGCGAAAATATATGCTCCATAAAGCTTCATATGCCAGTGATGAAAAATCAAACAACTACTCAAAAGGGAAATCAAGTAAGTCGTCTTTTGAAAACACTGGTAAGTACATTCCACCACCAATGCGTGAAGGAGGAAAACAACAGTCAGATTTCGAAAGGAAAAAAGATGGAAAATGTTGGACATGCGGAGATAAATATTCCCCAGGGCACAGGTTCACTAGTGACTATGCAAAAGCTTTACAACTGTGAAGCAGAACAAGAAGAAGAATCTTCAGAGAATAGCTCCGACGAAGAATACAATGAAGAAAATGAGACTCTGAATCCAAATCCAAAAGTAGAAAATATGCCAAGAATTTATCTGGCAGCTATCACAGGGATAACTCAACCACAAACATTAAAACTTAAAGGACATATTTGTGAAAATTCCTAACCCCAGAATCCTATTGCAACAACTGGTATTAATTCTTCTAACTGATAAATTAGTTATTCAGTTTATTGCTACGACAACATCGAATTAAACACATTGCAACCTTCACTAAATAAATTGCAGAAAAATATGAGTGCGGAAACAAAAATGAACAAGAGAAAATGACAGATACATCTTACACAATTATATTTGGACTAATGTCCTCGGAAAAACCCAATGCAGGAAAATCGGTGTAGCAGCTGAGGATTTATATATTATGAATTTTTTTTTTTTTTAAATACAGATTGGATGCCTTTCTGGCTATCCAAACAGAGAATCTGACTGACAAGAAAGTTGGTGAGAATATCTCACACACTGACACTGGAAGCCTAACTGGCCAAAACCCCGGATGGCAAGCCCTCCACTGCCTCTACATCACTCTGCGTGGGGATTGCGTGGCTTCTGCATTGTGGCTCTTTTGCTGGATGGATCTAACCCTTTGTCCCCTTCGGTCTCACACCTTGTCTCTCCGACACTGGATCTGACTGATCCTCAGCTGATGAACGAACATCCTCAAGATTGCAGCGCTGCCTCTGTGTGGCTCTGCGTAGCTGCTACGCTGCCTCTGCTAGTACTGTTTTTTGCCTTCTCTGCTTTGTATTCTCCGGCTTAGGAATAGACTTTCCAACGGGAATTACCGCCCCTCTCTGCGTAGAATCTCTTGATTGAAGTTTCTCCATGAGCATTGCTCACTAAAGAAATCGATCTCTTGATTCTTCCTCCGTCTTGTGTGTTTTCCAAATGACCCTTCAAGCCCTTCTTATAATCTTCTTGTTGAAACTTCAACGATTGAGATTAGATCTCCATTCAATGACTAAGATTATCTTTTGACTTGATTCGCTTGTTCTAGAACATTCACACCCACATTCTATTAATTCACTTTAATTATTTTATTTTCCTATGTTTAGACTTACGGTGACTTTAAAATAATTAAATTTCTTAATAAAATACAATCCGGGTGGAATTTCCCAAAACAATTTATGGGTTATCTGAAATACATGTGTCTAAGCCTCTCCACAAAGTTTGAGACTTAGAGGACATCTGATGCTACCCCAAATCAACACTCCCTCTTAGCGAGGAATGTGCTCTAGCAATATGCCCTGTTGAACACTGATCTGACTCTGAAGCATCTCTCTCTGTGCTGCAGATGTCTAACATGCTGTCCACCAACTAATGCGTTGTTGCTGCAACTATACTGCTGCTGACCCTGCCACGATCAACACTGCATCCGTACTGCAATTGCCTCTCAAACGTTGCATCTGCTGTTAGCATTGCCACGACTAACTCTGCACTGCAACTCAGTTGTTGAGAGAAGCAACTGAAAAACATCCAAAATCTGAACAAGTCTTCAGTATGGATACATCTTGATGTTGAAACTCTGATTGTTGCTAGTTCCATGTTGTCCCTTTGAACCCACTACGCTGTTGTGGCTACTGCACTGCGCCTCTTTGCATGGTTGTAACTCTGCAATGCGCTGCTTAGATTTAGCGCTCTAGCTACTGCATCTGTCGTTCCAACACTCCTTTGCACCAATTGAAAGCTCGTCCAACCTGCTACTACGATCTTGGGCTCCTGTAGCAAGGTTGCGATCCAAGAGGTGGATTCCTCAAGGATCCTGCCTCGCTGCAACTTTGTTGAGATACAGTTCTAGATCACCCCATCACTCCCATGGAGATATGTGGGCAATCATTGAAAATTTCGATCTACTCATATCGCTGCTGCTATTCCTATGCTGATGCTTTTGCACTGCTGCTGCAACTACTGCAATAATGAGTTTGATCTCCTCAGATCTTGAATTACTAGCTTCCATAGGGCTGCTCCCTCTGAGACTTTATCTCCCAATGGGAAATCTCTTTGCTCCCTCCTGGCAACTCGCATTGTCCTCTTGTGCTAGAAGCTGGACTGCGTAGCTCTGCACTTGAAATATTCTAGCTGGAACTATGCTTGCATTCTGCAGCTGGGCAATTCACACTGCCTGTGTCACTACAACTATGTCTCGAGTACTGACTGCAACTAGCTATGCAGCTATCATCTGAATGAATGACTGCATTTGCTGAGACTATGATCCTTCTGCTACTAATTCTGCTGGGTTCCTGTAGCAAGGATACCGATTTATGTGAGAAATCTGTAGCAACTAGATCTAAGTTGTTGCTCTTGCATGGATCCTGCCCATCTGAGGTCATCTCTGCCGACTAAAAAAATAAATTGAACTAGCTCCCTCTCTCTCCTCTATGCAACTGTTGGCCTGGCCTACGCACTCCTTGCTAGAGGTAATAGATTTGCCACACAATACTATTGCTCAGCTACCAAGAATTAGAATTCCTCGGCTAGTAATTCTCTCAGGAAGATAATCCCCCACACACTGTCGATTTGCTGCCTCTAACCCTCTACGGAGCTGGCTCTACGCAATCCCTACTGGAGCAAGCCAAATAAGTCACGAACTATACTACTGTACGGGAAATCAGAGTTTCTTGGGCATGAAACTCTCTGAGGTCAAAAATCCCCAAAATGTCTTCAGATCTCTCTTTCGATGCTTTCTGCACACACAATCACTGTTGCGTTGAAATTTGCATCCCTTTGGATGATCTGCGTTGATCTGCTGCACTGCTCCCTCTATCTCTGTAAATCGGAAAAATGTATCTCTCTGTCAACTCACTTGGAGAGAGTTTTCCTTGCAGTTACTAGCCCTCCTGGCTTGGACTGTGCAATCACCTGGGAGATAGATCTGTTGCTTACGCAACTCTTTGATCTCAACTTCACCAATGCTCGATCTCTAGATTCGTTCGTCTGTTCCTCCTGCACTTAGCTATAAAGATCTGATACCACGTGAAAATTCCTAACCCTAGAATCCTATTGCAATAACCGGTATTAATTCTTCTAACTGATAAATTAATTATTCAGTTTATTGCCATGAAAACATCGAATTAAACACATTGCAACCTTCACTAAATAAATTGGGGAAACAAAACTGAACAAGAGAAAATGATAGACACATTTGACACAATAATCTTTGGACTAATGTCCTCAGAAAAACCCAATTCAGGAAAACTAGTGTAGCAGCTGAGGGTTTATATATTATGCAATAATTTTTCTGAATGCATATTAGATGCCTTTCTGGCTATCCTCACAGAGAATCCGACTATCAAGAAAGTTGGTGAGAATGTCTCACACGCTGACACTGGAAGCCCAACTAGCCAAAACCCCGAATGGCAAACCTTCCACTGCCTCTACGCAGTGTCTGCGTCACTCTACGTGGCTTCTGCGTTATGACTCTTTTGCCTTCTAGATCTGACCCTTTGGTACCTTCCGGTCTCACACCCCATCTCTGGCATTGGATCTGAATGATCCTCAGCTAATGAACGAACCTCCTTAAGATTGCAGCGCTGCCTCTGTGTAGCTGCTACGCTGCCTCTGCTGGTATTGATTTCTGCCTTTTTTGCGTTGTATTCTCTGGCTCAGGAATAGACCCTCCAACCAGAATTACTGCCACTCTCTGCGTAGAATCTCTTGATCGAAGTTTCTCCCTGAGCACTACTCACTAAAGAAATCGATCTCTTGATTCTGCCTCCATCTTCTTTGTTTTCCAAATGACCCTTCAAGCCCTTCTTATAATCTTCTCGTTCAAACTTCAATGGCCAGGATTAGATCTCCATGTTGAGAATTTGGAGCGCTGGAGATTAATTCAAATTCTCTTCTTGATAATTACTTGTGAGCTTACTTGAGATACTTATGTCTTCTCTTTGTTAACTTATTTAGTCTTTTCATCAAGTTAATTACCAACACAGAAAAGACACAAAAATTAGGCTCCTCGAGCCAGGGAAAAACCTCTCCCTCTTGGAGAGAAAAACCTGTAAGGAACTTGTTATGGATTTTCAAATGACAAGTATCATGACCAAGACTCAAACTCTTGACCGAGGAATGTCTTCAACACCTTGTCAATGCTTCCTTGTATGCTTCACAACGTTGAATCTTCTTTCTTGTACTGATCTGCACCACCACTTAGAGAACTCGGTCTCTTCCTTGATTTAGTCTTTGATTATCAATATACTTCTTCTTATTTCATCTTCACTGGTGACATATTCCTTTTGTATACTGAAGATTTACCTTCCTTCTATTTTATGCTGTGATATTCATACTTCCTTTTATCATCTATCTGAATTGATATGCTAGATTCAGTATAGACTGCATCTATCTTTCATTAATCCGCATTTCAGATACTTCAGGATGCCTTAAGAACAAATCCGTACTCTCTGCATTAGCTTGTATGTAACCCAGACTTGGTTCTACTGTTGCAATCATAGATATGTCTGCACTTTGGTCCTTGTGGATGTCTACATATGGTACTAAGGCATCTGCTGGCTTTCTGTTTTAAATCCGCATATATCACTTGAATCTTCTTCAGAGGACTCTGTCCATAAACTCGCACTTATCCCTTTTTGAAATCCGTTGACATATTCAGATCAATCCGAATTTATTTTCGTCCTCTACACCTTCTGAAGTCCGCTGCTTTTAGTCCTCTGGACTCCGCATTTGTGTGACAGAACAGTCCGCATTTGACTGACAGAAGAGTCAGCAAATTGAGTGACAGAAGAGTCCACATTTGAGTGACAAAACAGTCTGCAAATTACTCCTTAACAAATGGTTGCAGATGAAGGTATATATATAGCACCTGTTCCTTCCTTTAGGCCGACCACACAGCAAACATTTACGCCAACATGTAGGTTGACTTCATTGCTAATTATCAGCCACCTTTATCATATATTTTCCAGCGTTTGAAATAGAGCTGACTTGAGGGCTGTTAGAGCCTTTCTTCAACAAGGTTCATGACAAGGTCTTGGAGCTTTTTAATGATGACAATGCTCTTCATATGCATGACTTTAATTACACTTATAAACAAAAGACAAACCCCTAAATAGACATCAAGAAGAATATTATGAATATAATTCATAACGAATTGAATAAATACAAATAAATGTAATTACTAAATAGTCAAATAAGGATTATGTTAAGTAGTCATTAAGTTAGTGAAAAGGCATGTCTAAAAAGACATGCCCAATCATGAAAGGCCATCTGCATAGGTATATAAGCGGGGCCTCATTGTAACATTTATCATCACTTATACATTTTATATATTAATAAATTATTATTATAAATACCTCTTGTGTATTTTACAATTAAAGTCAACAAGCTATTAGTTTTGTTGCTTCAATGGTATCAAAGCCATGCTGCGCAATATAGTCTCACGAGCCTATGAACGTAGTTTATGAGCCTACGAACATAGTTTACCGTACAATGTGCCATTACGTATAGATCCTGAAGAAAGTGAGCAGATTAGAAAAATTCAAGAAAAGCTTGAGCAATTAGAAAAGTCATGTGCAGAAGCTACAACCCGTTTTAAGAAAGGTTATGCAGAAAACCATAATAAGGAAGATGATAGCAACAGTGAAGAAATGAAAAAATGTGAAGCAGGAGAAGAAGATTTTGATCAGCATGATGATAATGAAAAATATGTAATAAATAATAATGAATATGAAAGTGATATCAATCAAGATGACGATTCCAATAAAGTGGATATAGATCGAGGTGAGGATTCAGATGAAACTGGTCTTGATGTGGATGAATATGATGTAGATCAAGATGATAATGTTCTCTTGTGTTCGAGGTTTCAGGAAAAACAGTCGACAAAACCTCCCAGTGAAGGCTTCCCATGTGTGGCGTTGACTCTGGAAATGGGAAACCTTTATCAAAAAGAGACAAACTAAAGCAAGCCAATAAAATGTCCCTTATGGATAGTGATGTAAATAATGTAGTGTTAAAAAACAAACCAAATGGATTGGTTAAGAAAGACATAAATGGAAAAACTCAATCTGTTAAAATTGAAATTAATTCCAAGAAAAGACTTTCAAATCAGGGGGATAACAGTCTAAGCTCTTTAGTCACCAGAAAGGCCAAGCCATCAAGTGTATCACCACCCCAAAGTGAAAGAAAAATTGGAGTTTAAGGCAGAGGCTAATAGATACAGTGATGATGAGGATGATATTCCAGTTGCACAACGCTTGAAGGAAACTGAATTGCCAAAGCCATCACCCTGTTTAGCAAAGCCAAAGGCTTTCAAGAAAAAGGTGCTGCCAGTTAAGAGCATAACAAGCAGCGCAAGAAAGTTGAAAGGGGGGGAATTGCCTCCTGGATTTGGAGAAGGTCAGAAGTTGACAACTAAGACGCTGCAAAAGATTAGTGTTGATCCTAGTTGGCCACCAACAACTTGGAAAGGAGTTCCACAATCTAGAGATGGGGTACTGGCACAGGAAGGAAATTCAGGCATAAATCAAGATTTTGTGAGCCATGAACATGACAATGTTATAGGAAACTCTATTGTATCTAATACAAACACTGCATGTGAAAGGGATCAGGTCACAAATACTTATTCAGCTTCTGTCGTTACTACAATTCCATATGATTCAAAATCTGAACAGGACATGGACACAATTCCATATGATTCAAAATCTGAACAGGACATGGACACAAAAAGGGTTAAATTTGGCGGGAAGAGTGATCTTACTAGTAATGTTAATAATTTCTTGAGGTTATCTACAACAAGACTTGAAATTACCGATGTTAGTGACAAATCATACAAATTGTCTGCCCCCAATGAAATAGATATTGGCACATCTAACGTCTTCAGTAACAGGAATCAACCATGCTTGGGTGTAGCTGATGATGAGCAGTGACATCTCACTGGTAGATTAGGAGGATGTGTTGTTTACAAGTATTTAACTGACAAGTATGGTCCCACATCTGTGAACTGGGTAAATGAAAATGGCAGAATTGGTTTTGTTGGCTCCAGTGCACGTATACCTTACAAGGATGATATAATTCCCACAAAATGGCGAACTATCAGAGATCAGTCATCTTGGGCCAGGTTCCTTTCAATTCATACAGGTGCCATGCACGTGGTTGTCGATAGAATAAAAAAACCACGTGACAATGCCCCAGCGTTGCTCATCCAAGACAATGGGGGCAGAATGGACCCCGACGGGCTCCACTGCTACTCTAAACCCACCCGTCCGATACTACTCCACCATCAATCGTAGTCAACCTCCGCTCAAGACGTCGGAACAGTTCGCACACCAAAGATGTCGCCCGTGGCAGCAGCCCGTCTATCCACTGTTGCACGATCCACTGCACTCCGTTTCATCATCAACCATCCACGTTTGCAAATCGTGTTCCGCTGCCCTTGACTGTGCTTTCCCTAGTGCTTTCACTGTGCTTGTTACCTGTGTCACATTCAAGTAACACGCACAAATCGTTGAAAGGTAAGTTATGTCAATCGGTGCGAGGTCAAATGACGTATCTCGGTCAATGGGTCAACAAATGGGTTTGGTGCTTATAAATCATGGGCATTCCACTCAGTGCTTATAAATCACGGTATAGGGTAACGATTATAGTCATAAAAAATAAAAATAAAAATAAAAAAAATTAAAAAATCAAATTTTATTAATTTAATTAATTAAAATTATTATTTAATTAATTAAATTAATTTAAACAAAAAAATTTATTATAAAAACTTTTTATATAATTATTCCAAAAAAAAAGGGATGAAAATGGATAAAGCTCAACAGTATCACTTACACTTGAGGGAGTAGGCAACGTGAATAAATTGTCGTCAAGTAAGCTTTGAGGACAAAGCTTTTCGAAGAAAGAGGCAATGTTATGAATATATTTCATAACAAATTGAATACATACAAATAAATGTAATCACTAAATAGTCAAATAAGGATGATGTTAAGTAGTCATTAAGTTAGTGAAAAGGCATGTCTAAAAAGACATGCCCAATCATGAAAGGCCACCTGCATAGGTATATAAGAAGGGCCTCATTGTAACATTTATCATCACTTATACATTTTATATATTAACAAATTATTATTATAAATACCTCTTGTGTATTTTACAATTAAAGTCAACAAGCTATCAGTTTTGTTGCTTCAAAGAGGTCTATTAACCTAAGATAAAATCTTGCTTATGTAACCCATGAAGCAAGTGCAACAAATATACATTTTATTATCTTTGTCTTCTTCTTTACATAAAATACATAATTACACAGTCAATATGAAAACCGACCTAGTTACACTTTTCAACACTCCCTCTTAACTAGGGAGGTATTCATACAGGTACATGGTCACTTTCAAACTGAAGAATCTCATAAGAAGAATCGGATTGGTAATCGCATCTATATAGCATCATATCAACCAACATTGTCCTAGTGCAAGGCCTTGACTAACAACCCCATCTCTCAATGAGACAATGGGCTACAATGCTGGCAAGACACATGACTAATAGACACCATAGTCATTGACTCTCCAAGGTACATACCCCACCTAGGTGTTCCCAGAGTATGACCTTCTTGGACTATTCTTCTCTTGAGTAGCCAGCCCTCAAAGAATATCGGTCCTCGATTACTCTTATCTTGAATGCCTTATCTCATTCTCAAAGAGTATCGAATGCCCGATGATTACCCAATCCTCCATTTTGTCTTCCAGGTGAAGACCAGAAGGATGTGCCTATTCATTCTCTTCACATGGCCTTCACTAAGACTTACGGTTGTTAGTCTTGGTCTAGTGCAAGACACATGTAATAGAGAATCGCATATGTCACTCCCTCTCAATCACAGGAAGGACATACCTCAAGTTTCTTCCAAGCAAGAAACTTACCACTAGGCTCCCTATCAACCAGGGTTCTACAGCAGCAATCCAGCTACTCATGAAGAATTCCTCCCCTCGATGTCATGGATTTTGATATTGAGGAATCTTCAATTTTTGGCTTCATAGGGCACAGATCATCCATCACTTTCAGTCACGAGTCTGTTGGACATTGGATAAACCAACGCTCCCCACGTGTTTCGTGACATGGACTAACCGCCTCTCGTGGACCCTTACCTCTGGCAATGCGATCGTTTACTAATACCTGCGGGTTTTGGTCTAACGACAATCGTGATTCCCAACAAGTTGTATTAGAGCTAGTATCTTCACTCAAAGCCTAACAACTTGAAGGTTGATCCTTAGAACACAAATGGTAAAGCCAAGGAAGAAAGTCCCCAATCCTCCTAAAGATGTGTCTATCTCAACCATCAAAATTGAAGTCAATCAATTTACGAAGGTCCCATTGTTCAATGGAAAATTTGATATATGGGAGGCAAGAATGAGGAATTTCTTAAAGACTCAAGGCATTGAAGTCTGGAAATCGGTGATTATTGATAGCATGATGGAAGGAGAATCCAAGGAGTATAATACAAGAGCAATGAAAGCAATCTTGAATGGGCTACCTGATTCTATGGAGGCCAATTTGGAAAAATGTTCATCAGCAAAAGGCACATGGGACAAACTTCATGATCTTCACTCAAAAGGAGCATTGCCCATGACCTCTAGTCAAATAGATGATGGAAAGCAAGAGGGAAATCCAAAACCCATCAAGGGAGTTGAAAATAAGAATGATGACATCAAAGCCAAAGAAGACCTAGAAGAAGAAGAAAGCAAAGAAGACTTTGAAGAAGATCTCCTGGCTAAGCTTATAGATTCCGTGGAAGAGATTAACAGTTTGAAAAAGGAAAATGAGGAACTTAAGAAGAGAGCGCAAGATGGTGACCACAAGACAAGGAAGGAAGTTGACCTTCTCAAGCTTCAAGTACAAGAAAGTGATGAGGAGCTCACCAAACATAAGGAGGAATTTCATCAAAACAATAGAAAGCAACATGAAGAAATCATATCTATGATAAATCAATTGGATAAGGCAAAGACAAGGGAAGAAACTTTGTCAAGCCACCTTGAACAAAGAGTTAAGAGCTTGAACAATCTTGAAGCAAAGATTGGTCAATACAAGGAAGAGGTCTCCTCTCTTGGATCTCAGCTAGAAGAAGCAAGGAAACAAGCGCAAGGAGCCGAGAAGGTGATGGAAACTTTGGCATTCATAGAAGGACAAGTTGATGAAGCAGAAAAAGAGAGAAACAACATGATATGCCAACTAGAAGAAAAGGATGAAGAAATCTTAAAACTAAAATCAGACATCAATCTTCTCAGGGCCGAAACATGTGAAGCGAAAAGAATAAAAGAAGAAATGGGGAGCAGTCTAGCAAAGGAGAATGAAGAAATCTTCATAATGAAATCAAATATCATCTCCCTTGAAATTGAAGCACACGAAGCAACAAGGATGATGGAAGAAATGAAGAAGCAACTAGTCATGAAAGACGAAGATTGTGAAAAGTTGAGAGGAGAAATTGCCTCTCTTAAAAAGGAAGTTGACTTGCTAAATAAGAACTTCAAGAGTTCTCAAACCCTAGATGAAATCCTAAGTAATCAAAGATCCCCCTTTGATAAATCAAGTCTTGGTTATTCAAGTGAACCCTCAAACAAAAGTGATGGAAACCCTAATGCTTCAAACAATAAGGATGTGGAAAGTCTTGGAAGAAATATTGATGCCCCCAGTTCCAGCAAAATCATGAGTCAAGATGACATTGGAAGAAACCCTACTTCAAGAAAGTATGTTGATGGTGTCAAAGATGCAAGAGGTAATGGATATCATCAGAGGATCCCAAGGCAGAATGACTTTGGAAGAACATCAAGGCAATCTCCATCCTCCAGGTACCAAGGTATATTTTTTGGTTATTGCTATTCTTGTACAAACTTTGGGCATATGGAAAAGGATTGTAGGGCATACCACAAGGACAAATATAATGGTTCCCATCAACTCCCTAGAAGAAATTTTGCAAAAAAAAGTCATGATTCCTCATTCATGAACAAGATAGAGTGCTTCAATTGCCATAACATTGGACATATGGCATGTGATTGTCACTTGACTTGGGCCCCTGCACAAGTTAGAACCATGCCAGAGAAGAAAGTTACACAAGTATGGAGAAGGAAACAAGTTGAATCCAGAAGTCCCTTGAACACTCCAGCGAACAACACATGTTGTTGACTAGATGAAGTCATCCTTGATATTCCAAGTATTTGATGGTGAAACCCTGCCAAAAAGAAACCATGCATACAGTTAGGGGGAGTTTGTGATTCTTGTGTATTCCTGCAGAAAGTGATCTGTGAATGGGCCGTATGAAATCCTTGATGAGTTACACATGGACAATCTTGATAAATCATCTCTCGGAAGTAACTCCATTGAAGAAAAACATGATATTATGATGATGCCTTCTACTTGATCACACAAGGTGAGAAATCCTTCATGAGCTAAAGGAATTTGTGCAGACAAGGGGAGATGGTACATCACATGAAGAAATACAAACACATCTATCATGGAACATATTTCCAGAAGAAAGAGCACCATGGCAGGGGGAGTAACATACCTATGAAGGACTACAATTCATGAAGAAAAGAAGCAACTTGACAAAGGGAGTATTTGGGCACCCCGTTTGCCATTGATGTCAAAGGGGGAGAGAAATTAGAAGGGAAAGAATATTGCCATCAATGACAAAGGGGGAGATTGTTAATCAAGGTTGTCATTGATGTCAATGTGGCATTGACCGAAATGTCAATATTCTTGAAATGCTTGGTTTCAGATGATGATGCCATGACTCTTGGTTGACTAGGATACTATCAATGAAGATGTCAAGTCACGAAGAAGTCAAACCACTAATGAAGGAAGCCCTAAGTACTTGATCTAATGTTGCATGCACTTGATGATCTAGATCTTAACCAATGATGTCATACACTTGAATGATACTTGATGATGACATATGATGATGTCATACACTTGGATGATACTTGATGAAGTCATACACTTGATGAAGGTTGGAAGACTAGATGATGATGTGGAAGATCTCATTTGATGGCTGGAAGACTACCTCGAAACTTTCCTAATGATGCTGCACTATGACATATTACTGCACTATTGTTGAATACATAATGCTGTACCTTCATGATGATATGGATGTTGGATACTATCATGATGACAAGTCCCTCTTGGTTAATAAGGATGCCATGAATGATGATGTGCTTACTCTTGATGAAGAAGCTTGGAACCAACATGATGTCAAGATGGAAAATATTCTTAAGGTGCCAAGTGTCAATCATGTACCTTGTTTGGTAACCTAGAAGACTACACTTGATGATGTCATTTCATGAAGGTCTTGATGACATGGTTGGAAACTACATGATGACTTTGTTGGATATTATTGGTGCAAAAGATGGAGAAGCCATTAATAACCACACGATGTCTCAAAAACTCCTCATTCTGTCCCAAATTTTTTTCTGCACTAAATTTCAAGGACAGTCTCACTAAAAAATTATTTTTCACTACCCTAGAGGCAGCTTCGCAATTTGAATCACGTACCATCTTTTAGGGCATAATTTTGCCTTTCTAATGAGCCCTTACACGCCCAAAAACTCCAAATAGTTTGGGAGATATGAATTTTACAAGTTCAAGCCTCAAGGTATATATCTGGCCCTTGAAGCCGACCTAAGCCTCCTGTACATGTCGGCCTCTCCTCCAATAGACATGACTGTTCATTATGACGCAAAATCACTATAAATACAAGTCTGTTTTCATTGATCAAGCAAGAAATTTTCGGTGAATATTTCAGAGAGGAAGTATAAAAGGAAGGGAAGACGAGGAGGTCATTAAAATACTGTTTTGGGCTGATTCTATTGAAGTTTATATACTCCATTACAGCAGTAAACAAGCTTGGACCCTGTGGCAGTGGACAAAACTGTAATTTGAGGATTTTACAGAGAGCTCGGACCTGTTTGGAGGTTCGGACCAGGACTATAGGAGCTCGGACCTGTTTGGAGGCTCGGACCAGAACTATAGGAGCTCGGACCTACTGCTGCTTGAAACAGTGACCTATAACAGCATTCTTCTCGGATCTTTGGTAGGGAGCAGCAACACCTGTAGCAGCTTAGATGTGCTTATGGGCAGACCTGAAATGTTCAACCTGTAGCAGTATTCTGGGCACTTTTTTGGAGCCAATCTTGGAAGTAATTTCAGAACATTGAAATTGTTGAAGGCATTACTTAAAAAAGCATTTGAAGAGGCTCCGATCTGCATCTAGTCTGCCTGGAAGAATTGTTGGCCTTGAATCTGGGATTGACAGTCATAAGAAACCCCTTCTCGAACCTATGATACTTTGAACCTGTGATCAGAAGTACCCTTGGACAGTCACTTTGAAGGCACGGTATTGGAGAGCTCAAAAGAACAATTTTTTGTGGGTGTAAATTTTGGATTACAGTGACCTGTTGCTATTTGTGGGCATCTTGAAGTAAACTTGTGTGACATTTTGAAGGCACTCTTCAAGGATTGAATGCACTTGAAACCATTGTTTGAAATTGATTTAAAGAAACTCTTGGGAAGTTCAGTCTTGAGATCGGATTAGGTGGTGAAGTATTAAGAAGCAGATTTGGAAGCAGCCCATTGATATTTCTGAAGCAAATTATAGGCATTGTTTGGAGCAAGTGTTGAACAGTGAAGAAATTTAAGCTTGGTGCAGGTTATTGAAGTTACCTTGAAGAAGTCTTGGAGCACCTCATTGAAGAACATTGTGAAGCAGCATATTGAAGATTTTTGGAGGCGTCCTTGGAGATCATGATACATTGCTGATGTCATCATGAGGTGACCTTAGAGATCTTTGGTTGGGTACAACGAAGAGCAGTGGTGACACCTTCATGTGAAGAACAAGGTTGTCATTGATGAAGTGATGTGGAGACTAAGTGAAAGGCATTGTTGAAGATTGTCAGGGCTCGTTGAAGAAGACATTGGGAGCCGTGAAGAATAACCAAACATATTTTGACGAAGTGAAGTTGAGGGTTGGAGCCTCGTAGAGACAAGGTCAGTGCCTTGGAAGATAGGGTTGGAGCCCTAGAGGATTGGAGTCCTCAAGAGACCAGGTCGGACCCTGTACTAGAGATAGGGTTGGAGCCCTAGAGGTTGGTGCCTCAAATCGACAAGGTTGGAGCCTTGGAAAGATTGGAGTCTTCATCTAGGGTTGGAGCCCTATATCATTATTGTACTTTACTTATTGTAAAGAAGAAATTAATAAAAGTATTCCATCATTGTTCATTTTGTGTTCTACGTATAAGTGATCTAACTGGTAAAATTAACAATTGAAAAGAAATACTCATTCACCCCCCTCTCAGTATTTCCAACAAGTGGTATCAGAGTATAGGTCATTAGTTCGATACACACCTGGCTCGCGTTGGGGGGGAGATTGTTGGACATTGGATAAACCAATGCTCCCTGTGTGTTTCGCGACATGGACTGACTGCCTCTCATGGATCCTTGTCTCTGGCGATGCGATCATTTACTAATACCTGCGTGTTTTGGTCTAACGGCAATCGTGATTCCCAACAGAGCCATGTCCACTATCAGGAAGTGATTCATCAATCTTTCTTATCTGGTCCACCGTTATGCCATGCTGCTTTCCTTCGAATCATCTCCAAGGATCATACATCTTTTCTCATGATTAGCAGCCCTGCACAAATTCATCCAGATAAACATATGGGTATGAACTTTTTAAAACAAAAGTTACCTCAGTGATGATCTTTCACCATGACATCTTCCTGTAGGCATCGACATCCTTTATTAAGATTGACACATCTCCTAATGATATGTTTTGCTAAGGGTCTTCTACTTTACCAGACTTCCGTCGGAGTCGACATATCTTCCTAGGAGATCTCCTAGTCACATCTTCTTGGCTTCCGGGTGATAACTGCCTCTTGACATGGTTGCATTTCATGATCTCTTCAATTCTACACATTCTTCTTTCCCGGGAACTTACAAATTTTCTAGTTCCTCGTTCATATACAACCACCTCATATTCCATGAGGATATATTATGTTGATTTCATCTGTCAGTGCATCGAGAGATACTCCTCCATAAATCATACTTCTAAATATAGAAGTCCATTACCTGCAACCATGGTATTAAAAACCGGTTGGTTTGAACCGGTAACTGGTCAAACCGGCCGGTCAACATGCTGGCCGGTTCAAACCACCCATGCAACCCGGTTTAACCCTTCACTTGACCAAAAAAACCGGTTAACCGGTCCTAACCGACCAGTTAAGGACGGAACCGACCGGTTTATGAATAAACCGACCGGTTCCGTCCTTAACCGACCAGTAAATGTCTCTTCACTTACACGAACCCACCCACAGCTAGAAAGGTGTTTTAGGGCTGATGTGGAGGTGTGGGGAGGGTTGTTTCCCTCCAAAAACACCCTCCCAAATCTTTTATAAGTAGGGGTAGCCTCTCCTTTGTCTCACACCAACTCATTTGTTGTTTGTGAGTTTGATTGAGAGCTTGGAGAGTGTTGAGTGTTTGCCTTTGCAGTGATCTTGGAGGCTTGGAGTTGGAGTTGGAGCTATCTTGGAGATATTTTGGAGCTGTCAATAGCGTTGGCATCTTCAAGAGGACGCTTAAATGATCTTGTGTTTGTGCAATACAACCTTCGCTTGAGGCAGAACCAACTGATGAGAAATACACCTGATCTAGATCCCATTGTGTTGGATGATATTGATCCAACATCAGAATGGGTGGAGGAGACTGAAGATCCAGTGTTTGAGGCTAATTTTGATTTTGATGCAGTAGTAGCGGGGGGTGAATTTGAAGTAGATTTGGTGGCGCCATCAGATGCAGACCCAGGATTGGTAGCTGCATCAAGCAAAGGCAAACAACCAATGGACGACACTAGTCATGCACCTCGAGTTGCTCGTGCTTCCATTAGGTCCACTTCTATTGTTATTGGTGGCAGGGGTACTGAGGTTGCAGATGAGCCTGAGGCTGAGGCATCCTCAGACTCTGATCCAGATGATGTCTATGTAGCAACTGATGTTGATCCTGTGTCTAGTAGTGGTGATGAATTTGATGATTGATCATCATTCATGTGTAGTCTTGTATTAGGCCAATGGCCTCATAGCTTGTAGCATTGTTTTTGGACTCTATGGGCCATTTGGAGCCTCATTGCTTATGTATTTTTCGATGATATGTATTTCACTCGGTGCCATTTTGATATATTCATCTTTATATGGTATATAAATGAGCAAACTTTGCATATTTTGTCTCTATTGGCTTGGAATCATGGTTGCAAATCTTAAAAATAGTTTTTTTGTTAAAAAATAATTATTTAATGTATTTTTTTTTAAACCGATTCATTGAGATCTAACCGCTACCGGTTAGACCGGTTCCGGTTTGAAACCCGGTTCATTAGGTCCACCAGTCCGGTCACCGGTTCCGGTTTTAATAACCATGCCTGCAACCATATGACATGACTTCACAACATCCAATGTCAGCATCTAACTATATACATACCTCAAACCTTTTTCCTCGAGTCATCCCGTAGCAGTTTTTCTAGAAAGAAGAGCTTCATTCCCTTGACTTGCTCCATCAGTATGTCATCACATCCCAGAAAACTGTTTCCATGATGACCCTTGATCTTGATGACTACCTTCCATTAGTAATGTTATCAGAGAGGTTTTCCCGGAGCTGTTTCTCCAGGAGCTCCTACCATGCTTTGATCAGGATGCTACACTGCTTCCTATCATACAACCAACATAAATCACTTAAAGGAGAAGGTGATCTCAATCATGGTGGAGATCCCTCGCTTCTTCTTTCTTAGATTTCTTTGCATCAGGTTCTTCCCTCATTTCTGAGAAATAGGCTTCTTCCCTATTTCTCGTCCTTTTTCAGATTAAGGACAATTTCTTTTATAATGCCCAAGTTCATCACATCCAAAGCATCATGCTTTTTCCATATTTCTTCTTCTATTCTAAGGACCAAACTTACCGAATCTTCCTTTCTTCCTGGACATGGTTGAAAAGGCTTGATCCCTTCACTTGATCCTGTAACGGCTTTGGCTTTCAATCTTGTTTCCTCCATTTTACATAGAGACCATAAATCGTGGAATGGTGTGGCTTCTTTCTTCTTGTATAAAACTGAAGTGAAATTTCCCCATTCTTCTGGCAGAGCATTCAGCATCACTGTAGTCATCTCAGTGTCAGACAGTATTTCAGTTCCTGTAGTTGATCTCAGAGAAACTACTTTTCCTACGTTACTCACAGAGAACAGCTCCACCAATTTCTCATATATTCTTTTTGATGATTCTAGATTTGATACATCGGAGATGAGAGAGTCTTTTATGGATTCTGTAAGAATCCTTTGGGCTCTTATATCTTCCTTCGTATATTTGGCATGACTTCATTGTCCTTGTCTTCCATGCAGGAAAGTTTGAAACCCTAATCAGTTTGTTGCTTTCTTTGCAAAGAAGACATTTTGATAGATTCATATGAAGTCAAAAAGGTACTTACTTGAGTAGATGCTTTTCTTCTTCTATCAACTTCCTTGTTGAAGATGATGGCAGGAACTCCCTCTTAGATTGATTTCAAAGTAGGTGATCTTGGATCCTTGATGATCAAGGATTACTTCAGAATGAAGATGTCTTCAATAATGTTGGGCATTGCTTAATGACGTGTCTTCCAACAATGTCTTCCATATCAAGAATCTTTGATGTCAAAGATTACCTCCTCGACGTGTGGATTCTTTGAGTAAGGTTGAAAGTCTTTTTGAGATGGCTTGAGGATTTGCTTGCAGACTAATTTGACTTTTCAATGTAGACTTTGACTTTTGCTTTGATGCTTTCTAGAAAACTGAATTTTGATCCTTGAGTGTCTTCTTGTCAAATAGCCCTTTGTCTTTAGCCCTTAGCTCTGATACCATGTTGAGAATTTGGAGGGCTGGAGATTAATTCAAATTCTCTTCTTGATAATTACTTGTGAGCTTATTTGAGTTACTTACGTCTTCTCTTTGTTAGCTTATTTAGTCTTTTCATCAAGTTAATTACCAACACACAAAAAAAATTAGGCTCCTCGAGCCAGGGTAAAACCTCTCCCTCTTGAAGAGGAAAAACCATAAGGAATTCTTCTTATGGATTTTCAAATGACAAGTACCATGACCAAGATTCAGACCCTTGACCTAGGAATGTCTTCAACACCTTGTCAATGCTTCCTTGTATGCTTCACAACTTTGAATCTTCTTTCTTGTACTGATCTGCACCACCACTTATAGAACTCGGTCTCTTCCTTGATTTAGTCTTTGATTATCAATATACTTCTTATTTCATCTTCACTGGTGACATATTCCTTTTGTATACTCTATTTTATGCTGTGATATTCAGTCTTGACCGCATCTACCTTTCATTAATCCACATTTCAGATAATTCAGGATGCCTTAAGAACAAATCTGCACTCTCTACATTAGCTCGTATGTAACCCAGACTTGGTTCTACTGTTGGAATCATAGATATGTCTGCACTTCGGTCCTTGTGGATGTCTACATATGGTACTAAGGCATCCGCTGGCTTGCCGTTTTAAATCCGCATATATCACTTGAATCTTCTTCAGAGGACTCTGTCCAGAAACCCGCACTAAACCCTTTCTGAAATCTTTGACATATTCAGATCAATCCGAATTTATTTCCGTCCTCTACACCTTCTGAAGTCTGCTGCTTTTAGTCCTCTGAACTCCGCATTTGAGTGACAGAACAGTCCGCAAATTACTCCTTAGCAAATGACCGCAGATCAAGGTATATATATAGCACCTGTTCCTTCCTTTAGGCCGACATGTATGCCGACTTAATTGCTAATTATCAGCCACCTTTATCATATATTTTCCAGCGTTTGAAAGGGAGCTGACTTGAGGGCTGTTAGAGCCTTTCTTCAACAAGGTTCATGACAAGGTCTTGGAGCTTTTTAATGATGACAATGCTCATCATATGATGACTCTAATTACACTTATAAACAGAAGACAAACCCCTAAATAAACATCAAGAAGAAGTCTATTAATCTAAGATAAAATCTTGCTCATGTAACCCATGAAGCAAGTGCAACAAATATACATTTTGTTATCTTTGTCTTCTTCTTTCCATAAAATACATAATTACATAGTCAATATGAAAACCGACCTAGTTACACTTTTCAACACTCCAATCAATGGCTAAGATTATCTTTTGACTTGATTCACTTTTTCTAGAACATTCACACCTGTATTCTATTTATTCATTTTAATTATTTTATTTTCCTAAGTTTAGATTTAGGGTCACTTTAAAATAATTAATTTTTTTAATAAAATACAATCCGGGTGGAATTTCCCCAAACAATATCTGGATTATCTGGAATACATGTGTCTAAGCCTCTCCACAAAGTTTGAGACTTGGAGCACAGCTGATGATACCTCAAATCAACAATATTAAGAAGCAGAATGTTATTGTGTTAGTAGATTCATGAAGTACACACAACTTTATAGATGTCAACATCACAAAAAGATTGAACAGTTTTGCCAATCCCGTAGCAGATTTAAAAGTTATGGTGACAGATGGAAAACAAATTGACAGAGTAGGGAAGTGCCATAAAGTTAAGATGCAATTGAACGAATACAAAATGGATTCCAGTTTTTATACGGTCCCTTTAGGAGGTGTAGACGCCGTCTTAGGAGTACAATGGTTACAAACACTAGGGACGTTTTCTGCAATTCACCGAAAACAGTTCATTAAGTCCAAAATGGATGGAAGTATAATTTGTTCGAATTGCAAGCCCCACCTACCAAAGTCATTTCTGTTCAGCAAATGAAGAAGCTTATTCGCAAGGGAGCCCCGGTATTCGTCGCACAATGCCAACAGTTAGAGTTATTATCAATGGAAGGGGTTCACCAGAAGTTTGAAGTTACATCCCTATTCCAGAAATATAGCAAGGTATATTTCAAGATTTGCTGATGAAATTACCCCCTGAAAGGAAAAGTGAACATATCGTTGAAATCAAACCAGATCCAACACCAGTAAATGTAAAGCCATATCACTACTCCTATCATCATAAAACAGAGATAGAAAGACAGATACAAGATCTGTTAAAGCATGGAGTCATTACGAAGAGTAGAAGTCCATATGCTGCACCAGTAGTGTTAGTCAGTAAGAAAGATGGATCTTTTCGGTTGTGTATAGATTATAGAGGATTAAACAAAATTACTATTAAACACAAATCTCCTATTCCCTTCATTGATGAGATGCTAAACGAACTCCATGGCGCAAAATATTTCTCAAAATTAGATTTGAGATCAGGGCTCAGGATACTATGAAATTCGAGTGAAATTAGAAGATGTTGAAAAGACTGCGTTCAGAACTCATGAAGGGCACTATGAGTTTAAAGTAATGCAATTTGGTTTAACAAATGCACCAGTCGCTTTCCAGGCAACTACGAATGGACTCTTCCATCCATACTTTCGGAAATTTGTATTAATCTTCTTCGATGATATCCTCATTTACAACAAAACATGGAAGGAGCACCTCAAGCATCTAGAGGAAGTACTTTAAGTATTAGAGAAGAATAAAATTTACGCCAAGTTATCAAAATGTACCTTTGGGCAAAAGGAAGTTGAATACCTGGGACACGTCATATCCAGGGAAGGAGTCAAAGTGGACTCCAACAAAATTAAAGCAATTAAAGAATGGCCCAAACCCATTCTTTGGCGACTATGTGAAACTAATGTTTATTGATCATGCTACCTAGAAAACTCAACAAATTACAGATAGAAAATCTGTGCATGAAGGGAAAAAGGTGTTGATGTTTGAAGATAAAAGAATAAATGATCGATAATCAGCCAAATGGTTCTGGTACATGTTGATATGTATATTTATATAATTTTCATACAATTTCTTTTTCACATGGAAACTATCCTTGGGGAAACCCTCCAAGTGCTTCTTCACATCCTGTGAATGGTACCCAAGGAAAATTCCACTGGAGTACAGCATGTACTCTTAACCTAGAGGTATTGTACCAGTCTTAAACCTATGACACCTAAGCTATCTCTGCGTTGAAACTTGAAAGTGGTTGGGTTCAACCCACTGGACTTCTCATACAAGAACAATTAATATATGTATTGTTAATCGCTGCTTACATTATTATCAATGTTCTATTTACAGTTATTCCTCTAGCTACTAGAAGTATTATTGTTAGGCATATTGTATGGATTGTGCTGAAATAATGATGGATATAAGAAACAATTCATAATTGTGGGCTTATAAACTGTGAATATCTTGGGAATTAATGATTAACTAGTAGGTTGAATGGAAGAGATGCGTGCAAACAAATTGCACAAACATCAATTCAGATTTGGCATACACTTTTTGCAGTGTTTTCATCTTAAAGTTCCGGACTAAGTAACTACTGTTATATCTGACTAGTATTAGTTAATGCAGCCAGAGGTTGGAGCATCTCTCAAGCAGGATGATGGCATATATTGGCGACTAAGTTATTGCAGCATATGGAAGTCCTTATGACACTGCCGTGCTGTTAACAGTTTTCCCACAAAGAACAAATGCCACTACAGCTGCAGAAAAATGAATGGATGTGCTGAAATTTGAATTCTCTAAAAGTTTCCAGTTTTATAAGGCACACGCTTCGAATTTGTTTCAGTTGTCATCTCTGATGGGAACGCAGCTGCATCTGCTGGTCTAACATTAATATGATTTATATCTATGGCATTATTTAACCTCTTCTCATCGTCTTCTTGTTAGCTTTTTGAGATATGGAGGACTCATAGGTATGTCTCCTTTACAGTTTCTTTTTTTTTTAAAAGGGCTTATTCATCCGAGTAAAGTGTTTCTGATTAATATTCTATAGTATTTCTATTTTCTGTTTCTTAATAATTGCATATTTTGGGCTTGTGGCTCATCAAAATAACAGTAGATGTTATCTGGATTCTGAATTTCTTATTAAATGTACCTGTGGCAGGTTCTGGGGAATTTTGAACTGAAACGATACACCTTACAGAGTTGGGTCTCCTTTACCCTACCCTACCTACGTGCAATTTCTCCTTTACCCTTTCAAACATGGGTAAATATGATTCTTGTGCTGCATTGTACTTGTTTTTATCAAGGATGTTACTATCGTTAGTCTCTTAATTTTGCATTCTTTTAGATGCTTGTATAATCGAATTGGCCTCTAAAAAAGAATTTGCTGTATCCAGGCAAGTTGTTCTCTCCTTTTGGTGCCTCTTCCATAAATTTGAAATTCTTATCTACTGCAAACATATCTAGGAAACAATTCCATGTTGTAGTTGAGACTTTTGTGGGGACTAAGAACCAAACACAACAATCAATCTCTTTGAAAATGGATCAAGACAAAGAAGTTTACTGAGGTCAGTTATATCAATAAGAAATATGCTCTTATGTGATCTGGCAAGACAAGGTATGCCATAATTATGTTTCCCCATGTGTATATACCATAATTATATGGTTGAGGACTGTTGTTATGCACTTTGTTGAATATTCAGTCTGTACTGCTGTTGGGCATGAGGAAGCTCCAACTGTAATTTGATGTATAATCGTTATGTCATTTGATGTGTGCCAGTGTTGGATGCTGATTGCACATTAACGTAAGTTTCTTCCCCCAGTTTACTGTGATTATTTCAAGTTGAACGATGGTTCTTGAAGTTTTAGATTGTATATAGGCCACTATTTCTTCTTTCTGAAAAGAAAAATTGAATCTTTTTGGAGTAGGAATAGTGTCATAATGCCACTAAAATTGCATTGAAGTGCATTTAGAATACATCAATAATTATACTTCAATTTTTTTTTTCTCTTTTGACATTGTGTAATTCTTCTTGGGGGACGATTAATAGAAATGTAAAGATAAGCCAGTTTCACATAGCTATTTAGAGAAGTAAACCTTACATATACATGAATAACAAATGGAGATGCACACAACTAATTTCCATTGACATGGAATATTTTTTTAATATTGTGGTTATCTTATCCCACATGCATTCAGTCTCTCTATGGGTTTAGAGTTTTAGACTAACATTCCATACTGGACTTGCTTTACCTTTCAATTTGAATACCTTTTAATATAAATTGGTTATTTTCATGTGGTAACATGAAATTGTTGGAAATGCATATAGTGAAGTAAAAGGATGTGAGGACCAAATGAAAATTGTTTCGTATGTTATCATTTGCTTAAGCTTTGGTCTCATCTTGTTGCAATGTTTAACCCTTCGAAATTGAGAAATTGGTTGTGTCTTGTTGGTGCTGTCTGAAATTAGGTGGTTTAATGGAGAAATTTGTCCTATCTAAAATTGAGATATTGGTGTCATCCTATTGGTCTTGTTACCCACCAAAATGGGTGACCCCCTAGGAGAGAAATGTTCTCCTATTTTGGACAGCCTGCTAGCCAGCAACCCTACACATGCTTGTGATGATGGTATGCTAACTCCTCCACCATCTACCATAGTCACTAACCTCTTACCATCTAGCATTCCTCTTGGACAAAGGTGGGCCTCTCAACAGGTGTTAGAGAATCGAAAGGCAGAAAGATTCTCTCGTTCTTGATTATTTACTTGTGATCTTCTTTAGTTATTATTATGTTCTTGTCTTTCTTATTAGTTCATCAAGCAAATATCAAAGCAAATACACATAGATCAAGGTCACCAGATGTAGGTCAGTAGCCAGGGCAAAACCCCCTTAAGGGGAAAACCCAGTCAAGAAATTCTTCCTTTTAATAGTATTCTTTGAGACTCTTTACCCTAGACCAAGACCAGACCTTACCTCCACACCAAGTCAGCCTCCAGAATTTCGACCTCTTTCCAGCAACTTCAACATGCATTAATTCCGACATCATACGGTTTCCGACAACATCAAAACTTGGAAGACTTTGATCTCCCAATCCAGAGCCCGAAACAGAGAGAGAGAGAGAGAGAGAGAGAGAGAGAGAGAGAGACACCAAAATTTCGGTTTTCTTCTTCTCCTTAGACTTCCCAAAACTCACACTTCTTTTGGCTTCCCGACAAGATATCGAACAACTTGAGAGAATGTGTTCCAAATGAATTCGAATTGCTTCCTTTTATAGGCTTCAGGGGAGGTCGAATAGGTGTCTCTTGGGCCTACATAAGCCGACATGATCTCTTCTAGGCCGACTTGGTGTGGAGGTTACATAATTCATATTTGACTCAATAATAAACCTTTTTACATGATTCGAAAGCCCAAGAAGGGTCTTTTTAAATGTATAATGACTCTATTATCTTTAGAATAAATCCTAGAAATCCTCAATGGGGACTTTGACCTAAACATGGTGACCCAAGCATGAAACCCATGCTTTAGTAAGTGACAACAATAATAACAAAAAATAAGTTCTTTGTTCTTTTGACAAGTACATTGCATGATGACTCAAATACATTAAATGAAGACCGAACCTAGTTACAATTTCCAACACTCCCTCTTAACTAGGGAGGTATTCATCATATACATATACAATGGAAGATATCATACTATATGAACAATGAAGAACTTTAAGCACCACCATGCCATGGCCTAGATTCCTGACTAGGGAAATCTATCCATTAGTCACTCAACAGTTTAGGCACCACAATGCTATGGACTAGATTCTTGACCAAGGGAATATATCCAAGTGGGACTAAGATGGACCAAAGCTTTCAGCCTCTATAGGTACCATCAAGCTTACTTACTAACCATCAACCCAGGGAACTAGGTGCACATCCACCTGATACCACCCTCCGAGCTAGACTTCAACACAAAGTGTCGACTAGATGTCTTTCCACGAAATGCTTCACTCACAAAGCCTCTGTCAATGCTTCATTTGCGAAGCCACAACACACCTTGGTCCAGCAGATCAAGAACAACCAATCTCTCCCAATCAAACTGATTGGTAACCAACATGCTATCAACTCCTTCGAGAGATTCACCTACGCAAACACAAACCCCAATCATCAATAATTTCAAATGCATAATCAAACTATGGGGTTTTGATGTTGCGCTTTAACCAATCCCAGTAAGACTATCAAATAGAATCTTTCAAGAGAAGATTCCTCTTCCTACTTTACTTGTGGTAACATATCTTTTAATAATAGATTCTCCAACCATGACTGATTCTTACTGATGGACTTCACTAAGACTTATAGTTGTTAGTCCTGGTCTAGTGCATGATACATGAAGTAGAAAACCATAACCATTTCTTCTTTTATCCAGGCTCCCTCTTAATCTAGGGAGATCAACTTCTATCCAGGCTCCATCTTAATGTAGGGAAACTTAACTTTTTTAAGTTTTGGACAATCTTTCATGGCTTCCATCCTTTTCATCATACTTATCAGCTTGTCATTTTTATGTTGTACTTGCATAACTTTACTTTAGACAACAAGTACAATCAAAACTATAGAATCATGAAGTTAGTCATATCAGAATCACAGAAGCATTTTAATCTTTCTACATATCAGAGACCCAAACAAGAGACACATACTCTTTAATATTTTGCTACGAACTTTCATCATAAACCCTAGACGAATTTATAATGTCTTTAATTCTTATCTACGGCTTCAATGTTACTTCCAAAGTATAACATACCATACAACATATAGCAAACCCTAGAACCATCATAGATATACAGGATATCTAACAATATTTAAAATTCACATGATAGACCTTTCACTAGGGATTCATACACATCCTAGATTTCATATAATAAAGTGCTTAGGGGTAAAATGCACAGGTGGTAGCTGGAGTAAGATCCCTCTTGGGCCTTCGTGGGACCCAAGGCAGACAATCAGATTAGCTGCAACATTCACAAAGACAATATATGCATGTTTATACTAGTACTTGATTGACAAAGTGAAGTAGAGAAGGATTACCTTGATGTGTAGTGTCGATCTGTTGGAGAGCTCAATGCAGTGTGGTGGAAGTCTGCCTCACCAACTCCAAGTGTGAATCTTGCAAGCAAACAACGAACTAGTGTAATCTTCATAGTGTTATCATGACAAACAATCAAAGACAAGCATATATCAAACAATAAATCATATAAGTCAAAGCCACTTATAACATGTATCTCTAACAAATAATTAAATAGATCCAATAACAAGACACCAAGTGGAAAAAGTAGAGGCAGTGCTATTATATTAAATAAAGGAAGATTACAACTATCAGTTTGGTCAAGCTTCCCTCAGTCCTCCAACTCCAAATGCTCTCTCCTCAATATCATAGTGTGACAATGCTTAGGGAAATAGCTCTCAATGAACCAAGCCAACCATGAAACCTCACACTAACAAAAGTTCACTAACACAATCAATCTTTTGACTTATGACAATGAGCCCTTCCCTCCAACTTATAAGAGTTTGGGAGGATCAACCTTTTCATTCTTCTCCATTAGTTTGATTAGGGAAAAATCCATGATGTTTCCATGTTTTTCTAGCTTGGGCTCTTTGGATGCTTAGTTAGGTTTAGAAATGTCCAATCAAAGGCCTGCACCACAGGTTACTAGCTTTTTGAAAAGCTGGAAATGTCAATTAGTTATTGCAGAATTTTCCCCTCATTCTTCATGAAACACACATAATGCTGCCCTTCAGGTAACACAATGCGTTAACCTAGGCACTAGCGCTCCCTACAGGAGGCAGGGAAGCATTATAACTCGACCTAGTAGTTTCTGAGGTGTGTTACTATGACAAAATAGGTCTTTGTCTAGGTTAATTTCTTCCTTCCATGTGTCCTCCTCTGAGCTGATGAGGAGGTTATTTGTAGTATAATAGATGCCCCCTAAAGTGTGAGGTCAGAGACGAAGATGTTGGCCGAAATACTTTATATATGTGTAATAGAGTGAGAGGAGTTGGAGCACTAAGGAAAACTTGAAACAAACAACATATGTCAAAAATATAAATATTTGTCCTGAGTCGGGGATTCCCATGCTTAGTGGTTGTATCAAAGTGATTTCTCCAGGAAGAGATATGACTAGTATGTCCACTGATAATCACAATGTGGAAGCTTGTGTCATGACATGATCGATTTGATAAGCGAGTGTGAATAAATGGTGTTGATGTCGAACACTCGTAGAATCATTCGACCAGGAGCCATTGATGAAAACCCCCAATCAAACACAAGGTAACCTACCACTGAGGTCTGCAAGTTCCAGGGTATTGATATGTTTCTGGATCAACATCCTAGATAAGATGTTGAATTCGATAGGAAGAGATCTGTCAAAAGGCATGCAATAAGGTGTCCTACATTAGTTGACACGAAACAGGACAAAGATGATTTGTTTTGAAGATAGTCAAGAGCAGTGGTGCGAACTGATGACGGGATGGGACGGGACAAAGATGATTTGTTTTGTTATGAGTAAGATGAGATGAAGTAAACTCAATATTTTTTGTCAAGTTTTAACGAGTCAGACGAAGAAAAACTCGATCCTCTTCGTGAAATTTTAACGAGTCCAACGAATAAAAACTCGGTGTCTTTTTCGATTTTTGAAGAGCTAGAAAAAGATGGAAAAGAATGGCTCATAATCTTCTTTGTGGTAGTTTAATGAGTCTGAAGAAGGAAACTCTGGGTTTTTTCAGTTTTACGAGCTTGAAAAAGTCCCTAAAAAGAAGGCTTGTTTCGGGTCAAGTGTGGTCAATTCTGCAGAGAAACGCTGACAATTCATCAGAGCATAGGTAACATCGACAAAATAATAGTTGCTTCAAAACATAGCAGAAATTTTCCAATTTCAACAACTAGCCGAGTGAGTCATACCTCCAAAATGTCTATAAGAAGGACAAGAGACCTTCATTTTCACTATTTTTGTTCGATGAAGGAATTGTGGAGTGTGAAAGAGGGTGAAACTTCCACGCTTGATTGTGGATGATCTGATCAACTGTTTTTGATTTCGTCTGTTCTAGGTAGGAGCTTAGGCCCATAACTTGCTTTACATGAGTGTTTTCAAGTAGTTTTATGGTCAAAATTTGATTTTTGGGCAAGCCCTAGAAATTGTTAGGCGGCTAATGCAGTCGCCCAGAGGGAGGGCCATGTTAAACGCATTGTCTGTTAAGGGACAATGCATTAGCATACACTGTTTGACACAGGGGGTCGCGTTAGCCAGCCAAACAAAATTTAAACACTGGTTTTCTTATGTATCCAATGATTGAGCCAGTTTTTGGTCCATGAAAAACTTGTATTGTGCAGGTACTAAGTTGCTACCATGAATATTTGGCGCAAAAGATAGCACAAGAGAGAGGAACGAGAAATGGTTACCTATCCAGCATGCTTATTAGTTTTGTGAAGATGCATATTACTGAAGTATACCAGACTTGAGATGATGAAAGGGCTGGAGGACCCTCTGAGTTGGATCATCCAACGGTGGGATGAATAACTTCATGTATTCTGCATCGGGGGTCACGAGTTGTCGATAGAGAAAGAGGATGTATATTTTCTTACCGGCCTATCATGTACAGGGTCGAGGCCCAACTTGATGGGATCTGGAGCTGATCCCTGAACCACCGTGGGACTGATCCAAGCTCATTACATAAAAAACATTGCGCTAATGAGCAACATGATACCTATAGTGTGGATAGCCTCTAAACCGATGAGATCGTTGCTTTGGATAATTGTACGCTTGGCAGGAGCTAAGAGTTAGCATGTGGCCACCAAGGCCCAGTTGCTACAGGCGTTGTATTATCTGCAAGCTCAAATATTCGACTTGTGTGAAGGGGTTGTCCGCTGTATTAAAGAAGAGTTGACAACTTGAAAGACCAGGGCCCAAAGAGAGTTTGAGTATGGTACGTTGATTGTCTCATTTATACTAGAGAGAGTGCTCTTGATGAGGCCTCGAATGATCATGGACATAATTGGACCGAGGGAGAATAGACAGGGCGATGGTCTGCCCTGATGCCTTGGATTGGAGAGGGTCCACTTCGACACTTCTTTGATGATGCATTCTTTGAGTGGATTAGTGGCCAAATTCTTATGATTGAGGATTATCCCTATGCCGGGATGAACCTTACGGGAGATCCAGAGTTGAGATTGCCACCTGGTACTCAACGGCGGTCAATAGGTAAGATGAGAAATCAATGCATAAGTATTTTTGTGTCTTTTGAATTTTTATGCAATTTTCTTGTTTAATGGGTGAAAAAGTTTTTTGACATGAAGTGCTTGCTTGACATAGATGTGGCACCTGTACAACTAGTTGGAGCTCCTCGCTATGCACGACGAGGAATGCAGCTACTTAGGGCTGGAGTAGCAGTAGAGGCCGCGACAACCGCCGAAGAGGGAGATGACACAGAGTTTGCACGAGGTTGCTAGGAACCTCGAAGGTTTGAGCATGGGTGTACCCCCTCTTCCCATGAGGGAGATCCTAGTTCATCTGCAACGACACACAGTGGGTGTGCCAAAGAGATTTTTGGTGACTCTAAGGAGGTTAGCTAGGGCATTTATCTACTATCATGAGCAGTAGGCTCAATAGGAGTAGGCATAGATGTGTAGATGTCATAGCGAGGCTTAGCAAAACCATTTTTTGTATAAAAAACCCAAGTTTTGAAGAGTTGGCGATTTTGATGATGTGTTTTTTAATTTTTATGTAGCTTTTTATGATGAAAAAATGTACACTCATGTGACTCTTTCTATAGCAAATGTGAGAGATGTCAATCCAATACATAGTTTGCTAACGAATCAGCGATTGCATTAGATTCTCTCGGAATGTGTTCAAAATCAATAAATTCAAATTGACGTTCTAGAAGCCGCACCCTTTAAGTAATGATGTAATAAGATAGGATGTCAGATGTGGTAACGATTGTTCAAATGCATAACGATTAGTTGAGAATCTAACCGGACCACTAGATTGGAGATGTTGCAAGACGCAACTCAGTGAGGAGTTGAATAACCAACATATACTCAGCAATATTGTTGGTGGCATCGCCAAGGAAGATTTCCCCGAAACCAAGTAGTTCCGACTCAGGTGTATAGAGGAGCCAAGCAACCGATGCAATGTGTTGTGTGTGAGGACTGGCACCATCCGCATACCCAACGTATGGTAAGGGTGACGAAGACATCTGTGCAAAAGAAGAGAGTTAGAATGAGAAAAATATTCAAAAACCAAAATATTCCAAACACCAAAAAAAGACAAAACTTATATACAAAAAATTACAAAGCAAATTACCAGTAAAATACTAGGCGAAATACTTCTTCAGATAGAGCCTGTTTCGGGGCTCAACGAGTGGGATCACGTTATAGTCCTGAAGTTCATAGGCTCATTTAGAAAGAACCTTGGTGACGACATATGGATCGATCCATAATGGTTGAAGTGTTCCTGTCCCCAAGAGGTTGTGTTTCTGATCATAGAGTAGAACAAGATCGCCCTCTTGGAAAGAACGAGACTTGACAGTTTTGTTGTATTGAGCTTTAACTCGGCGCTTGTGGACTTCGAGGGCCAGTGTGGCATCTTGACGAGTTTCGTCCATCTGATTAAGAGAGATCAAGGCTCTTCTTCGATAGTAGTGTCGGGTAGGAGTTCAACAATCAATTTAAGTGATGAAATCTCACACTCGATTGGAAGAACTGCTTCTAGGTCGTATGCTAATTGGAATG
Source organism: Pinus albicaulis (assembly GCA_034641835.2). Taxonomy (NCBI): domain Eukaryota; kingdom Viridiplantae; phylum Streptophyta; class Pinopsida; order Pinales; family Pinaceae; genus Pinus; species Pinus albicaulis. Next base: position 320,028,867 of record CM076580.1, on the reverse strand, counting down.
GCGTGAAGCCTGTAGCAATTTTCACTGACATTCGGTATGCCCATAATGCAAAGTATAGTTTTCGATGCCACGTGGTTTTATGGTTGCCAACTAACTGACGTATCATGGTTTTGAGGACGCCATTTATGGCTTCGACTTGACCGTTAGCTTGCAGATAGTAGGACAAAGAATGATCTTATCGAAAACCTAGCAAGGAAGTTAACTCCGTCATAATTTGGTTATGAAAATGAGAGCCATGATCTGTGACAATCGAGCGAGGTACACCGAATCGACAGATAACTTGATTAAACAGGAAAAGAGTAGTGATTTCTCCATCAACCTAAAAAGTGGGAATGGCTTCAACGCGTTTCGTGAAATAGTCGACTGCAACTAAAATGTAGTTGTGTCCATCAACAGAAGTGGGATTGCATGTTACAAAATCTATTCCCCATTTGGCGAAAGGATCGACGTAAATGACCAAATGTAGAGGGGCAGGATGGGCGCACATTTTCTTAGTAAAGATTTGACACAGATGGCACTTTTGGACCGCAGTAACACCATCTTTAAACAAAGTGGGCCAGTGGTATCCCGCACGCAAGATTTTATGGGCAGTAGCTATGCCTGAAAGACGACCGCCATATGCCCTGACGTGGCAATCATTTAAAACATGTTCTGCCTCAGTAAGGGTGAGGCAACGTCAAAGAATAGTATCGACACCACGACGATATAGAGTATCGTTGAGCACAAGATAATGTCTAGCCTGGTGACGAATGCGATGATGGTCCTCTGACGTTAGATTTGGGTGGAACCGTTGAGTTTGGAGGTAGACAAGAATGTCCCCGTACCAAGGATCAGTAGATTCGACTAGATAGACTGATTCATCAGGAAATGGATCATGAGCTACTTCTTCTGGGTCAACTCTGGGAAGATATGACAATAATTCGGCGAAGGCTAGCGATTTCTTAGCTTTGGTAGCAGCGAAAACCAAGTCAAATTATTGGAGGATTGCAATCCATTTGGAATATTTTCCTCTGATGATCTGGCAAGACAGGGTGTGTGTCATGGGATTCTCCAAAGCAATGACCGTAGTCCGCCGCAACAGTATGTTATTTCGGAGGCGGCTGACAGCAAAGACAATCGCTAAAGATAATTTCTCCACATGTTACTATTGTAATTCAAGCCCAACATGACCCTTTGACAGATAATATATCACATGCTCACTATCGTCATCATGCACTTGAACCAAAACCATTCCCAGGGAGGATGGTGAGGTTTCCAGGTGGAGGAAAAAGTCACGCGAATAGTTTTTGGCACTAAGAAGTTGGGCTAAAACGATTGCTCGTTTCAGGTCGTCAAACGACAGTTGAGCTTGATCATCCCACAAATACGATACCCCTTTCGTCATCTCGGCATAGTTTACGATGAAGCGACGTAAGAAGTTTGCCTTCCCTTGCAAACGTTGGAGCTGTAAGACGGATTGTGGTTCAGGTAATTCAATAATTGCACTTACCTTATCGAGATCAACCCTAATCCTGTGCTTCGAGACAATGAATCCAAGAAGTCGTCCAGACTCGAAAAAAAAATGTGCATTTATGCGGATTCAGATGGATGTTGTAGAACCTACACCTAGTAAAGATTGCCCGAAGATGAGGGAGGTGTTGAGCTCGTTTCTTGGAATGAGCAGGAAGATCATCCTAGTAAGCTTGAACAATGTGTTTGATATCGTGAAATGCATGGTCCATGGCCCTTTGAAATGTGGCTCCAACATTCTTGAGACCGAAGGGGAGTTTTCGATATGCAAATCTACCCCAAGGACAAATGAAGGCAGTTTTACACTGGTCATCCTTTTTAATCGCGATTTGGTTATACCTCGAAAATCCATTCAGAAAGGAGAAAGATTCACATCCAGCGTAATCGTCGATAATATGATCTATAAATAGAGTAGGATAATTGTCTTTTTGACATGCGACGTTCATATCACGATAATCGACACAGACCCGGATGGTGCCTTGTTTCTTATCTACATGAACCAGATTGGATACCCATTCTGTTAAAGGAACGAGATAGATGAAACCAACGTGTAAGAGTTTTTCGACTTCTGTCTTGATAACTGCTACTTTGTGAGGGTGGATAGGTCAGAGCATCTGCCGGCTAGGCTTGGCATTGTTATAAATCTTGATTTCATGCTCGACTATAAAAGGATCTATACTGGGCATTTCATCGTAATACCAAGCGAAATCATCGCGGAACTCCTTAAAAAGGGATGTGAAGCGTGTAATTTCCTCTGGACTGCAATATGCTCCAATTTGTATATTTTTCACGATACCTGTTTTGACCGAGATATCTATGAGCATAGTCTTAGAAAGATTGTCTGTGTTGCCTTCTGCATTCATAGTTTGAACAGTCATATACGCGGCAGGAAAGATCTCAAGTGGGTCAAAAGGCAGGATTTGCATAGTGGCCGCGTCTGAATCAGACTTCGAAGCGCAATAGTGAAACTCATCCCAAGGTCGTTCTTCTAGAGACATGATCTCTCGAATAGCTTTGTCCAAAGGTAGGACTTCATCGAGGAGATCTTTAGAAGGAACTGTGTTGGGTGAGAGGGGGGTACCATTGGTTGAAACCAAAGCAATGGAGGGTTCACATTAGGGGAATTTTGAGGTCTAAAATGGGCCTCCTAAGGAAATTATAAAATAATAGTGGAAAAAATCAAATAAGATTTGATGACATCATCACATTTTAGAGGGAAAAATGGAAAAACTATTTTTTCAACTCATATTTTCAACTTATCTCCCAAAGTTTTTACTCAAATTTCGAGCGGGAGTACTCGTTGGATGTGAAATTTAATTCCCCATCCAAGGAGTACCCATGTTGCATACTTTCGATGGGTCCTACTACACGAAAAATGAGAAATACATTAAAAACGTGATTGTAATCACATTTTTTTATGTATTTTTTATTTTTCGAGTAGCAGGGTTCATCGAAAGTATGCAACATGGCACTGCTTGGATGAGGAATTAAATTTTGCATCCGGCAAGTACTCCCGTTCGAAATTTGAGTAAAAACTTTGGGAGATAAGTTGAAAATACGAGTTGAAAAAGTAGTTTTATTATTTTATTATTTTTTAATATTTTTACCATTTTATTTAAAAAATGGTGAATCATCCCCCATGGTTGACATCATCATATTGAATCCTATTGGTTGTTATAAAGTTTATTTTTGTTGTACATTTTTCTTAGGAGGCCCATTTTAGACCTCAAAATTCCCCTAATGTATGCTAATTAGATGGCTTGATAAGCCAACTCAGTCAGTGAAAGTGGCATCTGATCTCCGTAGGAATCAATTTCTGAAGGGGTCGGTAGGATCTAGGGGTTGATAGAGCCATTCGAGATGGTGGATATCATTGAAACCATTTGTGGAACCTCAGGTGACAGAAGAGGAAAACAACCCATAAGGGAAGATGCCTTCAAAAGACACGTACCAATACTGACGTAAGAGTCAAGGACTCCTCCTACTAAGGGTACGGTGCTACTAGATAACGCGGAAAAATCCGGGGTGCAGAAGGATAACTGGTCCACTATAACTATCTTCCTATCCAAAGGAAAGAGGATGAGTCGGAAAACCGAAGAGACAATGGCGGTCATGGCATAATACCAACTGTTTCCGAAAAGGAGATTATAGTCGAGATGACGATCTATGACTTCAATGTCCACGGTTATCGTTTTCCCACTAAGAGTAATGGGGTAGCTAGCAAGGTAGCCTTTTGGGAGGAAAGTGTGGTCATCGAACGCTTTGAGGGAATTTGACGATGTAGACAGAGTAGGAGAACCCAAAGCCAGCCAGCACACAGTTGACATTACACAGGTTGAAGCTCCTTTGTCTATGACAGTGCGATAGATTGGCTTGCCTTTCGACACAACATGAACTTGGAAAGCAAGCTGATGAGAAAGGCGAGGTTTGCATTTTTCCATGTCAAAGATGGCTAGCATAGAATCCCGGGGGTCACTTCCACCAATGGCTGAAAGCAGAGCTTTCCTTTGCACTGGGCAGGTTTGCAACAGTTCGAGTGCAGACATAGTTGACGGTGCTTGCGCCAACTATGTCTGGGCAGCAACTGAAGAGGTGTTATGAGTCGTGCCCCGATGAGTGAGTGAGAGGAGGATTATAAGGAGGCACAACTCCTTCCATGAAAGGATCCTCATGCAATGCAATATCTTGGGGAGCAATGTGTGAAATAGGGGTCAACACTGGAGACTGTTCTTTCGAAGAAGACTCTGGGTCACCGAGACTTGACAAATCCTCCATGTTCTATGGAGAAAGGCCTCTTTGTCGTTTAGAAAGACGACGAGGGTCGAAGGACACCACAATGACCAGTAAATTTTATCAAGATTTTAATGTGATATATTATTAAGTCTCAGTGATAGTCAAACCAAACACCTAAAAAAAAGAACACTAAAGTCAATCAATCAAGTAGCCAAAGGGGAAAGACCCTGTCTGAGAACTACTGTTCGCTGGAGATGAAACCCAGTATCACAATAGCAAACAAAGAGAGTTGGTCATATGTACAATTATGGTTACTCTTGAGCGTTGCCCGAACCTCAAATAATGGGGCCAAGCACTCGTGAAGACGAGTACCCTCCCAAAAACCGAAGACAGAGTACGTCTGTCTGTGTCAGATACCAAAGCAGCATGCCCCAGTCACCTTGTGTACATCCCTAGAAGTATGGAAACTATGGATACCTCAAATCACAGACACTACCAAGGGGGTCACAGTTGTAGACAACATGTTGTATGGGCAAAACACCTAGATCCCCGATCCAGTTTCGACATCCCCAAGGGGAACCCCAATACACAGAATGCCTACTGGATATGTGATCGAAGGTAGGCTACCTTCTCACACACACCAGTGTTGTCTCGCACTTAACTCCATTATGAGTGGAGCGGTCCCAATAGTATGAGTGCAACAAGATTTTCACTCTTTAATGACACTAATATCAAGTTTTGTGATCTTGGGCAATTTTCTCACTCTGCATATCCCAAGATCCTAGCCTGTACTAATCTTTGTGTAAACTCATAAAATAGTTATTGATTGATTTTATTAAGCGCTTAATTTTAGTGTACTTTTATTTAATTCTCCAGAGGGGGATTGGACGTATGAAGTCTATGCGACTGACACAAACCATGCAGAAAATGCTTTTTAAAATTAGTTCGATGAAAGAGTTACTTCTACAAGGAGAATTTTTTCATACATCCATGCAACAAGAAACATCCAATAATGCAGTTCAACCTATGAAAGATACAAATACCAATGCTCACTAACAGCTATTTAACCGAATATTTAACAGAATGAAATCAGTGATTTCAGAAAAAACTAAAAAAACATTTTCCTTTTAGAAAGTAAATGCAACTAGGCTAACCTTTGCAAAGAAAAAAAAAAACTATATGGCAACAAGCAACCAAGCGCAAAGATCCAGTTGCAGGAACCAAACTGACAGCTAGCAAATCCACAGCCAAGGAAATCACGGCAAGGGTGAAATAGCTAAGTTTTGGTTGAGTAACGTTGCCTAACAAAGGGTACAATGCGTTAATAGCATGACTAAGACATTGTTCTCAAGCAGGAGTTGCATTATAACGCTCAGGAACACACATGGGTGCGTTACTGAGGATAAATTGCAAATTATGGTCAGGTAAGCACTGTTATGAACAATGTGAGTAGATGAGATGGTTTTAGAGCACACCAAATGGTCATAAAGGGATGTGAGCATAACAGGAGTGATGGAGGGAAAGAACCAAGAGTTCGGAAACGAAAAATCGGGAACTAAGGATTAGTCCGCAGTGGAGTCGCCAATTCTGCTTAGGGGTAAAATGCACAGGTGGTAGCTAGAGTAAGATCCCTCTCGGGCCTTCTCGAGACCCAAGGCAAACAGTTAGATTAACTGCAACATTCACAAAGATAGTATATGGATGTTTATACTAGTACTTGATTGACAAAGTGAAGCAGAGAAGGATTACCTCGATGTGTAGTGCTGATCTATTGGAGAGCTCAATGCGGTGTGGCGGAAGTCCGCTTCACCAGCTCCAAGTCTGAATCTCGCAAGAAAACAACGAACTAGTGTAATCTTCACAGTGTTATCACGATAAACAATCAAAGACTAGCATATATCAAACAAGAAATCGTATGAGTCTAAGCCACTTATAACATGTATCTCTAAGAAATAATTAAATAGATGCAATAACAAGACACCAAGTGGAAAAAATAGAGGCATTTCTACTATATTAAATGAAGGAAGATTACAACCATCAGTTTGGTCAAACTTCTCTCGGCCCTCCAACTCCAAGCTCTCTCTCCTCAATATCCTAGTGTGACAATGCTTAGGCAAATAGTTCTCAATGAACCAAGCCAACCATGAAACCTTACACTAACAAAAGTTCGCTTCTCACACAATCAACCTTTCGACCTTTGACAATGAGCCCTTGCCCCAATTTATGAGAGTTTAGGAGGATCAACCTTCCCATTCTTCTCCATTAGTTTGATAGGGGAAAATTCCATGATGTTTCCATGCTTTCTACATTTTTCCCTCTTTGGATGCTTAGTTAGGTTTAGAAATGTCCAATTAGAGGCCTGCACTGCAGGTTGCCAGCTTTTTGGACCGACTCCTTGAGAAAAAGCCGGAAATGTCAGTTAGTTACCGTGGAATTTGCCCTTCATTCTTCATGAAACACGGGTAACGCTGCCCTTTAGGCAAAACATTGTGTTAAGCTAGGCACTAACGCTCCCTACAGGAGGCGAGGAAGCGTTATAACTCGACCTAGCAGTTTCTGGGGTGTGTTACCATGGCAAAATAGGTCTCTGTCTAGGTTAATTTTTTCTTTCCATGTGTCCTCCTCTGAGCTGATGAGGAGGTCCTTTGTAGTATAACATAAAGTCAATCAAGATTAATCACAACTTAAGCATGATCAACTTTCACTAGAGTTAGTTACAGACTCTAGATTTCAAATCAATTATCAAAATATATCATGAAGAGCTTCTAGAAATCAACAAGAACATCATGAGTAACTTCCACTAGGGTTTGATGTAAACCCTAGATTTTGATTTATAAATTATCATTACACATTATGTAGATCCAACGCAACATTCATACAAGAGAATTTAATCATCACTAGGATTTATTTATAGACCCTAGACTTTTCAATCATCATCCTAGATCTTTTCAAACTTGTCTAAGGTTTGTTTCTAAACCCTATATTCTTAGGACCATTAGAAAATGGATCAACACACATATCTAGGAGATTACCATTATAAGCACATCATATGTTAGTCAACATTTATACATTAGACACACATCGACTTAGACTAAGCTAGTGATTCAATCGAGAGAACATATGCCTAAGGTTTCACTCCTAGGGCTTTCCATAACAGGGATTTAGCCCATAGACCTAACCAAAAACCAAGGTTTCAGTCCATACCCTTATTATATCAGACTTCAAGGTTTGAGATTTTGAACAACATCATTTCAACTCCAACAAGTTTAGAGCTTCCATGTTCATATCAAAATCCCAAACACGACATTATCAATATATCAATCAAAATAGCAATTCCTTCATAAATAGCCCTAAACGAGTTTAGGGTTTCACACATTATCAACAACATACCCTTAGGTTAGGGTTTTTCTAGAGAACCTCCTTAAGTTTCTATTCAAGCAATTTTAGGTGTACAAGGTGGGTATATTCATCATGTGATAAGTCATCCCAAACAAGAATCCTTTAAGGATTCAGTAGTGCTAGACATATCAATAGTTAGTAACGTATGAAATGGATATTTCAAAGAGAGTAATAAGACTATACAATTCAGAACATACCTTTGATTTTTTGACAAACCTTTTGACTTGTGTGGCCTTCTTGTTTGAGCCTTCTCCATGATTCTTGGTCATTCAGCAGATTGATTCCTAGACAAGTAATAGAGGTAGACACGTGATTAATACATAATATGATCAAAATATTAAACAAGTATATCAAGACTAATAGAGAGGGAATGGGATACTTATCTTGAGGAGATGTTGTGGGCTCCCTCCCAAGCTTAAGGGAAACCCTAAAACTTATAAAACATGAAATACATATCAAAGAAAATGTTAAATCTATACTACATAAATGAAATATAAGATGGAAGAGGCTTAGTAGTGCAAGTCCCTTAATTCTTCTTCAGGCTTTGATTTCTTTGGGAATGATGTCTCTTCAACCATGTTTGCATGATCTTTATCTCTTTTCCTGCTCTTAGGGTTGTCAAGACACTCACTCATATAGCGTCCCATCTTGTGACAATGATAACACTCGATCTTGGACATGTCAACCTTCTTCTTTGGCCCTTTCTTCTTGGATCGTCCTTTATGATGAGCAACATAAGCATTTGATGCTTCTTCATTGTTGGTTACCATGGAGATTCTTAACTCTTCTTGACCGCATGCTGCCCATAGCTCTTCAAAGGTGGGTGTTTCTTTCGAATTGTTGAGGGTTGAAGCAAAGGAGCTCCAAGAAGATGGTTGTCCCAGAATGGCTGCAATTACTAGTTATTTATCTGGCACTATTTCATTAATGGCAAGGAGCTCATCCCTTACCCTTGTTATTTTCACAAAGAAAGAGGAAAAAATATCCTCTTTTGTCATCATAATAGTTCTTAGATCATTCTTCAGGCTTTCCACCTTTTCAATGTTTGTATTTAGTGAATAGTTTTGACAAAGCCTCGTACATTTCCTGAGCATGATTAATATTTGCTATGTAGGGGACAAGATTGTCCTTTATGCCTTAAACTATCAAAGCCATAGCTACCAATTCCAGTTCTTTGTACTTCACCTTATCAACATCACTTGATTCTTCTGTAGGTATTTTCATTTTTCCTTTGACTAGATCTAAGACCTGGTTCTTTTTAAGGATGATGTCAATCCTCTTCTTACATGACCTATAATATGAAGCTCCTTCAAGCTTGTTCTCTTCCTTGATAGTGTTATACATATTTCTTGAAAATAATAAAGACTTCTTTCCTCTAGTGAACGCCTTCCTTGATCAAGTCCTTGAGATTGCCTTTTTTTTCCTCTCACTAAAGCTCTGAAACCATGTTAGAGAATTAGTAAGGTAGAAAGATCCTCTTGTTCTTGATTATTTACTTGTGATCCTCTCTAGTTCTTATTATGTTCTTCTTGTCTTTCTTCTTATTAGTTCATTAAGCAAAAATCAAAGCAAATACACATAGATCAATGACACCAGATGCAGGCTAGCAACTAGGGCAAAAACCCCTTCGAGGGGAAAGTCCAGTCAATAAATTCCTCCTTTCAATAGTATTCTTTGAGACTCTTCACCCTAGACCAAGACCAAACCTTTCCTCCACACCAAGTTAGCCTCCAGAATTTCGACCCCTTTCCAGCAACTTCAACTATGCAATAGTTTCGACATCATACAACTTCTGACAACAACAAAACTTGGAAGACTTCGATCTCTCAATCCAGAGCCCAAAATAGAGAGAGAGAGAGAGGCACTTCCCAAAACTCACATTTCTTTTGTTTTCCTGACAACGGACTTCAAACTCCTTCATAGCTACAAGAGATATCAAACTGCTTGAAAGGATGTGCTCCAAATGAATCCAGATTGCTTCCTTTTATACACTCCAGGTGAGGTCAAATAGGTGTCTTTTTGGCCTACATGAGCCGACATGATCTCTTCTAAGCAGAGTTGGTGTGGAGATTACATAATTCATATTTGACTCAATAATAAACCTTTTTACATGATTCGAAAGCCCAGGAAGGGTCTCTTTAAATGTACAATGACTATTATCTTTTGAATAAATCCTAGAAGTCCTCAATGGGGACTTTGACCTAAAACATGGTGACCCAAGCATGAAACCCATGCTTTAATAAATCACAATAATAATATTAAAAATTATTTTCTTTATTCTTTTGACAAGTACATTACATGATGACTCAAATACACTAAATGAAGACCGAACCTAGTTACAATTTCCAACAACAAGTACTTTGATCTTTCTTGCAATCAAGTGATTTTACTTAATGTTTTGGGCATTTAGTGTGGATTAAGGTGTGATTTGGATGATAGATTGATATTGAATATAGATCTGATCTCTCACCTTACCAAGGGGTTAATTCCTATCCGTAGTGCAGCACGAGTCGGGACCTCTCCTAAAACCTTAAGGTTATAAGAGGGGCACTACTTGGAAGATCTGGATTGAGAAAGCGTGTCCATTTTGTTGGAAATACTGAGAGGGGGGTGAATCAATATTTTGTATATTTCAACAATATAAGTGCAAATTCAATTAACCAATAACATCACATCCAATGAACACAAGATATATATTGATAATGTATTTATATTACCAGGGAAGCTACAACTTGTGGTTTACCAACTATAATTGGAAAGGCTACAACCCCAAGATTTACCGGCTCCCACTAGAAGGAGGTAACAATGCCTTGAAGGAAGCCACAACTTCCTTCCCTAATACCACCCTACCACCCTATAGAATAATAGATAAAACAAATCTTCTTGGGATCTCGTACCAAGGACAATGGCCCAATTACAACATCCAAATATTACTACAATAAGCCTTTTCCAACTTCAGATCTTCCCCTTGTCATGACAAAATATAATATGTAGATAGTTCAACAATAAATTGCATACTTTAAATGATCAAAACCACACATTAGAGGAATTTTGAGGTCTAAAATGGGCCTCCTAAGGAAATTATAAAATAATAGTGTAAATAATACTTATCTCCCTATGGGTTTACTCAAATTTTGAGTAGGAACACTTGTTGGATGCAAAATTTGATTCCTCATCCAAGGAGTACCCATGTTGCATACTTTCGATGGACCTTGCTACACGAAAAATGAGAAATACATGAAAAACGTGATTGTAATCTTTAAGGTTTCCTTCAGATTTTAAGGTATGCTCCAAAGATATGCTTCAAAACAAGTGTCAAAGTTTTTTTGGGGAGAGGTCTCTTACTAATATGAAGGGCTGCAACAAAGCATGTCGCAAGGTCTACTTTCAAATCATGAAGGGTTTGCAACAAGTCATTAAGGGTCTACCACAAATTACACGCCATGATCTACCTCAAAACAAGTCCCAAGGTCTGTTCCGCATCACATAATGTTTCCTAATGGGCAGGTCTAAATTCTACCATAGGAAAACCCCAATGAAACCACAAAGGTGTGAAGTAAGCCTTATGATTTGGCCTCATACAAGGGTCGAAATTCAGCGCCTGTGACAACTGTAGAGGAGGCCTGGTGGTGGGTGTCAAGGGCGGGTTTTCCTTAAGGAGGTTGTAGGTCTACCTCAGTGTGGCTGTAGGTCTACCTCATGATAGCCAAATCAATGCCTTAGGACCAACAAAAAAACCACCAAAAAAATATAAAAACAAGTTAATTACCCTTCCTGAATTTCGACCTTCTACAAATATTCAATATAAATGGCAAGGTTGAACAGACCTATCATGGGATTGACTTGACCCTTTGAAAAGACATGTTTGTAATGAAGATGACCTGATAGAGATGAATTGACCTATTTTAGAGGAGGTTTATGATACTTATAAAATCAAAATTTTGACTTTCATATCATCTTCTTTCAAGCTAATTGGGACACATGTATTTTTCTCAATCATACTATAATTCTGACCTTCTTCTAAGGGCTGCCATAAAATGTTAAAACCACAAGTATAATGGGGCACAATATAGTGCAAATCCCATCCATTTGGGGCTTTAAACTTCAAAAATTAATCTCTCCAAGTAGGAGGACCCACAAGGCGTGCCACTTATCAAACAAAATGGCAGGACCAAGACTATCAATGTGGGAGGTCCTTGAAGCCAAATTCACTTGATTTATGCATGCAAATCATCAAACATATGCTGGCCCATTCACCCTTTGACACCAATGAAAATTTTTCCAACAATATACCAATTTGTCATTGATGTCAACACTCATGTTCCCCCTGTCTTCATGCTTCACTTCCTTTTCTCTACCTCTTGACACAAATGGAAGAGGGTCACTTATGTATTTGGTGTTTCTCCCCCTGAACATATAACACTTAGCATGACTTTTGTCTTCTTATCCTTCCCTTCTTTGTTTTCCTTACGACTCTTTTTCTTGGCTGCAATTTTCTTCCACTCTGATTGGTCTAGAACATGTGTTGTTTGGTCTTCTTGTGGTTGTTGCAACCAATCTTCCTGAGTCTTCTTCTTTGATTTCACACTTCTAAGAATCAAACAGGAGATTATACCCTCGATCGCACTTCTTACCAACACTGAGAAGATTGTGCTTCAAATCCTTAACTAGTTGTTGGATGGTTATGTCATTGATATCAACCTTGGGGCTTGACTAGGTTTGAATTTCACTGAAACACCCGTCATTGATGTCAAATTGTAATGAACACTTGTTATAATTGTTTGGATTACATCAAGTTGGTAGCTCCACTGTTGGATGGTTGAAAAACCTACTCCTAGGGTTTGAGTTCACTGGACTGCGGACATACCCCGACTTTGTTGAGGGTTTCTGAAGTGGAAAATAATTGAGTTTTGCTTGGAGAACCACGTCATTGGATTCTCCTCATCGAGATGTTTCTAGTGGTATGTGGCATGCCTTGAGAGGCCTCCTAGTTAGAGAGATATTCACGCTTGAATTTGATGACCCCAGTTTCTGGGTTGAAACCCCAAAGGGTGGTAACTTGGCATAACTTCACTAGTTGAAGGCATCAAATATCAAACACATGGGTTACTTGTCATGTTTGAGGAGAGATCATGTTTAGAAAGGGTATCGAACCAATTAGCACCCACAAAAGATGTCGCTCCTTATTAAAAAGGCTAGCTCTTCACCAAAAGGGAAACTTTCCTTTTTATTTAGGGCTTAAGATAACAAGTTAATTAGATAAGTTAATATTTTTTTAAAAATAGTTTAAACCCCTTAAGTCATCTCCATTGTTCACCTTAGAAACCCCTTTTCACTTACACATGTCACCTAATAATATCTCATAACACATCAAATCTCAACGAAGTTTCCTTATGTTTTACCTCTGAAAATTTCGATCATCCGAGGCACAAAACAACAAAGAAGATTGGGGTTATGTTTTGTTTATTTTTCTTTTGGGTTATTTGGTTCGATTGAGGGTAGATCTCTCTTACAAGGAAAACAACGAAGCATCTTGAAATAGGTTAAGGTTTGGTTTCTTTTATATTTAATCTTTGAGATACATTGGGCCTATTTTATTGCAGGTACTAATTCAAGATTCAAGATAGATCTTTGCGATTTGATAAAGATCTAGGGCATAAAAAGAATAAGGTTTTCTCCCATGGCCTTCTTGGATTGAAAACAAAACATCTATTTCATATCCTATGTGGTCTAATCTCTATCATCTAACACTCTTTTCTTTTGCAGTCTTGTATGCATACTATAAATCACACATCACTAAAGTTTGAATATAATTTTTGTACTAAATTTGTAAGGACAAATATGGAACTGTGCTAGATCACCCTTACAAAGTTACTGTGATATGTCTAGGATCAACAAATAAGGTTTAGTGTGATTTAAAGTCTATTTTTACGTTGGAGCAGAAGACTAACAAGCCTCAGTTTGCATCCTAACTTAACTATCTCTATGCGACCTTGATTAAACTACAATGAAGACTTATGTCCTTTGTAGTGGTGTCTAATAAGGGCTTGTTGTATTTTCTTCATTTAATTAGTTCTTGACCTAATCTGATTGCAGGATTTGCGCTTAACATCATCTTAGTCACAACTTATGAACATGTAAGGCCAACGAAGGGCATTTAACTATGATTGTATACCTTTAGTGATTGAAGAAACCGACCTTCATACATTTTGTTGAAACCAAGGGTGAAAACCTCTGAAGAAATTCAAATGTTTAGATAGACTTAGTAAGTTGAAGTATGACAAAATTTTTATAACCACATATTGTATAAAATTTGCACTATATCTCTTGATATTGTTTAGACCTAGAATAGGAGCAAACGCAACAATCCTACAATTGTTAATATATGACAATAATTCTCAACGCAATCTCATTGTGTATCATTGAATAACTACAAGAACCAAAGGAACTATCCCAATCATTGACTTTCAATTTTATTTGATCTAACAATATTGTGTGCATCTTGTTGACAAACCTCTCACTGCAATTTTGAACCAAAGTACATTGACTTTCTTCCTCGACATATAGGGTTGAAAATCATTGTGACTGTCCTATTATAACAATAAAACAATGACACACATTGACTTGACTTGATGTGATGGAAACTATGACAATAACCTTCACGTTTACTTAACATATAGTATGAAATTATGACTTAGCAGTGATATAAATATGTGTTTGTGACATATATACTTTACAAAGACTTGATGGCATCATTGTGATTAGGGTAATAAATGAACCCTTGTATGGGTATCATGAACTTATGAGTTAATGATGTTATGCTACAGAAGTTTGACATTTATTATGATGGCCAATGACATTGTGATCTTGTAAATTGATTAATTTGACAATTCAGTTAGGGGCCTATTGACTGTAACATAAAATTGTGACCTATTCTTATATTACTATCATTCTAGATTGAATTGAAGTAGCTTGGTGTGACAATAATCCTTGAAGTCTGACACAGCTCTGACATTGACCTTATGATAAATTGACACTTGGATTGGGCAATAGATTTGCCAGTGGGTTTAAACTTTGACTTTGACTTGACATAGACTGTGATGACCTAGGAATTTGTATTAGGTGTCTTATTGTGATGACCTAGAGGATGTACTATCTTAATGACATAACCGTGACCTTACAAGGTCGTAGGTCTTTGAGGACATTATCACCTTGTAGTTTTTCTTATTGACGAGAAGGATGGATAACGATGCATGACTAGTGATCGACAATAAGACATATACTGGTAGCTCTCTGTGGGCAGTGTTTGAGAGCATTGGAAGCAAGTCATAAGAATGACCTGAAACATATTGGGGTGTGCCATTATCAACCATTTGGGTTCAACATTTGCAACAATACAGGGTGTTTGATTCTATGATGTTGGTAGCTAGCGTTGTGAGCACTTGAACACTCACTTATACATGTGCAGTGCCATGATTCAATAGTAATATACAATAGAGTATGTGAGCAATGACATGTATTGATGTGCAATGGTCAGTGGTAGAAATTTGCACAGTGATGAACAATGGTTAGCTTATGTTGTTGTCAGTTGATTTGGAAACAAGATTTCATGTGCAATGCAATGATCTGTTTGTGCAACATAGTTCTATGATTTGTTTGGATAGTTTTGTACAATGATTAGTGGCTACTAGGATTTGACAGGTTATACAGGACATCAATATCTGCTATCCAACTATCTTATATTGATTCAAAGCTCAAGGGGTTCTAATATGAAAATTGTGAAAAATGGTCCCCCTGTTGATTAGGGTGGCGGGGTGGTGCAAGGCAAGGCAGGTGATTGGAGTCATCTTCAGGTTGTGGCTTGAGAACACCTCAGGGCGGTGGGGTGGTGCTAGGTAAGGTCGTAGCCTGCAAAGGGTGTTATGGCGTCCTTCCTGTTGTGGCTAATAAATTATAGGGCAACAAAGCATCCTTCTCGTAGTAGCTGGTAAACAGAGCGTTGGGGAACTCGTCAGGTTGTGGCCTAACTTACAGGGCGCTGGGGTATCCTTTCAGTTGCAACAAGTTCATTAGGTGAATCAACATCCTACAAGTTGTAACCTGTGAATTAGGGGGTTGACACCTCGCTCGGTTGTAGCTGAAATCTTAATGTAATTTTTTTCTTTTAAAAGTGAGAAGAAGACAATTACTAAGCAATGTTTGGTGGTTTTTTACTCAAAGGGGGTTTTCCACCTAAAAATCTGTGTCCACTGATTTATGTTTCTACATTTTTTATAACAACCCACAATTAAAATACACAACTAATTATATCAATTATGAAATAAATAATAAAAAACACCAACTATTCAACTAATTAGCATAGAATTTTCGAAATTCATGAGCAAAGACGACTTACCTATAGCGATGATGTTCCTTACTTGTGATTTCAGAGTTGAATGCTATTTGAATTCTGCTAACCGCAACAAAATTTTGGGGACGACTCTCCACCCAATTGTAGGGTCAGTTGCACATAATCTTTCTATCACTGACAACCTTGAGCCCTCAATCAACGTACTCCTGTGAGAGAATCCTTTGTCTCACAACACTTTTCTCCCGAGAGAATGGATAAACGAATGGATGAATCTCATCTTCCTCATCGTCCATTAAATAGACCAAAAAATGGAAAGCGGCCTGCATGCACACATTCCATGTGTGAACATGCAACTTTTATTTCTTTATTTCAATTTTACTTAATTTAATATTTCTCTTAATTTAAGTCTTTATTATTTTATTCTTTTCTACTTTTTGTTAACTTTACTTATTTTTACTATATATATCTGTTAAGTCCCTATATTAATAGTGTAGTCCCTTATTATGTTATTGTAACCCTCATATTGTTATTATTGTGCCCTTACATTATTATTGTTAGGTCGGCTAGGATTACATTGTGGCCCCACTAGGATTGTATTGTGGCCACATGGACTCCTATATATAGAAGGAGGTTTTGGTCATTTGTATCATCAAAGAATTGTTCATTCATGTAATGTATTGGAGGTTTCCCCCTCGAAGTGACTTATTTCTAAGGCATTGATATCTCTTGTCTTCTATTTTTGGAGCTGGTTTCACAACATTTGGTATCAGAGCTTTGGATTCTAGGGTTTTGCCGTTCCAAACAGGTCATCGTGGAATTTTCTCTATAAATTTTTTTCTACGAACATTCAGAAGCTGAAATTTTTAGGGCACAAAGCCGAAATCCTCAGGAACATCGTCGCAAAATTCCAGAGCTTAGTTCACAATATTTTCGGAGATATGATCTGTGGAAGTTAGGGCTTTTTGCAGGATCCTGAATTTAACCTAAACAGGTCATCGCGACATATTCGCTATAAATATTTTTCTACGAGGTTTTAGAAGCTGAAATTTTCACACAGCGAAGCTAAAATCCCGAGGAACCTCCTGTAAAAATTTTAGATCTTGGTTCGCAATATTTTTGGAGATATTATTTGTGGAATTTAGGATTTTTTTAGGCTCCCAAATTTCATCTCAAAGAGGTGACCGTGGGAAAAACGTCATAACTCTCTCTCTGAGCGTCGGATTAAAATTCTGTAAGAAGAGGCTGCAAGTACACAGACTGTAGTTTCTTCTGTATCAATTTCAGATTCGAAGGAGGAAACTGGGACACGTGGCAAGTCGTACAAGTTCCCTCTACTGAACTAGTCCATAATTAGGTCATCGTAGGAGATTGGACATAACTTTGTCTTCAAGAATCCAAATCAGGTCAGACCTATGGCATTCGAAAGAAGATTCAGAGGGCTACTTCAGGGCCAAATTTCAGTTATTGAGGATCCGAGATCACGTAAATAATTCAGTTTCAATATCAAGCTTCTCAAAAGAAAGAAAAAGGTGTGTATTTGGTTTTTAAAATTGCATAACGTTTGTTTAAAAAAATAGTTTGAAGTGATTCCAAGGGAATATTTTAGAATTTTCATCTGTATTGGGTTCTATAATGCCTCCAAAAAATAATTCCATACCCATTAATCCCATGAAGAGGAAGAATTATAGTATGAGATATCAAAATTACGGTACCAAGTGCAACAACATTTGATCTTACAAGAGCAACCAAAGATGACATAGTTGGTTTAAAAGCAGAAATGGAGGCTAATTTGGATGGTTTGAAGGATCAAATAATAGCTAATATGGATGATAAATTACTGGAAGATCACATCGAGCGTCAACAACAAGTTCTCCAACTCTCAAAGGATAACCTAACTTTGGTGCAGAATCTAATGAAACAACTGAAAGATCAATATCACATCGAAAGAAGTTCTAAAGCAGTCACAAAAAAAATAAATCGGCAAGTACGATCAATTTTAGAGTATCTCAGCAAGTGGAAGAACTTTCCTGTAGAAGATTCCACATGGGAGGATGAGAATTTTATACAGAAGCATCAAGAAATAATCAAGCATTGAGGACAACACTTGTTTGAAGGAGAGGGGCATGTTAAGTACCTATATTAATAGTGTAGTCCCTTATTATTTTATTGTAGCCCCTCTTATTGTTATTGTTGTACCCCTATAACCCCCATATTGTTATTATTGTGCCCTTACATTATTGTTGTTAGGTCGGCTATGATTACATTGTGGCCCCACTAAGATTATATTGTGGCCCCATGGACTCCTATATATAGAAGGAGGTTTTGGTCATTTATATTATCAAAGAATTGTTCATTCATGTAATGTATTGGAGGTTGCCCCCTCGAAGTGGCTTATTTCTAAGGCGTTGATATCTCTTTTCTTCTATTTTGGCACTGGTGAACACACAACTTTTATTTCTTTATTTCAATTTTACTTAATTTAATATTTCTCTTAATTTAAGTTTTTCTTATTTTATTATTTTTCACTTTTTGTTAACTTTACTTATTATATATATATATATATATATATATATATATATAACTCTATTTTATTATTTACTATATATTTACTGTTATCTTTTTTTTATTTATCATATATTTTGATATTATATTATATTATTATTATTAGGGGACATTACATACTCCCCATCTTTAAGGGACTTTGTCTCGAAGTTAAGTTGAATCATTTAACAATTTATTTATTTAGTTATTTATTACTATACATTTTCACTACACCCTTTGTTAAACTAGTATAACTAGCAGGCATCGAAAGTTTCCACAACACCCGAGAAATCTCAAGGAATCTCTATCATTTTTCCCACTTTCGTAACCATGCATAAGCTTCATCGGTCTGTACCATAGCCCAAGGCTCGTGCCTGACTAAGACCTCATCTACACCAAGGCAGACACCCGACTTAATACTCCATGCAATAGTACTCTAGGCATCTCAAAAGGCTGGCCCACTCCCTCCACAGTCATTAAGGTGCACAACCCCATACATCAAAGTCTTTACACCCCCACCAGACTTCGGCATCACAATCCATTATCAGGAAATTGGTCTACAATATCAGACAATTGGCCCATCCTCAAGATGGTCCCATAGCCCTCAAGAGCTATCCATCGAGATTTATACAAGATAAAGAAACCACTGGCATATGTACTGTTAATTGAGTTTATCTCCAACCCATACGACGTTACATATTCTCCCTCGCATGTATGGCTCCCATGAGATCATCAAATAAACCGACCCTCTTGGCCCATTTGTGGATTTCCTTCCATCACCACATCTCAACATGCAACCAATGCATTAGTTATAATCATAGTATTGTAGAAAATAGTCCACGTGCCAACTCTTTCATATCATCATGACAACATAACATCATTGTTAATCACCACATTTTGAATAGTAAAGAACTGCATGCTCGTGCATGTCATAAAATCTGCATGCAATTACCACATGCTTCACATCATAAAATACCCTCATATGTTATAACATAAAAAAGTAGCATCAAAGATATATCATGACATCAATATAACCTCATATCATAACATCATAATCCTTGTGCCACATTATGCATAACATATCGATCATGAACATACGTCATTATCATAGAAAAATAAATAAATATGAAACACATGTGCATCATTATCCTCTCATAAGAACTATGTCCAATTACCACATACCATCATATTATGGAACATCATTACAACATTATACTTTGATACTTCCATGTTTATATAAACAAATAATTGAAACCATAACCTTATACCTAGTACCACAAAGTATCAATAACATTTAAGTAATTAGACATGATTCAGATGTTCAGAAAATTTTATAAAAAACAATGTTCCCTTGCATCATCTTAATTTTGTAGGAAAAATCGTTATTGCAATTCATTTACTTCCCTTGATTCTACTTAAATCTTTGTGACATACTTCGCTTGAGTACTATTACCATTTCAAAAATTTCCCAGACTTAACAAGCTTAACATCTAAGACCATTTAGTTAACATTTGTATAGTTTCGTTAACCATCAAAGTAAATTAAAAACCATATTTCTATCATCTTAAAATACACTTCCTTGTAATATTTATGATTCTTTGTCATAGATTAAATTAAAATGAACGTGTACACCATAACTCTAACAATATATCACTAATAATAACTACCAAAGATAAGAGAAAAGAGAAAACAATGTAAATAAATCGTATACTCCCAAAAATTCTCATACACTTATTTGTATTTGTTAAGAAGTCATGTCATACTATATACTTTCATCTCTAGAGTAACTATATAATCATAAACTTAGTAACTATATAATCATAAACTTAATTACGTTTTACCTTTCCATCTATAAAATCTATAAATTTAATAACCCTAATAATTTTTTAAGTAGATTAAAATTTATATACCTTCATTTATCATCACTATTAAAAACCACTCATAAAAATATACATTAATCACTATTCAAAATCACTTTCATAAAAATATATATTAATCCTTATTAAAAATCACTTTCATAAAAATATATATTAATATATTATTTGTAATAACCACACACACACACACACACACACACACACACACACATACATATATATATTTCAAATTCATTAATTAAATATATAATTTGTATTACCAAGTAACTTACACTAACAAAGTCCTCTCTCATTCCACTAAATTATCTCTTGCACAACAAAAGGCTAATATATTATTAACTTATGACACATTTGACACATTTAAAATTATATTATAATGAATATTGATAATAAAAAATCCAAAACACATATCCAACTTCAATATAAGATATTAATTTACCATTTGTACAAATTCAAGTCAAGTCCCACTTAATATATAAATTATAAACCTAAAATAACCAATTTTTTATTTTAACAAAATAACATTTACTAAAAGATTGTCTGTCTAAGAATTTGTTTCCCCATGAATATAATAAAATATATGAAGGCAAACTATAAATAATTTTACCAACAGGATTTTTGTTTGGTGGAGCTCGTTGTAATGATTTTTTTTAATGATAACTATTTGTTTTCTCTATTAAAAATAAATAATTGACCAATTTCTAATTGAAATACAATTTATAGAATTGTTTTATTGTATGTGATTACTACTGAAAGAATTTTATAGATCACAGAAGTCAAAATTTTAAAAATATTGAAATACAATCATAAAAAAAACATAATTCTTTAATTTTTAAGAAAATTCAAATAAATTTTTAAATACTAAATCATTATTAAATATGTTACCCAAGATTAAATTACATTAAATACATGTTGAAAAGTTGAATTTAGGCTTTAGTGATCCATATCATGAAAATAAAGTTCCACTTTGGGTAAAAATCACATTATCAGAGTTTTGTCAAATCATTTTGAACCATCTAGTGTGGTTCATCGTCACGAAAATATGAAGAACCAGATCTTGGCATCGTTAAATAGATGCAGATAATTTTTTTAGCGGTTATAATAGTTAGATTTGACTATATAAATATTATTTTTTGATAAATAATATTTTAATATAAAGAAATAATTGTTAGAATATAGTTGTTAATATTGCTATATGTACTATTCGAGTCTTCGTTCGATTTCGGGTAAGATGGATATGTTCAATTGCATGCAGCCCTGTGTCTGCTCTCAAAATCTGTCT
This sequence comes from Pinus albicaulis, assembly GCA_034641835.2. Taxonomy (NCBI): domain Eukaryota; kingdom Viridiplantae; phylum Streptophyta; class Pinopsida; order Pinales; family Pinaceae; genus Pinus; species Pinus albicaulis. The sequence continues at coordinate 320,007,176 of CM076580.1, read as the reverse complement.
TTTGGAGAATATTTGTGGATTAATGAACGAAATAGGTCTCGAAGGAATGGTTTTGTCCATAGTGGAATCATACTTCATTTACTAATTCTTAGTGGGGGTAAGGGTTGTATTTGGGTTACGGTTTATCAATCGCTGCCAAACATTTCTCAGTGGTGGAATTTTCTTTCGAGTTAGTCTCTGTTTTGGAAAAATCAACTGTGGAAAGGGTCCACTGAGCTCTTTTTTGGTAACAATTTAGACTATGGTAAAAAAACCATGTTCTTTCTGATTCTAGGGATTTTGGGGATTCCTGAGGTATTCAACAGAGTATATTCGGTTCATGATACTGATCTCTCTCTATACACATGGCTCCTATCTAGGTTTTTAAGCGTCGGTTTTTGTAGGGCCATCATGGTAAAAGGTCAAAATGGTAGAGGCAAAGGCAAGAAACAACAAATCACTCAGCCTATTGGTCCAATTAAAAGAGGAAGGAAGACTAACGAGCAAATCCTGGAGAATATTGTTGATGTCTATGAGTCTGGGAATTCAGTACATATACGAAATACAATTCATGGTTGGGAGAGACAAAGTGACAGTGAAGATGAAGACCTGAAGGAACAGGAGGCTAAAATGGATTTCATATCAGACCCAAGTAGTACAAGAGGTCGTGTCTCTTTGTTTCAGCAATCAGTTAAGACTTATTGGAAAATGAAATTTGTTTTAGCAAAGGCAATGGCTAGCATGGAAGTAAAGGAAGGCAATTCATCAATGCTTTTCGAACTCCAACAAATGAAACAAGACATTCATGAGATGGCGAAGGTTTAGATCCAAGCAAATTCCAGAATTGGAAATATTGAACGCCAGCTTCACAGTATGCAACAAGTGGAACTGTTGGGCACCACGGTGAAGGACCTAGCCCCTGCGGACTCTTCTGATGGAAATTTTGCTTAGATTATAGTTTTTTCTCATGTTTTTGGCGGTTAATAGTTATAGTTTCTGTTTCAGTTGTAAATGTTATGGACATAGTAAAGTGATAAAAGCAGTAACTAGAATGAAAAAACAATATCAGTTTTGGTTAGCTTTTAACTCTCTGTAGTGGCCAACAGACCTGGTTTCCTTCGGGCAGGTTGAGGCTACAGTAAATGATACAATATGTATAGCAACTTGCTCTATAAAAATATGAAAATAGAAAGGTATTACGATATATATATATATATATATATATATATATATATATATATATATATATATATATATATATATATATATAGATTGAATTAAGGAAAATAATTAATCAAAAGGAAAATTTGAATGAATGAATATTTAGTTCAAGCCTAAATAATCAAAACAATAAACAATTAATAAAATAAAAATAATATTTGGGTCTAAAGCAAAACAATTAGTTCTAAACACTTAAAAATAAAAAATATAATAAAAAATGGTCAAATTTAAATAAAGAATATTTGGGTCAAACCTAAATAATCAAAACACTAAAATAAAAATAATATTTGAGTCAAACTTAAATAATCAAAACAATTAATTCTAAAAAATTAAAAATAAGTTAAAATAATAAGTGGTCAAATAAATGAATAACTAAATAAAATAAATAAATCAATAAATCAATAATGAAGAAAAATAATAATTAATTAGTAGTCAAAAAATACAAATAAATAATAAAAATTAAAAATCAAGAAACTCGGAGGAAAGAAAAAGTAAATATAAATAAATAAATAAATAAATAGTAACACAAATAAATAAATAAAAACTTAAGAGGAAATGACAAGGCTCCAACAACTGTTAATTTTCTAGCCATCGTCTCTATTTAGATTGATTGGTCTCCTTTCAATATCTATAACCTCCCTATACTGACAGCGATGGAAATGATCTATCCTAACAATGACTCGGACGTCTTCAATGCAAATGTGGTGTTTTGTCTTTTATGCATGCTCTGCTAATGTTGAGGAGCGGGCTCTCCCCTGTTTGATCTCTGTTGCATGTTCTTGAATCCTCTTATTTATTGAGCGGCCAGTTTCACCAACATAGGGTGTCTTACATGAACAAGGGATTACATAAATACCTTTCATATTCTTAGGGTCCACCGGCTCTTTTACAAATCTTAGGGAACTTTGAATGGTGTTAAGGGGCATAAAAGTAAAGGGAACCTTGTGCTTTCTTAGGATCCTTGCAATCTTGTTAGTGGTCCCTTGGATAAAAGGAAGGTGCACCCCAGATAATCGATCATCGGGTTCTTTATTAATCTTAGAACCCCTACCAATTTTAAGGAAATCCCTAAGACATTGGAGCTTATTATAATCATTATTTTTTAAAACCTTAAGGAGATGGGCGTTCTCATCTTCAAGGTGACTTTCATTTGAAACTCTAAACGAACGAGTGGCTAAAGTGTTGAGAACACCCAACTTTTGAGTAGGGAAATGATGGGACATCATATGAAGATAATGCTCTGTGTGAGTTTTCTTCCGAAAAAACTGGTGTGAGAACGATCCATCGTCCTCCTTTGAAATATGGATATCAAGAAAAGGCAAGCTCCTATTGATTTCACATTCCATAATAAGCTTTATGGAGTTAGACTGATTATTAAGATGTTGAAGAAGAGATCCAACTTATCTTGACCATGAGGCCAGTTGACCCAGGTGTCATCCAAAAATCTCTTCCAAATCTTTGGTTTGTATTTAGCAGGGGACAAAGCTTTGAATTCAAAGTTCTCCATGAAAATATTAGCTGCAATAGGGGAAAGGGGGGATCCCATGGCAACACCACACGTTTATGTGTTTTAAAACCTTAAGGAGACGGGCCTTCTCATCTTCAAGGTGACTTTCATCTGAAACTCTAAACGGACGAGTGGCTAAAGTGTTGAGAACACCCAAATTTTGAGTAGGGAAATGATGGGACATCATATGAAGATACTACTCCGTGTTAGTTTTCTTCCGAAAAACCTGGTGTGAGAATGATCCATCGTCCTCCTTTGAAATATGGATATCAAGAAAAGGAAAGCTCCTATTGATTTCACATTCCATAGTAAACTTTATGGAGTTAGACTGGTTATTAAGATGCTGAAGAAAGAGATCCAACTTATCCCGACTATGAGGCCAGTTGACCCAGGTGTCATCCAAAAATCTCTTCCAAAGCTTTGGTTTTTATTTAGCCGAGGACAAAGCTTTGAATTCAAAGTTATCCTTGAAAATATTAGCTGCAACAGGGGAAAGCGGGGATCCCATGGCAACACCACACGTTTGTTCACAGAACTCCCCTCCAAAGCTGAAGAAAGTAGATATAAGACAAATCTTAACCAATTTAGCAGTATCAGGGTCTTTGATACGATTGATGACATCAATGGCCTCATTAATGGGGATATTAGTGTAAAGGGAGACCACGTCGAAACTCACAAGAAGGTCCCCAAGCTCAAACCTTATGCCCTTTAACTCATTGACTAAGGCCAACAAGGAGTTTTAGCTTTTGGGCTAAATACTTTGGCAAAAGATAAATTGGTCCTCCTATAATGTTGACAATAAGTGTCAAGAGACCCCTCCTTTAAAATCAATATATTTTACTAACAAAAAGTATTATTTTAACATCAAACTAACACATTAAAATTATAAATATCTTTATTACGTTAAAATAACATTTACCCTCATTCAATAACAATTAGTACACTTATAGCTTTCAAAATAAATGTAATAGTTAACCTACTTTTACGACCTTGTATTCCTATTACCATGATTAGTGCATATATGCTATTTTCTAGGGATTGAGCTCAAATATTTGGCCACTGATTTTGTCAGATGATAATCCTGCTTTTGTCTTTACTGGAATCATGATAATAATCCTACTTTTATGTTTACTGGAACATGATAATAATCCTACTTTTGTATTGGAACCAAATCATTATTATAGATATATTGTGCATTCCAGCACTAATAGGTGACTCCGCACTTAATGTAAAAGTTATCTTTGTAATTTAATATATGTAGTCTATATAGGACAGTCTATATTTGTAGATTGTTTGTGTTATATATTGTAGTTTGTTTGTGTTAACTAACAGTCTATATCAGTAGTTTAATATATGACACGAATGCATGGTGGTTTATGGGTTTTGAAATTCAGTGGAGTGGGTTTGGTTATGACTATTCTTTAATGGTAAGGAGGGTCAAGAGAGAGGTCCACAAATACAAATTTGACTAACCAACTTTTCTTGACTTATGATTACAGAATCATCTTCCAATACTTGGGTTTGGGTTCCGTCAGACATGTTGATCTCTCAACCTTGCAGTCATGGGTTTGAGCACACTAGATATATAAACCAAACAATAGTAAATAGAACTCTTTAACAATATGAGAATTGTGTTGAGCCACTAGAACCATCACTAGCAATGAGAGAATTCTAACAAAGAAACACCATGTAATGGCCTGACTCATGCTTGGGTGAAACAATTATAAAGTTTTTTCCTTTTTAATTATGTCAAATTTATTTCCTATACACATGGAACCATTCCCTGAAATTACCGTTGAAGCCAGAGCTCCACGAGGTTGGATATATTGTTCCCGGAGGGCTGTGGAATTTTACTGGAAAATTCCATAGAGCCAAGCACCAAAAATTATTACGAGTATTGAGATAAAGAGAAATTGAGGGTTTGGTTACATATTTAATTTCCGTAAAAATTTGAGCTATCAGACCCTAGTTTGACCCTCCAAACAGAAATTTGACTTGTGCCATGCACTCAACCTGTAGATTAGTATATCAACTTTTTTTTTCAGAGGAAAAAAAACACTGTGTATTATATTAGTAATACCAGTTCATTGACATATACATTACATCCTCAACTGATAATAAGTGAGGATATCATCCATTTATGCCCTCTAAAACAAATACACCTTTCATAGAAAGAAAAGACATTGTTCAGAGAGGACACATGAGAATTTTAGAGTGCATAGATCACTCAATACCAATTTCAGGCTCGCTTGTTAGATTGGAGAAACTTATAACCCTGCATCCTTTGTCCATACAAAACATGAGTTAATAAAGCAGAAACAATTAATGCAGTGAACCAAAATAACCTGTCACAATACATATGAACCAATATTATGCAATATCAATGATAACAGGCTCGCTTGAGGGATATAAATTGTTGAACAGATGTGAAACAGGCTCGCTTGCTGGTATATTGGCCCCGCTTGAATCCTTTCAGTCGTTGGATAGTATAAAGTCGAATAATATGAGATGTTAACCAAGCAGCCAACCATACAGAGCATATTGAATAAGTTGTAACATATACTGTCCCCAGCATCAACGACCCATAAAATCTGATAATCAATCTCCAGATCCAAAAATATAGCAAAAACTTGTATGCTTCTATACTGAATTGATTTTCTGTGTAGTTCCGACTTGCTTGTAGAAATATGATTAACCAGGCTCGCTTGTATTATAGCAGGTACAATCATCAGGATAAATACTTCTGCTTACCACTGATACAGTCCGACCGTCATGGAAAAAACAACTATTTATCTGTAATGAGTATCAAAATTGCCCAAAACATTGAAACCAGACAGATAATATCATGGAAAAGAAATGGTGTTCTGCCATATTAGAGAGCCATTCCTGTAATGAAGCATGTGAATAATTCCAAAGTCCGCCTGAATGCCCTTCTTAGATAAGCCATCTGCCCTTGAATTATTTTCTCTGTAGATATGTTTGATGGGCGGATGATTCAATCTTGTCCATAATCTTTTTTCCCTTTTCAACCAACCCTCGATTCCTGGATTTGACAGAGTAATTTTACCCATAATGCCATCCACTACCAATTTGGAATCTCCATAAAAAGATATATGTGGAAGATCTAAATGATTTGCAGCAAGAAGGGCACCCCAGATTGCCATAAACTCAGCGATATTGTTTGATCTAGCCCCACCATTCCAATAATAATGGATCCTCTCCGCTTGGGATATCTTGACTCATGCCCCACATCCAATGATCCCATCCGAACAGGCCCCGTCAAAAAAGAAGGCAGGAATAGAAATTTCGTGAGGCCTAATCCGGTGAGATCCATCCAGCACTATATCCTGAATCACAGGCCTGTCATCTATCCATTTGTTGATTGCACAGTAGATTTGCGAAATATTAAAGGGGGTATTTTGAAATATTAGTCTATTCCGTGCCAGCCACACTTCCCAGATGAAGAAAAAGGGGAGGTGTTTGAATTTCCCTTTCTTTTTCCCCCATTCCTCAGCAACTGATATGAAGTCCCCCGGAACCCATGATGGATCCATTAACAAATCGTTGTAAAAACTCCACAATCGATTGATAATAGGGCATATAAAGAATATGTGGTTGATGGATTCCTCCGCCAAACAACAGAAAGCGCATCTATTGGGACCACATTGTCCCCTTCTGAGAAGGTTATCCCATGTTAATATCTTACCTTTCCACACCAACCAGTGAAATAAAATGATCTTGGTAGGAATATGATGTCCCCAGAATTGATAGAAGGTGGAAGATAGTTGGTCCGCATAATGTGATATATTTATACTTTGATAAATGTCTTTAACTATCACAGCCCCCTCCTTAAGCGGACTATCCCAGATTATACTGTCGCCACCCGCATCATAACATAAACCGGCCCCTCTGAGCGAATTTGTATATTGGAACCATATCTCAGCCTCATTGTTGTCCAGATGAAGCTGATCAACCGTTTTGAACACCGGAGCACCATAGGACCAATAGGCAATAACCTGAGAAATGTATAGAATACCATTGTGAGCCAATCTATGGATGAGCAATGGTGGTAAAACCATGTTAATAGAGGCACCGAATATAAGTCTGGATCCAATAGGAATATTGTCGCCATCACCAAATTGCCAAGTGAGATGTGAAGCACCCTGTCCCGGAACCCTGCAGAAACTCCTCCAAATGGCATAGATGTTTGGAGGTATGTGAAATTCTTGACAAAGAAGCTGCCGCATAGGATCACCCGAAATGTACTTACAGTCTATGATGCTATTCCATATGCCCCCCCTGTCAACGCCTGCTAGAAGGACTTGACCAGTAGCGCCTTGTTAAAGGATCAGAAGTCCATAATACCCCATCCATCATGTTTTTTGGGCCTGCATAAAGATTCCAATTTTACCAAATGATATTTGTGTTCCGAGTAATTACCTCCCCATAAGAAGTGTGATGTTATCTTGTTGATTTCATCGATTGTCTGTTGAGGCAAATAGAAAAGATGTGCCCAATATACCATCAATTAAGTAAGAACCTTCTGTACCATAATAAGCCGACCACCCAAGGATAACCATCTCTGCGTCCATTTGCAAGTCCTTTCTCTGAATCTATCCACCATCCAACGCCAATCTCGGTTCTTGTAATTACAAGGCTTGATAAATACCCTGAGATATTTGAGTCCCTCCGTCAACCTCCGATGGCCGACCCCTAGAAATTCAGCAATAAACAAAATATCTCCCATGCTCCCATATTCATATATAAGAATAGATTTGTGGTTGTTGATGCACAGGCCAGTCGCGGAGCCAAATTTTATCAACATAAAATGTATATAGAACCAGTGATTTCTGATCAAAGAGCCAAAAAGTAGCATATCGTCCACAAACAGAGAGTGAGTGGTCTTGGTCGTCGGAGAAAATGCAAAACCATTAATGTACCCATTCTGTTCAGCCATGTGCATAATCCTACTAAACCCATCCATGATCAAAATGAATATCATGGGGGATAGCGCACACCCCTGTCGCAATCGCCGCCCCGCCATGAAGAAATTTGTGGGCAGTCCATTAATTAAAACAACATATCTAACAGAAGTAATACAAGACATAATTCAGCAGATGATGGGAATAGATAGACCAATCTTGAGGAGAAGGAGATGAATATATGACCAATCAATAGAATCATACGCCTTGAATAAGTCGATCTTCATCACCAGAGCCTCTCTCTTGTCACAGTGCATGGTGTGTAGGACCTCCTGTGCCACAGCAATAGCGTCGTGGATAGACCTCCCTTTTAAAAAGCCATATTGTTCCAATTACAAGGATCAAAGGACTTGTGAAAAATACAACTGTTGGAGAAAATCAACAACAATCTGGAAATCAATTCACTTACGCGCCTTTATATAATTCTGAAAACCAAAAGATGGAAATAAATGAGTAGCAAATTTTCCGTTCCGTAAATCCTTCTTCGAAAAAAAAAATAACAATTGCGACAGCAAATTGACAAAATCGAGTGCTAACAAAGATGGGGAAAAGCGGATTTTGAATTCCTGGCAATGTATTTCACCTAATCACATTTCACCGAATCTAAAAAGAATTGAGAAAATGGGAGGAGGTAGATGGCCGAAAGTTATCTTCATTGAAGGTATGAGTCAAAGAAATAAATCATGGATGAGACAAAACAACAAATGGATGCAAAAATGGAATATTTACTTGAATGCATGTCCCACAAATAGCAAAGAGTTTTAAAAATTTATGATGGAGAAGTTTCGTAAGGGTATATGGGGAAAAGAATTGGGTAGAAAGAAGAAGTATTACATTCAGGAATTCAACCCCACTTGTGATCTCCAACAAAAAGAATACATTGGAGCTAGCATTCCATGGAGAGTGAAGGTTCTTATTGTTCAATGAAGAACTAAATCACATCAACATCGGTGTGAAACGGGACAGTGGAAGAGACCTAAAGAAGCTTGGGAAGAAAGGGTATGTACTTTTTGCACTTTTGGGGCAGTGGAATCAGAAAAACATTTCATTTTTGAATGCGACGCTCTCAGCGACATCAAGGACGATTATCGCAACATGTAAGCATCAATTCCGTGGAATTGTCTTTTTAGTGATGGAACCGTTAGAAAGTTGGGTCAGTTCATCATCAATTTGAGTAAGAAAAGGATTGAATTACAGAAGGCAAAAAACAAGAAATATGGTGGTCCCATAGACTATTTTTAGTCTCGTAGACGTTAAAATATCATTCATTCATTTATTCTTTTTAAATGTTGGAATAGAAACTATTAAATAAAATAATAATAATAATAATAATAATGATAAAGAAGAAGAAGAAGAAGAAGAAGAAGATATTATTATTTATGGAAAACTCTTTCATCACATGCAACAACTTGTGACATGCATGGTCTTCATCCAATTGTTGTACAAGCATGCATGAAAACATACATAACTGATAAATTAAAATAAAACAAACTTCAGTTGTTGTTTCTGTGTGGCCATATTAAGAAAAAAAAAACCAGAAACTCACCCACAAGCAAACACAATGCAACTTTCTGTTCATTCAATTTTAAGATTTATTTATTATTATTATTATTATTATTATTATTTAAATCCTCAATATTTACAAGTCCTCAAAGAAAAATTACGACTCAACACAGAGCATCGAGATCGAGATCTAGGGAACCTACAACTATGAATTTCCATGGCTACAATAAAAGAGCGATAACTTCCCGTTTTGAAGCAACGATGGCTCTAAAATGAATTTAAGAAATAAGCGAATGAGGAGGAGAACAACACTCATTTGTTTTATTTTTGCCCTTTCGCCATGGAAACTCTGCTCATAGTTTGTGGGAAGCTGAAGATAAGCACCTCAGACTACTATTCAACTGAGGAATGTTTAACCTGGTGGAGAAACAGAAGTAAATCTGCGTGGTCCATCCCTATCTTCTTCCACTGGTACATATGGTGCACCCGCAATAGATGCCTTTTTGATAGGTTTCCTTGATATCCCACTAAGACTGCCATGCAGATTCTGAGTTCATGGCAACGTACTCAGGTCGACCACTCTTCTCCTGCTGATTTGTCAAAGAGGCTCTCTCCCTTCAAGAGTGTTTTCCCAATGGGGCCTCTCAACATTCCAATTGTGGCTGTGGGGCATATTTGATGATTTCCCGTGACTGTCGTTATAAAATATATTGGAATGGCAGACCGGGGACAAACATGAAAGTTGAAGTTCTGGCCCTTTGGGGGATCCTTTGGCTCGCCAGTCAGCGTTGCATTGATAAGGTCTGGATCCTGGGAGACTCAAAAGTTTTGATCAATCATATGAAGAAGGAACTGTCCATAAAATCAGGCTTGATAGTTCACTGGATGGAGAGGATTGAATTGTTGAAGAACTCTTTTAACAACATCACCTTTCGACATGTTTATAGAGAAAGAAATACAGTGGCAGTTTGTTTGTCTAAGAAAGGTCTAACTGTAAGTTATGGTTTCATGTTTTATCACTAACACAGTTCGGATGGTCAAGAGGCAGCAGGATCGTTCCAATTTATATGACCTGGGTTTGTCACTTAAGCGCTCTCTATTTTTACTGTTTCTTCTTTCTCTTTTTCTGCTTTTACATTTCTGTTATTGGGGAATTTTCTGGGCCACCTTCCTCCTTTTTCTACTGACAGTTTAGATGTTGCCTTTCTGGTTTAGAGGGGAAACTCTGATCATGTACAGGAATAGTATAACTGTAAACCTGTTATTGGAGGGATGTGCCCTTTATTGTGTCATATGAGTCCTCTGTTTTATTGGTAAGATTTGTCAGGGTAATAGTCGCTTTTATGGACATTGTCGGTCCTGTTACAAGTAAGGAATTGAACTTCTGATATTGATCTGCACAAACAGATTATGTAAGGTTAACACATCGTTCAAACAAGTTTGCACTGGTACATTAATATAGACCAGCAGCATTTTTCGCCTTGAGAAAAATAAATAAGCGAAGCAATTAACTAAAATACGCAAGAGCTTTGTATTCAATAGATTCTCTTTAACCAATCAATTTTGAAACAAAGAAATATGAGTTGAAAGAGGGTTATTATAAAAGACTCCATATTAAATATAAGGCTCTATTTCCTGAAGAGTGGATACAATTAAAATATATATATATATATATATATATATATATATATATATATATATATATATATATATATGTATGTATGTATGTATGTGTGTGTGTGTTAAATCATAATTCTTAAAAATTACAAATAAATAAATATTCTTAAATATTTTAGTAAATTTTTTATCTGCTAATATATATATGTGTGTGTGTGTGTGTGTGTGTGTGTGTTTGACGATATAACAAAATTTATTTACATTATTTATAAAATTTATAGGTTAACACTAATTATTTAAATATGTATAATAATGCATAATATAATTGATTACATATTAGTGTATAAGGTTCATAGGCCTCAAGAGTTGTTATGAAGCATGAGAACTCATAGGTCATAAGTGTTGCAAACTGGGCTCTGATACCATATGTAGCAAGCCGCAATTAAAATACACAACTAATTTTCTCAATTATAAATTTAATAATCAACGCACCAACTATTCAACTCATTAACATAGAATTTTCGGAAATCATGAGTAAAGACAACTTACTTGTAGCGATGATGTTCTTTAATTGTGATTTCAGAGTTCAACGCTATTTGAATTCCTCTAACCGCAACAAAGTTTTGGGGACGAATCTCCACCCAACCATAGGCTCAACTACACATAATCCTTCTACAACTGGCCACTCTCGAGCCCTCAATCAATGTACTACTATCAAGGAATCCTTTGTCTCACAACACTTTTCTTCCAAGAGAATGGATGAATATCATCCTCCTCATCGTCCATTAAATAGGCTAAAAAATGGAGAGGGGTCTACATGCACACATTCCATGTGTCAACTTGCAACTTTTATTTTTTTATTTTAAGTTTTACTTAATTTAATATTTCTCTTAATTTAATTCTTCGTTATTTTATTCATTTTTTACTTTTTGTTAACTTCACTTATATATATAACTCCAGTTTATTATTTACTATTTCATTTATTTTTTGTTATTATATTTTCTTCATTATTTATTATTTATTTACTATTATTATATTTTCTTTATTTTTTACTATTTATTTACCATATATTTTAATAGTATATTATATTATTTATTTATTATTATCATTTTTATTATTATCTGAAGAAGAACAATAACAAAAACTTGAGATTTACTAACATTTTGAAAAAAGATTAAAAAGTGTTAATTGGTAAAAAATATTGATTCACACCCCCTCTTAGTATTTCCAACACTAGCAAAACATTTTGTGATTTCATTTGTTTGCTTCCAAGACTTGCAACACTTTTTACAAGTATCTTGACAAAAGAGCTATCTCCAAATGCAATAATGCCACTTTTTTCTATTAGGCTAACAAATTTGTTTTGGTGTCCAGGCATATGTGTCGAGCATCCACTATCTATGTACCATTCATCTTATTCATATTTAGCTATAAATGTTAGATTGCAGTTTTCCTTCTTTTTCTTCTCCCATGTCATAGTTGGCTTCTCCGTATGAATGATTGAAGCACTCTCTTTCACAAGTATATGATCTTGTGCCTTGTATCCAAGATTAATGCACTTGCAACCTACAATGTTTTGGTTCATTAGTGGTTCAAGTGGATTATATTTTTTGTTGGTAAATCCATGAACATGCCTTGATTTATGGTCATTTCTTTCAAATTTGTAATCATTCCTACTACTTACATAATTATATCTTGTATCGATCTTCCATTGGATTTATTTATGTCCAAAATTTCCGCAAGGGTAATAATGACCAAGAAAGATGTTCTCATACCTAGGAGAGTGGGATGATCTTTTGAATTTGTTCTCTCTTGGAGGAGGTTCAATCCACTGTTGATCAGTAGAGCTAACCAAATCTTTAGAATCCCTTTGACTTTATTCCATACGAGGCTTGGAGCTTGTGAATCCCTTGCTTGAGGATGCACCTATATAGCCAAGACTGGCTTTATCACCTGATGGCATTTAACAACTGAGAATGTTATCTAGCACGAATGAGATAATTAAGTTATTGTTAAGTTTATCAACTTCAACCTTCAATTGCACAACTTCCTCTTCAAGCTTCTTATATTATTCTTCTTTATTCTTCATCTAGGTCTTCATCACTTCCTCAATTCTCTCGACATCTTCAAGATGGACATTTAAAGAAATATTTTCTTCACTTTTCATGGAGGGTTTTACAAAACTAGTTCCCAGAGGGATAGAACAAAGACCTCATGATAAAATAATTCTTGTGACACACTTTTAAAATGTTCTTAAGCACTAATTCCTTTCACAACTGAGGGATTGTTTCTTAATATACAACATTTTTTGGCACTGTTGCCAGGGACGAAGGCACGAATTTATTTTTCCCTGGGTATTGAAATCTATTTCTTGATGGTGAACAAGATTTAGATGCAACCTGTAGTGTCCCTTATAGTGAGATAGCTTTGATGATACTTAGAGATGGCGATTTTGATATAATATTATGTATGAAAGACTTATGTACATGCTTATATGCTATGACTTGGTCACTTGGTTTTTGTGTGCTTATGATAATATCTATGGTTGCGTGCACAAGAATTGATTTTGGTTAAGAGAATATTAGCGATGTTTTCTCTTTTGGTATCCTATTTTGGACATAGGGGTATGACGTGAATGGTGATTCAGAATTGAGACACAGATCCATGGACGATCATGGTTATGTGGAACATATGGTTAATTATGAATTATGGATGGTACATGATTTGTATGATTATAGGTGCGTAGTCTCGTATTAAGCATGATGTGGTAGGGGACTTGGTCATTGCCAACAGGGATGCTCAAGTTATAAATGACTGCGGAAGTCTCCAAAACCAAAATGACTGTGGAAGTCATGCACAATATTTGGTAAAATTTGAATAAGTTAATTATGAAATTCATTTGATTTATTTGATCAATGAGATTGTGATGTGTGCAGGTCTTGGAAGAAGACCTTACCAACGAACCATTAGATGGGTATGAGCTCACAATCAGTACCTTAAGGTGAAACGCGGAGTTTCAAAGCAGAATAGATGAGACGCCATGGAAATTAGGGCGTGGAGTCCTAAATCCATGAAATATAAAGACATGGAGTCTTGGATATATGATAAAATGATTAGGACGCAGAGTCCTAAATCCGTGAAATATAAATACGTGGAGTCTTGAATCTATAAGGAAATTTTTGGGGCACGGAGTCTTGAATATTTAAAAAAGATCAAGGTGTGGAATCTTGGATCTTTAGAGTAGATCAGGGCGTGGCGTCCTCAATCTACTAAGGCATGAAGATGCATACAATAGGGGTGAAAAATCCCTATTATCTGGAAGAAAAATACCACTCATGGGAAACTCACATATGAATTTCCTTAATAAAATCTCATTCCTAACAATTTTGGAGTGACTTTCTAAAAATAGAAAGTCTTGTCTACTATTTCAAGTATGACTTTCCAAAAATAGTAAATCACCTCCAATCAATGGGTAAACAAGTATACTTGAAGGAAAATCACTTAACTTATGATTAATCAATCGTAATAGTTCAATCTTGACTTAATCCTCAAGATTATTAATATTATTAATATTATTATTATTATCTTTTATGAAACTATGATATTATTATTAAAAGAGAATTATATCTCCTCAATCACTTCACACCTCTCTCCTTCATGACTCTCATGGCTCTATGTAACTCTCTCTATTTTAAATATTACATTACACTCTTTTATGCACTCATCAAGGAATGACATATTCCCCTTACACTCATTAAATATATTTCATAAAATATTCCTCTTACACTCACTTTAATGCATATGTTACACTCTCCTTAAATAAGGCATGCATACCTCTCCATAATGGCATAAGTTACACTCCTCTAAAAGGAATACAATGCATGCATATTACTTCTCCTTTATGAAAAGAATTTGTTTATCCTCCTATAGATGAGTCTCATGTATTCTCATTTGAGGGGAGGGGGGGTAATGCCAAGAGTGGAAGAGACTTGAGGAATATTGTGAGAGGGAGAGATATGGAGAGTATCCAATTACTTCCAAAACAAATTTTAATTTCTTATTAATCTAATAAGTATCTATTGAGGTTGAACATGAATGGTATTTAGAGGAAGTGAAAACTATCTTCCTTAGTTTTCCTTGCATCTCTCTCTCTACTGTTGTATTTTGGTACTGTTTGTGAACTTTTACAGCTCGGGGGTTCCAGGGGGAGGTTTTCTCCCTGGATATGGTTGCGTGCAAAACCGGATGGTTCAAATGAGTTGGTTAAGGGATCGAAGGTGGAGCATATTCTCAATGATTGGAGCTGAATATCTCTTCAGGTATAATTTCCATTGTCCTAAAATTATAGTATAGCTTTAGCATAAAATAAAAATTAGACATTTAAATTGTTGTAAGCATCTAATTTTGGTTCAGGCTTATGTTATCTAGAATATTATTGATTAGTTAAAAATGAAGACTAGATTAATCTATATGTATGGATGTTTAGATATCAATATTGGAGTTATTATTGGTGTAGTTTATGTTACTAATCTTGGTATTGTAGCATTTGAGAAAGAAAGCCAAATATTGTTGAAGGTAATTGCAATAAATAAATTCCAAAGGACTTGGGTAAGTATTTCACGGTTTATGGTTTTGTTTCAAGTAATTAGATGCATGTTTTAGAAATGGTTTTAGGATAGTTTGCAAAGTGTTTGACAAAGTCCTTGAATGAGTAATGTTATTTATGCATGAATAAGTGCTAACTTGCAGCTTACATCAGAAGTAAGAAAATGGACATGTACCCAAAACATACCTGGAGGAATTACATAATCAACCCTTAAAAGAAAATGCAAAAATAATGGGAACTAAAATATGGTTTGGAAGATCAAATGCTTGAGGTAAGTTGGAGATAAATTTCAGTTATGGCTTATGTTTCATATTCTAATCAATAATTCAATGTTTTGTTATTAAAGTTGTTGTAATAGTACTATCAGAATTTTGACAGAAAGCCTTAATGGCTGTAGCATTCAAGGCTGCCATATGTTTGTTAAATTGTAGCAATTGGTGCAAAAAGTTTGTCAATCATGTCAAATGAATTAGCTTGTGGGTGGTAAAGTGTTTCAAGAACTCATATGGTGGATTTAGAAATGTGTGATTTCAATGAGAATATCTTAGTAGCATAACTCTGGGTTGTTTTTCCTCATGTAGAGGTGTAGTTGTAAGTTTTCATTCCATATGTTTGACAGAAGTCATAAATGAAACATTTAGGATATAAATTTTGTTGTTTTCAAGAATCGCATTCCTGGGCGTTTTTAATTCGATTCAGCGCAACATCAGGGGGTATCCGTGCCTAATGGGCATGTAACCCCTGATTTCATTCCAAAAAACGACTTTTCAGAACCCAGATCAGAAATCTGGGCGATTTGGCAGATTGCTGCTGTGAGTTATGTTCGCCTGTTGTTGAGTCTTTGATGAAAAACTAAGATTATTTAGTCCCTATTTTAAGATGGAAACATTTAAAGTTTCAATTCTGAATTTTATGAGATAAATATATTGAAGAATAATCTTAAATTCATTATTGCTAAGTGTTTGACAAAATGCCTCAATGACTTTTAATTGCATGCTTGCAAAGTGTTGGTCATAAGGGCTCAATGAGTGTAGGGTGCATGTCTGCAAAGTGTTTGTCAAAAGTCTTGAATGGCTGTAGCTTTTGTGCATATAAATTGTTAGTGTAAAATTCTTAGTTATTGTTGTTTTTATGTTACTATAAATTATAAATAAACTATTTAATGGGTGTAGCTTCCTATGTCTGCAAGTTTTTGGTATGAATGTGAAAATGAATTTATTAATTTGCTGAAGTGTGAATAAGACAGTTGTTTCTTGTATTATCAAAATCTTTCAAAAAAGAAGAAGAAGGGCTTGTTGTTGGAAACAATTTTACAGTGACTAATTCTTTAGGATTTTGTGGAAATGAGTATTAGTGATTATGTGACATCTACTTCTCTATCTTATTGATGGTGGGTAAGGTGGGACCTTACACAACCTTATATGAGAGGATAGATGAATTTTGCATTACAATTCCTGAAGATTTTTGTCAAGAGTTGGCATCATACGAAGAACATCAGCGTTATGAGGAAAAACCCTTACATTTCTCTCCCCATCCTAAATGGTTTTCAACAGAAAACAACAATCAAACTTCTCACATACAACCTCAAATTGAGGAGTCAAACAGTGAAGGAAGTTGCCCTGTTCAAAGAAGTCTACATCAACAAGATGTTCAAGAAAGGTGGCAGCTAAAAATTTGTCTCATCAGTTCTATGATCCAGTGGCTGACCATGTGACAACTTTCTTTTTTCAACAACAAGAATTTAGACAAAGGTATGTGCAAAGCTTTGTATCTGGAAAACTTTCATGGTACCTCCCTATTTTTCTCTTCAAATTTCAACAGTATGAAGGCATTAGGTCTAACATGCAGGTGTTGGGTTGGTGCCATTGGAAGGTTGACTTCACCTGATTAAGTTCAGGCATAAATGCACATGTGGGAGTTTTGCATAAATAATCTCATAAGTTGAGCATTTTTAGTTGTAGTATTTATTGTTCAGTATTTTCAGTTTCAGAATAAAGGAAGAAGTAAAAAGTGTAGCAGGTTTCGAGAAGATTTCATACTAGATCAACTCACATTTGGGATTGACTCCATGCCCAATAAAGGCCATTGATCTACAATTTTCTATTTGACTCCATGCCCAATAAAGGCTACTGATCTACAAGTTCTATTTGACTCCATGCCCAATAAAGGCTACTGATCTACAATTTCTCAGCACTTTTTTACCAAAGTGTTGTCCCCTATTGGAGCTAGATGTTGTAGCCTAATTTGACTCAGCTAAAATTCAAGAGAGGTTCTAAGCAGTTCGAGGTTATTGAGGAACAATTGTTAAAATTTCAAAAAAGTCTTGTAATATGCTCGAAAGGATGATCACAAGCTCAATGTGGATTTGGCATCACAGGTGCACCAGAACCAAAATCAAGGAAGCAACATCATTGGAGGTGTAATCTAAGCCAGAGGAGCAGAAAATAGAAAAGCGTGCAGGAGGGGTCAAGTCGGGCTCATTCGCAAGCTCGGGAGGGACCAGCATGGTACAACACCAGATAAGCTTAGGAGGGTTACACCATGGAGCAAACAAACTAATTTCCCAAAGGCGGAGAAGGGGCACATTTCCCTCGAACACTTAAGAGAATTGGAGGAGGCGCAAAGGGAAAAATGGACGGTCGGGATCAAAGCGCAAAACTGGAGCGGAGAGATAGACGGCGGAGATCAAATCGCAAACCGCCAATTGCAAGTTTTAAGGAATAAGTGCGGAGGTAAATGTTAAAATGCGCCGAAGTGCGATATGCGATGCAATGGGGCCCGACCACAAATCGTAATTTTTAAAGAATAAGTGTGGAGGTAAATGTTAAATGCGTCAAAGTGTGATATGCGATGCGGTGGGGCCCAATCGCAAGCTATAAAGAATAAGTGTGGAGGTAAATGTTAAATGCGCCAAAGTGCAATATGTGATGGATGCGACGCGGTTTCAAATGTGAATTCCAAAGGTTTTCAGATCCAGAAGTAAGTCAATTTCGTGTGTTAAACCATGTCAGAGGAAGAAAATAGTGTTATAACGTAAATCCAGTGAAACTCCTTGATAATGGAAGAGGTTCTGAACACATGCAGAGAGACTCGGGTAAGTGACCCGACGCAAAGCAAAGGAGAAGAGAAGACTGAACATAACAAGCACGCGCAGAAGAGGCAGAGTCAAGTAGCAGGTGACATGATGACATTGTTCGAAACGCAAAAGCATGGGCAGAGTCGGGTGGAGATGTGTTTATACAGACTATTGGGACATCACAGCTGAAATGCACAAAGGCATAGGCAGAGTCAGGAAGAAGAGCAGATGGTGGCACTGTTGGAAGCATGACAGCTGGGGCAAGTTGGGCACAGGGGCATTGATGCAGAACTGTGCATTTATCGCATCATAACGAGAAAGGACACCTCAGCACTTCGGAAGGACACATCAGCAACAAATCAAACTCGGCAAAAGAATCATTCCAAGTGTATTATGTTTTCTTTGTTAAGATCGAAGCCACAATGGTGTCCTCGATTGCAATGTAATCGGTAGTTTAACAGTTCAGGTAGTTTAGGCGGTTTAGGAGTTTCAAGAAGCTCAAGCAATTACAAACTGATTTTGTTTGTATTTAAGCAAGGGAGAAAGAGTGAAGGGGGGTTCTAAGTTCTGGACCTCTTGGGGATTACATTTTTTACTTCTTTTTCTAATTGGTAAATGAAAGTAGCAACAAGTTTCCTGCAACTGTTGATGGTGATTCATATTTATTGTGCCATTTTGTATCCCTTCCTCTTTGAATGAAATGAGATAATGTACCAGTTGGTCTCTTAATTACATCTGTGTAAGAGTTACATAACCTTAATTTGATCTCCTTCACTCCAACCTTTCTCTCTTCACCAATTCTCTCTGAAACTTTAAAGTGGTAGATTATGTTCCTCAGCATATCATTTTGAGTTTCCCCTCTCTTCAAAAACTCCTAATGAAACTTTAAAGTAATATATTATGTGTTTACAGCATATTATTTCAAAGTTTCCTCTCTCCATGAATTTCCTCCGAAATTTTAAAGTGGTAGATTCTGCTCCTCGGCATATCATTTTGAGTTTCCCCTGCAGTTCTTCTTTCCATTCAGATATCAGCAGTGAATGGCATTGTGAAATATTTTATTATTCCATATCATTAAGGGTTTTATAAAACTAGATCCCAAAGGGATAGAACAAATACCTCATGATAAAATCATTCCTGTGACACACTTTTAAAATGTTCTTAAGCACTGATTCCTTTCACAACCGAGGGATTGTTTCTTAAGATACAACATTTTTTGGCGTCGTTTCCAGGGACAAAGGCACAAAGTTATTTTTCCCTGAGTATTGAAATATATTTCTTGATGTTGAGCAATATTTAGAAACAAATTTGGTTGTGTATTATTCACCTGGCGACTCCACTAATGAAGGTTTGATTAGATGAGGAAGTCTGCAGGCAAGAAAATGAGAAAGCACCATGGAAGATACAGATATTAGAGTTAGAATCTTTTAAAGGAAGTTTTATTTTTCATTATCAGTTTGGTGTTCTATTTTCCCTTACATATCAAAAATATTGTTTCGTGCTTTATTTTCTCATAAGATTATAAGGCCCAAAATGTACATTCTTTATTGGAGAAAGAAGTTTTTTCCTCCGATTGTATTATTGATCTTGATGCAACCTTTTATGAGAGGATAGATGAATGTTGCATTACAATTCCTGAAGATTTTTGTCAAGAGTTGGCATTATACAAAGAACATCAGCGTTATGACGAAAAACCCTTAGATTGCTCTCCCCGACCTAAATGGTTTTCAGCAAAAAACAACAATC
Source organism: Pinus albicaulis (assembly GCA_034641835.2). Lineage (NCBI taxonomy): Eukaryota > Viridiplantae > Streptophyta > Pinopsida > Pinales > Pinaceae > Pinus > Pinus albicaulis. The sequence goes on along the minus strand of CM076580.1, from coordinate 319,986,939 downwards.
AAACTTCTCACATACAACCTCAAATTGAGGAGTCAAACAGTGAAGGAAGTTGCCCTGTTCAAAGAAGTCTACATCAGCAAGATGTTCAAGAAAAGGAGGCAGTCTAAAATTTGTATCATTAGTTCTATGATCCAGTCGCTGACCATATGACAACTTTATTTTGTCAGCAATAATAATTTATACAAAGGTATGTGCAAAGCTTTGTATCTGGAAAAATTTCATGGTACCTCCCTATTGTGCTCTTCAAATTTCAACAGTATGAAGGCATTAGGTCTAACATGCAGGTGTTGGGTTGGTGCCATTGGAAGGTTGACTTCACCTGATTAAGTTTAGGCATAAATGCACACGTGGGAGTTGTGCATAAATAAGCTCAGAAGTTGAGCATTTTTAGTTGTAGTATTTCTAGTTCAGTATTTTCAGTTTAAGAATAAAGGAAGTCCAAAGTGTAGCAGGTTTCGGGAGGATTTCATACTGGATCAACTCACATTTGGGATTGACTCCATGCCCAATAAAGGCAACTGATCTACAAGTTCTATTTAACTCCATCCCTAATAAAGGCTATTGATCTATAATTTCTATTTGACTCCATGCCCAATAAAGGTTATTGATCTACAAGTTCCAGCACTCTGTTACCAAAGTGTTGTCCCCAATTGGAGCCAGATGTTGTAGCCTAATTTGACTCAACTAAAATTCAAGAGAGGTTCTGAGAAGTTCAAGGTTATTGAGGAACAATTGTTAAAATTTCAAAAAATACTTGTAATATGCTTGAAAGGATGATCACAAGCTCAATGAGGATTTGGCATCACAGATGCACCAGAACAAAAATCGAGGAAGCAGCAACATTGGAGGTGTAATCTAAGCCATAGGAGAAGCAAAGAGAAAAGCGTGCAGGAGGGGTCAAGTCATGCTCATTCACATGCAGAACAATTCAGGATCCAGACCGATGGGCGCGTATAGAGCATTACACGCTGAACAGGGTCGAGTCGGGCTCATTCGCAAGCTCAGGAGGTACCAACATGACAGGACACCATATAAGCTCAGGAGGGTCACACCGTGGAGCAAACAAACTAATTTCCCAAAGGCAGAGAAAGGGCGCATTTCCCTCGAATAGTTAAGAGAGTTGGAGGAGGCAGAAAGGGAAAAACAAACGGTCGGGATCAAAGCGCATAACTAGAGTAGAGAGATAAATGACGGAGATCAAATCACAAACCACCAATCGCAAGTTTTAAAGAATAAGTGCGGAGGTAAATTTTAAATGCGCCGAAGTGCGATATGCGATGCGGTGGGTCCCGATCGCAAATCACAAATCGCAAGTTTTAAAGAATAAGTGCGGAGGTAAATGTTTAAATGCGTCGAAGTGTGATATGTGATGCGGTGGGGCCCAATCACAATTTGCAAATCGCAAGTTTTAAAGAATAAGTGAAGAGGTAAATGTTAAATGCGTTGAAGTGCGATATGTGATGGATGCGACGTGGTTTCAAAGGTGAATTCCAAAGGTTTTCAGCTCTGGAAGTAATTCAATTTCGTGTGTTAAATCATGTCGGAGGAAGGAAAGAGAGTTATAACGTAAAGCCGATGAAATGCCTTGATAATGGAAGAAAGTCTGAACACGGGCAGAGAGACTCGGGTAAGTGACCCGACAGAGAGCAAAGGAGAAGATAAGACTAAACACAATAGGCGCATGCAAAAGAGGCAGAGTCGGGTAGCAGGTGACATGATGACAACGTTCGAAATGCAAAAGCATGGGCAGAGTCAGGTGGAGATGCATTTATACAGACTATTGGGACATCACAGTTGAAACGCACAAAGGCAGAGTCAGGTGGAAGAGTAGATAGTGGCATTGTTGGAAGCATGACAGCTGGGGCAAGTCGGGCACAGGGGTGTTGTTGTATAATTGTGCAGCTATCGCATCATAATGAGAAAGGACACCTCAACACTTCAGAGGGACATATCAGCAACAAATCAAACTCAGAAAAAGGATTATTCCAAGTGTATTAGGTTTTCGTTGTTAAGATCGAAGCCACAATGGTGTCCTCGATTGCAATGTAATCAATAGTTTAACAGTTTAGGAAGTTTAGGAGTTACAAGAAGCTCGAGCAGTTTCAAACTACTTTTGTTTGTATTTAAGCAAGGGAGAAAGAGTGAAGGGGGGTTCCAAGTTTTGGACCTCTTGGGGATTACATTTTTTACTTATTTTTCTGATTGGTAAATGAAAGTAGTAGCAAGTTTCCTGAAAATGTTGATGGTGATTCGTATTTCTTGTGCCATTTTATATCCCTTCCTCTTTGAATGAAGTGAAGTAATGTAGCAATCGGTCTCTTAATTACATCTGTGTAAGAGTTAGATAACCTTAATTTGCGCTCCTTCACTCCAACTTTTCTCTCGTCATCAATTCTCTCTGAAACTTTAAAGTGGTAGATTCTTCTCCTCAACATATCATTTTGAGTTTCCCCTCTCTTCACAAACTCCTGATGAAACTTTAAAGTAATAGATTCTGTGCTTACAACATATTATTTCGAAGTTTCCTCTCTCTCCATGAATTTCCTCTGAAATTTTAAAGTGGTAGATTCTCCTCCTCAGCATATCATTTTGAGTTCCCCCTGCAGTTCTTCTTTCCATTCAGATATTAGCAAGGAATGGCATTGTGAAATATTTTATTATTCCAGATCATTAAGGAGTTTAGAAAACTAGTTCCCAGAGGGATAGAACAAAGACCTCATGATAAAATCATTCCTCTGACACACTTTTAAAATGTTCTTAAGCATTGATTCCTTTCACAACCGATGGATTGTTTCTTAAGATACAACACCAAGTACAAGAAGCGACATGATCAACATCGGATGCCACATAAGTTTAAGGTGGGTGATAAAGTTTGGTTGCATTTGTAGAAAGAACACCTTGATAGATCCTATCAGAAGCTCCGACCACTCCGATATGAGCCTTACACCATCAACAAGGTTGTAGGCAACAAATCTTTCGAACTCAACATTCCCCCATTCATTTTCTTGCACCTGGTGTTCAATGTGGACCACCTTCAGCCATACTTTCCACCATTTTTGGACACATCAGACATTGTAGAACAACTAACACCAAAAAATATCAACCCACAATACATGGAATAAACCACAACTTATCGGATCATGGACACACATATCAAGAACACTCACCAACAAAATGTCCAACTATATTGGGTCATCAAAGCTGGTCAACTCCCGCACTAAGGCAAGTGGCTCACCAGTGACCAAGTTCAACAGAAGTTTCCCCATCTCATGGAGACACTCAAAAAAATGGGGATCATTGCTTCCTAAGAGGGAAGGAATAATACAGGTGGATATTGGTGGCCACGTACCTATTCCACTTGGACCCCCACGACTGTTTCTTTCAGTTTCCTTAATTGTAGCAAAATTTACTATTTTTGGCAATTTTTTTGGTCCTAAACTTTCAGAGCAGTTTTGAGGCCCTAAACGAAGTTTTTTTGGAAAACAGTAAGACTTGTAATCCTGGGATAGATATTTATAGCCAAACAAATATCATATGTCAAATTTACGACCACGGGAAGTTGATGTACCAACTAAACCCAACAGGGACAACAAACTTTTGGTGCTTCATCTCCTAAGGTTAGGCTTTTAGATATTTAGGATTTTCCATTGTTTCTCAATAATAAAAAGGCCTCCAAGCCTCATTTTAACATGGTTCAGAAGGCATGTAGCTACCACATCTCTTCTTAGAGATAACTACCATTGCATGAGCTAGTTTGTTTCCATTTTGAATGTAAACAATTTTTCAGTATTTGTTATTAATGAATTGAAGTTTAGTTTTCACTGTACCTCTGTGTTTATGATTATGTTTTAAACTTAGGAGAATTTGAAGGTTTGTGGCTCTTGCTTTTTATCATGCCTTAAAAAAAAACCTTTTCTCTCCCCTTTTATGCCTAGTAGTTTTATTGTTGAATCTTACATTTAAAACAGTTACAATATCCCTTTATAGGCCTCTTTACAGGTACACTTTTCCTTATCACTTATTATTGGTAATTGTTCTTAGCCTGAGTACCTGGACCAATACTATTGAATCACCTTTGATCTTTTGACCTAGAATATCCTTTAGCTAACTTATACTAGGAAGCCTCTCGTATGGTGAAATTCCACTTAAAAGCAGGTGGAGTGTTGAGGTGACTATGGCATCCACCTCATTATTGTGTCTTAAATTGGCTCTCGCCTTGTGATGCCTCTCACAAGAAATACTATATTTTGAGGCAACATGTCCCATTTGAAACTAAGAAATTTGTCCCATCCTTTCATTCACATCTAAATTGAGACCTTGGTTCTATGAAAAATTGGGTTTTTTAATTGATAAATTGGTCCCATCTGAAATTGGGTGGTTTCTTAGTATTTTTATTAAAACATTTTATAAAAGCACTATGTTTGTCACTTTAAATTGGGTTGCTTAATTGACAAATATATAGGTAAGAAATATATGTTTGTAAGGGTTGATTTTAAAATTGATTATTAAGATTGATGGTGTGTAGAATTCCCTTTGTTCAAAATAGATAGGTAATAAATATCTATCTGTAAGGATTTATTCTTAAGATTTATCATCTTCAAAAATATCTCCATCCAAAAAGTTGTGATATTGAGACAAAAACTGATTGAAAAGCTTTGGATGTTCTTGTGTTAGATAATTTTCTAATTTCCACCATGGAATATGGTTAATTTTTGCAATACTAATAGACAATGTAAGGTTTTTCCATGTCACATCACTTCTGACATATCTGAAATTGAAGATAGTGTTTTATTCAATAGTTTATCATTACAGAGATCTTAAAGTGTCGCCCATCTTATGGATAACATACAGAAGTTCCTTAACAAGTTCCGTTGAGATAATTTGATGATCTCATCTCATGTTTCATTGAAATCGAGCATTTTTCATAGCATTACGCATTTGATTCCTTCATTAATAACAAGTGAGATTCTATGTGATCTATTGATCTCCTTTTATCCAATTTATCAATTTACTATAAATTTAATGGCTTCAAGGCCATTTGTATTATTTTTTTTCAAACAATACCATAAAACAGTGGCATCGTAATTGATCTATATACAAGGAATGGGCCATTGATATTACTCTAAAATTAGAGTCATAGTGTTGAATGTTCCACTCCTAGCCATGCATATCCATTCTCCAATTTTGGATACATAGATCATTTTCCACAAAGTATTCATTGGTTTGTACCCATTATGGAGTCTTTTATTTCCCATTTTTGGTTTTTAAATAATAACAAAAAATTTTAAGGTCGCAACCAAGCTAGACACCAAATTGTTGTACTAGACTCTCTTGTTTGGGGGACAATGCACCTGCCTCTCTGCAAAAAAATTTCTATTAAAGTCTATGGAGGTGTGCATACTCTACCCCCTCTAGTTTTGAAACTATGGTCTCTTAGGAGGAAACACATGCTATTAACAATTAGGCCCACTATATAGTGACATGGAAATAGTGAGAAGCTCTACATCTGAATTTGTATGAGGCTTGTTGCAGCAAAATGTAGCAAGCCTTGGAGAGGGAAAGCCTACAAGGTATAAACTAGACCAAGAATCAACAATGGGGGAGTGACCCATTGTCACCACAACCAAACCCCCCTACTCTTTACGAATTTTCACTTATGGGAGGAGTCCCAGTAGGATGGATATCACTTAGACGCAATGCTTAAGGCTTCACAAAGAATAAATCTTCTTTCTACACAAAGGCCTAGACATTAGGACATGGTACCTAAGGTTTGATAAATTTTAAGAGTGTTAAAGTAAATAAAAGGTAGAGGCTAGGAGAAAAGTCTTCCTGTAAAGTATATTATCGATGCTAAGGCTCATGAAACCTTCAAAGAAGTCCTTAAGTCGAGGGAATAAAAATACAGTTTCCCTCTTAGGGATAACACCTAGGGAAACATAATTTATGGATGAAACTAGAGTCGATCCCCACCAAATTGATAGGTTTTATGGTAGAAACTACCCTCTTGATGTTTAGACTCTCTAACCATCAAATACCTCTTCCCAAGAATTTCACACTAAGCCCTATTTTTCTACCCTAGTCTTGAAAGGACAAAAATTAAGAGAAGAAGAAAAAAAATACAATTGAGATATCATCACCAACCAAATAGACCAGTCCCTTGTTCCTTGGAGTATGAGTGCTTAATCCATCAGATCGGTTAAAGAGCTTCCAAGGAGGAAATTTGTTTGATACCCTAACAAGCAAAATTCCAACAATTACCTATGTAATGGAAGATAGATTTGAAGAATGTAACTAGTTTCAATCTTCATAATTGTTGTTGTACTGATTACAATATGTATCCTATGTAACAAACAAAAAAATAAAAGAAAAAAAATATATTATTTTAAAGGCATGGGTTTCGTGCTCATTATTGATGGTCTTTTAAGTAAAAGCATGTGCTTCATACTTCCAAGGTTTGTTAGGTCTTAGGATTTATTGTCACGAGTCAAAGGAGTCAACATCATATTTATAAGACCCTTTGAGGAAAAATATAATTGGAAAAATAATTATTTTAAGTCTAGAAACTCCTAGAAACTCCAAAATTACAAGTCAGCCTTGACAGACTCAAGTCGGCCTAAAGGAGGGAATTCGACCCCTTGGAAAGGAAATATAAAGGAGAAGTTTGACCTCATTTGTGACTCACTCACAAATAAGTTCAATCTCAAAAGAAAAAATTCGATATATAGTTGGGAGAAGAAGAAAAATAAGAGCAATGGCTTAGAAGGAAAGAGGAATACGAGGAAGAAAAATAATTGTTTTTTGGCTCTTTCTCTCTCACACATGCGAAATCTGGGGTTTTTGCAAATTCTTAGAAGGGCCGAAATTGCATATTCAAGTTCCAGCTGCAACACGAGATTGCTGGAAGAGCGAGTTTTCTGTTTGACTTCTTTGTATTTTGGAAGGCTTGTTTTGCTCTAGGAAAAGTACTAGGAAGAGTTGTATTAGGTTTTTTGTGTTGCTGCTAAAAGGTTGAAGTTGTAAGTCGAGTTGCATTATCGAAGTTGTTGTTTGACGTGAGTTGGTGCTAAGTCAAGGAATATTTGTTGTTGTGTAACCAGCTCCAAAAATAGAAGAAAAGAGATATAAACACCTTAGAAATAAGCCACTTCAAGGGGGAAACCTCCAATACATTACATAAATGAACAATTCTTGGATGATACAATTTACAAAACCTCCTTTCTATATATAGGAGTCCATGGGCCATAATGTAATCCTAGTGGGCCACAATGTAATCCTAGCCGACCTAACAATAATAATTTAAGGGCACAATAATAACAATATGGGGGTTACAAGGGTACAATAATAACAATAAGGGGGTTACACTAACAACAGTAAGGGACTATACTAGTAATATAGGGACCTAACATGCCCCTCTCCTTCAAAAAAGTGTTGTCCTCAACGCTTGAGTAGCTCTGGGTGCTTTTGTATAAAATTCTCATCCTCCCATGTAGAATCTTCAGTGGGTAAGTTCTTCTACTTGATGAGATACTCTGAAATTGATCGATTCCGTAGCTGTCGAGTTCTTGTTTCCATGACCGCTTCAGGTTCCAATATGATTTTTCCTTCCTCATCAAGTTCTGGCAATATTGTTTGAACTGGAAGATTTTCACCTATAACCTTTTTTAAGCATGAAACATGGAAAGCTGGATGTACTCGCGAAGAAGCAGGAAGCTCCAATTTGTATGCCATAGAACCAATCTTTTGCAACACCTTGTAAGGACCATAGTACTTTGGTGATAATTTATTATCCTTCTTAGCTTGCTTGAGGGACATTTGTTTGTATGGTTGTAGCCGTAAAAATACCCAATCTCCTACATTAAAACTTCTCTCGCTACGATGTTGATCTGCCTGTTGTTTCATTCGATTTTGTGCCAAATTCAGGTTATCCTTTAAGAGTTGGAGAACTTCTTGCTGGTGCTCAATGTGATCTTCCACTGCTTGAACCTTCGAATTTTCCCTTAAAGATGATGTGATGGATGGTGGATGATATCCATAAAGTGCCATAAATGGGGTCATTTTTGCTGCGGTATGGAAGGAAGTGTTATACCACCATTCAGCGAGAGGTAACCACTTGACCCATTGTGTTTGTTTATCAGATACAAAACAACGAAGATATCCTTCCAGACATTTATTTACTATCTCAGTTTGACCATCAGATTGAGGATGATAAGATGAGCTATGAGCTAATTGAGTACCCAAACAAGAAAATAACTCCATCCAAAAATTTCCGGTAAAAATGGGATCTCTGTCGCTCACAATAACCCTTGGGCTTCCATGTAGCTTTTGAATTCTGTCCATAAATGTAGTAGCAACTGTACTTGCTTTAAATGGATGAGATAATGCACAAAAGTGTGCATACTTGGTAAATCTATCAACTACCACCATGATGACACTCTTTCCTTCGGACTTAGGTAAACCTGTGATAAAATCCATTGAAATCTCCTCCCAACGTCGACTTGGAATGGATAAAGGTTGTAGAAGTCCCGGGGTCTTAATTGTTTCCACTTTATTCTGCTGGCAAACCAAACATTCCGCCACAAACTTTTGAATATCAGATTTAAGGCCATCCCCAAAAAATTCTTTCTTCACCCTGTGGTAAGTTTTTAAAAATCCTGAGTGTCCTCCTAAAGGAGAAGTGTGCAATTCCAGAAGAATATTTTGTTTTAGTTGGGAATTCTTACAAAGATATAAGCGATATTTGTACCATAAGGAATCATTTTTCCAACTAAATGTATCGGATGTACTAGGATCTTGCTGCAACTTTTGAATGAGTGTCCATACATCTTTGTCCTTCTTCCATTCATCTCTTGCTTCAGTTATCCAATCTGGTTGGATAATAGAAATAGCACAAAGCAATGCTTCCACCTCTTCATTCTTTCTTGAGAGTGCATCTGCAACAACATTAAGCTTTCCTTTTTTGTAGATTATTTCAAAGTCATAACCCAACATCTTTGTGACCCATTTTTGCTACTCTTATGAAGATAGTCTTTGTTCCAAAAAGTGTTTAAGACTATCATGATCAGTTTTAACCTTGAAGTGTCTTCCCATTAGGTAAGTTCGCCATTTCTTTAGTGCATGTAGTATTGCTAACATTTCCTTCTCATAAATAGGTTTCTGTAAATACTTTCCTTTGATTGGACGACTTTCCAAAGCAATGGGTCTTCCTTCCTGCATTAAAACTGCACCAATTCCATTTCCTGAGGCATCACATTCCACAATAAAGGTTTTTGTGAAGTCTGGCGTAGCTAAGACCGGTGCTAGGCACATTGCCTCTTTAAGATGTTCAAAGGCCTTAGTTGCTTCGGGAGTCCATGAAAATGCATATTTCTTCAATAATGTTGTTAGAGGTGCTGCTATTCTCCCATAATTCTTAACAAACTTGCGATAATACCCTGTTAACCCAAGAAATCCGCGCAACTGTTTTATGGTTGTGGGGACTTTCCATTCCTTAATAACTTTAATTTTGTTAGGGTCTATTTTAACACCCTCGTGAGATACAATATGACCCAGATATTCCACCTCTTGTACTCCAAAGAAACATTTGGATGTTTTTGCATATAATTGTTTCTCCTGCAATAGTTTGAGCACCCTGTCAACATGTTGAACATGATCCTTCCAAGACCTGTTGTAGATTAGTATATCGTCAAAAAATACTAGCACAAATTTTCTAAGGAAGGGTTTGAAAATGGAATTCATCAACCCTTGAAATGTAGAAGGTGCATTGGTAAGGCCAAAAGGCATGACCAAAAATTCATAATGACCTCATGAGTTCGAAATGTTGTTTTTGGAATATCTTCAGTCTTCATTCTAATTTGATGATATCCTGAACGAAGATCCAACTTGGTAAAATAAATTGCTCCATGTAATTCATCCAATAATTCATCAATCACAGGAATGGGAGATTTGTCTTTAATGGTGAGCTTATTGAGCTCCCTATAATCCGGACACATTCGCCATGATCCATCCTTCTTGTGTACCAATACTACAGGAGCAGAGAAAGAACTTTGACTAGGTTGAATTATACCCGCCTATAACATTTCTGCAATCATACGTTCAATTTCTCTCTTTTGGACATAAGGATATCTATAAGGCCTGATGTTTGGAGGAACACTTCCTGGAATCAAATGAATAGCATGATCATGATCACGAATAGGTGGGAATCCTTTGGGAGTTTCAAACACCTTGGAATGATTATCCAAGACTTGTTGGAGATCTACAGAAATAGATGATTTTGATGTTGGAACTTCTAGTGAGCATAATTGTGAAATTACGCCTCGTTGTTCTTTCTTTAGAAGCTTTGTCATGAAATTAGAGCTTATTATCTTTCCTGGCTTCCCTGCAATACCCAGTAATTCAACTTCCTTTCCTTTTGAAAAAAATTTCAAGAAAAGTTCTTGAAAATTAAAAGCTACCGTCCCCAAATATTGTAACCATTGTACTCCTAGTACAACATCGGTATTGAAAATAGCCTTGAGAAACAGTGAAGGAGGCATCCTGAAACATCTTTCCTGATCCTAGTTGGAAAGTGATCACCTAAACTAGGTGGGGGCCACACAGATGATTTTTTGTCGCAAAGTCTATTTTTAGACTATGTCTATTTTTAAACATATGGATCATGGTCTATGAGTTGCGGGATGCTATTTATGGATGATTGGTCAAGTTGGTAAAAATATATGGACCTCTATTTTTAGACATTGGGCGAAGTCTATTTTTAGACTGCCAGTCTAAAAATAGATCAGTCAAATATTATTAGCTCTTAATAATATTTGGACTATAAACATTATCTTATCCTCTTGGAGCACTTCAGTTTGATGCTTGGATGTAGCACATGCAGCTGACAGAAGGAAATACGCTTTTCCTAAGGGTTAGTTGAGCTATTGCATGGTTGACTTCAGTTAGAACTCATGTGGCAGAGTTTGGTGGAGTTGATGAGACATTTGGTGGAGTTGTGTTCAGTTTAACTTAGTTGAACTAGTTGTATTTAGTCTAACTGATAAATACACTAGTGATGAGTGGTGTGAATTAATTATTAATTAATTCACTAATTATTAACTCATAAATCAACTAAATAATACATCAGTTAACTGCAATGCATGGACAGTTCAGTGGAGACCAGTCTTAGAGGTGGGTGAAAGGGTGAGTCTACTATCAATTGTGACTATACTTGTGCATGAGATTTGCACACACATTGATTGATATTGCCAATGAGGATTGCGCAGTACAAGCCAGTGGGATTCGAACTTGGATCTTATCATTATTCATCTTGGATTGCGCAGTAGAGGCAGGCAGACTTGTGGAGGATATTTGAACTTGTGACTTGTTCTATATCTGAGGTAGTTTGTGTGTAACAATTGGAGATAGTGCGGAGAGCTTGTGAGGAGTTTGTGCTATGTATTGTTACATGTTATCTATCATTATAATATACAGATAGTTGGGGGTTTTCAGCTGTAAGCTTTCCCCATTACATACTGTGTTATATGTGTGCTTGATTATGTTTTAATGTGTGCATGTGACTGCTTCTATTTCCGCAAATTGATGATCAATTGTAGAAGAGGTTATGTATTATGCATGAAGCTTAAATAGTGTGTAATCAGGATAATCTCGGTGAATAATTCAGCTATTATTCAAATTTATACATCAGCACCTCCCATAGGAATGGAAAGCATTGGACTAGTCAATACATATTCCCCCATGGTTAGCTTGATATTATGGCATTTTCCAGAACAATTTATAGTTCCTCCATTTGCAACCATCACTTGAAATTCTGGTGCTGGGTATAGGAAACAATATAATTCCTTGGCTACCTCTGATACCAAATGTTGTGTAACCAGCTCCAAAAATAGAAGAAAAGAGATATAAACGCCTTATAAATAAGCCACTTCGAGGGGTCAACCTCCAATACATTACATAAATGAACAATTCTTGGATGATAAAATTTACAAAACCTCCTTTCTATATATAGGAGTCCATCCATAATGTAATCCTAGTGGGCCACAATGTAATCCTAGCCGACCTAACAATAATAATTTAAGGGCACAATAATAACAAAATGGGGGTTACAAGGGTACAATAATAACAATAAGGGGGTTACACTAACAACAATAAGGGACTATACTAGTAATATAGGGGCCTAGCATTTGTTGGAAGGGCTGACTTGGTACTTGGAGTACCTAGTCAACAAATTGGCTCTTTGTATCTCATTGGAAGCAGATTCTGTAAGAAGAGAAGTGATTTTCCAGGTTTTCCCCTTGGAGGTTCTTTTCTATGGATGAGAGCCTAATTTGTTTGGTGAAAATATCTAACTAAAGAACATAAATAACAATAACTATGCTCACAAGAAAATATTAAGGTTAAAGAAAATAAGAATTAATAACTACCACTTTTCATTTTCCAACATCGTATTAGAGATAAGGTGAACAAGAAGGAAATTGAAAGGATCATCTTGTGGACACAAAGAAGGGTTTTCTTTTCAAGGGGAAGGAAAAAGGAGATCTAACAGTCTAGAAGAAAGGTATTTTCTAAAGAAGGCTTAAGGAGGAAGACTACATGAAGGTTGCCTCTTAGAAAAAGGAGCTAGTTGAAGACTCATTAGTAGACCTTTCTAAAGAAATCATCATTCATCACTCTTGGAAGTTTTTATTGGAGTGGAAGTCTCTTCAAAGATCATGAAGGCATCAAGAAGGTTGGAAACACCATCAAGGATAATCTTGGTTATCAATTAAGTATCATAGTATTACTCCATGTATGAATCTACAAGTCATGGGTTCTTTTTGCAAGGAGAGCAATAAGCTTGTTGGAGCATCAAATTTCCTAGCATAGAAGAAAATGATTGACTTGGAATTCACTAAACATGAGGTAATAAAATACATTATTTGTGAAATTACTGAAACTATCAAAGACAAGACTCAAGATCTAGAAAAATACAATAAAATGGAAGTAATGGCACAAAGGATCACTTCCAGACACTGGAGTGGATCCTCAAGAGATACCACTTCCTCATCAATTTATTTTGAATCAGGAGCTCCTGAAGAAAAAAAAGAAAAGAACTGAGGGATTCAAACCCATACCAAATGGTGGTGGTGGATGTTGAGGAGTGGCAGGAGTTATAAGTAGTGCTTTTGGTGCTTCCTCTGAGCCTTTTAACTACCTACATTTTCTGTGGTCTGGCTGGAAGACCATAAGTGCCAGTGGATTCATTATTGAATGTCATCAGATCACTTTAGTGAATTTTCTTCTTTATGAAATAGGCCCAGGAAGGTTACTTACGAGCATAATTTCATTGATTGAGGCTCAAAAAAAGAAAAAAAACCCATGACTTTTCCTACTCATTTTAGTTCTCAAATAGAAAAATAAAAAATATTCTGAATCGAGGCAATTACTCTTGTTCCATTTGTTGCAAAATTGAAAACTTCCAAGGCTATGTATGACAAGCTAGTGAACTTGTAATCTATGAATACATCAAGACAATGTCTTTGCAGAATAAGTTATATAAAGTGAAGAATTCAAAGGATGATGATATGTCATCCTTTCTTATGAATATCTTTCAAGTAAGAGACCACTTGCAAGGACTAGGAGAGACAATTTATTATTCAGAAATTACCATTTGTGTATTAAATGCATTGCCACAAGAATGGAGCAAATTTGTAACAAGAATTTACTCTAAGAAAGCTTCAACTCCCTTTGAGGGTTATGGGATCAATTAATTTTGGAAGAATCTAGGATCAAAGTTAATAATGACATTATATCAGATGAACTGTCTCAAGCCTTTTTAACTAGAGTCAAGAAGCCAAATAAGGGAAAGTTTGGAAAGTCCAAGAAGAACGATATGTCCAAGGTTCAATGCTTTAAGTGCAATGAGTTTGGAAACTTTAAGAGGGATTTCCCAAGCCAACATAACAACAAAATAAAGGAAAGAGGCAAATCTCATGTAAATGAGGTCGTGGGAGAACTAGAGAAGAAGCCGAAGAAAGAAGATGTGAAGGATCTTTACTATTGAACAATACACTCTATTTGCCAGGTTCCTTATAAATATTGATCTTTCCTTTAGGATAGTATGCATTGTTTTTTATAGAAGAATCTTGATTTTGTATAACATCATAGAGAGAAGCATGTGATAGTATCATATGTAGAGTCTACTTGGTTAAGTTTATTTATAGAAATCATCTAGTCTTTAAGGATAGAAAGATATATCATTTTTGCATATTGTTCATCCAAACATTATTTAACATTATGTTAGAGGTAGTCATCATGCTAAGTTGGATCATCATGATACTATAAGAACCATCATTTTGAAGGTTCTTGGAAGAAGAACTATGACAAGGTTAGTATACTCTCCATATAGTTTGGAAACAATACTCTTAAAGGGATGAAGGAATGCAATGGGCTAGGTTGCAGGTTTATCATGTGACATATAACTAGATGATGGAATAAGAAGCATAGGAATATATATTGAAAGTGACTCTTGTATAAGGTTCATATGCACAAAATATTGTAACATGCTTAGTATATATGATGTTTAAAAGGAAGAATTTGACTTACTTAAGAATGAATAAAGGATTAATACTTTCTCTAGAATATGTAAAGTAATGGTTAACATCTAGTGTAATCTCTGGAATAAAAGTTTTAACTTGGTAATCAAGTTTGATCCTTGGGCACTTTTATGCATATGGATATGGACCATGAGGATGTTGATTGGACGAGAAGGTCATCATGATCAGGTAAGTCTAATTTTAATTATCATTGGTTATCTAGTTAACATATTATTTTTTCTACCTGGAAGGATGTTGCGGGAATACATGATGAAATAAAGATACATGATGAAGTCAATATATGATACCTAGAAACTATGAAGTCAAGATATGTTGATCTTTGGATTAAAATGTAGTAGTGCATGAAGATAAATTGAAGATCAACATGGGAGATCACTTCCATGCAGGAACCATGATCAACTTGAAGTTTGGAAAGGCTAAATATAATGACCCCATGATAAGATGAAAGTGACAAACATGAAAGATGACTTGGATCTTATCACAAAATTGAAGAGTGAAGTTGGCTCCATGATACCTTGGAAGGAAGCAAGCTCGATGCAAGAGATGCAAAAGAAAACATGAGCCATGTAGATATGAATATCAAGTATTTGACACTCTCATGAAGACAATCTATAAGGCTTGCGGTGGTGACTTCCCAGTTTGAAAGGAATTCAAGAATCTCCTATAGTTTTGAGAGGGAGAGAAGGAGCCTCCTTGAATAGGATAAATGGTCTATTCTTTAATCAAAAGAGAATAGGGATATCCTCTCTAATTGAGATGGAGTGATGTTGGACATCGCATATGCTTTGTCTTTAGATAGGTCTAGGTAAAGGTCGTAAAGAAATAATGGTGAAGGATTGGATAAGCATCCGTGTTTTCCTTGAGGATAAAACCAAATAAAGGAAAGCTACTGACACTCTTTCGGGATGGGACTAGTATCCAAGATAAGAGTGATTGAGGAGGACCGATATTATTTGAGGATGGAAATCCAAGATAAGAATAGTCCTAAAAGGGCATACCTTGTGAACATATGGATGGGGTATGTGCTTTGTAGAGGTAGTGTAAAGCCTCCAAGTATAATTCTCTTGAATGGAGTAGAGCTTGTCTAGTTAAACCTTAGAGATGATGTTAGTTATGATGAATATGCTTACACTTGGCTTATCAATCTTACTCTTCTTATGGTAACTCTTTAGTTTGAGAATGATGTTGTTCTGGTTATACATTTATGAATACCTCCCTAGTTAAGAGGGAGTGTTGAAGAATGTAACTAGTTTTGATCTTCATAATTGTTGTTGTACTCATTTCAATATGTATCCCAGGTAACAAAAAAAAGAATAAAAGAACAAGTTATTATTTTAAAGGCATGGGTTTCATGTCATTATTGATTGTAATCTTTGTAAAATCATGTTCTTCACGCTTCTAGGGTTTTCTAGGTCTTAAGATTTATCGTCATGAGTCAAAGGATTCAACATCATGTTTATATGACCCTTTTGGGAAAATTGCAATTGCAAAAATAACTATTTTTTAGTCTAGAAAGTCAAGCTCCAAAAATACAAGTCGGCCTTGACAACTTCAAGTCGACCTAAAGGAGGGAATTCAAGCCCTTCGAAGGGCTATATAAAGGATCATTTCGACCTCATTTGTGACTCACTCACCAACAAGATCAATCTCACAAGAATAAGTTCAATTTGTGGCTAGGAGAGGCAGAAAAATGAGAACAAAGGTGTAGAAGGCAAGAGGAATCCAAGGAGGAAGCATAATATTTGTTTTTGGGCTCTCTCTCTCACACATGTGAAATACAGGGTTTCTGCAACTTCCTAGAAGGGTCAAAATTGCAGATTCAAGTTGTAGGTGCATCACCAGGTTGCAGGAAGAGCGAGTATTCTGTTTGACTTTGTTGTCTTTCGGAACGCTCAATTTTCTCAAGGAAAAGTGTCAAGAGAGATTTATTAGGGTTATGTGCTATTGTTACAAGGTCGAAGATGTTGGCGCAGTTGAAGTATTGAAGTTGGTAGGTCGAAGTTGTAGTTTGAAGCTGGTTGGTGCTAGATCAAGGAGAGCCTTGTTGGAAGGGATGACTTAGTACTTGGAGGAGGAGTTGGTCTAGGGATTGGGTCTTTGTATCTCATTGGAAGAAAATTCTATAAGAAGAGAATATTTTTTCTAGGTTTTCCCCTTGGAGGGGTTTTTCCTTGGCTGAGAGCCTGATTTATTTGTCCTTTGTTGCTATTGTTTCATTCTTGATATTTGTTTGATGAAAAGATCTAACTAAAGAACAAAAAGAAGAATAACTAAGTTCACAAGCAAATATTAAGGTTAAGGAAAATAAGAATTAATAACTGCCACTTTGCATTTTCCAACAAGAGCTACCAAAGGGTTCACCACCAAGGACATTCATTTACAAATTATCTATGAGTAATGCATACACTAGATCATCTAGATTAGCATTCAATAAATATTAAATAAATTAGGGCACAATTGCAATTACTACAATCAACAAACTTCCATTCATTAGACATGTAAGATAATTTTTCAACATCTAGTTACACTTACAATATAATATACAAATAATCCATTCCATTCATCCAAAGAATATCTCCAAAGATAGAAAATTAATTCCAAATGTCAAAATGCATTGAGACTACACATTCTCCATTAAATAAAAATTATGCAAGAGACCTGAAATTCCAAGTGTGACGATGATAAAAGATCAAAAATAAATGTTCTCTAATATATATATATATATATATATATATATATATATATATATATATATATATATATATATATATATATATATATATATATATATATATCTGTGTGTGTGTGTGCACACGCTATTAATGTCTAATTATGCCTAGAAGCCCCTCAAATATTAAAATAATGGGAAAGCACTAATTAAGGTCACAAGCCAACCTTATAACTAATGTGAAACATAATAAAATATCCACTAAGAGGGTCGAAATTGTAAATTTTTGTAGATTTTCTATGCTTGATGCAACTTTACCTTTTATCCCCAATATCAGTCAGCAATCACATAAACAAGAAAGTAAAATGCAGATAGAATAAACCAGTAGATCGACAGAAGATAAGCCAAAAATATATATGTGTGTTGGTGAATTACGACGGTCATTAGGATGCTTCAACCAGCAAATTCTCAATATGTTCAGCCAACCAGAAGTGTCACACAACCCTCTCGGATATCCAGATCAGTCAACGAAAGTCAATGTTGTCATAGTTAACAGTGAACGCAAACAACAGCAGCAAAAAGTCATTGCATCCCAGTCAAAGTTCAATGTCCAACCTCGAGTTCTATGCCAATAAATGCGGATTGCATAAATCTAAATTCTGGGAAAATTTTGGGCCAGTTTAACCAATAGTTGACTAAAGTTAACGCTAGTCAACTCTGTGCTGAAAAACCTAGGTCATAAAACAAAAATCTTCTTGTTGTGTTTCCCACGTGTGGATGAAGAAGAGCCTCCAAGGTGATCGAACAAATCAGATGAGGAGAGAGAATGTGATGTGATAGATGAGTGAAAATTACCTCCAACGTTGAAATATTTATATCCATCAAGGACGGTGTGTGACACAACTGCTGGGGCTTCAAGCCTACGTTTCATTTTAGGCCGACCTACACATATTTTTAATAAATTCAAAATAAATGTTCTGCTCATCGGATCAAGATGATCTTTAGATCAATCTTGCACCTCTTCGAAAGAGGAATCCAATAAAAATATTGGCATCTTCATCTGAGCATCACAACATGGATTTTGGACCTAGTTGTCCAAAATTAACAATCCCTGTAGTGCCCTACTCTAGTTGAATGACAGTGATATGAATTTTAACATTATTTGGCCCTAAGACCCGCACTTTATTCCTTGAGGACCTCAGGTTGAGGATCCGGACACATGACTCTATTATTAGTGGATGTGATGGTTATGTACATCTTTATTGATACTATGATGATGATAGCATTTATGGATATGCATGTTCTTTATTGATATGATTGTAGCATTAATGGATGTGCAGGTTCTCTATTGATATCATGATGATGATATATTTTATGGATAGATATGTTTTCTATTGATGTTACGATGATAATGCCTTTGATGAATATGTTAATTTACCATTGATTTTATGATTATGATAAACATGAGGGAGGTGTCCCATATGTTAACTACTTACATTAGTTCTGATTCAAAATAAACAATGATGTGAATGACTAGGTCATGTTGATGTTTCTAACACTGAGAACTTTGTTACTGATGATTATTGAGTATGACAGGAAATGACCAAAGGCAGTCACATATGATGAGTGGATAACATCTAGTTTGATAGAAATTAATATTTTGTCTTTGAAATTCTAAATTCAGTTTGAAACTTATTATATATATTACATATACTCTGATGATATGTCAGTGGTTGTAGGAACATGTTAGTTGCTTGGTCAAATGACTCACATATGGGTGATGGGGTTGTACAATTAAATGGAACAACATGGGAGGGGTAGAACAGTGTTCCTGATCTCACCTGCTAGCACTCCCCTCGTGACTTAGTCGGAAAGGTCGAAATACCTTTGCCTTGAAGATCACGATGTCGTGAGGGCAGGTCCCAAATTTGGTTCGCTCACGAGGATTTTCTGGGGGGCGCGCATCAAGGCGGATTCCTTGATCCCCAGCACCATTAGTCTCACTATAGCGAGAAACATACGAGATGATAGGGGTCTCTGGCATTGCACATATAATTTCCCCTCGTAACCACTGGATACTTGAAGGGAAAGTGTTGTGGCACCCTTGGGATTTCAAGAGAAATTCTTGAAGGGCACGACCGACTTGGCACCCTTGGCATCAAAAATAAATTCTTAGGCATGGCACCCTTGGAACTTCGAATGGAAGTTCTTGAAGGGCATGACCAACTTGACACCCTCGACATCATTAAAAAAACTAATAAATATAATCAATATATGAAAATCCAACTAATTCATATCAAGTGACATATGATGTTAGAACCAAAGGAATTAAATCAAGAATAAAACTTAGGGTAAGGGAGGAGTAGGAAGAGATAAAATATTTTACCATGATAACTCTACCCTTCCATGTTAAAACAAAATATTAAGTACATAAGACTTAATTAGGAAAAAAGGGGAAAGAGAGACATAGAGTTAAGTATAAAGATTTATTAAAAACTTCATTAAGAGAAGAGGTTGGTGAATTAAAATAAGATTATTAAATTAAAATTTGAGAAATTTAGAGAATTTCCATGTGGCAAGAGCCAACATAAGAATATTCATCGAAAAGGAAAATTGAGGTAATTAGGGGACCAAATCTGAGATTTATCAATTAAATTCAGTAATAAACACAAATTAAGGAGTAAAAGGGGGAATCAAGAGACAACTAGGAGAAGCAATAGGAAGTCTTGTTGGGTTGAGGAAAATACTATTTTAAATGAATAATTAAGTAAATTATTTTTGGAGAGTCTTGATGAGAGGGTAACACATGGGTGGGTGAATAATCAAATTTGGGTTAATAAAAAAAATAATTATTTATGCATGAAATTCCAAGTGTCACCTATGAAGCCTTCTATAAAAGAAAGGGAAATGGAAGGGAAAAGGACTTTTAGTTTACCCTATTGCTGGATGGAGGAGATTATGTCACTTTGAGTGGTTACGAGCTATATTTGAGTTTGGTGAGGTAGAGTGTTATAGAAAGGGGACTCTTGAGCCAAGAGGGGCTCCCCTCTATCAGCTAGTACATTCCTTCGTTGTACAATCCCATTGCAGCTCGGGGTCCACGAGGAAGGAGAGTACCCAAGGAGTAGTCTGGGAGGTCAACCGGTGGGTCATTACATTCGAATTAAGCATGACAACATTCAGGCTTGGAGGTAGATGACAACAAAGGATCTCAAGTCGCGGAAAGTCAAGCTTGGTTCTCGTCTAAGGGTGAACGGTACATGTGTTAGTATATTGTTTTTTATTATGTTGATTTCATTGTGCCTATAATCAAGTTAAATATATATATGTGTTATGAGGTTAAATTTATGGACTTGATATACGGGATTTAAATTTACTGAGTTTTAAACTTGTATGATTATGGTTTCATTTCCTAGTTATTGTGTATAAAAATAATAATAATAATTAAGCCTAGCGCTCATCTAGTAAAATATAGGGTTGGTCCCTACACTTGGTATCAGAGCAAAGGTTCAACCTCTAGGACCTATAGGCCCGTAAATTATTAAGGTTTGACCATCACTAGCACCGTGATGAAATTCATTTACCTTTGAAGGTGAAAAAAAAAAAAAAACTAATATATATATATATAGCAGGTCCATCCGATCCAATTGGTTGCACAAAAACATATATAGTAAGTTGATCAGATCCAATTGTTTGCACAGAAGCAAATTTAGTACTTTCAATAAAACGTTGACATGCCACCATACGCAATCGTTCAATTCCAGTCTTGTCCTCACGTATACTGTCCGCCATGCAGAGTTACTATGTTATTGGGATCCAAAGTCTTTTACATTAATTATGTGGTTGTATATTTTATGTTTTATATGCTTTAATATCATAGCTTTCCATTGTAAATTTTTTCAATACGGATTTTTTTTTGGTTTAATTATGGGGTCAAGTTTATATGATTCAATATCAAGATTATGCTCAGATTATATATATTGTTAAATGAGGAAGCTCATAAGGCATACTTGATTTTTCAAAGCGATGATAAATCTTCTATTTATTCATTGTCACATCAAAATGAAAATTTCACCAGGGAGTACACAAGGAAAGGCCTGAAATTCAAGAGTAAGGAGCAGAATAAAACAAAATTGTTCAGCATCCGAAGCCAGCATAGAGAAGCTAAAAGCCAATTGTTCATGTCCATGTTTTGAGTTTGTTTCCATTGTTTCAGGTGGATGCTGCACCTGTCAATCACAACCCGGTGCTTGCTATTCTATTGTTTTTAGTCGGTGCACTTGGCAAGTAACGACACGACACAACAGTTTTCGTTTTATACAATAAAGGATTCCTCAAATATTCTATGGCTAAGTTCAGTGAAATGTAATGTTGTTTTTGTCTACATCCGAAATCCCATTCTGAAATCCATTCCATTCCATTCTGAAATTAGTTATCATTTTCAAATCTTGTAATATTTTACTTTTCTATTGATTTATCGTATCTAACTTGTCTCTGGAATTCAAAAAAAAAAAAAAAAAATCTAGCCTTTGGACAAGCAACAAAACTAAATCCCTCTCTCAAGCAGAAACAATTTTTCTGCACGTTTTTGCAATTTCGAACCTTTTACTTAAAATATATTGTAGTCTCCAGATCCCATATCAGGCAGCTTTCTTTGTACGCCTTCATCACAGACTTTTCTATTACCAACCAGCAGACTAGCTGCAAGGTCGAATAGGAGTACTGCACATTTCTTAATGATGTTTATGTAGCTTTCGTTGTTGGATCTCATTTCCCAACGCTGAGCTCCTTAAGAGCTGTACCATTTTGTACTAGCCAGGTCTTTTGCCACCGACATTGGAGCCATAGTCCTTGATAAAATTTCGCAGTCGATGATGGAAATCTCCATTTCGTTGCATACTCTTGTTGTAAAATAAAATTAAATTAAAAATCCATTCTCCGATGCAGGATTTCTGTGATTAAAACCATAGAAATACTCCCTGGTGGATTTAGTTGAAAAACCATAAAAATACTCCCTGATTTTTACTCTGGAAGAGGAGAATGGATAAAGAAAACATGGCACTGTGGATTTCATTGGTGTAGATATGCCTGGAGGTTCGAAATGCTGAAGTGCTACAGATGAATGAGATGTCTCCCACGAGACTGGATCAAGAACAAGAAATCACAAATAAAGATTATGGGTTTTGATCTCATTCATAAGCTGGTTAGTCAGCTACTGAATCGACACTATTCTCTTTCGTCTTTTATCGCTATCTAAGAAGTCGATATGTGACAGCTAGACCAAGGTAAAATATAGTTTCAGCAAACCTTCTTATTGTCAATTTAATTCACGTGATCAGATCATTATGGATTCCACAACATAGTCTGCCATTGTATGTTTTGCTAATTAATGAAGTGGATCGAGTCAAGACTTTGCTCGTTGAGAATTCTTACTCATTAATGAAAATATTTGTGTTGCTGAGCCACGAGACAATGAACTGGCAGAAACTAGAAATCATAATGTTAATTTGAGAGATCAGATCTGCAGTTGCTTTAAATTTTATGCCGTAGGGTTTCAATTTCAAAAGATGATCGCCGGATTCTAAGGGATCAGGATAACTAAGATGATCTTTGGAATTAAATATACATCTAGAGTTAATTCTCTCAGGCCAACGTTTTTAACAGTTGTTAGCAAGAAACAGAATTAACTCATGATAATTTGTAGTTGTCTTTCCTGAGACAAAGTTCAGTTTGAATAGAAGAATATTTGATATGATTTAGTTCACCACATAATACAGTGATTTCAATAGGATACAGAATCCACCTTGCAGAGCCTCTTGGGATATGGACACACACCCAATCCCATCGGAGCAACGCATCGTTACAGCAACTGCTTAAGTTTACTGGTTTTGTATTTGAATAGTCATGTATTCAAATATACAACATCATCAAGTTCCAAGAGGAATGGAGCTTAAACTAACCGTCCCTTACTGCAGAATGGCTTGACATCGAGTTCATTGGAATTTAGGCTTGGCATTGTTCTTCACATCAAGGTTCTGCAAATACTATCAGTAAACATTCTGTTGGAGGTCCTTTCACGCTGACTGATTATGATGGGAAGTCTATTACAAATCGTGAATTTCTTGGGCATTGGACCTTGATATATTTTGGAATTGAAGAATTTGAGGATTAACCCAGTCTTTATTACCATCGAACCTTTGTGTGATACTCCTTCACAATTGCGTGCGTATCTAAAAGAATTCCATGCAAAAAATAATGGGGCTGACTGGACCTGTAAATGCAGTAAGGCAGGTAGCGCAATTGTACCATGTTTATTTCAAAAAAAAAACTGATGAAGAAGGATCAGATTACCTTATTGACTGTTCACATAATATGTAAGTTAATCAGTATCACCATCTTTTTTTAAATGGTTTTTGCTGATGTGAAACAGGAGAGAAACAGCTATGCATTTAATCTTTTTAAAACAAGTTTGTTTCTATTCCTTTTGAAACACAAAGATACAAAATCGGACTCGGGAATAGCAGTGGCCCGCTGGAGAGAGCGTGATCCCACATCCATGACTTCATAGTCTACACCCACGACTTCATTCAGTAGCATGCAACAACGACCTTAAGTTATCAATCCTCACCTTTCATTTGCACAATTTGGAAATTTTCTCACTAATATGGAGATCTCATACAGAAAACGATTTCTCTATAACAATCTGACTATGAGAAGCTCAATCTGCATTTTTCTGGTACTGCTACTTTTAATTAGTAGAACTACAGCTAACCAACAAGAGATCGAAGACGAGGATGATGATTTAGAGGATCTGGAAGAACTCGAAGAAATTGACAACGATGATGGGAAAATATCAGGGGTCGAGGTAGTGAGCAGAGCGCAAAAAATAGTTGTAGATATCACAAACTACAATGCAGAGAGAATTTTGAGCTCCCATGAATATGTATTATTGTTAGGTTACGCGTCCTGGTGTGCAAGGAGCTTTGAATTGATGCCAGAGTTTGCATTTGCAGCAACAGTGCTCACTGATATGGGTAGTCCTGTTTTTCTTGCAAAAATGGATGGGGATAAACACATTAAGGCTTCTTCCAAGTATAATATCAAAGGATATCCCACCCTACTGTTTTTTGTTAATGGTACTTCACAAGTCTATACAGGAGGCCTTGGCAGAGATGAAATTGTGATTTGGGTGCGGAAAAAGACTGGAGTACCCACCATGAGGCTTGTTTCTGTATTCGAGGCTGAACTTTTTTTGAAGAGAAATCAAACTTCTGTTGTTGGCTTGTTTGAAACATTTGAGGTATTCTTGCTATCAAATAATGAAGGTCAATGATGGAGACATTCATGATCGTTAATTTACTAACATCTGCTTGTATTCTTTGATACCTTATCAGCGATTTTATGATATAAATTATGAATATTTATATGATAGAAGAACATCTCTAAGCCAGAGTTCATCAAGTTGATAACCCTGAAATATTACCTGCTTCTGTTTCTTTTTCACAAAAGACGATGTATAGCATATTCATGACCTTCTTAACTAATGGGGGAAGAAATGCAAGAAACCATAGCAAAGTAAGCCACCAATTCCTTGTTCCAACTTATGGAGAAAAGTAATGCCTTGTAGGGTAATTTTTAGGTTCTCAAGTCCTTGATCTAACTGTAGGCTTGAATATGTCCATCAAGTCTGTTAAGGGTTGATCCTATGGAAACTTAGCGAATATTTCTGACCTATTCTATTAAGCCTAACCAAACCTAACTAGGGTTAACATAAAATTGACACTCATGCACAAAAAATAGTAAATTAAAAATGTAAAGGTGATGATTAGAAGTTTATTAAAAAAAAATGGTGGAGCTATTTTGATTAACTCTTTTAGTAAATTTGGTTCCATTTTCTTGATATTTTGACATTTAGGGTCCATGTATTCAGGTTCCTTTGGTGAGAATAAGTTTGAAAATTTCAATGTATTTTTCATTATGAATCAGACAACTTGTTACTTCTACTAAAATATTCATTTAGCATTCCATATTTTTCTTTTGGAAGACTCAATCACATGAACTTTATGTTATGTTGACTATATGATTAGTGTGTACCAAAATTTGACTTTAATACCAATTTGAAATTCTTTTGCCACGTTGTCTTATTAGTAATATGATCTTGAATGCCTCTTGATGCTCATTACTCGCAATGCAAGCAAATTTTGAAAAGACGTTTTTTGGGAAAAGTCCATAAAGTTGTGAAATTCCGAGAGGATGTGTCTACCACATCAATTTGTGGAGATCCGGGTATGTCCTATAGTGAATTGTGTTTTAATGTAATTTATCTGCTGAGCATTATGTTCAAGGTATTCCATGTCTCTACTTTAGGATTTCATTCCATAATATCAAGCGAGAATCATACCACTAGACCAAATGCCCTCTCATTACCTCAATCAAAAAATGTTTGATGGGTGAAATGTCCATCTCTTTTAAATTGATATTGCTGCTTCAGTTTGTGGGTGATACCTTATCAACCTTTTTCTGCTTGTCTCCTTAAAAATTATACTTACATTCTAGCTTGAAAAATAGAAAGAAGACCTGTAAAGTGGTTTGGAATAAGCTCTCTAGTTGAGAGAGCATTTTCAACTAGAAAATTACTTTGTCTTTCTTACTCAAACTGGATTGAAACAATATACATGTACTTAATGGATCCTAACATGGAATTTGTGAGAATGTTTGGGCTCGAGTATAATGCAGAGCAATTTACTGATGCTATAGCTTATGAAGTTAAGAAACACTCTAAATTGGATTGACAGAATGTACGGGTACCCCATGGATCCTCACATGGAATTTAGGAGAATATTTGTGCTAGTGTATAGTGCAAATAAATTGATTGATGCTATGGTTTATGAAGTCAAGAAACACTCCAAATCATTTTGAAACCATCTGGTTCAAGAATATAGGTTTTGGTCCAATTCAGAGTGACGGTATCTAAACACCACTTTTAATACTGAGAGGCCTTCAGATTCATATTCGGAAGATGTCAGCATATGAGTTCTTATCTACTGAACGCAAATGTTGTAGGAGTTGAAACATGGATATTATGATTTTGAATATGAAAAATACCACAATAACAATGGTAATAGGTTCAATAAATTTCTTCCCTACATGGAATATGAATTTATTTTAAAATGCTGTGACCTGAAATTTTTAACCCAATTTTGAATATTCAACAATTAGAAATTTAGATGATATATACTTTGTTGACAACCAATGTTCATGAAATACGAAGTTTCATGGGCATGGCAGGGTATTATCGTAGATTTTTCGAAGGGTTTTCAAGGGTAGCAAGCCCCATTACCGAGCTCCAAAGAAAGAACAAGAAATTCATTTGGACTGAAAAATGTGAAGAGGCATTCCAAAGGTTGAAGGTATTATTAACGATGGCACCAATTGTGAAAATGCCGAATATGGAACAAAAAATTTTGGTTTGCACTGATGCCTCCAAGCAAGGGTTGGTTGTGTATTGATGCAGGAAGGAAGAGTAATAGCATATGCATCAAGAAAACTTAGAACCCATGAAGAAAACTACGCAACCCATGATCTAGAAATGGCAGCAATTGTTTATGCACTAAAGAGTTGGAGACACTACCTTCTAGGAAGGAAGTTTGAACTTAGGACAGACCATTGTGGGCTACAACACATTTTCACTTAGGACCACCTAAATTCAAGACAAGGATGGTGGTTTGAGCTAATCAATGAATACGATTTTGATATCACTTCGATAAAAGGAACGGTAAATAGTGTGGCTGATGCTTTAAGTAGGAGGCCTCGGATATTTTTATTGATTCCCTTAAAGAAAAATTTGAGGGAGAAATTGCTTGACTTGCAATTTAAGTACACCTGGTACAAGGAGGTTAGAAAGAGTTTGAGGGAGGACGAAGTGATGATCCCAAAATATGACGAATACTCCCTTGATAGTGATTGGTTGCTATGATTTTGGAGAAGGATATATGTGCCACCAAATGAATATATATTCCAGTTGATCTTGAATGAAGCACATCGCGCAATATACATGTCCCACCGTGGTGTTAAGAAGATGAGTGCGGACCTGAAACCACTCTTCTTTTGGAAAGGGATGAATAAGGACCTGAAACTATGTAGCAAGATGCTTAGAGTGTCAGCGAGTAAAATTTGAACACGAACATTCAACAGGGTTATTGCAACCCCATGAGATATTAAAATCTAAAATGGGAAGTTATATCAATGGACTGCATTGTGGAACTACCAATGACCTCAAGACGACATGATTCCATATTTGTAGTGATGGACACATTGACCAAGAGTGCCCATTTTATACTAGTTAAGACTACATATAAGGCACCAGAGATAGCGAGAGTTTTTATTGATGAGATTGTAAGAGTACATGGAGTTCCTAGGAATATCATATCAGATAGGGGAGCAGTGTTTCAGGAAGGTTTTGGACCAGTTTCCAAGAAGCCTTGGGAACCCAATTAAACTTCAGCACTGCGTACCACCCTGAGACAGATGGTCAGACAGAGAGGACTAATCAAATCCTCAAAGACATGCTACGAATGTATGTGATGGACCAACAAAAGAAATGGGAGGAGTTTTTTCCTTTGGTGGAATTTGCTTACAATAACAGTTATCAAAGTTCCATCAAGATGGTACCATTTGAGTTCGTGTATGGAAGATCGTGCAAAACACCTCTTAGTTGGGACTGACTAGAGGACCAAGTATTAATAGGGCCAGAAGTGGTGCAAGAGATGGAAGAACAAATGACTATGATTAAAGGGAGGCTAAAAGAAGCACAAGATCGACAAAAGAGTTATGCTGACTCTCATCGAATAGACCGAAGTCATGAAGTGGGAGATAGTGTGTTCCTAAGAGTAAGGCCCCAAAAGAGATCTATAAGATTTGGAAAGGGAGCAAAATTGTCTCCGCGGTTTGTGGGACCTTTTGAGGTTTTAGAAAGAAAATGGTTGGTAGCATATAGACTTGCATTACCTCCATCCCTAGCATGTATTCATGATGTGTTTCATGTTTCTGTTTTGCGTCATTATTTCAAATCCATCACATGTTATTGACTTAGGTCACTTGCAGGTTTTGGACGAGGGCAAGGTGATGGTCGAACCAGTTCACATATTGGACCAACGAACCTTGCAGCTTAGACGATGATTATTGGACCAGGTTAAGGTCCAGTGGGACAATTACAGTCCTAGTTCAACCACTTGGGAGGATGCCGAAGAGATGCATCACCGTTTTCCTTATCTATTCCAAGGACTTCGAGATGAAGTCCACTATTAAGAGGGGGTGTATGTATTGCCCTACTCTAGTTGACTGATAGTGATATGAATTTTAACATTATTTAGCCCTAAT
Organism: Pinus albicaulis; assembly: GCA_034641835.2. Taxonomy (NCBI): domain Eukaryota; kingdom Viridiplantae; phylum Streptophyta; class Pinopsida; order Pinales; family Pinaceae; genus Pinus; species Pinus albicaulis. The sequence continues at coordinate 319,958,304 of CM076580.1, read as the reverse complement.
ACCCGCACTTTATTCCTTGAGGACCTCAGGTTGAGGATCCGGACACATGACTCTATTATTAGTGGATGTGATGGTTATGTACATCTTTATTGATACTATGATGATGATAGCATTTATGGATATGCATGTTCTTTATTGATATGATTGTAGCATTAATGGATGTGCAGATTCTCTATTGATATCATGATGATGATAGATTTTATGGATAGATATGTTTCTATTGATGTTACGATGATAATGCCTTTGATGAATATGTTAATTTACCATTGATGTTATGATTATGATAAACATGAGGGAGGTGTCCCATATGTTAACTACTTACATTAGTTCTTATTCAAAATAAACAATGATGTGAATGACTAGGTCATGTTGATGTTACTAACACTGAGAACTTTGTTACTGATGATTATTGAGTATGATAGGAAACGACCAAAGGCACTCGCATATGATGAGTGAATAACATCTAGTTTGATAGAAATTAATATTTTGTCTTTGAAATTCTAAATTTAGTTTAAAACTTGTTATATATATTACATATACTCTAATGATATGTCAGTGGTTGTAGGAACATGTTATTTGCTTGGCCGAATGACTCACATATGGGTGATGGGGTTGTACAATTGAATGGAACAACATGGGAGGGGTAGAACAGTGTTCCTGATCTCACCCGCTAGCACTCCCACCATGACTTAGGCTGGAAAGGTCGAAATACCTTCGCCTTGAAGATCACGATGTCGTGAGGGCAAGTCCCAAATTTGGTTCGCTCACGAGGATTTTATGGGGGGCATGCATCAAGGCGGATTCCTTGATCCCTAGCACCATTAGTCTCACTATAGCGGGCAACATACGAGATGATAGGGGTCTCTGGCATTGCACATATAATTTCCCCTCATAACCACTGGATACTTGAAAGGCAAGTGTTGTGGCACCCTTGGGATTTCAAGAGAAATTCTTGAAGGGCACGACCAACTTGGCACCCTTGGAATCAAAAATAAATTCTTAGGCATGGCACCCTTGGAACTTCGAATGGAAGTTCTTGAAGGGCATGACCAACTTGACACCCTCGACATCATTAAAGAAACTAATAAATATAATCAATATATGAAAATCCAACTAATTCATATCAAGTGACATATGATGTTAGAACCAAAGGAATTAAATCAAGAATAAAACTTAGGGTAAGGGAGGAGTAGGAAGAGATAAAATATTTTACCATAATACCTCTACCCTTCCATGTTAAAACAAAATATTAAGTACATAAGACTTAATTAGGCAAAAGGGGGAAAAAGGGACATAGAGTTAAGTATAAAGATTTATTAAAAAATTCATTAAGAGAAGAGGGTGGTGAATTAAAATAAGATTATTAAATTAAAATTTGAGAAATTTAAAGAACTTCCATGTGGCAAGAGCCAACATAATAATATTCATCAAAAAGGAAAATTGAGGTAATTAGGGGACCAAATCTGAGATTTATCAATTAACTTTAGTAATAAACACAAATTAAGGAGTAAAAGGGGGAATCAAGAGACAACTATGAGAATAAATAGGAAGTCTTGTTGGGTTGAGGAAAATACTATTTTAAATGAATAATTAAGTAAATTATTTTTGGAGAGTCTTGATGAGAGGGTGACACATGGGTGGGTGAATAATCCAATTTGGGTTAATGAAAAAATAAATTATTTATGCATGAAATTTCAAGTGTCACCTATGAAGCCTTCTATAAAAGAAAGGGAAATGGAAGGGAAAAGTACTTTTGGTTTACCCTATTGTTGGATGGAGGAGATTATGTCACTTTGAGTGGTTACAAGCTATAGTTGAGTTTGGTGAGGTAGAGTGTTATAGAGAGGGGACTCTTGAGCCAAGAGGGGCTCACCTCTATCAGCTAGTACATTCCTTCGTTGTACAATCCCATTGCAGCTCGGGGGTCCATGGGGAAGGAGAGTACCCAAGGAGTAGGCTGGGAGGTCAACTGGTGGGTCATTACATTCGGATTAAGCACAACAACATTCAGGCTTGGAGGTAGATGACAACAAAGGAGCTCAAGTCACGGCAAGTCAAGCTTGGTTCTCGTCTAAGGGTGAACGGTACATGTGTTAGTATATTGTTTTTTATTATGATGATTTCATTGTGCCTATAATCAAGTTAAATATATGTATGTTTTATGAGGTTAAATTTATGGAATTGATATACGGGATTTAAATTTATGGAGTTTCAAACTTGTATGATTATGGTTTCATTTCCTAGTTACTGTGTATAAAAAAAAAAAAAAAAAAAATTACTGTGTATAAAAATCGTGTGTCATCCCGTCGTAACTTTTTTTGTTGGCTTCTTTATTTCAGAAAAAAAAAAGTGGGTTAGTCACAAAGACATCATTCCCGGCTGACAGATTCAGCCCAAAGGTCTAAAACCTCTATAGGACTCAAAAAGATTTTCATACCAACTCGAAGTTGGTTTACCTGACCCGAAGTAAGTTGGAGGTCTAAAACCTCACTATACTTGATCCCAGATCAAGTGGTTGGACACGTGCCATCCTAGACATAGAGATTACATTAATATCTGATGGGTCCATCAATATTTGCTACTAGTCTCTAGATTTTCCCACCTCATTGGCCAAATGAGAGGTGCTTCCCATGAGTCTGGGACTCAATGGGTAGGATGCATATGGGTCACATATCATGAGAGGTGAACCAAATCCATCATCATAATGGTGGGGTAGAAGCACCATAAGGTTCGCCAAGCCTAGCCCCGTGTGTGCTTATAGCTCCGTGAAGCTATCCCCAAAGCCCCCTAGAGCTCCAAGAGCTCATCGTCCAAAAATACCCTCAGCATAGGTTCATTCCACGATACCAAGATTCTCACGGAATGTTAGGAACTTGACCTTCCCCAAGGGCTTTGTGAGAATATTCGCGACTTGCTCATCAGTTCCTATATGGTCGAGCCTAACGGCGCCTCGCTATACCATATCCCAGATAAAGTGGTACTTGATATCAATATGCTTTGATCGATCGTGGAACACAGGATTCTCGGATAATCGAATCCCACTCTGTTTATCACAGAGTATCACGGTGGTATCTATCACATGCTCGAACAGCTCACTGAAGAGCTTTCGGAACCAAACCGCTTCACAACAGGCCATACTCGCTGCAATGTATTCGGTCTCCTCGATGCTCAAAGCCACCAACTTATGCTTCTTTCTCATCCATGATATCGAAGCAGACCCAAGTATGAAACATCATCCCAATGTGATCTTATGATCCACCACACTGATAGCCCAATCGGCATTATTATATCCATGGAGTGTCTTGCTCCCGGCAGTGTATCTTAGCCCATGGTTTATCGTGCCCCGAAGATATATCAACATATTCTTGGCACCAACCTAGTGAATGTGATGAGGTTCAACCATATGTTGACTCAAAGTGTTCACTGCAAAACATACATCTGGACAGGTGTTCACTAAGAACATCAAGGCCCCTACGAGTTGATGATACTCAGTAGGATTTGCTAGCACAGGCCCAACAGCGCTGCCACTCAACTTCCTAAAGTTGAGCTCCATCAGTGTCGACACGGACTTACATTCCACCATTCTAAATCTTTCTAGAAGCTTCACAATATATTTTCCTTGAGAAAGGAAAATCTCGCCAGGTCTCTCCCAGACCTCCAGGCCTAGGAAGTAATGCATCAGTCGTAGGTCCTTCATCTTGAACTCAGCAACGAGCTCCCTCTTGCACTGATGAATGAGAGGGTTAGCACCTAGCAGGAAGAGGTCATCTACATACAACACCAGAATGAAAGGCTTTTCTTTATCAACCTTGAAGTAAAGGTTCGGATCAACATTACTACGAGTGAAGCCCAACTTCATCAAGTAGCTATCTATCCTCTTGTACCAAGCTCTGGGTGCTTGCTTCAACCCATAGAGGGATTTCTTCAACCTGCAAACATGGGTGTCCCAATCCTGGACTTCGAACCCCTGAGGTTGCTCCACACACACCTCTTCCTTTATCGCACCATGCAGAAATGTGGTATTCACATCCATCTGATGAAGATTCCATCCTTGTGTAGCAGTAAGGGCAATGATAGATCAGATGGTGGTATATCGGACCACAGGTGTAAATATATCATCATATTCTACGCCTTCCTTTTGAGAGAAGCCATGGGCAACGAATCTTGCCTTGAAATTTTCAGCACTTCCATCAGATCCATGCTTGATCTTATAGAGCCATTTCGAGGCGACAACTACTTTTTCCTCCAGTCTTGGAACCACATCCCAGACATCATTCTTCATAATGCACTCATATTCTTTGTGCATAGAATCCTTCCAGACTTGATGCTTTACGGCTTCCTCAAAAGATCCAGGCTCAAATTGTATGATTGTACTCATGGCTGCTAGATACCCTTGGTATCTATTCGGCTTCTTGCTTTCACGGAATGTCCCCCTTAGGGACATATGTCCCTTGGCATCCTCGAGAGTGTCCCTGAGCCATGATGGTCTCTTCCTCGTTGAAGGAGGTGGACCAATAAGGTCCATCAGTCCTTTAACATCGGGCATCGTCTCATCCTTCAGTTCTTCTTGATTTCCAAGCCTTGCTTCATGATCTTCCTCAGATCTAGGAAGATTTATTTCTTTCCTCAGGGAAGCATCTTCATCAAAGGTAACATCGTGGCATATATCCACTTCCCTTTGACCATGTACATAGACTCTATAGGCCTTCAGAGTTTCGTTGTAGCCCACAAACATTCCCTTCTTCCCAGAAGCATCCAGATTTCTCCTCTTCTCCTTCGGTACATGAAAATAAACAGGAGATCCAAAAACTCTAAAATGTGAGACATCAGGTTTCGTACCAGAGAAAACCTCTTCGGGAGTTTTGAAGTCCAAAGAGGAATGCGGGCATCGTTTTTGTATGTACACAGCAGTGTTCGTAGCTTCTCCCTAAAGAAAATTTGGAAGATCTTGGTCACATAGCATGGCATGGGCAGCTTCCACAATGGTCATGTTCTTTCTTTCAGCAATGCCATTCTGCTCAGGAGTATATATAGTTGTGGTCTCCCTCTTGATGCCAAACTCTCTGCAAAATTTCTTGAACTCGTTCGTCTCATATTCAGTTCCATTATTGGTCCTCAATATCTTGATCTTCTTCCCTGTTGAATTTTCCACCAAGGCTTTGAACATAAAGAACCACATGAAAGCCTCATCCTTCTTGTTCAAGAAGTATATCCAAGTTTTGCGAGAGAATTCATCTATTAACGTCATATAATAAGAACATCCTCCCAAGGATGTAACGGGCAGCATACCAGACAAATCATAATGTGCTAATTGCAAGACATCAGCTATCTTTTTGACGCTTGAGGCGAAAGGTCCCCTTGTATGCTTTCCTTCGGCACAGCCCTGACATACACCTTCATGATCATTTGTGAACTCAGGCATCCCCGTCACCACCTTCCTTTCTTCGGGAAGGGATTTGTAGTGAAGGTGTCCAAACCTCCGGTGCCATAGTTCAGTCTTTTGGATAGTATCACATGTCATCGCTCCCAGTGGACTTCCTCCAACCTGGTAGAGTGTATCAACTCTAAACCCATTTATGATAGCTTCCTTGAAACTCTTCTTCCAGATACACACCTTCCCATCAACGAATGCCACATTGAAACCTTTGTTTTCCTTTGCCGAAATAGACACAAGGTTCTTCTTCAAATCAAGTACATAGAGTACATCTTGCAAGCAGAGGACTTGACCTTGAGACAAGTGGAGGGTCACAGTCCTTGTCCCTTTCACGGGATATGTGGCATTATCTTCAAGGATAATTTTCAGATTAAAATCCTTCTCAGCCATATTAGAAACTGCTTCCTTGAACCCAGTGATGTGCCTTGAGGCACCACTATCTATTAACCAGGCATCCATAGTGTCGAGTGGAAATGCAATAGAGAGGGCAGATACAAAAATGAATTCATTTATTTTATCATCAACAACATTTGATTCCTCATGCCTGGAATTTATCGACCTTTTGAAAGGTTTCCCATTTCCACTTGAGGGAGCCTTCCTCTTTCCTTTGAACTTGTTGTTCCTTTGATTGTCATTCTTCTAGTTGTTGTTGTTGTAATCATCATTGGGAGAATGCTTCTTGAAAGGGAATTCTCTAGCATAGTGGCCAGTCTTGTGACATGTATAACATTTTCATTTCTTCCAATGGGCCCATGCTCTTCCTTTGTTCCTCGGACCACCAAATTTCTTCTTCTTAGCATGAGAAGTGAAGGCAGAATTTCCTTCATTTTCATATTCCTTCATCCTTGCCTCTTCTTGTACGCATCTCTATAATACTTTTTCAAAATTAGGTATCACATTTTTATTGAGAATGGTAGTGTTGAATACATGCCATTCAAATGAGAGACCTCCAAGTGTGGTGAGAACCATCTCTCGATCATCTATTGTCTCCCCAAAAGCCAGAAGATTATTCCTAATTTCGGTCAGCTTCAGAAAATATGATTGGACAGATTCATCCTTGCCTTTCTTCAGATTCTTTAGTTGATTCTTAAAGAATAGGACTTGATTTACATTATTGGCCTTAAACATGTTGACCAAATTATCATACACCTCCTTAGATGTGCCCAGCTCAGATATGTAGGAAACCAGACTCTTATGAATAGAGTCTCTGATCATCAGTTTTGCTTTGATTTACCCCTTCTTATACTTTGACTTGGTAGCAGCAGGTGCAGTGGATGGAGGTTCTTAGATTTTACCCTGCACATAGTCCATGACATCTTTGTCTTCCAACATAAGATCCAATGTCATCTTCTAGGCATGGAAGTCTTCCTTCCCAGACAATTTATCATCAGCTTTAAAGCCATTATAGTTTGGGGTACCCATGCTCTTCTTCGGTAATTGCTACAAACTTGGGCTTTGTCTTCACCTCAGCTCTGATACCATGTAAATTTTTTTAGATGTTCTATGTTTGATGCAACTTTAATTTTTATCCCCGATATCAGTCAACAATCACATAAACAAGAAATTAAAATGTAGATAGAACATACTAGTAGATCGACAGAAGACAAGCCAAAAATATATATGTGTGTTGGTGCGTTACGGCGGTCAGCAGGATGCTTCAACCAGCAAAGTCTCAATATGGTCAGCCAACCAGAAGTGTCACACAACCCTCTCGAACAGCCAAATCAGTTAACCAAAATTCAACGTTGTCACAGTCAACGGTCAACACAAACAACAGTAGCAAAAAGTCAACGCATCCCAGTCAACGGTCAACGTCCAACCTCGATTTCTATGCCACTAAATGCAGACTGCAGAAATCAAAATTCTGGGATAGATTTGGGTCAGTTTGACCAAGCGTTGACCATAGTCAACATTGGTCAATTCTACGCTGAAAAAACCCTAGGTCAGAAAACAGAAATCTTCTTGTTGCATTTCCCACGTGTGGATGAAGAAGAGCCTCCAAGGTGATCGAAACAATCAAATGAGGAGAGATAATGTGATGTGATGGATGAGTGAAAATGACCTCCAATGTTGACCTATTTATATCCATCAATGACAGTGTGTGACACAATTTTTGGGGCTTCAAGCCTACATTTCATTTCAAGCCGACCTGTACATATTTTGAATAAATTCAAAATAAATGTTCTGCTCATCAGATCAAGATGATATTTAGATTGATCTTGCACCTATTCGAAATATGAATCCAATAAAAATATTGGCATCTTCATCTGAGCATCACAACATGGATTTTGGACCTAATTGTCCAAAATTAATAGAAATGTTAACATCATAATGCCATAGGCCCTTCTATGGTTTGTGTTGAGCTCTTCTTGTTCCAAGGCAGGTTCACAGAGCTCCTAAAATCAAGTTCTACGGTTTACCCCTAGATCTCTCTGCAAATCATCCTGTAGCTGACTTATGCGGGTTTGGGGCACAAAATTGGCCCTCATGGGTCTCCAAGTGGTGAATAAACATGATTCTGCTCCAATGTTGAGGGCTCTAAAAATGGTGCTAGCCCTGACATGCCTCAAGGTGTGAGACAAACCTCATATGGGCCTTATATCAACTATTAAACCATGTGCACTACTAAGTTTGTTGGGGGCACACTAGTATAGGTGCATCATCCCATGAATAATAATGTAAATGCAGGAACATTGTGGGTGTTGAAGCTGCCCACGGTTGTGAATAATTCTCTACAAATATATGAATTCCCATGGCTCTTGATGCATCACTTATGGGTGTCAATATGTCCCTTTTGTTGAATTTTAGTGATTTTATGACTAGTAGTTACTTCCAAAAATTTCATCATTAGTCTATTCTGCATCATAATCATTATTAAGAAATTACACATAGAATGTGAAAATTTTAAGTCTGAAATCATATTGCAACAAATTGAATTAATTAACAATTTATTTGCTATGATAAATATCGAATAAACCGCACTTCAACCTTCACAAATAAAACTACAGAAAATAATAGTGCTGGAGACTGAGAAAAATCTAGCGCACACATAAAAATATGACACCGTTATTTTTGGACAAATGTCCATGGAAAAACCCAACTTGGGAAAACCGATGCAGCATTTGAGGGTTTTTATTATTATGCAGTAGTGAAATTTTGAGTACAATCTAGATGCCAAAAAATAGCAATCCACAACAAGAAAATCTGGCAAAGATATGCCCTAAGAAACCCTAGCACTTGCGCTACCTACACCCATGTTGCTACACTCATGTGTTTCTGCATTCAGACATTCTTGCACCAGTTTGTTCCTGCAATTGCGCATTCCTACACTTGCATGTTCCTATGCTTACGTTCTTGCACCGGAGTGTTCCTGCAATTACGCATTCCTGCACTTGCACGTTACTACGCTTACGTTCTTGCACTCATGTGTTCCTTCACTCGCGCTCTTACACTGGGAATGACTCAACCTCTTGTTGTTGCCTCTCCAGATCTAGAAATATTCCTTTGGATCACTGTCCCTGCCCCTAATTGACATAAAATCCCTCTCTAGCTTGAAATTTGTTCTTGCTAGCTCGATCTGCACAAGGAACTGCTGCTCAAGTGTCCTTGGTGTATTCTCCTAATGCCCATTAACTTCTTCTTGTAATACTATGTTGGAGCATCAACGACCAAGATTTAAACTTAATCAATGTCTAGGATCATCTTAGAGTTGATCCATTGTGAGTTTCTATAATTATCACCTTGATTTAATTGATTCTGATTAATTAACCAATTTTCCTAAGTTTATTCTTAGGAAACATTAAAAAATAGGCTAATAATCCAATCAATCCATTTCTAGGTGGAATTTTCAAAAACGATTTCTAGCTTTTAGATATCTCATGTATAGTAGCCTCTCCACTAAATTTTGTGGCTAGAACATATCTGATGCTACAAAAAATAACACTCCCTCTTAGTGATAACCGTGTTCTAGGGTTGCACACCCTGCTACAACACTATGTCTTTGTACCATCTCCTGTCACATCGCTGATGTCGAACGACTGTGACTCACTGCCACTTCCCACCAACAATTGCACAACTTTGATGATGCAAATGTGTTGTCGATGACACTGCGATATCGTTTCCAACTTGGCATCTAAACTGCAACTCCCTTTCATATGTTGCTTCTACAACTATAAAATTTGCAATTGAGAAGCATCTGAAGTACTTAATTAACTATGTCTAGTACGATGCATTTGTCACCCAAATTTTTTATTGCTACTAGGTACTACACTATCTACTAAGGGATTTGCATTGTTGTCAACTCTGCACTAAGCCTTCTGATTTGTTGACAACACTACACTACTCGCCTCGACACCTAACTACTACTATACTGCAACTGTCACTCTGGAATTTTGACTACACATTTAACATTGATCCATCCTACTACTGAAAATTGTGGGCCCCCGTATCTAGGTGATGATCCATGAGGTGCACTTCTCAATGACCTTTCCCATCTTTGTAGCTCTTTGGGGCTACAACACCAAATCACCCCACCTCACTCCTAGAGGTACTGCTACAAAATTCTGCATAGGTCTTTAGACCATATTCATCCAAAAAGAATAAAATAATTTCCTTACAGATGACATAGTTGAAGGCTCCATCCAGCATGTTCTGGTCTCTAAGCCCAGTTGTGGCCATCTATGATCTAGTAAAAAAATCTCTTTCCCTCAGCTCAGTTGTTGCTCTGCTACTCGCACTCCCTTCTGGAATGCGTAGATATGCTAGCTGCTACTTCCAATCTACCTCGGAAAATCGAACTTCTGAAACTCGAAGTCTACTAAGAGAAATTTTCCCTTTGTTGTGTGTTCTTTTCTCTTCCACCTGATGCTTGTTCTTCTGCTGCAAAACCATCTACGTCTAACCAAGGAATCTACTCAACAAAAAACTAAGGGAGATGATTCGATTTCATTATGAATATTTCTTCATTTTCCTTTGCTAGAATGCTCTCCATTTCTTCTTTCATTCTTGTAGCTTCACATGTTTCGGCCTTGAGAAGATTGATGTTTGATTTTAGTTTGAATATTTCTTCATCCTTTTCTTTTGGTTGGCATATCATGGTGTTTCTCTCCTTTTCTGCTTCATCAACTTGTCCTTCTATGTATTCCAAAGATTCAATCAACTTCTTGGCTCCTTTCACTTGTTTCCTTTCTTCTTCTAGTTGAGATCTAAGAGAGGAGATCTCTTCCTTGTATTGACCAATCTTTGCTTCAAATTTGTTCAAGCTCTTAAGTCTTTGTTCAAGGTGGCATGAAAAAATTTCTTCCCTTTTCTTTGCCTTATCTAATTGATTTGTCATGGATATGACTTCTTCATGATGCTTTCTTTTTTTTTATTAAATTCCTCCTTAAGTTTGGTGAGCTCTTCATCTCTTTATTGAAATTGAAGCTTGATAAGGTCAACTTCCTTCCTTGTCTTTTTTTGGTCACCAACGTGTGCTTTCTTCTTAAGTTCCTCATTTTCCTTTTTTAACCTGTTAAGATCTTCCATGGAAGCCATAAGTTATTCATGAGATCTTCTTCAAAGTCTTCTTTGTTCTCTTCATCTTCTAGGTCTTCTTTATCCTTGTTTTCATCTCTCTTATCTTCAGCTTCCTTGATGTATTCTAGACTTATTTCTTGTTTTCCATCATGTTTTTGACTAGAGATCATTTTCAACACTCCTTTTGAGTGAAGATCATGAATTTTTTCCCATATGACTTTTGTTGACGAACATTTTTCAAAATTGGCCTTCACAGAATTTGGTAACCCATTCAAAATTTCCTTCATTTATTTTGTATTGTACTCCTTGGATTCTTTGTCCATCGTGTCATTAGTAATCATTGATTTCCAAGCTTCAATTCCTTGAGTCTTCAAGAAATTCATTATTCTTGCCTCCCATATATCAAAATTTCCATTGAACAATGGAGCTTTGTTGGCGCCGTTTACATTTGAATTATTAACTAAGGAAGAGACATTTTCACATGCTTTGGAGCCGTTACTCCTTGGCTTTGGCATTTGTGTTCTAATGATCAACCTTCAAGCTATTAGGATTTGAATGAAGGTAAAAGCTCCAATACGAATTGTTGGAAATACTAGGGGGGAGGGGGGGTGAATAAGTATTTCTTTCCCATTATTATTTTTACCAGTTAGATCACTTATATTTAGAACACAAAATTAACAATAAGAATAAATGCTTTTATTACATTCTTCAATAAAACAGATACAATAAAATATGTACAATAGGTGTAGGGCTCCAACCTTAGATGAAGACACTGATCTTCAATATTTCAGGCTCCAACATATTTCCAAGCACCGACTTGGACTTCCCAAGGCTCTAACCTTGTCAGTTTGAGGCACCAACCTCTAGGGCTCCAACCCTATCTCTGGTACAGGCACCAACCTGGTCTTCTTGAGGACACCTATCCTCTAGGGCTCCAACAAGCTGCTTCAATTTTTCAAGATAAGTTTGATGACCTTCAAGGCTCCTAATCTCTTCTACAATCTTCCCTGACAATATATTCACTCTCAACAATGCCTTCTCCAAATCACTTCATCAATGACAACCTTTTCTTATCATGAAGGCGTCACCACTGTTCTTCATGATACCCAACCAAAGATCTCCAAAGTCACCACATGATGGCTTCAATGCATCATGGTCTCCAATAATATCTCCAAGACCAACTTCTAGAAGTCTTCCAAATATCTTCAAGTATCAGTCAAGGTGTCTTTAATAGGTTCTCAAGCACTACTTCAAATATTATCCAAAAAAATCCACTTCAGTAAGTCTTCCAAAACTGTCTTTAAAGTTGCTATGAAACCAACTCTTAGTCTGATCTAAACACCTTCAATAATTCCTCAAAGGCTGTTCCAAAATTCTGCTAATAGTTTCCCCCTGTATGCCTCTATAAGTACTCAAGGTAGGCTTCAGATCATCCCCAAGAACTTGCATTAGAATCACTTCAAGAGTTGCTCAAGAAGTCTTCAAGATCTGCTCTAAGGTTTGCACCAACAAGTTTTTAAGTCTGGTCAAGGGATCATCTAAGGGCTATCCCAGTAATGGCTTCCAAGGCACTTCAATAATGATTTAGATGTCATCTTAAGAGCCCTTCAAAATCTTCTCCAAGGTGCTTTCAATGTTGTTTCTAAGGTTGTTCCAAAATGTCTACAAAATGCTACTTCAGAAACTTTTCAATGGTTTCTATAAAGACATCAAGGGAGTGCTTCAAAATTCCTCCTAGGTCTGCTCAAATTGTATCAATGGGTTTCTTTAAAAATTGTTTCAAAAGTTTTTCCATGCTAAGAAGAGATCCTTGACAGATCTGATGATGTTATATATTGGACCAAGATATTTTCCATAGATCTGAGCTTCAATGATTCAAATAAAATGTCCTCCGCAGAGCGCAAAAAATTTTCACCACAAATCTGATTTTAAATGCTTCCACTGGTCCAAATAACCCCACTACAAATCCAAGCTAGAACAGGTTCAAATTCTTTCCCGAATCCACTAATTCGATTTACAAGCAAAAGACACCAGAGGTCTGAAAAAGTGCCAATATTGTGGGTCCAAACATTACTTACAGGTTCTATCCTACGTTTCCAAATTTTTCATAGTATATCGATCAAATCCCAATCACAAAATCTTCGCCAAAATTTTTCCTTTCTTAACTCTTTGCTCTTTTTTTCAATTCACCTCTTCTTAATCGAATTTCTTTGTATTTTCTTGACCAAGCTGTGCATCCAAAAACTTAATCCAAGCTCTAACATATATAGCTTTTCCACTTCAAAATGAAAGGCCACCTCATTTATACATGCCGACATGAGAACTAGGACAGGTCGGCTCCAAAACAGGAATAATTTCTTCAAATTGAAAATTCTCTTTCTCCCTCACCGTTCTGAGTTTCCAATCAAGTAAGAGCTTGTTCGAAAGCTAAAATTATGCTCTAATGGATGGTGAATATATCATAATGAGATGATGCCTCTAAGACGGTGAAAAATATTTTTTAATGTATCTAGTCATTTATTAGTGCATAATTGGAGGTAGGGTAATTAGACTTCTTCATGGATGGGCTTCCTCTTTTTAGGCTTCTTCATCGTAGGCTCATAGGCTCATAATTTCATCATCAATGTCATCAATTCACCATGTCATTAAGATAGTTCAGTGATATGTCAGGAGTGGTTATTCATCAAGTGTAGTCCACATAAGTCATCAAGAGATTAGATATCATCAAGGACATGATTGGAATCTCAAGAACATTTTCCATCCTGGCCAATGCCAATTAAGTGGTCTCGAAGTCACTTCATGTTATGTCACCAACCATTGTCCATGTCATCAAATGGTCCTCCATGTCAACATATAGTCTCCAACCATGTCATTAAAACATCATGTTGGATCTAGTCTTCTTCATCAAGAGTAAGTGCATCATCATTAATGGCATCATAAATAACAAAGAGGGACTTGTCATCATGAGCAAGCACATCCTTATATGATTTATGCATGATGTCACTGCTAGGGTTTACCATTACGGTTATTAGGACTTTACAAAAATCTTGATCCCCATATTGACATCAATGACAACATTAGACCATCAGGCTTAAATATTTCACTATCAAGCTTGTATGTAACCCACGATTACATAGGAACTCGATCAAGCTATTTTTTTTAATTCCCATCCAAAACATGAAGAATTTATGGTTGGAAGGGATCAATTGAGCTATAGCTCAGTCAAGCCCTTGTTTAACTATTTCAAAAGTTTGATCAACGGTTTGTTAAACCCTTGATCAATCTATTTCAAATTTTAACTTAAGCACTTGATCGAGTTTTTAAGGGCCTAAAAAACAGAGATTTGGATCTCCTCCTGCAAATTTCTCTACAACACCATCATGTAGCATGGTGAACTTAAGGCAATATTTTTCCTTAGGTGGTGGAGATGATCAAGTTGGATTCGTGAAGGAATCATCTTTCCAATGGCATATGAGTTTGACATTTTTGAATTCATATGATATTTTTCATCTAATTTCTTTTAAACATTATGCTTGAAATATTTTTGGACAATTTCAAAGGGATTGAATGAAAAATAAATAACATAAAATATAAAAAATGAAAAAAATACCACCATCTTCATTTACGAGTCCTCTTCAAAAGGGTACCCTTGGTTTTTGAATTTATTTAAATAGAAAAAAATCGTACGTGAATGCATGTGACTGAAAAATGCAATTCAAATATTAATTCGTTAACTTTGAAAAATAATAAAAAATATAATTTTATATAAAAAAAAATTGAAGTTTCAATATACGTAACTTAGTTCTCTTTGTGTAGATCATGCATACACACACACACACACATTTTATACTAAGTTTTTTCACGTGAACACATGCATACATGTTAATATGTGCGGAAATTTTCAAGTACAAGCATTCAATTTAATGGAAAATTCGCAGATTATATGACTAATATTTTTTGAAAAAAACATCATTAGGACAACAACATAATTCTCCACAAATTGTCTTTTAACTCCAAACCAAAATTCACAAAGCTTATATGAATAGGGCTTCAATTCGATAAAAGAGTAAAATTTAGAATTCGCATCGCCACATTTGGCCCAAAAGTGTAAACCATCTTCATGGATTCACCCATACAATAAAATATATATTTCCTCTAGCTTAAAGAGTGAAATCATTGTGTTGATTTATATTTTTTTTGTAGCATATCATATAACATGTTTTAGTACTTTCTAAGTAGCTCTCAACCCTCATTAGTAGGTGGTGATTGATGCATTAAATCTTCATTGAATAGTATTAAGGTATTATATTATTTGACTAGCACGGATTTATCTAACTTGTATTGAGGTGTTTGTTGGTGAAGTGAACTATACATTACCTGCAATGATATACTTTATAAGTTCCTTGCATAGATTTGGATACTCTTGTGGTTTCAAGGATCTAGCCGAAAGTGAAAGAAAAACTATGTTGAGGCGATAGTGATGCATCTCCAAAGTGTGCTCACCCTCACATAAACATTATTATAAATTATGCAAAGGGTGCTAATTTGAGCAATAACACTATTACTTCACAGAAGAATTTATTATTTTTCCTCCTGACCACAAATAACTAAGGAGGCTTGAAAATCACTCCCTCTTCAATTGATATGTCAAAGGTGAAGTGTCAACAATAATAATATGATAAATTAGATTGTTGAGTAGACTTAAGTTCCAATAGATGTGTAAGTTAAACCATAAAAAAAGGAACTAGAGGCTCAATCGTCATTCTTCAAAATTTGAGGAAATTCAAACTCCAATCACCCATTACTTGGGTTAAATAAATAATTTAACAAATTACAATCCTTTAACTTGAGTGAATTATGTTGAAAAATAAATTGGACTTAGATTGATTTTCTTTAAAAAAAAATTAAATGTTAAGGTTAAAGATTTAAGTTGGTTTGAAGTCAAACGGAGATAGCCACCCATTAGGCCATGTATTCTCCTAACCTTTGGTGTTATCTTATTCCCTAAATGTATGGAGTTTTCTCAGACATTATCATTGTAATAAGAGCACCAATTTTGAGAAATATTAAGCTTGCAAACCCTTAAGGGGGTTAAATTTAAAAAACAAAAAAATAATCTAAATTCATTAACTAAATGTGATGTAATAAAACAAAGCCATTAAGATATCTATTATAAACACATGTAACAATATATCTAAATAATATTGAAGCAAAGAAATATAATTGAGATCATACTTCTTTAGAACTTCATCTTTCTCATAAGAACCTTCACCACAAAAATGACGTAGGACTATTGATTCTATTTAAAGCCCAGGCAATGTCACAGAAAGGAAAATAAGAAACACTTAAGACAAATGGTTAAAATTTATCCACTTTATTCTCAACCCAATGTCAACTAGAGGGAGAAACCCCTTTTACAGGAGAAGAGAGCCCCTAAATATATCATATAAAAACCATGTACACATGATACAATGTGCTCAATACAAGTGGTATGCTAACTAAATTTTCACAAACCCCTCCACACGTATGAGTCTCCAATGGTTCACTCTCCTAATAGTTATCCATTTCAATGTGTGAGCTTTGAACTAGCCAAACACTTAGAACACCTCAACCTTTTGGTCAACAAATCTAATATTTATGACTTCTAGAAAGGGTGTTAGTGCTTTGACCCTTATTTTACACTCACATAAGGACTTGCTAACCAAAAGGGTGGTGCTTTAGTGTTTAAATATTTCAACACTCACATATGGGAATGAATAAATATTGGGAGAGTACACCTTTAGAGATTCAAAAATGTGGAGGAGTTTGTTGTAAGTTATTTAACATAAAGTAGATAAATTCTAGCCATTTGTCCTAAGTGTTTCTTATTTTCCTTTTAGTGGTGTTTATTGGGTTTTAAAGAGAATCAATGGTACTACATCATTGATGTGGTGAAGGTTCTTATGGGAAAGATGAAGTTCTAAAGAAGTATGAGCTTGATTTTATTTCTTTGCTTCAATATTATTTATATAGATTGTTACATGCATTTATAAGTGTTCCTTATCTTCACAAAATATTTGTACTAGGTACATCCACCCAAAGGGATCACTTCTTATTAGCCCAACCATGAAGCCTAATACTGAGAGTGTCGAGAGAATTGAACCCATGACCTCTCAATGGCAAAGGTGTTTTAAAAATGGGGACTCGACCAAATAAGCTGACCCTCAAGGTTAATTTATTTTCAACTTACTTCTGTTATGAAACCAGCTCCAAAAATAGAATAAAAGAGAGATCATTGCCTTAGAAATAAGCCACTTCGAGGGGGAAACCTCCTTTACATTACATAAATGAAAAATTCTTGGATGATACAAATGAAAAAACCTCCTCCTATATATAGGAGTACAAGGGTCACAATATAATCCTAGTCGACCTAACAATAATAATATAACGGCACAATAATAACAATATGGGGGTTACATGGGTACAACAATAACAATAAGGGGGCTACACTAACAACAATAAGGGACTACACTAGTTACATAGGGACCTAACATGCCCCTCTCCTTCAAAAAAGTGTTTTCCTCAATGCTTGAGTAGCTTTGATGATTCTGTACAAAATTCTCATCCTCCCATGTAGCATCTTCAATGGGTAAGTTCTTCCACTTGATGAGATACTCTGAAATTGATCGATTCCATAGATATCGATTTCTTTTTTCATGATTGTTTCAGGTTCCAATATGATTTTTCCTTCCTCATCAAGTTCTAGCAATATTTTTTGAACTAAAATTTTGTCATCTATAACCTTCTTTAAGCATGAAACATGGAAAAATGGATGCACTCACGAAGAAGCAGGAAGCTCCAATTTGTATGCCATAGTACCAATCTTTTGCAATACCTTCTAAGGACCATAGTACTTTGGCAATAATTTATTATCCTTCTTAGCTTGCTTTAGGGACATTTGTTTGTATCCTTGTAGCCGTAAAAATACCCAGTCTCCTACATCAAAACTTCTGTCGCTGCAATGTTGATATGTCTATTGTTTCATTCAATTTTGTGCCAAATTTAGGTCATCCTTTAAGAGTTGGAGAACTTGTTGTTGATTCTCGATGTGATCTTCCACTGCTTGAACCTTAGAATTTTCTCTTAAAGATGATGTGATGGATGGTGAATGATATCCAAAAAGTTCCATAAATGGGGTCATTTTTGTTGCAGTATGGAAGGAAGTGTTATACCACCATTCAGCCAGACATAACCACTTGACCCATTGTGTTTATTTATCAAATACAAAACAACGAAGATATCCTTCCAAACATTTTTTTCATTGTCTCAGTTTGACCATCGGGTTGAGGATGATAAGATGAGCTATGAGCTAGTTGAGTACCCAAAAAAGAAAATAATTTCGTCCAAAAATTTCCAGTAAAAATGGGATCTTTGTCGTTTACCATAATCTTTGGGTTTCCATGTAGCATTTGAATTGTTTCCATAAATAGAGTAGCAACTGTACTTGCTTTAAATGGATGAGATCATGGGCAAAAGTGTGCATATTTGGTAAGTCTATCAACTACCACCATGATGACACTCTTTCCTTCGAACCTAGGTAAACCTATGATAAAATCCATTGAAATCTCCCCCCAAAGTTGACTTGGAATGGATAAAGGTTGTATAAGACCCAAGGTCTTAATTGTCTCAACTTTATTTTGCTGGAAAACCAAACATTCCGCCACAAACTTTTGAATATCAGATTTAAGGCCATCCCAAAAAAAAAATTCTTCACCCTATGGTAAGTTTTTAAAAATATTGAGCGTCCTCCTAAAGGAGAAGTGTGCTATTCCAGAAGAATATTTTGTTTTAGTTGGGAATTCTTACAAAGATATAAGCGATATTTGTACCATAAGGAATCATTTTTCCAACTAAATGTATCATATGTATTAGGATCTTGCTGCAACTTTTGAATGAGTGTCCACACTTCTTCGTCCTTCTTCCATTCATCCCTTGCTTCGGTTATCCAATCTGGTTGGATAATAGAAAATGGCTTTAAAACAATGCTTCCACCTCTTCATCATTTCTAGGCAAGTGCATACTTGTAACATTTAGCTTCTTTTTGTAGATGATTTCAAAGTCATAACCTAACATCTTTGTGACCGTTTTGTTGCTTCCACGAAGATATTGTTGTTCCAAAATGTATTTAAGACTATCTTGGTAGGTTGCCTGTGAAGTTCCTTCCCATTAGGTAAGGTCTCCATTTCTTTAGTGCATGTGTGTATTGCTAACATTTCCTTCTCACAAATAGGTTTCTGTAAATAGTTTCCTTTGGTTGGATGACTTTCAAAAGAAATGGGTCTTCTTTCTTACATTAAAACAACACCAATTCCATTTCCTGAGGCATCAAATTCCACAATAAAGGTTTTTGTGAAGTCTAGTATAGCTAAGACCAATCCTAGGCACATTTCCTCTTTAAGATGTTCAAAAGCCTTAGTTTCTTCATGAGTCCAGGAAAATGCATTTTTCTTCAATAATGTTGTTAGAGGTTCTGTTATTCTCCCATAATTCTTAAAAAACTTGCAATAATACCCTGTTAACCCAAGAAATCCTGGCAAATGCTTTATGGTTGTGGGGACTTTCCATTCCTTAATGGATTTATTTTTGTTAGGTCTACCTTAACACCCTCATGAGATATAATATGACCTAGATATTCCACCTCTTGTACTCCAAAGAAAAATTTGGATGTTTTTTTATATAATTGTTTCTCCTATAATAGTTTGAGCACCCTGTCAACATGTTGAACATGATCCTTCCAAGACGTGTTGTAGATTAGTATATCATCAAAAATACTTACACAAATTTTTCTAAGGAAGAGGTTTGAAAATACAATTCATCAACACCAGAAATCTAGAAAGAATGCATTGGTAAGGTTAAAGAGCATGAATAAAAGTTGTGAATACATATGTGAGGTTTGAAAATGTTGTTTTGAATATCTTGATCTTTCATTCTAATTTAGTAGTATACGAATGAAGATCCAACGATATAAAGAAGCTCCATGTAATTCATCCAATAATTCATCAATCACAGGAATGAGAAATTTATCTTTAATAGTGAGCTTATTGAGCTCCCTATAATCCGGACACATGCACCATGATCCATCCTTCTTGTGCACCAATACTACTAGAGCAGAGAAAGAGCTTTGACTAGGTTGAATTATACCAGCCTCTAACATTTCCGCAATCATACGTTCAATTTCGCTCTTTTGAACATAAGGATATCTGTAAGGCCTAATGTTTGGAGAAACATTTCTTGGAATCAAATGAATAGCATGATCATGATTACGAATAGGTGGGCATTCTTTGGGAGTTTCAAACACCTTGGAATGATTATCCAAAACTTTTTGGAGATCTAGAGAAATAGATGATTTGATGTTGGAACTTCTAGTGAGCATAATTGTGAAATTGCGCCTCATTGTTCTTTCTTTAGAAGATTTGTCATGACATTAGAGCTTATTATCTTTCCCTAATTCCCTATGATACCCGATGGTCGACTTCCTTTCCTTCCAAAAAAAATTTCAAGAAAATTTCTTGAAAATTAAAATCTACCATCCCTAAAGATTGTAACCATTTTACTCCTAGTACAACATCAGGACCTCCCATTGGAATGGAAAGGATTGGACTATTCAATACATATTCCCCATGGTTAGCTTGATATTATGACATTTTCCAGAGAAATTTATAGTTCCTCCATTTGCAACCATACTTGACATTCTGGTGTTGGGTATAGGAAGCAATTCAATTCCTTGACTACCTTAAAATGAATAAAATTATGGTTACTACCCGAATCAATCAACACTATTACCTTTTTCTTCTTGATATGTCCTTCTATCTTGAGAGTTTGAGGAGTGGTAATTCTTTCCAATGCATTACAGGATATGGTTGGACTCATTTCTTCTTTCTCTAGGGTTTTTTCCTAGTGTATATCATCTTCTTTTGAAGTTTCTTGTTCATTTTCTTCCTCCTCTTCACAATCTATGCAAAATAATTTCTTCTCAACACACTTTTGACCTTTAGTGTATTTACAATCACAACTGTAGCAAAGCCCTTTTTCTTTTTTTCTTCCAATTGTTGTGGTGTCAACCTTGTAGGTTGTGGAAGTCTAGGAGTAGCAACACTTCCATCTTTATAGATGTGAGTGGTAGGCTTCCTTGTCGCCATAATTTTACATTCAATTTTTCTTTCCAACCTTAATGCCTTCTCCAATGAATTAGGTTCCCAAACGCGAACTTCATGTTGGATGTTATCCTTTAAAGTCCCTATGAAGACATCAATCCTGTGTTCCTCTGAGATATCATTTACCCTTATATTCAATTTTTGGAAGTCCTCAATGTGCTCCACCACTGAACCCTTTTGTTTGAGATTTATCAATTGGCTAACGAAGGTGTTGCTCTTTGTATCCTCATAATGTGCTATGAT
Organism: Pinus albicaulis; assembly: GCA_034641835.2. Taxonomy (NCBI): domain Eukaryota; kingdom Viridiplantae; phylum Streptophyta; class Pinopsida; order Pinales; family Pinaceae; genus Pinus; species Pinus albicaulis. Next base: position 319,936,917 of record CM076580.1, on the reverse strand, counting down.
TTCCTCAATAAAAATTGACCAAGTGACAATTTTTTTACGGGAGCAAAGCCATTGATAACATACAAATGTATTTTTCTCTAAATATAAATTTGCAATGCATACCTTTTGTATGTTTTGCACATTATTGAGATCAAAATATTGCTCCACTGCAATATCCATGTTATGGGATCTTTGCCATCAAACTTCTTAATATCGATCTTTCGAAGATGGTGGGTCATCCATGCAACATTCGAGTTTATGAAATCACGATTAACATTTTTTTTTTCTCATCATGATTTTCCTCTACTATCTTTTCGCCATTAGGAATCATTTCTTGTATCAACTTTGTCAAGCCTACCATGTCTGCTTTTATATCGTTCTTCATGTCTTCCATTTTTTCTTCCATGTCTTTCATGTCATTCTTCAAACCATCAATCTTAGCTTCCATGTCTTTCCTCAAACCCTCCATATTAGCTTCCATACATTTCTTCAAAGCATCCATCTTCGCTCCCACGTCTTTCTTCAAAACTTCCATTTCATTTTTTATTGCTCTTTGCGAGAGCGAAATTTGGTGCACTTGCTCTTGTAATTTTGATATATCATGTTGCACTTATTCATCTTCATGATTCATAGTAGAGTATTCTGAGGGCTTAATGAGTGTTGAATTATTTTTACGGGTAATTTTAGAACCCAATACTGATATCTATGCTTCAATATGCCCTTGGAATCACTTCAAACTAATTTTTCAAACAAGAATTATGCAATTTGAAAAAAATACACACTTTTTTTTGCTTTTGAGGAGCTCGATATTGAAACTGAATTATATTTGTGGTTGCAGCTCTCCAATATCTGAAATTATTCCCTATAGTAGCCCTATGAATCTCCTTTCAGATGCCGTGGGTCTGAGCTGATTTGGATGCTTCAAGGCAAAGTTATACCCAATCTCCCACAATGACCTAATTATGGACTGGTTCAGTAGAGCGAACTTGTACGGCGTGCCCTGTGTCTTTGTTTCCTCCTTCGGCTCTGAAATTGATACACGGGAAAATACAGTATGTGTAATTTTGGTGACTTTTTATAGAATTCCAATCTGATGCTCAAAGAGAGATTTATGTCGATTTTCCCAAGGTCACCTCTTTTAGATGAAATTCGAGAGCCTGCAAAAACTCTAACTTCCACAGATCATATCTCCGAAAATATTGCAAATCAAGATCTGGAATTTTTACACAAAGTTCCTCAGGGTTTCGGCTTCACGTGGTAAAAATTTTAGCTTCTGAACCTTCGTAGAAAAAAATTTATAGCACAAATTCCACAATGACCTGTTTGGAGAAACAAAACCCTAGAATCCAAAGCTCTGATACCAAATGTTATGAAACCAGCTCCAAAAATAGAAGAAAAGAGAGATCAACGCCTTAGAAATAAGCCACTTAGAGGGGGAGACCTCCTTAACATTACATAAATGAACAATTCTTGGATGATACAAATGACAAAACCTCCTTCTCTATATAGGGGTCCATGGGGTCATAATATAATCCTAGCCGACCTAACAATAATAATGTAAGGGCACAATAATAACAATATGGGAGTCACAGGGGTCAACAATAACAATAAGGGGGCTACACTAACAACAATAAGGGACTACACTAGTAATATAGGGACCTAACAACTTCACTCAAGTTAGAGGATTTTACTTGGTTGAATTTTTTATTTAACCTAAGTAATGGTTGCCTGAAACTTCAATTTATTTTATTTTTGAAGAGAATCAACCCAGAGAACATATAATTCTTTTTTATGGTTTAATTTACACTCCTTTTTATGGTTTAATTTACACATTTAGTAGCACTTAAAACTACTCAACAATCTAACTCATCATACTAAATGAAATTAATATATTCGAGGAAACATTAGATGCATGTTATAAACTAAAATCCTAAATGTGTAATATCTAATGTGAAAGATTGGCGTATCTATAAATTGTTTACTTTTATCATAGTTAACTAAAATCAATGGTTTATATTATGAAACAATTCACCCAAATTAGGAAACACAACCTCTCCTTTCATGATATATTAGACATTGACTTGTTTAATATATTAAGTCTTATGGAATTTACAACTAGTGCAATTAGTTCAATAATTGCTAAATATACTTCTTGCATATTATCAAGGTTATTACATACTTCTACTAGAATAAATATATGGGTGACTCAATTGGTTTTTAGTTCATTTTAGGTAGTGGTTTCACATGTTATTGTTTTAGGGAATCAACAAGATTTTTATCATGGTTCACAACTTGTATACAAGGTGTATGTATAAAGTTTATTTGGAAATTAAAAAACCATTTCTACTTTTTTATTTGGGAAATGTGGTTAACATTGTTTGCAAGTGAATTTTTTCCTTTATGTACATAAACTTTGCAATAATGGAATTCTAAATTTGGGCATAAGTATATCATTACATTAAATTTTTGCAAGCTAATAGTTTGTATCTTTTGCTAACTTTCTTGCATTACTAAAGGGAATGTTCCAAGTTCTTTCATGTGATACATATGAAATTTAACTATGATTTGTAATATATCTTATAATTTAGACCATATCAATATGCATATAACACTTCCATAAATCAACCATTGGATTATTGTGCTTCAATTTAACCTTACAATTTTGTATACCTTGCAACATTGGACTAACATTGTGAACGCCTTGTGATTCCTTCCAATCGAGATATTCTTGCTCATGTGAAGTAATTGTTAAGTAAGTTAGACCCAGGCTAATTCCTCCCCTATACCGACAATTAATTTTAGGTTTAGTTCAAGGATTCCCTCATTGGCTAGGATTCTCCTGGCCTAAAGAATGAGAAAATGATTATTTCAAGTTTAGCTCAAGAATTCCCTTGGCCGAAAGAGAAAACAAATCACTAGAGACAAATGTTGACTCACTTGATAATATCCTTAGGTTTTTCTTTAGTAAGGTTGGGACTTTTTATCTAGGGAGTGTTTAAGCGATTGTAGAGATCATTGCAAATAATCCTTTGAGTTATATGGATTTAATTCATGATTTCTAATTCCCAATTGATAGAGACCTATTTCGAGATATAGTAGAGAATATTAAGTGGAATATAAGTACTATTTTGTTATTGACAAAGTTATTTTTTGTATGTTGATTCCCCATGCTTCAATGCACTTTCAAATATAACTTTTCCTTCATCTCAATAGTATAAAATTTTGTACTTTTGTCCTTTGGAAAAAAATGATAAATTAGGTGAACGAAAACCTTATGAATAAATAAAAAGAGGAACAACATTATTTTATCAATTGACTCTATGAGAGAAAATGAATATTCTATTTTTTTCATGTGCAATGCCCATCCAATTGATATGCTAGGAGTTTAATTGTTGTGTATTTCAATATCAAACAAAGTAGAAGAATGTGTAGACAATCAATTCAAAATTTACCTTCAAAGCGAGTCGTGTGAATCATCCCCTAGGGGTGTGGCTTGTTGACCAAAAAATACATTGCTAAGGCATTTGTTCCATTGTGTAAGTCATAGATTCAAACATCGACTTACCCATGTTTCGTGCTTGGTGGCGTTGTGGTTGCACTTGGAGGTTATATTTGCAACCATCGGGTATTGACCCCGTGTCACCGATTTCGCGAGTCATTAGAAAAAAAAGAAAAAATAAATAAAAAGGAAGAAGAAGAAGAAGAATAAGGGAGAGTGGTGTGAATCAAATTGATCACTTATAAAAGTCTCATAATTGAAGCAAAAATGTATCGCTGAAATTGAACAAGTATGCCCTTTAAATTTTTGTAATCATTATTCAATTACAAGGAATACAAAAGGATTGCATTTCATGTTAACGAGGGTATTAAAATACACACTAATAATGGAAATTGTATATTATATTTGAAGTAAATGTAAGAAATGAAATTAGGTTGTTAGTAAGGAAATTAGAAAATTAGGTGAACAATATAAATACTAAACAAGATCGATTTGCAATCAACATGCCTATTATAATTTAAAAATAAAAACAATTATAGATAATAAAATAAGAGATATATGAATAACATCTATAGTTAATTTTTTGAAATTTGGGGCAACTATGGGATGAATTTCCAAAGAGAAACCCAACTACCCCAAAAGTAGCCCATCTTTCCCCAAAGATGAATTCAAATGGGATAAAGAAAATTTTATTATTGATGTGTTCAAATAGGCATGGAACTCTCATTATTATTTGAAGTGACCAATTTTGGGCAAGCAATCATTTAAGGAAAATATATTTATTATTATTATGAGAAAATTTAAATTTGTGCTTTCCCTCCAAGCTACAAGTCGACCTAATCATGTTGGCCTACCCCAATGGTCATGACTTTTCGCTCAAAGAAACAACTAGAAATTGGGCACCTATCCTCCCATTTTGGCATATCAAGTTTGATCGCATATGAGGCTCGAAAGCTTGCTCGATCTGAGGTGCCTTGGACTGTGAATTTTAAATCCCTATGGTAGCTTGTAATGAAAATTCGAGCAACTCATTTATATTCTTGTGGTGATTCATTTGAAATATTTGTGTCTTCTTCTGCAACATGTTCTCATTCCTATGCAACTTATCTGTGGTTCTTCCATACAGCTATATGTATCCTAATGAAGACATTAATATGTGACCCTTTCTATGGTTTTTATCTTCGTTTGTGTGTGGCCTAATGGAGGTTAATTTTGGCTCTTCTTTGCAAATAATGTGAAACCTATTTCAGTGGTTTCCTTGGTGACTATTGCAATCTATTTAAGTGGTTTTCTTGGTGGCTATTGCGACATATTTCAGTGGTTTACTTGGTGACTATTGCGGCCTATTTTAGTGGTTTCCTTGGTAACTATTGCGATCTATTTTAGTGCTTATTTTGTGGTAGGGTATGCGGCCTATTATCATTCTTTGTATGGCCTATTTATGTGGTAGTATGCAGCTCTTTCTTGGAAGTTCTTGTGACTTATTCTTATGCTCATATGCGACCTTATTTTATGTGTATATATGCGATATTTTATGGATCCTTGTAGCCTATTTCTATGACTAAATGTGGCCTTCTCCTTGTATCATTTGTGATCTCCCAGAGAAATCCTATGACAAAGTTTTGTGAGCCCTAATACTTTGTGTTTGGAAGAGATACGTGTTCCCGTATGATAGTGTTTCCTGTGTAAGACAATAATCTTTATAAGAGTGTCTGCATGCCTGCAATATAAGACAAGTATTGTATAACAATATCCTTTATGACAGAGATAAATAGCAACATCCTTATGATTGAAATATATGAAAGTGTTATTTTATGGTAGTACTCTTGATGACAGTGATAACAAAAATGACTTCAACAATCTTGATGACAGTGTAACCTATGATTATGATGGTGACAAATAATTGTGATACTTATGCTTGTTGAAATGTGTAACTAGGTTCGGTCTTGATAATGATTCATGTATTTTTTAAATTTTAAATTTTATGTAAAATAAAAAGAGATAGACAAATGTTATTATGTAGGTCCTTCTAGGTCAAGCATGTTCTTCATGCTTCTAGGTTTTTGAGTCAAAGAGTCAAAGTCCTATTTATTGTAAGAAAAATAAAAATAAATTAAATATGTATTTTGGAAAAATATTCCTTCTAGAAGTAAATTCAGCCCTCCCTATCATTGTAGAAATTAAGTTGTATATTTGCAACTTCTCATCAAGTTTTAATCAAAATCACAAGACACAAACCTACTTTACTGCTCTGCGGATATTAATTCACTTGTTAGAACAAAAATCTCACACATGAAAGAATAAATAATACACATGCAAAAAGTATTGTTATCTGGGGAAAGAAGTCTACTAAAAAACTAATTCCTAATTGCATTAATCAAATGAATAGAGATGTATTACAATTTCTTTTCTCAATTGAGAAAACCCTGCAAGTGCATAACCTATCTCTCTACTCATTGAAGGCCTCTGACCCAAAATTAGTCAATTTATACCTCTACTTTAGTTCTTATTTCCTTGTGTTGTTCCTTGAGGAATTAGGCCCTTATTATTTAGGAAAATCCTCAAATTAAATTGCGCAAATCCTTAGGCTTATTATCTGACTGCATGCAACACCAGTACACTCCAGACTAGTCTACAACTAATGTTACACTGCCTTGGAATCTCCAACTGGATTGGGGAACTAGAATTATTTGCATGCACTGGATATTTTGGGTTGATTGATCAATTAACTAGATGATCACTAAGTTTGACTGAAGTCCCACTGCACAACTTTACCCTCCACTAGTTCTTCCAACAATTGGAACTAGTTTAAAGTAAAACAACCTTAGATAACTAACCTTGATTGCTAAAAATTATATATCACACATGATTAACTGAACTCTAACTCCTCCAACTTGAATTTACTGAGTAAACTGGGTGACACAAGCCATGTCACAAAATTTAACATCATCCAAGTTGTCTGTTGATGTGGAAATTCAAATTTTCTCAATTTAATCAAGGAAAAATCAAATTGAGAATTGCTTGCTGCATTTTTTCAACACTCCCTCTCAAAAAGAAAGGGATTATCAACCACCCCTATCCTACACTTATGGAAATCAAACTTCCCTCTTGACAATACCTTTGTCAAAATGTCAACATCTTGTTCCTTTGTCGAAATGTACTGCAACACCATTATCTGCTTCTGCACACAGTCTCGTAAATGTTGATACCAGATATCTAAATGATTGGATCGATCGTGAAAAACATGATTCTTAGAGAGCTTGATGCAATTATGATTATCACAGTAGATCATAGTTGGATCCATCATCTGACTAAAAAATCCAACGAGAATCTTTCTCATCCAGATCGCCTCACATGATGCTTGACTAGCAACCATTTATTTTGCTTTTTCCAAGTTGAGTGCCACAGATCTTTGCTTCCTAATGTAATAAGAAACCAATGTGGAACCAACACTAAAAATTCCACCCGATGTACTCTTTCAGTCTTATGGAATCCCCGCCCAATCTACATCTGTGAAGTGACATAACTTCACTCCCTCTGTCTGTATGTACCATAGTCAAAATTGGGCAGTGCCTCTAAGGTACTATAGAACATGCTTAGCTGCCTTTCAGAATAATTTTGTTGGCTTAACCATAGCTTGGCTCGGTTATTTTATTGCATAGCACATATCTGGTTTTATGTTATCAAGGTACATTAGTGAACCCACTAGCTTCTGATAAATGGTAGAATCCACTTCTTCGCCTGAAGTGGCATCCTCCTTCCTCTAGTTTGTCGTTAGAGGTGTATCCATGGGTTTGTAACTATCCATGTGAAATATTACAGTATATAATTTTCATACTTTCCTTGAGAGACAAATATTTCCCCATCGCCTTGCCATACTTCCAATATGAAAGTAGTGCATGAGACTTATGTCCTTTATTTCAAATTCTTGTGCAAGGTCCTCCTTGCATGATCTAATCAGTTTTTCATCACCAGTTAAAATAAAATCATCAACATATAAGACAATAATCAAGAATTTACCTTCTACCAAGATATGATAGAGGTTTTCATCCACTTCACTTTTGGTGAAGCCCAAACTAGAAACATAATTATCAATCTTGATGTACCAAGCACGGGGTGCTTACTTGAGACCATAGAACACTCTCTTGAATATGCACACATGAAACTCTTGATCAAAAGTACCGAAGCCTTTTGGTTGCTCGATATACACCTCCTACTCAATAACTCCATTGAGAAATGTTGTTTTCACATCCATCTGGTGGATCTTCCACCCCATCTGTGCAACCAGATCAAGAATCTATTTAATGGATGAGTACCTTCCTACAACAGAAAAAATCCCTTCATATTCAATCCCCTCAACTTGAGAGTACCCCTTGGAAAAAAATATGGCCTTGTACTTTTCTATGCTTATGTTTGTTGCATGCTTTACCTTGAAGATCCATCTCTAACCCACAACCGATTTGTCTGTTGGTCTTGGGACCACTTCCCAAACATGGTTCTTTACAATGGATTTGTACTCCTCCACCATTTCATCAACCCATATAGGTTTCTCTACTTCTTCCTCGAAACAGGATGGCTCAGTGTCTACAAGCTCAGTCATTAGAGCCATGTATTCAATATACTAATTTTGTGACCTTCTCTGCCTACATTAATTTGGAGGAGCACCCACATTATCCCTCACATATTGCACAAGTCTCTTGACTTCCCTGGTCCTTTTCATGCCTTCTATGGATGGTTTTACTTGAGTGGTTTTCTCCACTCTCTGCTCCTCAATTTGTGGCTACTCCAAAACTTCCTGAGGCTCCTCATTTGGAGCTAAAAGCTCCTCTTCTATTGGGATATGAAGCTCCCTCTCAAGAGAGCACCACATCGTTTTATCTTCATCAAAACAACTATCATTTTGAGGGATGGAAAGTACACACAGTAGTTGTGGGGAATTTTTGTGTAACTCAAAAATAACCCCAATTATAATGTCCACTCTAGCTTCTTCCTTGATTCTTTGGAGACATGGGAGTAAACAGAGGCTCCGAAAATCACGAAGTGCGTCACATCCGTCTTTCTCGCCGAGAAAGCCTCCTCTAATGTAATCATGTCCAAAATCTAATGAGGACTCTGGTTCTACAAATAGATTGTTGTGTTTATTGCCTCTGCCCACAAATGCAGTGGTAGGCCTTGGTCATGCAACACCACCCTTGCTTCTCCCACAATGTTGTGGTTCTTTCTCTCAACCACCCCATTCTCCTGTGGGTTGTGGGGTACTTTCAACTCTCGTCGAATGTCTTCTTTTGAAAAGGAATTTTTAAATTCATTCGACATGCACTCCCCTCCATTATCGCTCTTGGGAGCCTTCACTTTCTTACATGTTTCTTTCTATACCAGTGCCATGAATTATACGAACTTGGAGAATGTATCATCCTTATTTCGCATGAATAATATCCAATACTTTCATGAGAAATCATGATTAAAAATGACAAAATATTTTACTTGGAAGTGGAAGACATCGAGAAAGGTCCACAAACATCAGAGTGGATCCTTTTTAGAATTGCACGTGATTTGTTATCCCTATCATGGAATGTGTATTTTGTGTACTTCCACAAAGTACATCATGTTGCTAGAGTGTTCCTTTTTGGAGGCTTGTGGTTATATGTTGCATGATCTTCAAAGCACCATGATGTAAATGGCCAAGTATATTATTCCAAATTTCACCGAGATCGTGACTTTGCACTTTCTCCGCTTTTCTGCTCAATGTAGCACAATCCTCCACATCTAGCTTGTACAGGTTATTCACAGGAACCTCGATCCGATTCACCTGTCCCGTGGCTATGTGTCTCACGAATTCCTTTCCTTTCCTGGAGATCACATCATAACCACAGTCTTCTAAAACTGCAACAAAGATGAGATTTTTCTTTAGGCCCGAAACGAACATGAAATCTGTGAGCCTGAGGGGGGAGCTCGACTCCCTATGAAAGGTGACTGTACCAACCCTGATCGCGCTATACCTTATGTCGTCCCCCATCTCAATGTGCATCTGCAAATATTTCTCCTCCAGGTCACTAAAAAAGTATCTACACCATGTCATGTGGAACAATGCACTTGAGTCCAAGTATCACACTCTCCCCATCACTGTGTTGGACATGCATGTAATTAGGGTAAATTCAAGCTCAAAATATGAAGCCAAAGCTTCAACTGCTGCTCCTCCTGAGGTCTTCTTGCTTGTCTTCTTGTGTGGAAACTTCGTGGCGTAGTGCCCAAATTCATGACAATGGAAACATTTAATTTTTGACAAATACTTCTTCTTTCCCCCTTGAATAGATTCTGGTTTGGATTGGGATTTCTTCCCTTTTCCCTTCTTTTCCTTTCCAACCAATGAAAAATTTTCTTCTTCCTCACCCTTGGATGAAGTCCCATCTCTAGTATTCCACTTTATTTCTTCCTGTACCAAATCAGACCATAAGCACTCCCAATTCAGTAGTTTTTCCTTCCCTTTCACCGAATCTTGATAGCTATGCCAACTCTTGGGAAGGCCCAGAAGGGCTAGGCTTACCAATTCATCTTTAGGGATAGTAACACCAACCCATCCTAGTTCATCACAACATTGTGTGAACCTTCTCAGATACTGCAATATAGTATATTTTTTCTGCATCTTGATACTTCAAATTTTATCCTTGAGTGCCAACTTCCCGTGGTCACTACTATTCTTGAACAATTCTAACAATGCTTTCCACATTGCGAACAAATTTTATTTTAAATGGAGATTTAAGACAATATGACCCTGTGGAAGTCCCCCTCCCTCGCCCCAATAGTATTCTCCTCACCTTGGCTACATATTTCTTCCACTATATAATGTCTTGGACATCAGTTGTTGGTGGTCTTAGAATATATGTCTTGAGATATTCAAGCAATTCATTGTCATCCAATACTGCCTCCATGTGGTCCTTCCATGCAACAAAATTTGAGGTGCCTTCCAAGGCATACTCTAGTCGTAGTCCATTGAAGGCCATCTTCTAGGCTCTGAAGAAATCCTGCTACACTCATCTTCAAATTCAAACCTCTGAGAAACAACTTTGAAGATCTTGCTCTAATGTGAATCATGCTTTGATACCATGTAGAAATTAGGTTGTATATTTGCAGCTGCTCATGAAGTTTTAATCAAAATCACAAGACACAAACCTACTATATTTCCTTGCAAAAATTATTTCACAATTTAGAACAAAAATATCTGGCATGCAAGAAGAAATAACACACATTCAACAAGTATTTTTATCTGGGGAAAGAAATCTGCTAAAAACCCCAATTATTTCTTGCATTAATCAAATGAATAGATATGTATTACAATTGCTTTTCTCAATTGAGCACACCCTGCAAGAGCATAACCCATCTCTCTTCTCATTGAAGGCCTCTGATCCAAACATATTCAATTTATGCCTTTGCTTGAGCTCCTATTTCCTTGTGCTTTTCCTTGAGGAATTATGCCCCTATTATTTAGGAAATTCCTCAAATTGAATTGCGCAATTCCTTAGGCTGATTATCTGACCGCGTGAAACACCTACACACTCAAGACTAGTCTACAACTGATGTTACACTGCCTTGGAATCTCCACCTAGCCTGGGGAACTCAAATTATATGCATGCACTCGCTATTTTGGTTTGATTGATTAGTTAAATAGATTATCACTGAGTTTGATTGAAGTCCCACTGCAAAACTTGACCCTCCACTAGTTGGAACTAGTTTAACTAAAAGAAACCTTAAATAACTAACCTTGATTGCTACAAATTAGTAATCACACATGCTTAACTGAACTCTAACTCCTCCAACTCAAATTTACTGAGTAAGCTGAGTGACACAAGCAATGTCACATAAGTTAATATGATCCAAGTTATTTGTTGATGTGGAAATTCGAATTTTATCAATTTAATCGAGGAAAAATCAAATTAAAAATTTCTTGCTACATTTTTTCAACAATCATGCAGGCTTTGCCCCAAGGGACATGATTATTTGCAGCCCTCTAGACAAGTATAAATAGAATAATGTTGGAGCTCATTTTGGACACAATTTGGAGTATATCATCTAGATTTGATAGAGAAAAAAGAGGGATGAAATCTAAGGAGGAAGGGGGTTTAACTTGGCTTCTAGAGAAAGGAAGGTTCATGGATATCTCATTTTATTTGATACTATAAGAAAATATTTAAGGGTTTTCCCCTTGAGGGGTTTTTCCTTGGCTTAGATCCTATATCTTGTGTTCTATTGTCTTATATGATCTTCATTTTTTTATGTTAATTTCTTGATGAAGAAAGATAACATAATAATAATAATGCTGACAATATTTACAAGTAATTATTATGTAATGGAAATATAAGATCAAATTGAAAAACCTCTTTATTTCCAACATGGTATTAGAGCTAGGTCTGGAATAGGAGGTTGAAAATCACATCCTATTGGAAACAGAATTACTTTCTGTGGTTTTTATATGAATTCTGGGAAAGAAAAAGGTGTAACTCTTCAATATAAAATCTATGGAAACCATAATCTAAAGATTCGATCCTATAATATTTAATATAGTCAAACCTATGAATGTAAAAGTTTGATGTTCTAAGTGGATTATTTAATATTTTGCACATATAAAATTGCAGTAATCATGCGAAGAAATATTTATATGGCTCTCGACAATGACAAAATGACACTCTATGAAAGGGTTCGTATAAAATTTGTATCACATTTCTCAGACTCGTATTGATCATAATGGCTTGATTTTGATCACAGTTTGTTTTATATTGAGGCCCACTCATTTATGACAAAGAATTCACATTACAATGAAGCCTAGGTAGCATTGTTATGGTGATAATATTTTATGTGGAATAGTAAAATGACATGCCTGCTTACATAACACTCGACAGGGACTCGCATATCACTCAATTTGGTTCATCGAATGGATTCATAGTGACATGCCCTAAACAATGACTCACAAATCAATGATTCACTATACATATGCGATGCACTGGTATATTCATAACATTATAAAAATCGCATTACTCGCATCACATTCATGTAAACTCAAACCCTGTGGCTCGGTTGATTTCTATGGAACAGAATTTCTATCTGGGACTCAATATAATTATAGTGGTGTTGAACCTCAGAATTACCTTCTCTTTGACAGTTTTTCTTACCTCTATCCCTCACTTTATCATAAGATCACAGACCCCAATCAATGATAAATGATAGGTTTTGTCTTAAGGATTCATTAAAATTATTTCCATATTATATTTTCATGTTCTTATTATTTGGATAGATTTTTGCAATTTAGCTACAAAACACAGCCTATTCTGCAGCTAACTGTGGATTCCGTAGCTACTCTCATGATCTGGCAGGTTCCAGGTGTCAAATGAAGAATTGGGCCACATGGGCATTTCTAGAATCATCTCCACATGGATTCTATCCTATTCACTCAGTCCAAATTAACAGAAAAGTGGGCCTAAGATCATGGTCAGAGGTGTGGTCAAAGCACATTATCCAAAAGCAACAGGACTCTTGATTTTCTCTATCGTATAAAATAAAGAGCCTAACAGTCCTATTGCAAGTCTAAATCGAATTAGCCACTTGTAGCAAGTTTATCTCACAAATAGTTATGTTATTTTCCTTTAAATATCAGTTGTAAAAGGCTGAGAAGACAGTTCAGAAATTAAGTGTTAATTTTAAGCTTTTTCTTGATACTCTATATTCAGACTTCAGTTTATCATAATACAAAGTTCGTGTTGCCAATGATTTTTTAAGTGCGTCCTTAACCAGCTAGCAGTTCAGCCGAATCAGTTGCAGAGGGCCCCTGCACTGGAGGAGGTTTTTCATTTGTTGTTTTTAGTTCAATTTCCATTTCTCTGTTTTTAAAAAATTTGTTTTCTAATTAGGTTAATGTTTCATTCCAGTTTTTTATCAATACCATAACATTAAATCACAATCGTGCATCCTTGTTCTTCTAAGATATTTTGTGAGGATATATAACTCTATTTTCAAATCGAATTAAGATTGAAGTAATAAGAATACACAGTTGCCTAGTTTCCTTACTGTTTTGTCATTCATTTTCTTAGAACGGAATTTTCAATTAACTGTGTCAATGGATGTTTTCAAAATCCATTTCAATATGATGATCCTAAACTAAATGGTTGAATATATAATTCATACAGTGATTGAATTTACTCTGCACATTGTTATTTGCTTTTTAAGAACTTAAAAACTAAGGCATAATTGACTTCTCACATAGCATCTCAAGAGGGTAATACTTCACATTGAATGTTGTAGAAAAGTCAAATATACATTAGTTGTTTATAGTGAGTTTTACATGCTTTCACATTTTTCTTTCAGATCCTCACTTAATTGCATCACTGATATTCATAAAAGTCACTCTAAAAGAGACTGATTTAATCACGTTTCAAGACTGAATGGTTGAATGTTTAATGAGTGCAATTACTGAGTTACCTTTTGCATACTTGGTTTTCTAGATCATTAGGTATAATTGGTTACTTAACACTATCTCAAGAAGATCACACTTCATAAATGAATGTTGGAGTAACTAAATATACATTACATGTTTTCTTTACATCCTTTTCTTACTATTCTAGGACATTAGAATTTAAAGTACAGATAGTTACTTAACATCATCTCAAGAAGGTCATACCTCATAATTGAATGATGAAGTAACCAGAAGTACATTAGTTTTTTTCATTTTCTGATTTTACTTAAGATAAACACTGCAATTTCAATCCTAGTTTTAGAATTAAATCCATGGAATAGGACTAATGATAAGATAAGATAGAGGGGTGATGGAGGAAACCCTAGGATTCGGTGGCGGCCCTGTGCGTAGCGTAGCCATGGTGGCTTATGAACCTTTGTGATACCTACAACCTTGACTTCTGCGATACCTGCAACCCCGACCGCCATGATATCTGCAACCTGTGGCTTTTTGTTATTCTTTACTGCTCGCTGCTGGACCTCGACGTCGGCTTTTAGATTCTGCCTTCCTCCACTGATGATTTCGCATCATTCTTCGACAGAGCTTGGGTCCTTCTAACCCACTGGGTTATTGTAGAATGACACTGACACTGCTCAGACCTCCATTGTGATAATAGTTGTTGGGCACCGAGAACTCTACCCCTTGCAACAATTTGGGATCAGTTGGTCATTTCAATAACGATTTCTTGTCTTGGAGTTTGCTATGGAAGGGGCCCAGGATTAACAGCTTGTGGACTATTTGAAGGACCCATATGTCGATGTGAACATCTGGACCCTCTCGAATCGTTTCTCCTCGGGTATGCATGTTTCTCTCCCTGCATCTTCTCCTATTTGTCTTGCTCATGTTGGCTCTTTTACCTCTGTTCCCTCCCCTCTCTCCTTCCCTGAGCCAAACACTTTTATAGTCTCGGAACTCTCTCCCTCCTCACCAACTATTCTCTCGGTTGCTGACCTGGACCTCATCTCCTCACCGGAGCTCTGACCCCTGTCCCCTGCATCCCTTGCCTTTCTCTCTCAGACCCTCACCTACTCCCCTCCGACTCTCTCTTTTACCTTGGCCTCTCAACACCTCCCGGTTACCCCACTCCCCCCATCCTCTCTTCCCCCGCCCTATGCCCCCCTTCCCTCCTCCCTCATTCCCCCATCTAACTCTATCTCACCCACGGCTCGACAACCCTCTAGTTTTTTCACCATCCCCTTGCCGGACTCCACACCACACCCCTCTATTTCTCCCCCCTCCCCTCCGCCTACTGCTTCATCTTTTCTCCCTCCCCATGCCCCCCATCGCACGAAGTGCGTCAAAGCCAATAAGCGTGCAAATTTTCTCATGCTTGGAGCAGGTGTTCAGATGGTCGATATTATGGGCACCGTTGACATGGTTGTTGTTGGTCGGGTCCATGGCCGGAACTATGGGGTTAAGTGTTTGAAACTATGGACGCAAGATATTTGGGATGATATTATATAAGAACTACCCACCATTCACACATTGACCAAGGGTTTATTTGCGCTCTGATTCTCCTTTAGAGAACCCATGGACCTTATATTATCGCAGTTATGGCACATTGAGATGGCACCTGTACTGCTTAAAATATGGAACCCATTATTCGACCCTAGTCGTGAACCGCTGGGATCTGGCCTTATCTGGGTTCGTCTACCAGGGCTATCACTTAACTTATGAACTGAATAGATTTTCAAGGAAATTAGTAATCTTCTAGGCACCTATTTGGACCATGATCGCTCCTTCATCGACTCTAGCAAAATGGCTTTTGCCCGCATTCTGATTCATCTTGACACAAGGGAAGGTCTAGAGGAAGCCATTAATATACAATGTTGCAACTCCACCAGGGATTAGATCTTAGACTATGGAGGGGTGCCATTTTGTTGTCATCATTGTCAAAAATTTGGACATGTCTTCAAGGATTGTCCATTAACGAGTCTAACGTTGGTTTCTCGTACTTTCAGTGGTAGGCATCCTATCACTCCTGTATCGATCTCATTGCAGAGACAGTCTTCGCACTCTAGATACACCGTCTCACTTGACACATCCTCGATGGAGGATCCCTCTGATGCAGCAGTTTCTCCCACCAAAGTTACTCGCTCCATGTCTGCCGCTACAGCTATTGGACTCCCTCTGGTTGCCGGTACTTCCTCTTCTCCTCCTTTTACTTTTTTATCATTTCTATCTATGGAATCTGTTCTTTGTTCGGAGCTGTCACAGGTTGGCTTTTACTCCCCTCCTATTTGTTGTCCCCCTTCGTCATCTCCTCTTCAATTTCCCCCCACTCCCCCCTCCTTACCTATTCTGCCCCTCTGCATCTAAATCGGACCTCCCTCCCTCACTTACTGAACCCCTCCCTTCCTTCCCCATACTTTCACCCTCTGTACCTTGATCCTCCCATGTGATGGAACCCTCTGAATCCTCTTCCACACATTCATATAATCTACATCCCAGTGTATACACTCATTCTGGTTTTGGTACTCTTAATGGACCATCCTACCCCCTATAGAAGTCCTCCCAGGGTCGACAATCGCATATCTCGAAAGCTATACATCTAGCCGGTATTGAAGTTTCCTATGGCACACAACTCTCAATCGATGGGATTTTTAGAGTGAGACAGTCCCCCATCCTAGTTTCCCAATGATCTGTCTTTCCTTCAACTGTCGAGGGTTGGCTAGCCATGTGAAGCGACTTGCGCTTCGTTGTATTTTTTCTTCTTCATCTGCCGATATCATTATGCTTCAGGAAACTCATGGATTAGTGGATTTGGTTATTCAAGCACTTACCCCTATTCTACCTGGCTGGACCATTCATGTTGTTGATGCCAGTGGGCGATCGGGTGGTCTGGCCCTCTGTATAAACCCCCTTCATATCAATTTTATTAATGTATGGGGCAGGGAAAATGCTCTAGGGATGGATGTCTTCTCGGAAGCCCTTGGATTGCATTTTTTCATCATCAATGTCTATGGCCCCTACTCTAACAGGAAAAAATATTGGGACTCACTCATGAACTCATCCATTTTTCATCCTGACAACATCATCTTGGTTGGGGACCTGAATTTCTCTCTCGGGATCTCTGAATCACGGGGGCCAAATGCACAAGCGAACACACTCTCTGACTACTTCAGACACCTGCTCTCATCATATCACCTGGTGGATCCCCTCATAACCTCCCCCTCTCCATCTTGGTGCAACACACGCACTGGGGATGATCTGGTGGCTCGTCGGCTCGATCGTTTTCTTATCAAAGAAGGGTTAATTCAGAATCTTGGCTCTTTTAGGCAGTGGATTGGCTCTGGGGAAATCTCTGACCATTCTCCAAACTTCTTTGAAATTACTGGGGATTTCAAGAAGCCCCCCCCCCCCCCCGCGCCCCTATAAGTTATACTCGGTATGGTTACAAGATCCTGACTATATCAATTTAGTGAACACCCAGTGGACACTCCCTCCACCTCCACATTTGCATTCGCCATCCTCCGTTTTTTCTCACAGACTACTCACTATTAAGAAGGAGTCCATTATCTGGGCTAAGCACAAGAAGATATTGGAGGACAGTGAACTCAATAACATTGAACAGAACATTCATAGATTGGAATCCTATTTCGGGGGAGGTTTTTCTACTGAAGAAGAGAATTCTCAGCTTATTTCACTAGAATCTACATGTTTAAAATTCCTACAAGCAAGGAATGAGGTGTGGAGACTCAAAAGTCGTGCTACCTGGATCAAATCAGGGGACAAAAATTCTAAATTCTTTCATCATTATGCTAATGTTAGAAAGGCTATTAACACCATTTTGGATCTCGATAATGAGGATGGATCAAAATCCTCTACCTTCTCTCAACTTGCACAGAAAGGTATCAATCATTTCCAAGAGGCACCTCTACAACCCTCTTTGGAAGAAATCATAAAGGTGGCCACCCTATTTCCCATATATATAGGTGTTGGAGCAGAGGAGGACCTATTGCAACCTATTTCTAGCCTTGAACTTGAATATGTCCTCAAGTAGTTCAAAAATGACAAAAGCCTTGGGCCTGATGGTTGGGCGGTGGAATTTTATCTGGCCTTCTTTGATCTTCTGAGTTGTGATCTTCTAGAGGTGGTGGAAGAAACTCATCAATCTGGGCGCATCTATGAGGCCTTCAATGCTACTTTTATAGCCCTTATCCATAAATCTGATCACCCCTCTTCTTTCAAATATTTTCGACCAATTTATTTATGTAACTGCATCTACAAGATTATGGACAAGATACTTGCCAACAGGTTGAAACCTATTTTATCTACTCACATATATCCTGAACAATTTTCTTTTCTTGAAAGCAGACAGATCCATGATGCAATTGGCATTGAGCAAGAAAGCCTACATTCTATGCATACTAAGTGCATTAAAGGGATGATTCTCAAAATAGACTTGGCAAAATAATTTGATCAAGTGAGCTGGCTCTACATTCGCATGTTGCTCACTCACCTGGGCTTCCCCTTACAAACTATCAATTGGATCACGTGCTGCATCACCATTGTTTCATTTAGTATTCTTATTAATGTGGCAGCAACCAATTTCTTTCATGCAGAGCAGGGACTTCATCAAGGGTGCCCCTTATCTCCCCTACTATTTCTACTGGTTATGGAGGGCCTTAGTATATGTATTATTGAAGATATCTCTAAAGGCAGATTGAAAGGTATCAAACTATCAGACAATTGTGTGCTCACTCACCTCTTATTCATGGATGACATTATACTTTTTCTTAATGGGACTCTTTGTGACTCCTCTGTGATCCGAGCTATTCTGCATCTATTTTTTACAGCCACAGGTATGCAGTGTAACAATAACAAATCTACTTTGACTTGTCATGGATGCACTCCTCATGAAATACACTTTGCTTAGCAGATATTTCCCTTTAATATTACCAGATTTTAGGATGGTTTGAAGTATCTAGGCATTTTTCTCAAACTTGTAAACTACAAAATTGTTGATTGGAATTGGCTCTTTACTAAAATAGAAAATTGTTTAAACAACTTGTGCCATCGTTGGCTTTCTAGAGCTGGAAGGTTGAATCTGATCAAATCTGTGCTCGAGGCCATTCTTGTATATTGGATGTCACTGGCCTAGATCCCTAAAGGAATACTTCACAAAATCCAGAAATGCAAGCGTTTCTTCTGGCTGGGTGAAAAAGAGGGACACAACTTTGCCAGGACTAATTGGCCCCGTATTGCATTACCCAAGAGGTGGGGTGGATGGATCGGGAATGAAGGACTTGCCGACATTCGCGCTTGCATTAGTTGCGAAGCTAGGTTGGATGATCCTCACGGGTAACAACCTTTGGACCAGGGTGACTATACAAAAATACATCCATCCGCTTACCCCCATTGAATGGATTCAATCACCTCTAGTGCACCACCCTAGCTTCTCTACTATATGGCGTGCTATCACAACATTGATCAAATTTATCAAGGATGACCTGACCTGGAAAATTGGAAATGGTCACAAGATTCATATCGGCCTCGATCCATGGGTGGGATGTGGAAATTCACATCTCCTTCCGCAAGCACTTATTGGATTCCTCAATCAAGCTGGTTACCTAACACTCAATTAAATTGAAAATGAGGAGTGATCTACACTCTTCTCGCAAGGTTGGCTTGATCATCTGGATTTACGGATTCACCCTTAGTGGACTGAGAATTGGACAGCTTACTTGGAAGCCCTGCGAGAGACCCGTGTTAGATTGAGGGATCGTGAGGATGAAATTATCTAGAACATATCTAAGCAAGGCTTGTATACACCCAAAGAGGGGTACTCTCATATATATCGGGATAACAGACTTGAACCTCTCATTCCATGGTGGCGCAACCTCTGGAAACTCAAAGGACCTGCCAAAGCAAGACTACTCATGTGGTGTATCCTCACCGATAAAATTCCTATCAGAGCCAATTTACAGAAAAGAAATTTCTCTGGTCCGCACAGATATGCTCTTTGCAAAGAGGTGGCTGAAGATACACAGCATCTATTTCTCCATTTTCTTGTTTCCCTTAAACTCCGGTCGATCATACTCTCCTCAATCCATCCTAATCATCGTTGGGCAGGACCCTCCCTCACTGAAGCTTGGGATCATTGGTGGCATGAGATCTCTCCCCACAAACTTAGGAATTTACCTATCCTTATCTATTGGAACATATGGATGGCCTGCAATCGAGCCATCTTTCATGACGTCCCACATCACTGGCCCTCATCTATTGCCCACATCCTCTCCATCTATCACTTTATTCCTGATGATCCACCTCCCCCACTTCCCCCTGTCATCTCCTCTAAGATAATTGATCACTCCCTCCCATGGGCATTTTTTGATGGATCTGCACAGTCTCATGGTTGTGGTGGTGGGTTTATTCTTCATCACTCGCCTCAAAATTATTATAAATTCAAGATTGGACTTGGACGTGGCACAAACAATTTTGCAGAACTATCTTGTCTCTTGTACCTCCTGCAATTTTCCATCACTAAAAATATACATGCTTTACAAATATTCGGTGATTACAAGATTTTCATTGACTGGTTTACTGATCTGTTGACATGTCACACACACACACACACACACTACAGAATATCTTGGTTGAAACTCTACTTCTCAAAGCCCATTTTGATCCTATTTCATTTCGGCACATTTTCAGGGAGAGGAACACAATTTCCGACCTCCTTTCCAAGGAGGTGACGCACCTATTGACTGCGCACATGGAGGTGAAGACGCAGAACGGGCATGCATCTATCAGTATTTCCATAGACCTTTTTCTCTTGCACACTGGAGGGGGGATGGCCCCCAATAGAGACTACTGCTGATTTTTATTTACATTTTTTATTATAGTATTTGTATAGATATCCATCAGACTTCATGTGGAAAAGCTATTTTTATTTACAGTATGTATATAAGGGACACATAGCGGATGTATCTATATTTTCTGGATTCTCATATTTGTCTATATGGCAACTATAAGTTGATCTGCATATGCACTCGCATATACAACATGTAACTTTTATTTACATTAATAAAAGCTATGATTTTTCTTGTGGAAAAATATAAGATAAAATAGATGCTCTGTTTTCCAAATTAGGTCCTAACTAGCCAATAGTTTTTGGTTTATTTTTATGAAAATCAGACTAACTTTGGAACACTTCCTTTTCTTCCTTCTTAAAATTCATTAGATTCATTTAAATCTTTTCATAGTTTTAGATTAAACATTCTTAGACATCAAAGAACAAAAACCCCCCAAAACAACATAAAATACAAAACAACGAAGTAAGAAATAGGTTAACTAAGCACACACAGTGCACCACACTTCATCAATTTACAAACCTCGGTTGATAATTAAGGAAAGAAATTTAAGACATTAAATTGACTAAACAAGTGGCTTGTTTCAAAACTCAGCAGGATAGTGAATGATGGGGACTGACATCGCCGAATTTCACTTCGTAGAATTTACATAGTAACTAACGATACTGCGATGCCTCTTTCAGATAGCTCACACTCGCAATTCAGACGCTCATATTCGAATAAATTGAATGCTTGGAAGGTTGCATTGACATAATTAACCTCATTTGATATTGATCTATTTAGACAATGGAGTGACAGGTCACAGTTGTCGGATAATCAAAATACTTTTGGATTGGTTTCTTCGAATATCTCATATGACACGGAGGAAGGACCAAAAAAAAAAATTTCATTATTGTTTTTTGGTATATCAATCTACACGGAGTACAGTTCCAATAAACACAACAACAAAGGCTTGTGGAATGACTGAAGGGCCAAGCTAAGTGAATTGATTGTAGTATCGAGGAAACCACTCTGGGTAAAATTAAATCATGATATTTTGAAAGAAGCAGTCAAATGATGGAATGAGTGTGTAGTAGAAGAGAAGGGTCTAAAGGGCTCACCCGATGGAACATCAAAGTGACTTGATAAATGAACATATGATAAGGTTCTAGTGGTGACTCGAGTACATGCATGGACTTAGTTTTGTCCCTTTGCAAGGTTGGGTAAATCCAAACAAATTTTCACCCTTGCGAAAACTTGGTGCGATACAAGAAAGGAACACACATGGTGAAAGTAAATTTTGCAGGTACATAAAGAAATGTTGATCTTATGCCTTGAAAATGATTATACTTAATGGTAAGAGGGAGCCCTTCAAGAGAAAGCCCTATAAGGTTTGTGAAATAAGTAACTCAAGATATGTATAAAGATAGGTCTACATCATATAAGAAGGTATGATCTTTTTGTCTTTAAAATTTCTTTACATTAATGACTATCATGCCTAAGGTTTTTTTATAGAATAATATATATTCCTATATTGTTAGGGTGATTAATCCATGTATTAAATCAAACCTTGTAATAATTATCTTTTTCTATTTGTTCACTTTGATAAAACCCTATCCTTTTAGGGTTTGCGGCAAAACCATTGTATAAATTGATATAAGATCCTAGGGCATGAACAATGAAACCAATGACATGGTTTAGTGTTGGATATATAAGGTTTATTATTAAATTTTTTATGATGACATCTAATGTTTGTGACAAAACCATAGAAAATATTGTTATAAGAATCTAGGGCATGACAGTGAAACCCTAGCTTATTGCTTCCGCTATAGTTGTGATCCTAAATAAGTCTAGGTTTAGAATATCTAAATTTTAATCTCATTAGAGGAAATTTAAGCCTAAAAGTGGCCTCCTAAGGAAAAATAATAAAATAAGAGTTGTAAATTTTGGAGGGAAAAGAAAAAAACTACTTTTAATTGTATTTTTAGGTTATCTCCTTATAGGTTTACTCAAATTTCAAGTTTATACACTCATTAGATTTGAAATTAAATTCCCACATCCAATGAGTACCCATTATGTATACTTTTGAGAAGACCCACCTTGATTAAAATTGCAGATACATTAAAAAAATGTGTTGAAACACGTTTTTTTAATGTATCTTCAATTTTTATCAATGTGGGTCTTCTCAAAAGTATGCATAATGGGTACTCATTGGAAGTGGAATTTAATTATGCATCCAACAAGTGTCTACACTTGAAATTTGAGTAAACCTATAAGGAGATAAGCCAAAAACACAATTTTAAAAAGTATTTTTTCTTTTTTTCCCTCCAAAATATTTACATGTATCTCTTTTTAAATTTAAAGAATTTTGATTAGTTTACATATTTTGACTTGGAAATTACATGAAAAATCCATGGGCACTTTTAGACTGGAATTTGCTCTAATGTATTCAAAGTTTTGATAACCCTAGATGTTCTCCATGTGGTAAATTAATATTCATGCTCTTGAACATATATATTCATGCTTTCTTGTACTTGTTGAAGATATGTGCAGGTACACGGTATTTAAAGAGGTTGTAAAGATGTAAGACTAATTGTTGATGACTTCATTATGATACTTGGTAATGACTTTGATGACCATGATGGAAAGAGGGAGTTGTGAAAACCCTGATGACATTTTAGTGTACATTGATGTTTGATACTTACCTTGTTACCATATGAAGGAACGAAGTTTTGGAAGGTCAATGTTCTCTGATGACATGATGTGCAAAAGAAAGAGCTTGTGAAGCTGAAAAGTTGTTAATGAACTTATCTCCCTATGTTAAGGGGAGCTTCAATCAACGAAATTGTATATCCTCCACAGTTGAAAAGAAAGCGATGTATAGAAAATACTATGAGGAAAGAATAACATCGTAGAATGGCTAAAGCACTGCAGATGGTCACCCTTATTTGATGAAGTTGTGAAAAAAAGACTCGGTTTTTTTTTAGAAGTGTTGAAGCGAAGTAGGCACTGTTGAAGAAGTCGAAGAAGGAATATTCTATCAAAATTTGTTTGATATTCTAATTAAATAAGCAACATCAGAATGGTTGAATACCCCATCAATTGTACTAGCATATTAATAATAAGAACTAATATATTAGAATTGATTAGGGTCGTGAGGCTATAGTATGTTCAAATGGATGAATAAGTAGCTCATGTGTTGATCTCTCACTGAAAAGTTTGTATATTTTAGAAGCATGATTGGATTGGTGTATATATTTGATTTGGTTGAGAGGGAGAGATGAGTACTATAAATTGCCCGCATGATGGTATGTGGGAGGACCTATTTGCCTGGTTGGTGTCGAGATCTCAATTATAATTTGACCTTGATGATGTCTAGATCTCGGTGTGGGAGGGTATCTTGGTCATGTGGAACTCCATTGTTGTGTTTGACCTTGATGATACTTGGATCCCTGAGGGTTGGTGTATTGGCATGAAGGCCTAGATGATATCTATATCCAGTTGGATTAATACCAAGGTTTTACCCTTATGGTACCTCTAGTGGAAGGTTTCCTTGATGACACCTTAGTCCTTGTTAGTGTCTTAGATCCTTGTATTAGTGTCTTGGAAATAACACTTGGATCCTTGAGTTGATGGATCCTTGAAATAGTGTCATTGACACTTGGATCTTTGATGTGTTGGATACCTTGCGAGTTTTGGTATCCCTAGCATTGTGTATTTTGTTGTACTCTTCTTGGAACATTTCAAATTGAGGTTTTCCTTGTTTTAGTTGAGCAAATTATGAATACCTCCATAGTTAAGAGGTGGTGTTGAAATATGTAACTAGTTTTGGTCTTTGTAATGGTTCAAGTATTCTTTATATTTTATATTTAACATAAAATAAAAAGTAGATAGAAAAATATTATTATGGGGGTCCTTCTAGGTCAAGCATGTTCTTCATGATTATAGGTTTTTGAGTCAAAGTGTCAAAGTCCTATTTATTGTAAAATAAAAAGGAAAGGAATTTTCAAATATGCATTTTGGGAAAATATTCCTTCTAGAAGTCAATTCAGCCCTGCCTATCATGTAGGCTCTGCCCCAAAGGACAGGATTTTTCGCACCCCTATAAATAAGTATAAATAGAAGAAATTTGGAGCTCATTTTGGACACACAATTTGGAGTATCTGATCTGAAATTTCACAGAAAAAAAAAGGGATGGAATCTAAGGAGGATGGTTTGACTTGGCTTATAGAGAAAGGAAGGTTCATGGATATCTCATTTCATTTTATTCTATAAGAAGATATTTTATGGGTTTTCCCCTTGGAGAGGTTTTGTCCTGGCTTGGATCCTATATCTTGTGTTCTACTGTCTTTTGTGATCTTCCTTTTTTTTATGGTAACTGTTTGGTGAAGAAAGATAACATAATAATAATAATGACAAGATTCACAATTAATTATCATGTAATGGAAATCTAAGATAAAATTGAAAAACCTTCTAATTTCCAATATTGCTTAAGGGATTGAACATAGTTTCCAATAAAATGAGAAGTATTTCCTCAAAATGAGAAATCTATCCAAAAAAACCCAAAAAAACACGAAAAAATAACCCAAAAATGAAAAGTGTTGATGTTGCATCAACATTTTTAATAATTACAGTAAAAACCAAATAAAAAGATGAAGAAACACCTTTAACATGAAAAGTTTTGATGCTAGAACAACATTTTTTTCACATTTTTTAGCAAAGGAGTTAAAGATAAAATATCAGGACTCTTAAAAACCTTAAAATTCCAATAATTTTTGGGCATGAAGTTAAAGATAGAATATCACATCTCTAAAAAGCCTTAAAATTATAATGATTTTCATCCATGCCATTAAAATAAAATATCTTGACTCTAAAAAACCCTAAAATTCTAACCATTTTCAACCATATCATTAAAGATAAAATATAACAACTTAAAAAAACCTTAAAATTTTGACAATTTTTCAACCATAGAATTAGAAACCTAAATTTTTCAACATATTTCAATCATGGCATTATAAACAAATTATATGACTAAAAAAACCCTTAAAAATGAACATTTAAATTAAAGCCTTCATTATTCCACTAGTAATGCTTATTTTAAAAACTATAATTATAACTCTTTTCAAATCTTAGCCTAAGACATCTTATCCCATTTCAACAAAACCTTAAAATTCAACCATCACAACAAAGTATTCCCTTTTAATGGGGCATTAAAATTGAAACATTTTTTTTAACTATGGTATATCAAATGATAACAATAAATAATATCATGACAATATAACAATATAATTTAAAAAATCAACATTAAATTCTAATATTTTTTTTACTTCTAACCAAAATATCAACACAAGTAGATTGAATGAAACATAAATTAATTTTCTATGTTATTGTTGCATTGTGGAAATGAATTCTTCATAATTAAAAAATATACTCAAACAAACATAGAAATGACTCATAACTT
This sequence comes from Pinus albicaulis, assembly GCA_034641835.2. Taxonomy (NCBI): domain Eukaryota; kingdom Viridiplantae; phylum Streptophyta; class Pinopsida; order Pinales; family Pinaceae; genus Pinus; species Pinus albicaulis. Next base: position 319,910,683 of record CM076580.1, on the reverse strand, counting down.
CATATAAGATCATATGGAAGTTAAAATATTTATTTCAAGTTACCATGCAAACATCATTTACATAAAATGTCTTAAACAATTATTCAAAATCAATCATAGGTTCGGCACACCATCAAAATCTACAACATTTTCATATGAATGACTAGATGTGGATAAAGATGACCCATATTCTTCTCTTTCATCAACTAATGCCCCATATGAATCAACATGCATGGCCACCATTTCAGGTTTCAAAAGTCTTCTAGGTCTATGATTGGGTTCAACAAACTTTCATCTTAACATCATTTCTTCTAGTAGCAACCTCTTCATATTCTCTAGTTCCTCTCTTTGTTAAATAGAATTCATTAAAAAGTATGTCAACATCCTCCAATTTTAATAGGCTTGTGCGGCTACGATTTATATTTGTACCCTTTCTTTTTCTCTTTCTGCCAATTTGTTTATCAACTACCATCTTTGGCTTGTACACACCATTGAATGGGTGTGTATTTGTGGCATACCAATGTACTTCAATAGTTTTAACACCTTCATTTTATTTAATTACCTTTGTAACCTTGGCAACCCATAATGGATAGCCATGTGGATCTCCATCTGCTAAAACTACAATCATGCAACTCTCCTTAACATTCTGCATAAAACCCCTATAAAGGTCTTCCATGGCTTCACATTGTGCACATGATCTTATATAACCAATATACATTTCTCTTTCCTCTACCAATGAAGAATTAATAATACTTTGAGATTGTTGTTGTTCAACAACATTTCTTTCCTCATGTTCATTTGGAATATTTTGTGGCCAAATAAATGGAGCCTTCAAATGCATATCTTAATTTCTTGATCTTGAAATGATATCAACAAATGATATCCTAAAATTTTGATATAGTGATATTGTTGATGATTTGTGAGGCTCTAAAAATCATAAAACATATCAACAATCTCAACGGACATGGAGGGATAGAAGTTGACAGAAGTTGGATCCCCTTGCTCACACAGTGCCACATGCCTAATAACTAATCCTCCTCCTTCTCTCTTTTCTTTCTCTACCCATCCTCTCCTTAAATTAATAACATCAACTAACAACTTATAGAAAATTTTAATATACATATTAATAAAAACATTAATAATATTAATATGATATTAATAATATTAAAAACATTAATAATAGTTAATTTTAATATTATTAATATATTATTTATCATATTAATATGATATTAATAATATTAAATATTAACTATTAAATATAACTATGATATTGTTAATATAACTATGAACTATCATTTACATATCTTAGGTCAAATTTTATATTTGACGCGCCTTAATAATTAACAAGAAAATAAAAATTGCTTAGTTATATCTTTAGCAATTAAATATCTAGAATTTTAAATATTAATTAAAATATAAATATAAATTTATAAAAAAAAAAATGATTTCATTCGTCTCCATCAACATTCCTTTAAATAATCATTTAATTTCCATAATATATAACATTTCCGCTTTCAGTCTAACATTAACCAATATCGTAGATCCTCCATATTATTTTTGAATTTGACCTCATATTGTTGGTTATTTCTTTGAGCTCTCTCTCATGTATTTATATAATCATTTATCCAACTTCTTCTCGACTTTAGTCATGAAGATGGAATTGATTTAGACTCGAAACACCGACAACCATATGAACAATATGTCTCCTATGACACCACAACATCAAAAATATTCAAACCTTTTTTTTTTTAATTGTTTTTTTTTTTTTTGAAGATTTTTTTCATAATATCATACTTTAGGGGGGAATCACTCAAAAATGTCACTTTTTCAAGATTTTTATAGGGAAAAATACCAAAAAAAAACTCATATCTATAGAATTTTTAGGAGAAAAAAAGAGAAAATTAATATTTTTTAGAGCTTTGAAATCGAAAAAAAAAAAAGAGTTCAATTTTATTTTATTTTGAAAAAAATCAAAATTTTAATTTTTTTTTGTATTCATTCCTAGGGGTAGCTCAATTCATTAATTTGAAATTTACGAAATCGTTGAAACAATGCAAACCCATATTCAAATCCCCTAGTCAAACTCGACCTGATTAGAAGGTAAAAATCAGCCAAAAATAGTCCAGTCAAACTTGATCAAAGGAGAGAAAATTGTTGTAATTTTCTGCGTTCAACCTGCAATTTGGTTTGTGGTCAAATTGCTAAGAAAACCTCGGTTTTTGTGCCAAAAGTTGTTTCCTTATGAGACATACATTTCCCCAAAAGGTTGAAGTCAAATGATGCCTGGAAGGTCTCAGTCAACGTTGGTCAACACTAGTCAACAATCTGAAATTTCTGCAAATTCGGTTCTATGATTTAGCCCATAAATTTTGATATGAATGGAATGTGGCATCCACCCATGGTATTCATCCATCCGCTTTATTTATCTTCCAATGGTACTGTAACTGGAATCTATCCATGGTATTGTAGGCGCCATCTACCCATCGTATTCATTCATCCATGGTATTTACCTACACATGGAATTTACTCGTGGTATTGTAACTAAAAAATGCTATAAGTAACAAATCGCATTTTGTAAAAGGACATATTGTCCATTTTTTAATGAAAAGTTTCTTTGTGGTTTTACTGTGTATTCTCTCATTTTGTTGGAATTTAATTATTTGAGATCTTGGGGGCCTCCCCCCAAGATCCATTTCAACTTTTTAGATCTTGGGGGTCCCCCCAACCCCTAAGATCTGGAGTAGTGGTATCAGATTCAGGTTACTACTACATGGGAATGAGGGTTTGAAACATATTTCAGTTTTAATGTTTTGCAGTAATCTTCATAAAACTACATGCAAGTGTCACGACCTCCGCAGATCATATTAGAGAGTGAAAAATATCTCATTTGAAAGTATTTTTTATTATCTCCAATGGGTTTTTTACGTAATTTTATTTCGTTTCACAGTTTGAGAGATATGAGAAATTTGAGTTACACATCTCTGGAACATTGCGTTGTCCTGCATCCTATGAGTTTGAGGAATCATTTTCTCACCTTACAAGTTATCAAATTTCAAGTTTCTTATATCAATGGAAAGATCTATTCAATACCTCAAGTGGGTCTTTTACGGAATTTGATTTCTTCACTTGTGGAAGAATTTATCAGGATAGTTGCAGCAAGAGGTCTATAATTTGAAAGAAGCCTTTACATCTCATTGGATAGATGAATCTACCAGACAAGCCACCATCATGATTATGGGTCAACCACAAACACAAGGTTATGGGTCAACCACATAAAACCCTTGTCATCGGAGTCCATTTGCTATGACGCACATTGTTAGCATCACAATTGGTCATAAGAATTACAGGGTATCTCTATCATCGGATCTTCGTTGTCATGGTTATGGGTCATCCACAAACCCATAGTTCATTGAAGTCCATTTGCTAGGCAGCACACTGTCAATATCACAGTTGGTCACAAGCATTACAGGGTATCTATATCATCGGATCTTCGTTCATCATGGTTATGGGTTAACCACACAAAACTTTTCTTTTCAGTGGCTCTTCATATTCAACAAAGGCTTCTCAGGAAGGAACTTCACACAATGGGGACCATTTCTTCTTGAAAGAGGAATGATCTGAATGGAATGTGGCATCCACCCATGGTATTCATCCCTCTGTTTTATTTATCTACTAATGGTATTCATTCACCCATGGTATTGTAGGTGACATCTACCCATGGTATTCATTCATCCATGGTATTTACCTACCCATGGAATTTACACATGGTATTGTAACTAAAAAAAATTGTAAGTAACAAGTCGCATTTTTTAAAAGGACAGATTGTCCACCACAATGTAGTTTTTACAGTTATTTTCTCTTTTAATGAAAACTTTCTTTGTGGTTTTATTTATTGCATATTCTCTCATTTTGTTGGAATTTAAATATTTCAAATCTTGGGGGGGCTCCCCCCTAAGATCCATTTCAACTTTTTAGATCTGGGGGTCCCCCGCCCCCCCAAGATCTAGATCAAATATTCAGTTTTTGTCCCTAGCTATACAACTTACAAAAATCGAACTTTTCCACCCAAAATTGAATTCAAACTTGGTCTAGAACACCTCAGTCAACGCTCATCAAACTGTCCCTGAACTCTAAAATTTCCAGCCTGCAATTCAGCTCTGAAATTTCATCCTTCTTGCTACACTTGAGAGAGAGAGAGAGAGGATACCCAAGTTGTATGAACCAATCAGATGAAGAGAGAGAGAATAATGTGTGAGTGAATGATGTCAAAATGAGGTCAAAGGTCACTCTTATTTATACAATTAATTTTGGGTGAAGAGACACATCTATTGGGCTTCTTGAGCTTACATTACGCTAAGGCCAACCTGAACAATTTGTAAATGTGAGAGAATAAATTCAAAATTACACTTCTGCTTGTCCAAATGAGATGATCTTTAGATCAATCTTGGACCTCTCGAAAATAGGAATCCAATGAAATCATCATGTCCATAAAATGAGTTTTCCCAAGGTGGAATTTGGCCCTAGTTACCAAATTTAACACCTTGGCTGGATTCTGGTTTGAATTGAGATTTCTTACCTTTTCCCTTCTTTTCCTTTCTAGTGAATGCAATTTTTCTTCATCCTTGCCCTTGGAAGAAGTCCCATCTTTGGTACTCTGCCTTATTTCCTCATGTACCAAATCGAACCATAAGCATTCCAAATTTGGTATTTTCTCACTCTCGTTCACCGAATCTTGATAGTTGTGCCAACTCTTGTGAAGGTCGAGAAGGGTTAGGCTTACCCAATCTTCTTCAAGAATAGTTACACCAACCCTGCCAAGCTCATCACGAAATTTTTTTAACTTGCTTAGATATTGTAGAATAGTGTCATTTTTTTGCATCTTGATACTCCGAAGTTTATCCTTGAGTGGCAACTTCTTGTGGTCACTATTATTCTCGAACAATTATGTCAGTGCTCTCCACATTACGAACAGAGTTTCTTTTCCGTGGATATTTGAGATAATGTGATCCTATACTCCCTCCAAATTTATTCTCCTCACCTTGATTTCATCTTTCTTCCACTTAGCAAGGTTATGGGCATCAAATTCCAATGGTTTTGCAACATATGTCTTGATGTATTCTAGAAACCCATTGTCATCTAATACTTCCTCCATGTGATCCTTCCATGCAAAAAAATTAGAGGTGCCTTCCAAGGAATACTCTAGCCTCACTCCATTGAAGGCCATATTCTAAGCTTTGAATAGATCTTGTTACACTAAACTTCAAATTCGAACCTCTTGAGAAACAACTTCAAAATTTATTCTCTAATCCGAATCCTACTATGACACCATGTAGAAATTATGATGTTTATTTGCAACTACTCATGAAATTTTAATTAAAATCACAAGACACAAACCTACTCTACGGATCTGCGGAAATTAATTCACAATTTAGAACAAAAAAATTTAGACATGCAATAAGAAAGAACACGCATGCAAATGGTGTTTTTCCAAGGGAAAGAAATCTGCTAAAAACCCCAATGTTTGCTTGCATTAATCTCATGAATAGAGATGTATTACAATTTCTTTTCAAAATTGAGCACATTCTACAAGTGCACAACCTATCAATTTTCTCATTGACAAGTTAGTCAATTTTTGTCTCTGCTTGAGCCCCTATTTCCTTGCGTTGTTCCTTGAGAAATTAGGCCCCTATTATTTAGGAATTTCTCCAAAATGGATTTTGAAATTCCTTAGGTTGGTCATCTAACTGCATGCAACACTTGTACACTCAAGACTAGCTTACAAATGATGTTACATTGCCTTGGAATTTCCACCAAGCCTGGGGAACTCAAATTCTCTGCATGCACTATTGGGACGATTGGTCAGTTAAATGGATGATCACTGAGTTTGACTGAAGTCCCGCTACACAACTAACCCTCCATTATTTCCTCCAACAATTAGAATTAGTTTAACTGAAAACAACCTTAGGTAATTGACCTTGATTGCTACAAATTAGAAATCACGCATGCTTAACTGAACTCTGATTCCTCCAACTCGAATTTATGGAGTAAACTAGGTGAAACAAACCACGTCACACAAGTTAACTGCATCCAAGTTGTCTGATGATGTGGAAATTTGAATTTTCTCAATTTAATCAAGGCAAAATCAAATTGAGAATTTATTGTTGCATTTTTCAATAGCATTTTGTTTAGCTTTGCCTTTGTCTTTTTTCTTACTTCCAGGTTGTTGAGATTTACTAGTCAATGTGGGCTAGACTATATCAATCTCATAAGTATTAGTAGTAGTAGCAGTAGTAGCAAAGGGGGAATATTTTTGAGCTACAACCATGTGAGTATTTTTGCGATTGGAATGACTAGATGATTTACTCACCGACTATTCATTAATAGAACCAACCACACCATGAGCGACGTGAGATTCTACAGAAGGAAATGGAGTAGGATTATTTGATGGGCGAGGAGCATGAGGAATCAAATCATATAATGTGTCAGAATCTGAATATACAAGATCCAAATATTAGGCACAAGCGATAACTTTTTCCTCAATAATAATGCCACCCATGGCGATATCGAGGGAAATATGGGGCAGTAATGACTTGGTAAACCAATTCGTGAGTAAATGGTTAGGGATTGAGGCTTTTACTTACTGACGTCTATGTCTCCATTCATGAATGTGATCATAAATGTGTGTGGATGTAGATTGTCGTAAAGAGGTTAAAAGCTCAATGTTAGATTGATAACAAGCTAGCAGTTGGAAATGGGTCAAAAATGTTGTTGCCAGCGTGTTAAAGTCACCAAAAGATGCTTGTTGTAACTGAATGTACCACTTAGAAGCATTACCAATAAGAGTGTACTGGAAAAGACATGATCGAATCAAACCATCATTTAAAGAGTTCAAAGAACACCATAAATGATAATTCATAATGTGATTCGATGGGTCTTCACCAAGTTTACCATAGAATTTTGGAATGTCGCTTGGTAACTTTAATCGTCCATAATGGATAATGGAGAATTGATCATGTGTAATTCTTGATCAGTATGATAAGTCTAAGGTCACAAGGAATGGTAAGTACCTACTGAAATCAAGTTTTGGATACCTTGATCTAGGTAATTGGCCCTAGGACCATAAGGTCTAGCTACTGGAGGAGGGAATCCTTCAGTAGGTTGAGCCGCAAAAATTTGAATTCCACCAGGGTAAGATAGAGCATGAAAACCTTGAATAGGTTGTCCTGTGGGCATTTGAGGGAAACCTTGAAGTGGTTGAACTTAAGGTATTTGAGGGAAACCTTGAACTGGTTGACCTAAAGGTATTTGAGGGAAACCCTGAATAGGTTGACCTGCAAGCATTTACAAAAATCCTTAAATCATAGGAATAAATCCTCGAACAGGTTGACCCAAAGGCATCTAAGGATAACCTTGAGAAGATTGACCTACAAGTTTACCCATAGGGATTTGAGTTCCACTACCATAACCTAGGTTCCATGGGTTACCTGTCATTCCATGGAATGGTGCACAAATAAATATTTGCCTATCGGTGGGTTATGCATAGCCCTTAGGCGGTTGTCTAGTAGAAGGATAAGATCTGACGACAAGTTTCGCTCCAGTAGGAGGATAAGATACAACGGGAGGTTTTCCCTAAGTAGGAGGATAAGATCCTACAAAATGTTGAAAAGTGTAACTAGGTCGGTCTTCATATTGACTGTGTAATTATGTATTTTATGTAAACAAGAAGACAAAGGTAATAAAATGTATATTTGGTGTACTTGCTTTATGGGTTTCATGAGCAAGATTTTATCTTAGGTTAATAGACTTCTTCTTGATGTCTATTTAGGGTTTGTCTTCTATTTATAAGTGTATTTAAGAGTCATGTATATGAAGAACCTAGTCATCACTAAATGCTACAATACCTTGTGGAAGTATGGCTCTAATCAGCCCTCACTCAAATGTTGGAATACAAATTTAAATGATGTGTCAAGTCAGCCTCCCTACAGTTGACAAGCCGACCTACAAACTAAAGGCATGGTCGGCCTCAAAACAGTGAATTTGTCCCTATAAATATCATTGTTTTGTGATCCATTGAAATACACAATTTTCAGTCATCTCTCTGAAGTAGTATGTGGATAACATAACAAGTTTTGTGGATCACTAAAAGGAAGAATGTGGATCTCACTAAAAAGGAAAAATGTGGATTACTTCATCATAGAATAATGTGGATCATTGAGAGATCACAGTGACGTTAATAAAGGTCTGTTGATATGCGAGTTAATGAGTATAGATGTGGATCTGTTTTCGAAAGTTAATGGGTACAAATGTGGATCAGTCTTGGGAACAAATCCATCATAGAATAATGTGGATTCTTTTGAAACATATGCAAATTTCTAAAGTACGAAGTTCAAGGAGTATTGAAGTACGAATTAAAGTGTGGACTGAAATACATATTGAAATAAAAATTTCATGAAGTACTACAGAACACATAAAGTGCGGATTTTATAAGAATGTGAACATGATCTATGTGCAGACATATCACTTCAATATATATCAGATGGTTATAAGTAACTGAAGTACAATCAAGCCTGAGAATAGAATGAATGCAAATCAGAGATCTACCTTCCTATCTTCAATATTACAAGGGACAGTAATATATCTCGTAGAATATCAAGGTAGAAGAAATGTTTTGATCAATGAAGATTCAAGTTAGAGATCGAGTCCTCCAATATTGGTGCAGATCAGTGAAATTCGGAGCAAAAATGAGTGATCAACATTGGAGGAAGATAAAGAAGTTGTGACAAGGTCTTGGAGGCATTCATAGGTCAAGGGTCTAATTCTTGGTCATTGTACTTGTCATTTGAAGATCTATAAGAAGAATTCCTTACGGGTTTTCCTCTCCAAGAGGGTGAGGTTTTTCCCTGGCTCAAGGAGCCTATCTCTGTGTCTTTCGTATTTTTGGTAATTGACTTGATGAAACACTAAATAAGCTAATGGAGAAAAGACATAAGTAATTTTAGTAAGCACACAAGTAGTTATCAAGAAAATTATTTGAATTAATCACTAACCCTCCAAATTCTCAACATGGCATCAGAGCTAAGGTGCTAAAGACAAAGGGATATTTGTCAAGAAGACACTCAAGGTTCAAAATTCAGTCTTCTAGAAAGCATCAAAGCAAAATTCAAAGTCTACATTGAAAGGTCAAATCAGTTTGCAAGGAAATCCTCAAGTCATTCAAAGAATCCACACATCAAGGAGGTAAACTTTGACATCAATGATGCTTGATATTGAAGACATTGTTGGAAGACACATCATTAAGAATCACTCAGCACTATTGAAGACATATTCATTCTGAATTAGACATTGATCATCAAGGATCCAAGGTCACCTACTTTGAAATCAAACTAAGAGGAAGTTTCTGCCATCATCTTCAACAAGGAAGCTAATAGAATAAGAAAGGCATCTACTCAAGTACGTATCTCTATGACTTCATATAAATCTATCAAAATGTTTTCTTTGCAAAGGAATTAACAAACTGGTTAGGGTTTCAAACTTCCCTGCATGGAAGACAAGGAAAATGAAGTCATGCAAATACAAGAAGCGATATATAAGAGCCCAAAGGATTCTTACTGAATCCATAAAAGACTCTCTCAAATCTGATGTATCAAATCTAAAATCATCAAAAGGAATATATGAAAAATTGGTGGAGCCATTCTTTGTGAGTACTGCAGGAGAAGAAATATGAGATAACTATAGGAATTGGGAGAAGTAATGTCTGACACTGAGATAACTACAGTGGTGTTGAATATGTTATCATTCCTAAAAATGAAGCATCAGTTGACAAATTCCTAGAGGTTCATGTGTCAATGGTAGGGTCATATAATCCATTTCTCATTACTTAGTCAAGGGAAATTTTGAATTTTTCCTGTTTAAATCTTACCCTAAGGTCTAAACCCACTCACTTTCAAACTCCCTCATGTCACATCACTCATCATTTTCTAACTGATTTCAATTTTCAAGATTTTTGTACCGAAAATTCCATTTTAGCCAATAATCCCTACTTTTGTAGCGCATTTAGTGTAAAATTGGCAGAAAACGCTACGAAATTGGCTAATAGTTTCGTAGCAAATGTGAAGCATTTCTTTGTTTTCTGGTTTGGAGAAGTCAACTTCAAAGGAAGTTTCTGAGAAAATGAAAATGAATTTTGGAAATCTGAAAGAGGTTTTTCTTCATAATAGACCTAGCTACAAAAACCTCTCTCCGTTTCTTCAAATTCATTAGGAGGTGGCAGAAATTGATAAATCAAAATGCAATACGAAACTGTTGTTACTAGACTCTCTTGTACATGATTGTTTAGAAGTCAACTTCAAGTTCAGTTTATGGCCAAATGAAAACGTTTTTTGGAATTCTGAAAGAGGTTTGTCTTAATAACAACCTCCGCTACAAAAACCTCTCTCAATTTTTTCATAGGTGTTATCATTTGGGAGATACAAGGATTTCATTGAAGCCCTATTTTCAGAAACAGAGTTTTCATGTTTTACACATGTTTTTCAAATGCAGTTTCTGGACAGCAGGAGATGTGTTTCAAAAAACCAAGAGAGGTTCTTATTCAAGATATAATGGCCTAAAAAACTACCTTAAATTTATAAAACTACATCATGGATTAGGTGATATAGGCTCTGTTCCAAGACCTATTTTTCAGGAAAAAACAGGAAAAATATGCAAGGATGTTTTAAATAATGAAGAAGAAATACCTCAAGGAGCCTAAAGTGAGTTGGTTTATGGTTAATGGAGGATGAAGACATTTTAGTTACAGGTTTCTAGGCAACCACAGTTTTCATTTGATAAATTTTATGAAAAATCTGCATACTCAACAGTTTCGTAGCGCCTCCAGGCTTTAAAAGAAGAAAGCGCTACAAAACTGCTATAGCTACCTTTTTTTATTCTTTTGATCAATATTTAAGGTGTTAAAGGCTGAGTTAAGAGCTGAAATTGATATGAAAGATGTGTTGAAGGGTGATTAAAATGATGCAAGAGGAAAGAGTCAAGTTTTTGGAGGATAAAGGCTATTAATTGCAGTGCTACAGAAAGCACTATGAAACTGTTGTATTTTCGTAGTGCAATACATTACATCCTTTTGAGCAGTTTTTGAAGAGGGTTTTAGATAGCTGGAGGCTAGGAAAGAGTTATGGGACATGTTAGGCCAACTTTCAATAGCCAAGGATCATGAAATGAAGATTAAATGATAGTCAGAATGTTCAAAGAAGGAAAAATATCCTATTCCTAAAAAACATGGTACTGTTTCTTATTTTTATGGAGGTCGGCTAAGTGGCCATGAAGAACTGAATGTCATTATCCAAACTTGACCATGCGATGATGCACTTGTCAATGATGGGCGGATATATGAATATGGGTTACACTTTTGTGAGAATCGGGGGCGGAAATTTTTTTTCGGCAATAGTTCAGCCGAACCTTTTATAAAGTTCGACCGAACTCGTGCATCCGTTTAGATTGACGGCACACTGACGGCGTGGGCAAACAGAATTTTTTCTGGAGATGGGAAAATTGGCAACAAAATTTCGGCCGAACTTTTACTCTTAAAATAGTTCGGCCGAACTAGTTCTTATAAATATATCGCCCGCGAAGTTTATTTGTTTACCGCGTTTTTCTGTGTCTGTGTTGCTGCTGGTCTAGGGCTGCTTCCGTCTACGCTGTTGTTCTACTGCGACTTCAATCGAGCAAATTACTAGGTATTTGTCCTGCTCCTCCTCTGTTTTTCACAAGGGAAAAATTCGTAATGCAATGTGTTCTGTAATGTGTTCTGTAATGCAATGTGTTCTGTGTTAGCAAAGGGTCCCGACATTTAACACTTCTTAATTCAATCTGGTCGGACTTCATATTATAGGTTTCGCATTCAGTGTTCAATTTTACTTTTTGATGTCTGTCTAGTCGAATATGATACCATCAATTGTTTCCTTTAATGTGGTTTTTTTTGGATTGGTTTTACAAGTAAGCCATTCTCATCCAACCAAGTTTCTATATTCTATATTATATGATTCTTTTGTAACATAAAAATTTGAATAAACACCAAATTATCAGTATATAGATGATTATTTTTCAATACACAAATTTTAATGAGATCAAATTAGCAGAATGCGGATTTTTGTAGCCCAGCATATTCTTTGTCTGAATTTTTTGTAGCAAAGTTTTGTGCCCCAATGTTTCTTAGGCAGGTGAAATTTTGGTCAAAGTGAAAACTATAGGCGGATCACTTCCTTTAGCCTCCTGGTTGGCCAAACCGTTTTTGAAGGGCCCAGAACCTAGCTAACAACTCCCAGCATTACGGCTATCTACTCCCTTCCCCACCGCACGGCGAGCGAGTCACTCAATGCCTTCCTTATTAGGCGGGTCAATCTATGAATGGAGATACAGCTGCGCCTTCCTTCCATACCCGTAGTAAATCTACTTATGAAAAGAAGATATCCTGGATCTCTGGAACCCATCTTCCGGCACTATTATTTTCAGATTGATATGGACTACGTGAGACTGACCAACTGATAGGTGAGACTGAACCATACCGAACTAGGGAAGGGCCAAAAACCATATAGAAAGGGAGTAAAACTTTGTGCCCCAGTGTTTCTGTAATAATTTTGATTTTGAATGTAAGAGTTTTATTTGATTTTGATTTTTCAGTATAAGAATTTTGTAGCCCATGTTTTTATTAAACTCATCCCTACTGTCAGAGTGAGAGAGTCCACTTAAATTGCAAAGTTATACCGATTTTTATACAATTAGATTAATTTATTAGGTATTGGAGCGTTGCTGGAGATTTTTTTCTAATTGTTGTAGAACTTCTAAAATATAAATTATTTAAAAAGTACTTTCAATCTTTAGATCTTAGCCAACCTTGTAATAAAATCAATAATTACTAGCTTCGTTTTCTTCCCCACTCCCAGTTGTGCTGTTAATTACCTGTAATGTAACATAGCCCAATTTTGGTAATTTGACATGCCAGGTGATCATATATGAACCCTGTTGTTATTATTTGCTCCTATTAAGAAGTGTTGGGAAATAAAGAGAACCTTTGATGGGTGGAAAGTTCATTGAAAATATTGATCTACAAAATTTCTCTGTGAAATACATACATCATACAATAATATATGAATATATGTTTATTCATGTACGGTGAAACAGGTCAGATTGAGTAGCTCTTTTCAATTGTATGAGTATTATTTCCATATTGAATATTGACGTCGTTAAAAAATATTGAATTCTATTGCTACAATGTTGAAACAAAATTGCTTGGCCAAGTTAGCCATGAAATATGTGATCTTATACCTTCTGATATACCTTAATATAACCTGAACTAATCAACTTGAACTTATACCTTTTGAGTTAGCCATGTTAACCTTAATATAACCTGAACTAATCAATGTGTTATTTTGTACCATGTGTTATTGTGCACCATGTAGCTAGAAATATTAAACTAGATATAAGTTTATGACAATTATGACAAGTGTATTGTTTTTTCATCCTTATGTTCTTTTTCATTATTATGTCTTTAGGTTTGGAGTAGGTGACACGAGTCCCTTTATCCCTCTATTATAAATGGGTTATGGTTTGCTTGACAATTATGACAAGTGTATTGTTTTTTCATCCTTATGTTCTTTTTCATTATTATGTCTTTAGGTTTGGAGTAGGTGACACGAGTCCCTTTATCCCTCTATTATAAGTGGGTTATGGTTTGCTTTTTCTAATTGTAACATTATGGTATATTGATTTGTGATCCAAAGCAAACTTTTTAGTAATTTCAACTTCAAAATTTTTATTTTTAACTAAGAAGTTAACATCTTTATGCTCACACATATTTTTTATAACATATGTAATAGATATACCTTAATATAACCCAGGAAATAATCAACCTGAACTTATACCTTCTGATTTAGCCATGTTAACCTTAATATAACCTGAACTAATCAATGTGTTATTTTGTACCATGTGTTATTGTGTACCATGTAGCTAGAAATATTAAACTAGATATAAGTTTATGACAATTATGACAAGTGTATTGTTTTCTCATCCTTATGTTCTTTTTCATTATTATGTCTTTAGGTTTGGAGAAGGTGACATGAGTCCCTTTATCCCTCTATTATAAGTGGGTTATGGTTTGCTTGACAATTATGACAAGTGTATTGTTTTTTCATCCTTATGTTCTTTTTCATTATTATGTCTTTAGGTTTGGAGTAGGTGACACAAGTCCCTTTATCCCTCTATTATAAGTGGGTTATGGTTTGCTTTGTCTCATTGTTATGGTATAGTGATTTGTGATCCAGAGAAAACTTTTTAGTAATTTCAACTTTAAAATTTTGATTTTTAACTAAGAAGTTAACATCTTTATGCTCACACATATTTTTTATAACATATATATATATATATATATATATATATATATATATAATTTTCTATAAATATATCCATCCATCTATTTTTCTTTCTCCGCATCTATATCTACACACTGTTACACTAAAAAATGTCACCTTGACATTCTGCTGACTGTATGAGCTCATTAAACACTCATACATACCTCCTTTGCAAGTCTTACAACCTTTACTCCTCATTCCAAGCCCTAAAACTGGAAGAAAAACCCTAAAAATCTCTGAAACTCAGGGTACGCAGGTAACATGAAGCCTGCATGCGTTTTTAGCTAGGGTACGCAAGTAATGTGAAGATAAACTACGTTCTAGAATGCACTTTTCCAGTGTAATGCCTGCGGTACCCCTGTAAAGTCAAAAAAGCGCGAAATTAAACCAAAAAAGTTGAATTTTGGTCAATTCTAGAAGGTTCTGGATGAGATTTTTTGGGGATGAGTACGCTTTAGTAAGGTGCATGTATCCCACACCTTAAGGAACTAATCCCTTGATGTGAGGAGCCTATCCTTTTGAAGGAGGGTTCTATCCCTTTAAAGGTGGAATCCTAACTTCCTCATCTGCTCTATAAAAGGAGACATTGGGTAGCCTAAAGGGGGCGAAGTTTTTTGGAGATTTGGACATTGAGGATTAGAGTTCAAGCTTCAGGTGTGTTTGAGTTGAAGTGCTGTTGAGATTTAGACTTCTTTCTGCTGAGCTTTTGAGAGGAAAGATCACATACCTCTTTGTGCTCCTGGAGGAAGAGTGTAAGACTTATCAAAGTAGAGGAGACTCCTGCTTCGGACCCCGGGAAGGCCTTTCGAACATCAAGGCTAAGGTTGTAAGGTTCTTCTGTATATTTTAAGATTAATACAATCAAGTTCTGTTTTTCTCAATAAATTATCGTTCGATTGTTTATTTCAATAAGCTGTCGTTTGATCATTTATTTCATAGATTCCTTGATCACTATGATAGGTATTTTTTATAATTATTTGTTATACAGGTGCTATTGATATTTTCTTGTTTGTGATTTCAGATCAACGAAAGATGATACTTTCTTGTGACAAAAAGGCCCTTGTTGCGACGAAGGATTATTGATGCAACAGAAGCACTGCGACCGCAAATAAGCATTTGGATCTAAGGTAGGATCGAAACCTTCATAGCATTTATTTGTAAAACGAATATATCTAGAGAAAGACAAACTTAGTTGTTCGTTTGTTGCTAGATTGTCTTCTGACACTAGGGAGATCGGTCTTGTCCGCAAGAACGATTTATCCGGCCAACAAATTGGCGACTCCGCTGGGGAAAGAACTTGTTGTTTTTGGTTCTCTTTTATTTTGTTTTGAGGAAAAATTTTTCTTGGTTTTTGATTCATGGATATCTGTCTGGGTAGCTTAGGTTTTCTCTGTTTTTGAAAATTTTGAAATCTTTTATGTTTTTCTTGAAGTTTTCAGGGGACCGCACTTTGTCTTCACACACAGTGCGGGCATCTCCGCACTTTCCTTAAGTAACCAGTGCGGGACCGCACCTGTTACTTCCGGGACCTGCGGACCTTGTTAAAAGTCTTGAAAAACTTAGATTTCTTATTTTAGTTTAGTTTAGATTTATTTTAGGATTCTTAGCATCTACCCAGATATGTATTTTTTTGTCAAAAATCTCTTGTTTATGAGTTTCTTTCAGCAAATTTTTCATCTCATCAATCTCCATTAAGTTAATTGGGTGTTTTGAGTCTCTTTTTTGAGAAATTATTAATTTGATTTCCTTTGGTCATTACTTGGAGGTTTGTCTCAGTCTTTTCACAATTTTGCATCTTTTTTCTTTTGTTTTTGCAAAAAGATTCCCCCACATTCGCCCGGGGGGGGGGGGGCTAAATTGTCTATGAGTGTTAATCGCCTTTGAGTGTTTTTTGATCTTTGCAACTCTCACCCAATTTTCTTGACTTGCACTTGATTGGTTCTTAGATCACATTAGAATCATCTTGTGTTTGAGAATCTTCTTGCATAGAATACATTTCAGATAATTAGAATTCTCATTTTTAGAATATGAACGAAAAATGTGCATAGATTACATTTGCATAGTTTTCAAGTGAATTGTGCATATATTACAGCTGCATTGTTTACATTCTCGAAAAATCAATCGTAGATTTAGATCAGTTTCTTTGATTTGAATTTACATGTTTTATGCTTGTTTTAAAACATAAAATAAAAATTGTTTTGAATTGATAAGCATTAGTTTTTCTTAATGAAATTAGTGCATTAGAGAATTTGTTATATTTTCTCTAATTTATCAATTTTTGCATTGTTGGAAGTCAATGGAACCTCTCTCCTTACTTTATTTAGGATTCATCGAATTGAAAAGATTACATTATCATATTTGATTGCTTTCAGTTTTGGTTCAAGTCATAACACCATTGGTTTCATATCCATTTACCATTTTAGTAATAACAACCCAAATAACACAGTGCTTAATAAAATTCATCTAGTAATTTTTACATTTTCTAGGGCTCTTTCCACCAATATAACTTAGTCTAGTGCTTTGGAACAGGTTGTAGTTAACTTTCAAAAGTAGTTAAAACAAACAATAGTAATCTTGCAGTAAGGAAAAATTCCAATTGTTGCAATTGTACTCTACGAAGCTCTTCTTAAAAGAGTCAAGCACGAGATCATATTCCAAACCAACTGGGGTTGAGGTAATGGTTCCTTCCTCATTGGGAATGTGATATAAGATATACACTTATTAACAATGGTAAACCCTGGAGCATAGACCATCGTCGAGGAGCCTGGGGTCACTTGCTCTGGCAAACGATTTACCATACTAAGGAGCCTTCAAGGGGATTGAGCTGGCGACTGGGCTTGCGTGTGTAATGGATCGTAGACTGTTTCCCCCAGGTATATTTGTTTCTCGTTGGTAACCTTAGAGGCCATAATCTATAGGGTTCTTTCCTAAGGTGAGCTGGTGAGGGAAGATCCCATCGCACCGAGCAGACGTCGACTAGACTCACTTGGACTCTCCGGGGCTCCCTCCTCACCTGAGATGGTTTAGGAAGAAACTTGTGCCACTGCTTCATTGCTAGGCTGTCGGGGTAACTATTCCAACCGCCCTTTCTGTATTAAATTCTACGATGTTGGATTTCATCACCAACTAGTGTTTTTAGTACGGGAAGTTTCTGTTTGTGTGTGGTTTGACTCCTAGATTTGATAGCGCGTGTTAATTTGTTTTTTTTTTTTTAATTTTGAGACCATAGGTGTGAATTGTGAATTTTAATTGTTAGGTGTGAATTGTTAATTGTTAATTTTAGTTTTAATTTGTTAATAAAATTCACTGAAGTTGAATATAATGGAAACTGTTCCGGAATTTACCAACCAAGGAATCCCTCTTAATGAGAATCCTAGTACTTTTACTTGCTTTGGAAATGTTGGTCCTCCTTATATGGCTACTTTTTCATTACCTGGATTTACAATAGGTTTACCAATATGGTTGTTTTCAACTTCGTTGGCCCCGAATACTCCAATTGTTCCACCTCAACCAGATGCTTCACCTCAACAGAGTTCACCATCTCAACATCAACAAACTTTTGTTGACCCTTTACCTTCTTCGCCTAATATTTCTTCCTCCATTTCTTCCTCTTCACTTGGTAAAAGCCTTGACGCTAGTAACCGGGTGACTAAGAAGAAGAAGAAAGGGAAGAAGAAGAAGAAGAAGAAGCAAGATAAGAAAGAAGTCAACCAACCAACCCTGCTTGTATGTTATTAAGAGCAGAAACTCTCAACATGGTCAGAACCCCAAATACTCCTTAGAAAGCTTGGTAAGGCATCCACTTCCTCTCATTCATCATCCAGTATTCCCAGCCCAGAAGGCACAAACATCTCATCACCTCAGGCTGATTCAATGTGTCCATGATAGTCATGTTCTATGTTATGGGTAGTTCATATTTTAAGTTACAAAGTGGGAGTCATCAAACTCACATTTGCCCTTACATGGATGAAGCCTCAAAATTGTTGGAAAACCTTACTGTTCCACAGCAAGAACTTCCAACTGGTTACCGTAAACTTTCTCCCAACCTACCGTCAACTGACGGAGTGATTGATGTAATTTCAAGTACAGTCGATCCCACTCTTCCATTGAAGAGTGAAACTCATATCACTCAGGTTGATGATCCATTAGTTGATCAAGTGGTCGATTCGATTTCACATTCGGTCGATCCCATTCTCCCTGTAGAGAATGAACTTCATACCGCTCAGGTTCTTCTTGTTACATCAGATTCTTCTACGCCGGGGGGCATTTCACCTGTTTCTACAGAACCCCCTCCAAGTACTGAGGTCTTTTCCTTTGATTGGAATAGACTAACAGAACCTCGTCTTCCTTCCTCCATCCCTTTCCAAATCGTTGTGAAGTTTGGTGGTAGGGATATACATCGCACACAGGTAGATGAAGGTGCTTCTGTTAGTATTTTATCCTCAACTGCTTGGAAAGCTTTGGGTTCTCCTCAGCTTGTGCCTATTACGCAGAATCTGAAAGCTTTTAATAGAACCATTAGTGAACCTTTAGGGATCCTTCCTAAGTTTTCTATTACTTTGGAAGGTAAAACTGTCTGTATTGATCTTATGGTAGTTCGAGGTCCCTTGGATTTCAATTTACTCCTTGGGCGAGACTATGTTTATGCAATGAAAGCTGTTGTATCGACACTCTTTCGCGTGATGTCTTTCCCTCACAATGGCAATATTGTGACTGTAGACTAGCTTTCATTCGCTAGTCTTGATTCGACTACCAATTATCCGACATCCCTAAATGTTCATGATTCTAAAGTGGTGTCTACCCCGCCATGGGTTAATTATGTGGCAACTAGTCCCATGTTTTCAATTACCGATGTAAGTGAGTCTCTCACTGTTTTCTCGTCTTCCTTTGACTTAGATCCGGTAATTGACATGGAAAACTCTATGGGATTATTTGAACGCGATGTTCTTATCCCTTTTGAGTCCCTTGACATGTGTTCCTTCCAGAGAACTATTCTTCCATCTGATGAAGACCTCTTGGAAGCCATGATCAAGGTGTGTCCATTGATATGTGTTTCTTCCTATTGGAAACCATGATCAGTGGCTGTTGAGGATGGTTCCTTTTACTGTGTCAACCTCGTTAAAAAATGAATCAGTGAGGGTGAGGAGAGTTCCTTGTACTGTGTCAACCTCGTTAAAAAATGAATCAGTGTGTCCGAGGAAAGTTCCTTGTACTGTGTCAACCTCATTAAAAAATGAATCAGTGAGGGCGAGGATAGTTCCTTGTACTGTGTCAACCTCGTTAAAAAATGAATCAGTGAATGAGGAGAGTTCCTTGTACTGTGTCAACCTCGTTAAAAAATGAATCAGTCAGGTTGAGGAAAGCTCCTTTTACTGTGTCAACCTCGTTTAAAAATGAATCAGTTAGTCGAGAGCATAGTTCCTTTTCTTGTGTCAAGCTCATTTAAAAAATGAAACAAGCTTCCATGAGGACAATTCTTTTCTTGTGTCAACCTCATTAAAAAATGAAACAGTAGATAGATTGTAGAGAGTAGAAGATAGATTATAATCAGTAGGTAGATGAGGATAGTTCCTGTTACTGAGTCAACCTCGTTAAAAAATGAATCAGGTATGAGGACGGTTCTTTTCCTGTGTCAACCTCATTAAAAAATGAATCAGTTGGCCAGAGGATAGTTCCTTCTACTGAGTCAACCTCATTAAAAAATGAATTAGGTATGAGGACAGTTCTTTTCCTGTGTCAACCTCATTAAAAAATGAATCAGTAGGTTATGTAGGTAGGTTAGAAATAAGTAGTTTATGAGGATGGTTCCTGTTACTGTGTCAACCTCATTAAAAAATGAAACACGTTGCCATGAGCATAGTTTTTCTCTGTGTCAAGCTCGTTAAAAAATGAAACAAATCCTCCCCTAATTGAGTCGAGTCTTTGAATAGACCTCGTAAATGTTAAGTCGTATATTTAGGATAGTTTTTAGGTCGGGTCTTTCATATGATCTCGTAAATGAACCTTCATTCCATCCAGCGATTAATTACCAGAAGTGTACTTAGTTGAATGAAATGAAGCTGGGGGGGCATGCGCTCTAGCAGTGACGCTTAGGGGGCATCAAGCACGGTTTTCTCTCTGTTTCAAGCTTGTGTAAAAATGAAACCACTCTGAAGCATAGTTTTTTCCCTGTTTCAAGCTTTTGTAAAAATGAAACCTATCTTGAGTCAATTTCGGTTATTTTCGAGACTCGCTAAACTCATGAAAATCCCGAGATTATTTTGCTATCTTTCATTCTCGTAAAACACATGAAAATGCCGAGTTCTTTCCGTCTTTTCCTGCTCGTAAATTAAATTGAAAGTCGGCCATAGGAGTACATTTTTATCCCTTTTTCGAACTCATTAAAACTTACGAAAAAGTGAAAACCATGAGTACATTTTTATCCCTTTTTCGAACTCGTTAAAACTTACTGAAAAAGCGAAACCTTGGAGATCTCTTTTAAGCCCTTTTCAGAATCTCTAAACATGAAAAGATTGCCGAGTACTTGATTATTCGAACTCGTTAAAGTAAATGAATGATCGTCCCTTCAGTATAAGTTTACCCCTTTTACGGACTGAAAAGGACTATTTACGAAAAAGGTATACGTTGACTAATTACGGTCAATAGAGTTCTCTCCCGCATTATTTTATCCTTTTTCGGGCTCGAGAGACTAAATTTATGAAAAAGTACACCCATGGAGTTTTCTTAAGTTTTTCTTCTGACTCCCTAAAACTGAAAAACACCGAGTTTCTCCTATACTGGACTCGTTAAAACTTAACAGTAAAGGACCCGTTTAATTTTCAACAGGAACGAACCACTCCTTCTTAGGGTTCGAATTTTAAACTAAGTTGGACTCATCCGAAGGATGAGCTTATAACCAAGCAAATGTTATCCTCCTCAAGCTTGTCAAAAATAAAGAGGTACTTGCCAGAAATGGTGGGGGAAAAGAGAGAAAAACGAACCTGTTTGTTACATCTTGATTATTCGGAAAACCGTTAACCACTCTTGAACACGACACTTTTTGTCCACCTGGGTTGGGAAATCCTTTGCCTAACAGTTAATCAAACCACATTGAAAGTCTTCAGCCGGTTTCTGGGTATTAGCTTTGGGTCAATTGTCACCAAGTCATCTGCAGTGTCGTTATGTGTTCAAGAGGACAATTCAAATAAACCATTCATCTGCAAAATATCCATCATCCATTTTGACCATCCCTGAGTCAGTCCTTGCCAATATATTTTCAAAACTTGATCTATGATTTCGTGTTGTGGGCTTGCCTACGACAGATCACTTTCTATCGACATCAGCACATTATCTAGGAAGTTGATCCAGAAATCATCAGTACCTTGAAATCTGCATGCCTCAATGGCAGGTTTCTCGCTTTCGACGACAGGTTGCATCATTGACCTTCGATCGAATGACTCCGTGACATGTTCGACTTCAGCTCATTCATTCACATTTCATGGACTGTACTGAGTACTTTGAGAACCATTGACATTACTTGTGGTTTCTCTCACACTTGTTAACAGTGCACATCATTGACTGGTAATCAAGTGGTTTCTCTCACACTTGTTAATATTGCACATACATACCTCCTTTGCAAGTCTTACAACCTTTACTCCTCATTCCAAGCCCTAAAACTGGAAGAAAAACCCTAAAAATCTCAAAAAACCTTGGGTACGCAGTTAATATGAAGCCTACCTGCGTTTTTAGCTAGGGTACGCAGTTAAGGTGAAGATAAAACTCGTTTAGGAATGCACTTCTTTCCAAGCAGTAATGCCCGCTGGTGGTACCCCGTAAAGTCAAAAAAGTGAGAAAGTAAAGTAAAAAAGCTGATTTGAGGTCAATTCTAGAAGGTTCTAGATGAGGTTTTTTGGGGATGAGTATGCTTTAGTAAGGTCCATGCATCCCTCACCTTAAGGAACTAATCCCTTGATGTGAGGAGCTTATCCCTTTGAAGGAGGATTCTATCCCTTTAAAGGTGGAATCCTAACCTCCTCATCTGCTCTATAAAAGGAGGCATTGGGTAGCCTCAAGGGGTTAAGTTAAGTGAAGTTTTTTGGAGATTTGGAGATTTGAGGATTAGAATTCAAGCTTCAGGTGTGTTTGAGTTGAAGTGTTGTTGAGATTTAGACTTCTTTCTGCTGAGCTTTTGAGAGGAAATATCACATACCTCTTTGTGCTCCTGGAGGAAGAGTGTAAGACTTATCAAAGTAGAGGAGATTCCTGCTTCGGACCCCGGGAAGGCCTTTCGAACATCAAGGCTAAGGTTGTAAGGTTCTTCTGTATATTTTAAGATTAATACAATCAAGTTCTGTTTTTCTCAATAAATTGTCGTTCGATTGTTTATTTCAATAAGCTGTCATTTGATCATTTATTTCATAGATTCCTTGATCACTATGATAGGTATGTTTTATAATTATTTGTTATACAGGTGTGTTATAGCATCATTTCTCACCTTGACATGATTCATGATTGCTTTGATGGTTTTGGGCACCCATTCCTACAGACTTGGACAAATTCACTAAAAAACAATGTAAAAATCCCCATACGCGACTATGCCCGTACTTTTCCGCGTGTATACGCGATTCCAACTACACTTTTCCGCGTATGCCATTAAAAATGATTAAAAATATATATAATTATTCCCTATTTTCGGGCTGGGTTGATGGTTACTCAGGTAGTTCAACCACCCCAGGACGTGGCCAACTGTTTCCAACTGTTGAAACTACTTGGAGGGAGTATAAAAACCCCTCATGTGTATGGCCTAAGGGAGAGAGAGAATTATTGATATTATACTCTGTTGGTATTCCCTATCCAAGTTTGATTCCCCGTGCCTCCTGCACTTTCCCAGTTCATTATAGGAAACCCTTGTTTCCTTGAGATGCTCATCCCCTTATATGTCATCTCGTATGCACCAGTTTGGAAGGAGTCTTAGCGAGGCAAGGGCTGGACGGATCCAGACGACGGTCTGCTCGAAGGCCGTGGAAGGATCAGGTGATCTCTCCACTCGTTAATTTTGTACATGCTATTTATAATACAGAAGTATCATGTTGTTCCCGAAATAAACATGTTAGTGTATGCTTATATGTATGAGAATATTTGTTATACAAGCATTCATTATGATTTATTTAATGTTTTATATGAATCTCACTGACATTTAGAGTAGATATATGTTGTACAACCAATCCTTTGTGCTTGTTTCTTCTTGTCTTTCAGGTTAAGAAGGAAGGACGGTTGCTGGGGGTTTGAACCCTGCGGGATCTTCTTCAACCGTAGGACCAACGGGTAACTTTATCATTCTACTCTATTTAGTTTTTCTGAACGTGCATGGTTGTGTGAGTCTCTGTTAAGTAGCATGCCCCTGCTCTGTGGAGGTTGTAACCCAACGAACCTCTAGGGTGAAATTCCCCGAAACAGAACTGGCGACTCCACTGGGGATCACATTCTTGTGATTCTCCTGTTGGGTTGTTTCAGCTGTTTGGTAGGTTGCCGACAGTTTTATCTTTCATTTGCAGTCCAGTTTACTTTCTTGCAGTCAGTCTGAAGTCCTGGTGTCTTTTCCAGGCTTGTTCTTTTTGTTTTTTCATTATTTACCTTTTCATACGCGCTTTTTTCTGCACACAGTCACGTATACACGCAGGTTTGTCTAAAGGAACCCGCGTATACGCGAGTTTCCCTTAGCACAGACGCGTATGCACGCTTGTTGCATAGCTGTGAAGTAGCGTATACCTAGGCAGATTTTGAATTTTTGAGTTTCTTGACTTTTTGGTCCTTTCTGGCTGTGGAGACCTGTTCCTACAGTGTCTCTGTACTCACTGGAGTGTGAAGTAAGTGGTTTCATGTCTTGTCTCTCTTTCGTTTGATTGAAAACTAGTCTTTTTGGCAAAGTGTTGTTTCTGGTGCTGGCACTTCTAGATTGAGTTCCAAGATCACTTTCTGAGCATTCTTGGCTATTCTTCTTTATTAGAACAAAGAGCTTCTGCTCACTGACTCGCTCCTATCTTTGTGTTGTGCTTCTCATTGCGATTTTTGCTTCGTTTTTTATTGGTTTTCTTGAGTTCCATAGGCTAGGTTTTGTTGCAACTTTCGAAGAGCTTTTCTTGCTTCTTTGGAGTCTTTGTTTGCGACGAGTTTGCACTATTTGTCTAAGCTGAGTGGCTGAGTTTTCTGGTCTTCTGTTGCTCTTATTGGTCTTGCTACGAGTTAGCCTTATAAGGTTTGGGAGCATTTTTGAAGTTTGTGCTTGGAATTCGGTCTTGTTTGGTTTGGATTTTGATAGTTGTGCTTGGTCTTTTCGAGCTCTTTCCTTATAAAACAAAAAAGCTCAAAAAACATTTTCTTTGCTTTTTGTTTTTGCATTTCAAAGGCTTAAAAAACATTTTCACTTGTTATTTGCTTTTGTTGTTGCATTTTCATTTTCGTTTGCTATAACTTTTGAAGCTTTTGTGAGGTTTCTTGCTTTTAGTTTTTGGCTTGATTGTGAGGAGGAGTTGTCATTTGATTTCTTCTTCTTGTTTTTAAGTGTTTTTGGTGTCCTCATTTTAAGAGTTCTTGATTTCGAGAATTAGCTTTCTGGGCAACAAAAGAAAAGTTAAAACTGAAGGACTTTTTGGGAATTTCACTCTGCTTTAAGAGATTTGCATCTTAGGATTTACATGCTTGTAGTGATTTGCATTAGGTGCATTTAATCATTTAGTCAATTTCTTAGTTTTTGTGAGTGTGAGTTTGTTATTCGAAAAGAAAAATACAATTTTTAGTCTCGTAGAACCTGTATAGAGATTGCTCTTCATCGAAAGACAAAGAACTGCATTTGCATGTAGTTAAGTTTTTATTAATTTATTTTGCGTCAAAACACCATACGTTTCATCTCCATATCCTTGTGACTTAACATAACAGCCATTAAAATAAGCGATTTAATCTAAAATCAACTAGCAAGTTTTTCTAAGTGTCAATCACCAACTAGCTAGGTTGTAGGGCCTTGGAATAGGTGAGTGGAGATTTAACTCTCCAAGGCCGCTCAAACAAACATAGAAGTTGATTAATTGAGCGAAATCCAACTCCGTGAGGTGGACTGGGAAAGCTCTCATCCGAGAGTCAAGCGCGAGGGGAAGTGAAGGTTGAGAAGAGGGATACCCCCACTCCGATTAGCTGAATCTGACCTCAAGACCGTTCCACCCAGCTTCTGATACGGATTGGTGTCCATAATTGCCACTCCTAGGTTCCACACAGGTGACTGCGGGGGGGAATACCCGTGGTACCTGAGGCAGACGTCGCATCACTTTCAGCAGTACTTCTGGGGGGTGCCCTTGCGAAGCTTGGGTGCTTGAGCCAGCAAAGGCTGTCGTTTGGAGGTTGGCATAACTGTTTCTGATACCTTCGCTAGTTGTTCTGGGCCCTAATCATCCCAGACTTCTTTCGGGAGGTCCTATACTTCGCTTTCCTATATTTTGGTGTCCGGTCCTCATCACCCGGAGCGGAAATACTTGGAGGTTGTTTGCTTGACTGTATCCCAGGGATTTTTATTTTAGTGAGTGCTCTTTTCTCCTAGCTTGCCTAGCTTTTCACTTTTTTGAGTCTAATTTAAAATCTATAAAAGTGGCTGATCAAGCGCCTCGACGATCGAGGAGAATCCGGGGGTTATCTCCCGAGAGTCCAGAGCCTTCTTCGAGAAGGCGTAGGAGTGATTTAGCAGGTGGTTACCACCATGTGGCGTCTAACGCAGTGGAGAGATATCCTCCACAAAGGTCTGAAGGTTTCGTAGCTGATTCTGGTGTCGGTCCCGAGAGGAGCGTTCCGCTCACCTCGCGAGTTTTATTTCCTCGGGAAGAAGATTTTCACATTGAGGACATACCTGAGCCTCCCGCTACAGGTCCATCTCCTCTTCCTCCTGATTATCCGTTCGTTGTTCAGTACATCGGACCTGAGTTGGAGAGACCGCCGGATCTTCTGTATCATTCTTATCTTTCGATGGCCACGACTGGGAACGTGGCTTCTACCGTGAGTGTTGCAGGCATTCAAACTCCTGCTTCTGTTGAAGCAGGGGGCACTATTGCTTCATCTTCGATTGCTTCTAGTGCTGCTGTGTTTGGCTCTGGTTTCACCCAGGCACATGCTTCTCATTCTGGTCCCTTCTGTTCAGGGATGCCCTCTAGTGGGAATCCCTCTTTTTCCTTTTCCGCTGGTGCAGCTGGATCTACGCCCATGTCTAATATGGCTAGTGGATCAGCTTCGTTTCAGGGTTTTCCCTTTGGGACTGGGCATATTCCTAGTTCCAATCCTTCTTTAGGGTCGTTTCCATTTACATCCCAGACCCAGAGTTTCAACCCTTGGTCTGGGGGGCAAAGTTCGACTACTTTTACGGGATGGAATTCTGTCTTTACTACAGCGGGGGCAGGGAATCAGTTTTACGCAGGTCATCAAGGGAATGCTTCTTTCCCTTCATCGAGTGCTTATCAGTCCTTTTCTCCTCTGTCTAATGCTTGGAACCCCTATCAGGGGCTTTCCTCTTCTATCAATACTTCAGCGGGAGGAACTGGTCTGGGCTTTGGTAACTCGGCGTGGGGAGGAGGTTCTTCTCCGTTTTCTATGAGTCCTTTCTGGAAACCTGGTGCCTCATCAAATCCAGGCTATTCTTTTCAGAATGTTGGGAATCCATCCCATCAAGGATGGAATCCTCAGGCTCCGCCTCGCTTACCTTTTCTGGCAACGTTAAACTTGCCAAATTTGTCGAAGTTGACTAATGACCCGATTCGTTATAGTCCGGGGTGGCCTCCGGTCCCGACCAAACTTCCTTCAGACATTCCAAAGTTTGAAGGTAAGAATGGAGAGGATCCGGCGGACCACATCACCACTTTCCACTTATGGTGCTCTTCGAACTCCCTGATCAATTATTCGATTAGGTTGAGATTATTTCAACGCACCCTAACTGGAAATGCTGCCAAATGGTATATCAAGCTCACTGGGGGCAGTTTCGCCACATTTGGAGAACTGGCTGTCACATTTCTAAACCATTTTCAGTTGCCTGTCAGATATGAGGCTGGGACCGAACTCCTGGCTAATTTTAAGCAGGATGAGGCAACACACATTTCTGATCACATTTAGGAATGGAGGAGAAGGAAGAGGCTTATCAAAGCTCATATTCCAGGTGAATTCCTTCTCGAGTGGTTTTTGAAATCTCTGCAGTCAGATATTTCAAAAGATGTATCCCTATCTGGGGTATTTTCTGAGGAGCAGGCCATTTTTAGGGCTCAGCAGCTGGAACTGATCTATTCTCAGTCTGGGGTACTTTATAAGTATTTGCCCAATGCTCCTCGCTCCAAATTGGATTTATCAAAAACTAAACCTGGTCCGCATGGTGACGGGCTTGTCGGATCGGTCAATAGTAGTGCAGCCAGCCTGCTTTCTCAACTGCAGCAGTTGTCTTTACAATCTTCTCCTTCTGGTCAGGCTGTGCCTGCTGATTCATCACCTTCCCAGTCTTTGTCCATAAATGCTGTCCAAACTTCTGATCCCAAAGGAAATCAACAATCCGATGGGAAGAAGAAAGGACGAAATAACAAGAAGAAGGGCAAGAACGGGAAGGGCAATACAAATAAAACCAACGAGCGTGTTGGTGAGGGTCAAAAGGAGAAAAATAAAGTGAAGTTTCCATGCAAGCTTTGTGCTGGAGACCATCTCACACACCTTTGCCCTAAAATTCAGGATGCTCAGCGCTTGTTAAGCCAGCAGGGTTCTTCTAGTTCCCAGGCTATGTTAACAAACCCTTTTCCCCAAGGGCAACAATTAGTTGTTGGCGCGAACCAAAATCCTGGGGCTTCCTCTGGGGGCACCCAGGAAGGGGAAATTCCATCGAACATTTTCATGATGAGTGCTCACGCGGATGTCGCTACGAGATCCCGTGATTATGGCGGAGAAGAGTCTTCGAAAGCTAAGGATACTCCTGATGCTACTGAGCCGCTTCACATTACGAAGCCTACTGTTGAGTCTATGCCTCGGATGCCCAAAGCATCTTCTAAGCGATCAACGATTAATCCAAATGCGAGGGCTGCCCAGAACTACTCGATTGTAGAAGATCTGGCGCAGAGTCCTTGTGCTATGTCGGCTTTAGAGGTACTCCAGTCTTGTCCGGCTCAGCGCAGTGCTTTGCTCACTGCCATTGGGGCTATTGATCCGAAAAATTCTCTTCTGATTACTTTTGATATGACTAATTTTAAGAAGAGACTTCCTCATCACATGGCTTTTCATATTAGATCATCATATCGGAAGTGCAATATCTTTCTAACGGTTGTTGATGAGGGTGCTTCTACTTGCGTGATGTCTCTCGCATGCTGGAAGACACTTGGATCTCCCAAAGTTGTTCCATCTAGCACTGTTCTTACTGCGTTCAATGGTCATTCTCACAGACCCCATGGTATTGTCCCGGCTTTGCCCATCTGTGTTGGGGGCAAAACTGTTAATATAGAGGTTGAGGTAGTAGATGCAGCCTTGGACTACAACCTTCTGTTGGGGAGGAACTGGATTTATGAGATGGATGCTATTGCATCCTCATTATTTCGAATAGTATGTTTCCCCCATGAAGGGAGGATAGTTACGGTGGATCAACTGGACTGTCCTCCTGTAGACCTGAATGCGCATTCTGACTCATCTGTTCCTAAGTTGGATAATACTAAGGCGCCTGTTGAGAATCTAGGAGTTGGAATGTATTCTTCCCTGATGGGTACTTTCGACCTTCCTCCTCCTACTGTGCATATTAATGCTATTTCATCCTCCAGAACTCCCCTTCGAAGAGAGTTCTTTCGAACTCATTATTTTTCGGACCCTTGGACCTTACCTTCCCCTACTGGCACATTAGCGGAAGGTCAAGTGGGTGGAATGGCATTTCCGATTTCTGCAGCTGAGATTGCATATCAGTCTATTGTTGACACTGCAGAATCTACTCCAGCTCCTCTCTCACTGGAAGAGTTGGATGGTGATGTGGCCCCAGCTTGGACGCTTAGTTCTTCTTCGGCCCAGGATTGCCTTGATACCACTCTTCCATCTGAAGAGGCAATCCTGGAAGCCATGACTGGTATAGATAGACCGTGGGATGACTTGCATCATCGGTCTTACTTCCTACCTGACTTGAGCGAAGTTGAAACTAGTTTTCCAAGTCCTCAGTCTCCTGGTCCTGTTCACCCAGTCTTGAACCCTTTGGCACCAACACAGGTTTATGCTGAAGGGAACATGGCTGTGATCTCTCCTACTATCCCGGTGAACATTTCCAGGGATCCCAATATTATCGAGAATGTCTTCATTGGAGCTTAATGTTCCCGTGAAGAGGTTCAAATTTATACCGAGCTCTTCAAAGAGTATAGGGATGTATTTGCTTGGTCTTATGAGGAAATGCCTGGCATAGACCCATCTATCGTTCAGCATGAGATCAAGACGTATGAAAACGCTAAGCCGGTCAGGCAAAAAATTCGTCCAGTCAATCCTAGGAAGGCAGCAGCTATCAAAGTTGAAGTTGAAAATCTGCTTAAGGCGGGATTCATTTTCCCAGTTCCTCTGACTGAATGGGTTTCAAACCCCGTTCCCGTAGATAAAAAGCAAGGAACGATTTGAGTGTGCATCGATTTCAGAGACCTAAATAAGGTATATCCTCAAGACAATTACCCCACACCATTCATCGATCAGATTATTGACGAGTGTGCCGGTAACGAGATTTTCTCCTTCATGGACGGTTTCTCCGGATATAATCAAATTACTATCCGTCCTGAAGATCAACATAAGACTGCATTTATTTGTCCCTGGGGTACGTTTGCATACAAGAAAATGCCTTTTGGTCTTAAAAATGCTAGGGCTACCTTTCAGCGGGCCATGTCTTACGCCTTCCACGACATCAAGAAGATTATTGAGGCATACTTAGATGATCTAGCTGCTCATTCTCGAAAGAGGATGGATCATCCTGGTCACCTCCGGCAAATATTTGAAAGATGTCGTTTTTATAAAATTCGATTGAATCCGAACAAGTGCGTTTTCGCGGTTACATCCGGTCGGTTGTTGGGATTTATTGTGTCTAGGGAAGGGATAAGGGTAGATCCCTTCAAGGTTGAGGCAATACTTCGGTTGCCTCCCCCGTCTTCAATCCGTCAGCTTCAAAGTCTCCAAGGGAAGTCTAATTTTCTTCGGAGGTTTATCGTCAACTATGCTGAGATAACAAAGGGATATATGAGACTGTTGAAGAAAGGAGTTCCTTTTCTTTGGGACGACTACGCTCAATGCTCATTTGATGCCTTGAAAAAGGCATTGACCTCTACTCCTTTACTGAGTCCACCTGATTATAGCAGAGATTTTCTTTTGTATCTGGCTACAGCAGAATCTACCATCGGTATGGTTCTGGTTCAGGAAGATGATGCTCTTGCAGAGCATGTTATTTACTACCTTAGTCGAGGACATGTAGGACCTGAACTTTGATACACTCCGATAGAAAAATTATCCTTAGCAGCAGTTCATGCTGTGCAGCGACTCCGGCATTACATTATTCTTTGCAAAACTTATGTCTTGGCAGCTGCCAATCCATTTCAGTTTGTCCTCAACAGGCGAGTTATTGGGGGCAAATATAATAGATGGATTGTGATTTTACAAGAATTTGATCTCAAGTTCATGTCTGCCAAATCCAAGAAGTCATTAGTTTTTGCGGAATTGATCTCCGAGTCGCCCTGTGAAGAGGAGATGATCTATGATGAGTCCTTTCCGAACAATCACTTGTTTCTGATCTCTCCACTGGATCCTTGGTATGGGGATATCATTGTGTATCTCCAGACTGCGAAGTTTCCCTCTACTTTTTCGAAAGATGAGCGCCGTAAACTGCGTCACTTGGCCAAGAATTATCTGATTATTGGTGATGCTTTGTACCGTCGAGGGGTTGATTCAATCCTAAGACGCTGCTTAACTTTCGAAGAAGCTGAGGCTGTGCTCAATGATTCTCACAGTGGAGCTTGTGGGGGTCATTTATCTGGGCTTGCTACAGCCCAAAATATTTTGCGTGCTGGATACTTTTGGCCCTCGATTTTCAAAGATTGTATTGAATCGGTCAAAAAGTGTCATCCATGTCAGGTTTATACTCGAAAAATGCGCGCTCATCCAGCTCCGCTTTTTCCAGTCGTTACTATCGGACCCTTTACAAAGTGGGGTATTGATTATACTACTTGTAACCCACCTTCGGCAAAAGGTCACAAGTACATTATCGTAGCAGTAGACTACTTTACGAAGTGGGTCGAGGCTATGCCTACTTTTGGGAATGATGGTGAGACTGCAGCTTTGTTCCTTTTCAACCAAGTTATCACTCGTTTTGGTATACCTAGAGAGATTGTCACTGACCATGGCAGTCATTTTCAGAATAGTATGATGGCTGAGTTGGCTCTCAAATTGGGTTTCCGGTAGGAACATTCATCTCCATATTATCCTCAGGCCAATGGGCAAGTGGAAGCCGTGAATAAATCCTTGAAGACAATTCTTCAAAGGACAATTGATAAACATAGATCCAACTGGCATATTATGTTATATCCTGTGCTTTGGGCATATAGGACGTCAGTGAAAACTGCAACTGGCTTTACTCCGTTTCAGTTAGTTCACGGGATGGAATCTGTATTTCCTATTGAATGCGAGATTCCTTCTCTTAAATTAGCTGTTGAGCTTCTTCCTGACACTTCCAGTCTGGTAGAACGGCTTCTTCATCTGGAACATCTCGATGAGCAGCATCGAGATGCCGCCACGATGAATGAAGCGCATAGAAACCGAGTAAAGGTTCAGTACGATAAGGCGGTCAAGCCTAGGGTCTTTTCGGAAGGTGACCTTGTTTTGGTCTATGCCCAAGAAAAGGATGCCCTGGGGGCAGGAAAGTTTAAATCTATGTGGTATGGCCCCTATATCGTTAAAAAAGTCCTTAAGAAAGGAGCATATACCTTGGTTGACTTCGAAGGGAACGAGTTGCTGGAGCCCCGAAATGGGCTCTATTTGAAGAAGTATTATGCCTAGGCTTTGGCCTGGCATTTTGCTTTGTATATAGTAGTTTTTGCTTTGTACATATCTGATTGATTTTCGATCTTTGATGAGTTGGTGATGTTTTTGATCTGCTTTGGTAGGTTGTGTTGGATGTCATGAGTCATTTTGGTTTCGCCGATGGTGCTAGTAGACACACCCGGAACTTAGCTTCCGCGGCTTGGGTGCTTCATTATCCTTCCGATCAGCTGTTGGTATCAAGAGGGGTCTGCATTGGTCCTGCTTCTAATAATGTAGCAGAATACACTGCAGTCATTCATCTACTCTTGAAGGCAATATCTTTGGGTGTTAATTCGTTGGTAGTTTTCTTGGACTCCCAGCTGGTGGTGTCGCAGTTGAACAACACTTATCGGGTACGAGATCCATTTTTATTACGATTGTTTTTGAGGGTACGTTTGTTACAAAGGTCATTTCAATTCTTGACTTTCATTCATATTCCTCGAGCTGACAATTGGTTTGCTGACTCATTAGCTAATCAAGCATTAGATTGGAACATTAATCATTCCATACAATAAATTTTTAATCATCAAAAACATCATACATTTGATACATTTATCACATCACATCAAATATCGCTGTATATATATCATCGGAGTGTCAAAAAACTTTACAAAATTTGGATCCATAATCTCATACAAAACTTGGGCTTATGCCCCATCATGTTCAGTCTCAAAAAGAATATACAGTCATATAATACATATAATCTATCCACTCCTGAGGTCCCTGCCCAGAAGTCGTGTTCCTATAGAACGTAACTGCAGTGGCCACTCGGCGGAATAATCTAACCCAGTCTCAGGGTACTCCTACCACCCGTCTCTGGATGGCTTCAGGCAAGTCCTCCACGGCAGCCATAGGGATTTGGCGGGTCAGTCCCTCCAAGTTTCTCTGCACGGCCTGGAGGATCCTGTCTGAGTCCACTGTCTCTGCCTCGCCCCTGCGACGCTTATGGCGTGGGAGACCCTCAGGACGAACTGGTCCAACATCTGAAACATGATCATTTTTAATTGTCAGTCATTATGAATCCAATCAAAAACATGTTTTTCATTTTTTCATACATATTTGAAAAAATCCAAAAAAATTAAGTCAAAAAAATTTTGCAAACTTGCCTACTGCTCCCCATGCTGTGCCAGGTGGAAGAACTAGATTCGGATCTCCACGAAAGTCCATCCCGGCATAGGGATAGTCGTCCACTGCGATGATCTTTTCTCCCCACCACAGGAAGAACTCATCGTCCCACGTGGTCCGGGGTACCTCACTACCCCCCAGTCTCTTGATCATGTCTGCCCAACGAGCAATTCTTGGGTCCCGCGGGCTACTGATAGTAGAGATGACTCTGGGTCTCAACGCTGGAATCCTCTCAAAGAAGAATGTTGTCAAAATTGTACCATAGCCAAAGTGTTTGGTCTTTACTTAGCGAATAGAGGTCAGTTGTTGTTTCATGTTCAGTAACAGGGCTGTGCACCAATCGTAAACATGAGTCAAACACTCTACAGCTATGCTCATTTGCGTCCTGGACGCCTGATGTAGTAAGGCAGATCCTGCCACTCTGCTGATGGTGAAAAGGAGGATTTTCATGTGAAAATCCCTGATATCTTTAATTGCAATCTGGGTTCCAACCTTTTTGGAACCATCTACGCAATATACGTGGACATAGTCTTCCACGGTTAACCCTCCCAGGGGCTTCCCGTGCAATTCTACTGGTTCTCCCCTCCGGGAGAGTCCAGTAATGAAATATATGTCTTCCACTTCAATGCGTAGTGGCATCTGATCAATAATGAAGCAATCCTGATCTGGTTCCCAGTAATTTACGAGCATTTCTAGCAACCGCACATTGCTTTTCATATTTGGCATTTTAAAGAATTTGAACAATCCGCAATTTCGGAGGATATTTTGCACTGCGCGATCTTGCATGACCTCTTGGTCTATTGCGCTATGCTCACGTTCCCTCCATGAGATGGTCATCTTGAGAAATTTCATCAAATTATGCATTAGCCACGCTTTTTAAGTTTCGGACATGCGCATACGCGGTTTTTCTTTTGCACAGTCGCGTGTATACGCGAGTTCCCTTTAATGAACCCGCGTATGCGCAAGTCCGCATATTTTAGCAAGGGTTTTAAAGCTAAAAATCACTTAATTTTAATTTCCAAATGAACAAAATGAATAAACAGGATGATTAAGGAGCCTACCTGAAGTTTCGCTGAGTTCCGACGGTCGGTTGTTCCTGATTTGACGAAAGAAGTTTTTTGCTTCAGAGCACTTTTTCCAAATCAGCTATGCAATAATGAACCAAATGAGAGGTAATTTGTCTATTTATGGCTAAAAAATTGAAAATTTTCTCAAAATTTCCTTATGCCTATTTTTTCGATCTATCTTAAGTTGCATAACTCGATTGCTTGGAAGTGCCCAGTTTGGTATGTTTTCAGGTACATTTTGACGATTTTGAGATTTTTCCCGGTTTTTGATCCATGATTTCCGACTCGTCACGGCAGGTATATGATCTTCACTGGCATATAGGTTAGGGAAATCACTCTCCGTTGCATCTTGCATACTAGCCTCCATATTGATCACTTGCCTTAGGGTCGATCCCATCAGGTCATGAGTATTACACCCATTTCACTCGTCGATTATTTAATCATGACTTGATGGTAGAGCCTTCCTTTACATGGGCTTCCTAGTTAGTTCCTCGCTATCACTTGTTGCCCATGCTGCTTTTTATGTAGGCTCGGGAGTCCTCTTTGGTCCCGCCATGTCTTTTGTGTTGAAGCTTCATTCTTCTCCTTCATCACTTATCATTTTTCTGGCTTATACCCTAGAGGCTCCCTGGTGTCGTTAAGTTGTATTATTGCATTGCATATTGGCTACTTGTTTATCCTGGCCTTTAGCCGGCTTCATTTGGACTCGATGTTTAAGCCAACTTTTGACCTTGACTTTCTGTACAAGTTAACCATTGCATGCACTTGGCTATCACGACTTGACACCTTTGTACCCATGGATGGAACGTTCCTCTGAGTATCACTTACTAGTTTTCGCCACCTTGCATTGAGCATAGGATTGTTCCAATCACAGGAACTAGTACATCTGATTTTCTAATACTCGTTCTATCCATTGTACCATAGCATTCTTTTATTCTTTTTCAGGCTTATTATATGAAAAAGACAAAAAAAATCAAATATAACAAAAAGAGCGAGAACGGGATGTATCTTCTTTGTTTTGATGGCAGTACAGAGTCAGTTTTGTCGCCCTTGAACAAAGCACATTTTTCTTATATATATTCCCTCCATTTGGGATGGTTTTATTTTTGACCTAGGTTCAGCCTTTACCATGTTTCACTTGTCAGTTCTCCCCCGGTTGGTTATCTCTTCCAATCATATGGAGAGTTTGTTTTTCCTCCTGCATGACAGACTTATACAGTGTCACTTTTTACTGCCATGGTCATCACGAGTCGTGCTTTTGTTCAAGGGAAGTCTAGCCTGAGTCGGCCATTCTGCGGTGTCTCTTGAATCATTATTCAGTCGGCCTTCCCGGTCTTGTCAGTATCATGTTCTATCACATCAGATGTTTTGGTCTTCTGCTCGTGCTGGTTTGAGAGGGTCCCCATTGACTTCTTGCCGGCGGGTTTGTCTCTTATCGACTACGACACATTGCTCTGAGAGCAAGCCTAGAGCCGCACCTTGGGCCTATTTCCATCATTGATAGGTGACCTCGTGCTCGGCATTTGATCATCATCATGGGTCTTTGACTGAGTGGTTTCCCCTGTGTTCGACGTCAGCACACATTATCACACTTGGGATTCGTGCAGTACCTGGATTTCCATTTGACCCTATCGGTGGATTTCTCGCCTCTGTGTCAGCTTTCATTATTGGTTGGTTCAAAGGGTTTCTTCCGTGCGCTAGCTTCATCTTGTGCACGTCGGAAACGTACTTCGGTTTTGGTTCCATCACTCTCCTTCGTCCGATTCCTTCCAAATCTTGGCCTGCGGGTTACACTCGCGCTGGACTGATGTGGGATGCCTTAATGCCTTCCTTCCAGCGGATCTTTTCCCATCGACTCCGACTCATTGCTCTGGGAATAAGGTCTAGAGTCTTTTTGTCAGTACCTTAGGGTTTGCAGTCATCAGTGGCAGACTCTTCGCTATCGACAGTGGGGATTCATCATTGCCTCCTGATTGGTAGATTCTTTCAAGTGTTCGACTTCAACTCATTCATTCGCACTTGTCAGATTGTACTGGGGCACCTTGACACTCATTATCATTATCGGTGGGTTGTCTCGTGTTGGTTAACGGGATACATCATTGC
Source organism: Pinus albicaulis (assembly GCA_034641835.2). Classification (NCBI taxonomy): domain Eukaryota; kingdom Viridiplantae; phylum Streptophyta; class Pinopsida; order Pinales; family Pinaceae; genus Pinus; species Pinus albicaulis. Next base: position 319,873,953 of record CM076580.1, on the reverse strand, counting down.
CCGGTAATCCAACGATTTATCACATGGTCGACTTCAGCTCATTTATTCCCATTGTGTAGAATTGTGCCATAGTGATCGGTGAAGACCTCGGGTTGCATCAGCATTCTTCGGTTCACTTTTGACAGTCCATTCAGTTTTTGCCAGTGATGACATCCACCCTTATATGTTGCAGTTCAGTACAGCAGCATCCTATATGTTGGCTCCCGAGTTGCGTGATTGTACCGTTTGATCCACCTCTTATGATCCGGTACTTGGAGATTCAGTTACTTATTTGATCAGACATCCAGTTGCACCATCTTTGATCAGCTTTCTATATGTGATACTTCGACATTGATTCAGACTTACATTTCCGGGCCATGCTCAGGTGATTCATTATGTACTTTCAGTTCAGCTATACTTGTATACATGTTGGATCTATTCACTACTTTCTATATGATGTATTTTTGACTGAGCATGGGTATGCCCGCCTCAGCATGAGTTGACTCTCTGATTTCTTTCATTGGTTTTTGGCAGGCTGAAATCTGGTGAAGTCCTCTCTTGTCCTTGCAAAGTTCTTTCTATGTGCATAATACATTTCGGCCATCATGTACCCTTTCTGACCTCATATATTAGGGGGCATCTGTTATAGCATCATTTCTCACCTTGACATGATTCATGATTGCTTTGATGGTTTTGGGCACCCATTCCTACAGACTTGGACAAATTCACTAAAAAACTGTGTAAAAATCCCCATACGCGACTATGCCCGTACTTTTCCGCGTGTATACGCGAGTCCAGCTGCACTTTTCCGCGTATGCCATTAAAAATGATTAAAAAATATATAATTATTCCCTATTTTCGGGTTGGATTGATGGTTACTCAGGTAGTTCAACCACCCCAGCACGTGGCCAACTCTTTCCAACTGTTGAAACTACTTGGAGGGAGTATAAAAACCCCTCATGTGTATGGCCTAAGGGAGAGAGAGAATTATTGATATTATACTCTGTTGGTATTCCCTATCCAAGTCTGATTCCCCGTGCCTCCTGCACTTTCCTAGTTCATTATAGGAAACCCTTGTTTCCTTGAGATGCTCATCCCCTTATATGTCATCTCGTATGCACCAGTTTGGAAGGAGTCTTAGCGAGGCAAGGGCTGGACGGATCCAGACGACGGTCTGCGAAGGTCGTGGAAGGATCAGGTGATCTCTCCACTCATTACTTTTGTACATGCTATTTATAATATAGAAGTACCATGCTGTTCCTGAAATAAACGTGTTAGTGTATGCTTATATGTATGAGAATATTTGTTATACAAGCATTCATTATGATTTATTTAATGTTTTATATGAATCTCACTGACATTTAGAGTAGATATATGCTGTACAACCAGTCCTTTGTGCTTGTTTCTTCTTGTCTTTCAGGTTAAGAAGGAAGGACGGTTGCTGGGGGTTTGAACCCTGCAGGATCTTCTTCAACCGTAGGACCAACAGGTAACTTTCTCATTCTACTCTATTTAGTTTTTCTGAATGTGCATGGTTGTGTGAGTCTCTGTTAAGTAGCATGCCCCTGCTTTGTGGAGGTTGTAACCCAACGAACCTCTAGGGTGAAATTCCCCGAAACAAGGTGCTATTGATATTTTCTTGTTTGTGATTGCAGATCAACGAAAGATGATACTTTCTTGTGACAAAAGGGCCCTTGTTGCAACGAAGGATTATTGATGCAACAGAAGCACTGCGACCGCAAATAAGCATTTGGATCTAAGGTAGGATCGACACCTTCATAGCATTTATTTGTAAAACGAATATATCTAGAGAAAGAAAAACTTAGTTGTTCGTTTGTTGCTAGATTGTCTTCTGACACTAGGGAGATCGGTCTTGTCCGCAAGAACGATTTATCCGGCCAACACACACCCATAAGCCACCTGGGTAATGTGATTACATGGCCTCTTTTAACATGCTAAAACTTCCAATGGGAATACATTTTTATCTAGGACTTAGATTGAGATAAATTAAAATGCCTGAAGATAAACCATTGATCTGGTGTACAGGCCTCTATAAGAGGAAAACAACCCATAGATCAGTTCATATCCAGAAAAACAAGTATGTCCATATGTTCATAAAACAGAAACAGTTTTTTGTGTTAACCCGAGCCTCCTCAGAGAGGAAAACAACCCAGAAAGGATAAACAACAAAATAGAAGTCTGAAAATAAATGCAATTAAGAGTAACTGTCTAGGGCATGTATATAAAACCAAAAAACAAAACACTTTCTGATATAAAAATAGGGAGACAGCAAAATAAAATTATACATATGGTGGCTGATCTGACACACGGATCATGCCCTGGTCCTCGTTCTCTATCCTCCAACAACCCATATCTTGTTGCAAACCCGCTTTAGAAAGCTAGTCTGCTGCATCATTGGCGCACGCCTTTAGGGAATAAAACAGCCCCCCTAAGGGAAAGACCCCTGCTGCTTTCTTAGATGTATTTACTCCCGCGGGTGAAACTATCCTTGCCCCTATTGACTCTGTTGTTGTCTATGCCTATGCCATCTAGGCCTATGTCCATGTGCGGGCTATACTCTTTGCTAGGAATAGTCCAAAAATTGGAAATCGATCTAGCCATGAGTAGGTTGAAGAGAGCTCCTTAAGGGCTTGGAGTCGGAAATTTGGGGAGGTCCCTGTATATATGGTTTAAAGAAAAAACATTAAAAGTATGTTTTAAATGTTTTGTCTCTTCTATTAAAGGAGATAAAATATAATTCTGACAACTGCTCTCTCCATTGAACCATTTAATGACATTCATAGAGTCCTTTTCTATGTTAACTTTGGACTGTTATTGCAAATGAGCCTTTTGGAATTCTTGGTTTTAATTTGAGTTGATTGGTGTCATGTATAAGTCAAGGCACTCATTGGTATAGAAATTTTGTCTTTACAACCAAGTGGGAACGAGAAACCCCAACATTCCAAACAAAGCATCTATGCTGTTAATTATGCTTTAAATTTCATTACCTTTTGTTGTAAGGTGTATGTTGAATTTACGGTAGTATGATATGTATTTGGTTGTTGCAGCTATTACTGTTCCTGTGGATCCATCAATTTCATCCGCTCTAGTTGATTCTCACCTTGTGCATGGAATTTTACTACCACTGTTAAGCTTATGCCGTTACTGAGCCTTCTCTCGATTCCTCAACGCTGGAATGATTGAACTAGAATGATCTACTGCTGTAATGTGACTACATATTGTCTTTTATACTGCTGTAATGTATTTCTGTAATGTGGCTACATATTGTCTTTTATACTGCTGTAATGTATTTCTGTATGAGACATAATCTGATCTTTTATACTTGATAACTTGTTATGGGTATATCAAGAGGATTTTGTATATGAACTGTTATCAATATATGAAACAGGGTTTTTTCTCCTTTGAAAAAAGAGTTGAAATCATTCTAAATTCACATGTAATGTATTTCTGTAATGTGACTACATATTGTCTTTTATATTGCTGTAATGTATTTCTATATGAGACATAATCTGATCTTTAATACTTGATAACCTATTATGGGTATATCAAGAGGATTTTGTATATGAACTGTTATCAATATATGAAACAGGGTTTTTTCTCCTTTGAAAAAAGAGTTGAAATCATTCTAAATTCACATATGTTTAGTGGTGTCACTGTTTCACTTCCGATATTATGTTGCTTACCTTGATGAACAGGTGGAACTCTGCTGGGAGGCCTCTCTGTTTTTTGACTCTTTGCTCATACTGTCAAAGGTCGTTATATGTTATATGGGCTATACTGTATAGTTATTAGACTACATATCTTCATATAAAACTTGCAAATAGTATGATGGAAACCAAACATAATAATGTATTAGGACATCACAACTTGCTAATTATTTATTAGACTACATATCTTCATATAGAACTTGCAAATAGCATGATGGAAATGTGAACTTGCAAATAGTATGATGGAAATGTGGATCTCAAAGAAAAGTCATGATTAATGCTTCTAGAAACCAAACATAATAATGTATTAGGACATGCTCCTTTAACTTGCAAATAGTATGATCGAAATGTGGATCTCACGACTCTTCATGATTAATGCTTCTAGAAACCAAACATAATTTAATGTATTAGGACATGCTACTTTAGGCTTGGTGGAATTACCTTTGCTTTTTATTTTTCTCTTACACACACACACATATATATATATATATGAAGAGATGATCCCATTTTCTTTTTTATTCATAGATCTAATGTCATGTAAATACAATATTTATCATAATGTACAATGATTCATTCCATATTATTTATAAAAATTTTCATTAAAAAATGAACCTTTAAATGATGAACCTAGTTAATGTTTCTTCTTCATGAAGAAAACTACTTGATCTTTCAATTTGAATTTGATGATGGTCCTTTGTTATCTTTCTTGAATACTTCAAATTATTGACACAATCATATGCTTCTTGTTACTCTTTTTATTCCTTCCTTATATTGTATTCTCCCCCTTAGATATTGTGTACTCTCCCACATAGATATTGCACTCAATTTTGATGGTCCTTTGTTATCTTTCTGGACTACTTCAAATTATCAAATTATTGACACAATCATATAGATATTGCACTCAATTTTGATGGTCCTTTGTTATCTTTATTTACTTCAAATTATTGACACTTGATCATATAGATATCATATAGATATTTCACTCAATTTTGATGGTCCTTTGTTATCTTTCTTGACTACTTCAAATTATTGACACTTCATCATATAGATATTGCACTCAATTTTGATGGTCCTTTGTTATCTTTCTTGACTACTTCAAATTATTGACACAATCATATTCTTTTACCTTAATATCTCGTAGAGCCCATTTCATCCAAAACACTCAAAAAGAAGTAACTACTATGTATTCCACTTCTACTCTAGATAGAGAAAGTAACGACTCTTTCTCGCTTAACCATTAAACCAAAGACTCTTCTAAGTAGAATTATACATTGTCCACTTGTACTTTTCACAAGCCTAGTTGAATCTCTATATGTTGTCAATGTAAATTTCTCAACTTCTACAAGTTTTATAGGCAGAGTTTGTAAAGGGCCAGGTAGCCTCTGGATCTCATCTTTTATGGAATGTGACATATCTAGTAAATGCCCCTACAGTCAATCTTTGGAATAGATCTAAATAGAAATTCTTCATTTTAATATCCATAAAACACAACCACTTTAAGGTAAATTGTTTACATGCACGTCATTTCTCCCACAAACTAAAGGCTTCCTCCCATTAATTTTAGATGTGAATTCTACCATAAACTTTTTAAGTCAAACTTTAAGATAAACCATGCACATGTCATTTGCAATAAATGTCAATTTAATATCTAAATTCACATATGTTTAGTGGTGTTATTGTTTCACTTCCGATATTATGTTGCTTACCTTGATGAACAGGTGGAACTCTGCTGGGAGGCCTCTCTATTTTTTGATTTTTTGCTCATACTGTCAAAGGTCGTTATATGTTATATGGGCTATACTGTATATTTATTAGACTAAATATCTTCATATAGAACTTGAAAATAGTATGATTGAAACCAAACATAATAATGTATTAGGACATCACAACTTGCTAATTAGTTATTAGACTACATATCTTCATATAGAACTTTCAAATAGCATGATGGAAATGTGAACTAATTAGTTATTAGACTACATATCTTCATATACAACTTGCAAATAGCATGATGGAAATGTGAACTTGCAGATAGTATGATGGAAATGCGGATCTCAAAGAAAAGTCATGATTAATGCTTCTAGAAACCAAACATAATAATGTATTAGGAAATGCTCATTTAACTTGAAAATAGTACATGGTCGAAATGTGGATCTCATGACTCTTCATGATTAATGCTTCTAGAAAACAAACATAATTTAATGTATTAGGACATGCTCCTTTAGGCTTGTCAGAATTACCTTTGCTTTCATGATTAATGCTTCTAGAAACCAAACATAATTTAATGTATTACGACATGCTCCTTTAGGCTTGGTGGAATTACCTTTGCTTTTTATTTCTCTCTTACACACACACACATATATATATATTAAGAGATGATCCCATTTTCTTTTTTATTCATAGATCAAATGTCATTTAAATACAAGATTTATCATAATGTACAATGATACATTCCATATTATTCATAAATTCATAATGTACAATGATTCATTCCATATTATTCATAAATTTTTTCATTAAAAAATGAACCCTTTAAATGATGAACCTAGTTAATGCTTATTCTTCATGAAGAAGACTACTTGATCTTTCAATTTGAATTTGATGATGGTCCTTTGTTATCTTTCTTGACTACTTCAAATTATTGACACAATCATATGCTTCTTGTTATTATTTTTATTCCTTCCTTATATTGTATTCTTCCCCTTAGATATTGTGTACTCTCCCACATAGATATTGCACTCAATTTTGATGGTCCTTTGTTATCTTTCTTGACTACTTCAAATTATCAAATTATTGACACAATCATATAGATATTGCACTCAATTTTTATGGTCCTTTGTTATCTTTCTTTACTTCAAATTATTGACACTTGATTGAATATAGATATCATATAGATATTGCACTCAATTTTGATGGTCATTTGTTATCTTTCTTGACTACTTCAAATTATTGACACTTGATCATATAGATATTGCACTCAATTTTGATGGTCCTTTGTTATCTTTCTTGACTAATTCAAATTATTTACACAATCATATGCTTTTTGTTACTCTTTCTATTCCTTCCTTATATCTATTCTCCCCCTTAGATATTGTGTACTCTCCCACATAGATATTGCACTCAATTTCATAGGCTCTTATTTTGAAGTCAAATATATTGTATTATCCCCCTTAGATATTGTGTACTCTCCCACATAGATATTGCACTCAATTTTGATGGTCTTTTGTTATCTTTCTTAACTACTTCAAATTATAAAATTATGGACACAATCCTATAGATATTGCGCACAATTTTGATGGCCTTTTGTTATCTTTCTTTACTTCAAATTATTGACACTTGATCATATAGATATTGCACTCAATTTTGATGGTCCTTTGTTATCTTTCTTGACTACTTCAAATTATTGGCACTTGATCATATAGATATTGCACTCAATTTTGATGGTCCTTTGTTATCTTTCTTGACTACTTCAAATTATTGACACAATCATATGCTTTTTGTTACTCTTTCTATTCCTTCCCACATAGATATTGCACTCAAATTCATAGGCTCTTCTTTTGAAGTCAAATATATTGTATTCTCCCCCTTAGATATTGTGTACTCTACCACGTAGATATTGCACTCAATTTCATAGGCTCTTTTTTTGAAGTCAAATAAGTGACAATAATTTACAAAAAATATCCCTAATTTGTTTCTCACATGTTCAAATGGTTCTCTAACAAGATAATTTACAAGAACTATTCCTAATTTTTTTCTCACATATTCAAATGCTTCTCTAACAAGAGGCTTTGAAGGATCTACAATCTCCGGTTGAAGGATGAAGGTCAAGGACCTTCAAAGTACAACTAAAGGTTGAAGATCATTAAACCAAAGGTTTAATAATACAACCTTGAGTGATTCCACGGGTCCTCTACACCCTTCACACGGTAAAATTGGGATAGGTCTAGTGTTTACTTCCACAAGTTCTATAGGCAAAGTCTGTAAAGGGCCAGGTAGCCTTTGGATCTCATCTTTTATGAAAGGTGACATTTAGTAAATGCCCCTACAGTCAATCTCTGAAATGGATTTAAATAGAAGTTCTTTATTTTAATATCCATAAAACACAACCACTTTAAGGTAAATTGTGTACATGTGTCAATTCTCCCACAAACTAAAGGCTTCCTCCCATTAATTTTAGATGTGAACTCTACCATAAACTTTTTAAGTCAAACTTCAAGATAAACAATGCACATGTCATTTACCTCATGATCTTGTGTCATTTCTCTCATGCATTGCAATAAATGTCGATTTAATATATATATATATTTCAGGGATAAGAAAACCATTAAATATGGTTGAAAAATGTAAATTATGCATAGAATTTTCTTGCTATCCCAATCCAGGGAAAGCAGTGATTACATATGTGCTTTCTAATATTGCGACTAGCAAATTCGTCCAAAGGAAAATGAATATACTGGAAAGAACAACAAACAACGAGGCATATTATATTGGATTGATAGAAGGCTTGGGAACAACGATGGAGTATGTTTTGAAAATGCAACAAGATGATGGAGCTTAGTGAAAATAAGTCGCCTTCACTAAGTGGGCCCGCAGGCTATTTTTGGCGCAAAGTCTATTTTTAGACTATGTCTATTTTTAGACATATGGATCATGGTCTATGAGTTGCAAGATGCTATTTATGGATGATTGGTTGAGTTGGTAAAAATAGATGGACCTCTATTTTTAGACATTGGGCGGTTTCTATTTTTAGACTACCGGGCTAAAAATAGAACAGTCAAATATTATTAACCCTTAATAATATTTAGACTATAAACATTATCTTATCCTCTTGGAGCACTCCAGTTTGATGCTTGGATGTGGCACATGCAGCTGACAGAAGGAAATACGCTTTTCCTAAGGGTTAGTTGAGCTATTGCATGGTTGACTTCAGTTAGAACTCATGTGGCAGAGTTTGGTGGAGTTGATGAGACAGTTGGTGGAGATGTGTTCGGTTTAACTTAGTTGAACTAGTTGTATTTAGTCTAACTGAAAAATACACTAGTGATGAGTGGTGTGAATTAATTATTAATTAATTCACTAATTATTAACTCATAAATCAGCTAAAGAACACATCAGTTAACTGCAATGCATGGACAGTTCAGTGGAGACCAGTGTTAGAGGTGGGTGAAAGGGTGAGTCTACTATCAGTTGTGACTATGGTTGTGCATGAGATTTGCACACACATTGATTGAGATTGCCAATGAGGATTGCGCAGTACAAGCCAGGTGGATTCGAACTTGGATCTCATTCATTCTCATCTTGGATTGCGCAGTAGAGGCAGGCAGACTTGTGGAGGAGATTTGAACCTGTGACTTGTTCATCTTCCGTGCTAGTTTGTGTGTAGCATGTGAGATAGTGCTGAGAGTTGTGAGAGCTTTGTGCTATGTATTGTTACATGTTCTCTATCATTATAATATACAGATAGTTGGGGGTTTTCAGTTGTATGCTTTCCCCATTACATACTGTGTTATATGTGTGCTTGATTATGTTTTAATGTGCGCATGCGATGCTTCTATTTCCGCAAATTGATGATCAATTGTAGAAGAGGTTATGTATTATGCATGAAGCTTAAATAGTGTGTAATCAGGATAATCTCAGTAAATAATTCAGCTATTATTCAAATTTCTACAGTATGGATCAAATGGAATTGTAGTTTTCACCAATTCTAAACTTGTGTGCAACCAGATGAATGGCGTGTGCCAAGTTAAGAATGAGAGGCTAAAAGAACTGCATGGAATAGCAAACAATATTGTTAGCCAATTTCATTTTTTAGTATAAGGCATTGTACAAATGTGAATAAGATGTCTGTTGATTTATTGCATGGGGCAATGCCAATTCATGATACATCTATCAAAGATGAATTAGAATTATACAGAGTAATGCCAATGCAAGATTCATCTCTCAAAGATGAATTGGTTTTGAGATGCTCTTCTTCAAAAATTCAAGATTCATCTCTCAAAAATGAATTAGTGTTGGGACGCTCTCCTTCAAAATTTATTGATGGACATTGTAACATATCTTAGATATGTTTGTGTTGTGTACTTATAAATGCGTATTTTTTAATTACCATGTGTTTTTTTCAATTATATACCAAGTGTGCTCCCACCACACCATGTAAAGCGCAACTTGGTGAACTTCACATTTGCAACAAGAGGTGAACTTCACATTTTTATAAAATTAAAATGCGGGGACTTCAACAAATTTTTGTTTAAATGGAGTTTGTTTAAATACAGTTTCACTTCTTTTTTAATGACCATGTGTTTTTTTCAATTTTATACCAAGTGTTCTCCCACCATGTAAAGCGCAATTTGGTGAACTAATCATTTTTATAATTCCTTTTTTGCTTAAATTGAGTTTCACACATCAATCATTGCTTTGAAAGTTGTGTTCTACATAATTTGTGTACACTAAATTACAAATTGATTTTCTGAAATCTATTTCATGTAAATGTCCACCAATAGATATATATATCATGGAGGATGAACGACAAAAATCAACCGAATCTCATATGGGGGTTCAGGGATCGGGGAATGTTCACGGTATTTAAATATAATCTTAAATCTTCATACATGTGTGTACATATGGAATTGATTTTTTATTAACTTTGTGAGTTAAATTAGTTGTTAATAAGTTTCATTTTTTAATTTTTAAGAGCTAAGAATATAAGGGTCTCTACTCCATCCATGGAGCATGCCCATGGTTCACCCAGTCGTATGATTCACGCAATTTAATCAATGAATATGTATATGTATTTATATGTACACATTAATGTATTTTTCAATTGATTATAAATTCGTATTTGTTTATGAAGATTATCTCTCGTCTCGAGATGTTGGTGGTGGTTCAAATCCCTTTAGAGGGCCATCAATGAGTGGTAGCAGGTTGCGTGAAGGGGGTGATATTTATTCCCCCGAAGGCCAATCAACGGCTCGTGGTGCTAGTTCTCGGCAGGGTCATTATGGGTCTCAACAGTTTCATGGTGAAGAATATGCTAACCAACCACGTCAAGGTTGCCATCAATTTCAATATTTTTTTCATTGAATTTGTACAAATTTTTTTACATGTGTTTTTTCTAATATACGAAATTTTATATATATTGATGCAGAGGCCAAAAATGTTCCAAATATTGGTCAAAATAGACGTAGGGCAGAACGCTACATTCAAGAAGAAGGTTGTCTACCCATCACAACTTATCTGGCCAACATTTCTGATACAATGCACCTTATAAAGGTGTGAAAAACTTCTTGCAAAATTGCAAAGAGATTTCGTGGCTTTGACTCTACCTGCTGAGAGTCGACAAAGCCTCAAAATAGTTACACATTCATTAGGAAAAATTGTAAATGTATACAAAACTCTTGGGCCAATGACTGATACATTTGTAGAAGTGATGAGAAAGAGAAAGGAAACAGTAATGGGTCTAGATAAATGGGAGGATGTAAAACAAAGAGTTACAAAAGATGTGGCGAAGTCAATGTTTAATTTCAAGGAATGGCCAAAAAGAAAAATGTTGAAGGTGAAATATTTCAAGCACCCCAATATAGCTCGCTATTTGTATGATAGGCACCTTGCAGCCTATGGAAGGTTCCCATGGAACGACGAGGTTCCTGTTTATTTTGCACAAATTTTCTATGCAGAATTTTTTTTGGGTAAGAAACCCAACTACAATGACCTTCCGTCAGAATTTTTTGGTCTGAGGAAAGGTCGATTGTATGACCGTAAGGGCGCTAAGTGATATGTGGAGTTGCCTCGCCATTGGTGAGTCGACCTTTTCGGGTCGAAACTCTGCGGTCATAGATGGATGCGACTTCTCAAATAAGTCGAGAAGCAAGGGATGTCATGATCGACAATTTTTACAGCGAATTGGGTGGAGTCAATGTTTGTCTAAATCGACAAAGAGCACGTGAAAATATACGTGCCAATTTTGTGTATTGTACAGATGAAGAGATTGAAAACATGAATGTTGAAGATCTCCGAATATATACAAAAAATTGTTGCAATGGTTTTCAAGACCTAATTCTTCATGAGGAAGAGGGCACGGGATGACCTTAGGGTTTGAAATTATTTTAACATACATATACATGTGTACAATTTGTAATAAATACATGTGTATGTACATGTATACATTTATTTGTATGTACATTAATCTAACAAAAATGTATCATTATATGTTAAAACACCATTTGCAGTTGTCACGCATGATGCATGACGAAAATGTGAATATCACATTCGGGACCTCTGGTTCAAACAATGCAAATGGGTCTCACCATCAAGATATGTTGGCAAATGTTAGTGTTTTTTAAGTGATATTTTAAAATAAATAATTGTGCACACATGTACATGTATGTATATATAATGATAAAATGTTTTAACAGATTTCGTTTCTGTCCGATTTTTTTGGGATGGCAGTACCTTCTTCATCCTTGGGAGATGTACCTTCTACTTCCTTAGGATATGAGCCAGAAGTGTGGACAATTTTTCACTTTTAAAATTTATGTTTAAAAGTTATATATATATATATTGAGTTATTTTAAATTTTTTGAATTTAGGTTCCTATAGAAGATTTCTTTAATCCACGGACTCTAGCGACAGAGATAGGAACATCCACACCATTTGAACAAGTTGTCTAACTTTTTTTTTAATATTATTGAAAATAAGTTTATATATGTACACGTGCATTTTCATTTGAAATTATATATATATATATATATATATAACTGTACATGTATATTGTACAGTTTGCCATTGCAGATGTTCCTATGGGGGTGGAACTTGTTCATCAAATGGAGAGGGAACCTCATGAGGTATTGCATGATTTTTTTGTTATATTTTGTTTTTTACATGAAGTTCTATATATATTCTCACTCATTTTTAAAACATCAAATTTTAATGTTCAAGTACATTTGCATTGTGTATGTAGGTTTCCCATGCTTCACATGATAGTGCGCGGATTGAGACCCTGATAGAAAAGACGCTAGATCCATCTATATTTGATAGACATGATTGTAGATTTGATTTCAAGATTTAGATAGTCTTAAATTTTCTTAATCTAGATACATTGTCATATATATATATATATATATATATATAACTTGATACAGATTGATACTTGTGAGATCTACAATTTTTTGACATATTTTATTACAGTGTTAATATAATTTGTTTTGTTTCAAAAAGTTAGTTTTTGGATGGTTTTAATACTTTTGGCATGTGAATGTGAATTAATGTTGTTATATAATTTGTTTTGTTTTTAAAAAAAATTTGGATAATCGAACTACTACTAATGTTGTCATCTATAAATTAATGTTGTTATCTGAACTACATTTGACATGTTATGTAATGATGTGTTATAATTTGTTTTGTTTTTAAAATTTAAGTTTTGTTTTGCTTCTGAACTACATTTGGCATGTTATGTAATGATGTGTTATAATTTTTTTTGTTTTTAAAATTTAAGTTTTGGATGCTTGGAGTACATTTGGCATATGAAGTAATTTTGTGATCTATAATTTTTTGTTAAATTAAAAGTTAAAAGTTTTGGATGGTTTCAATCTACATTTGGCATGTGATATAATGTTAAATGTTTCTATTTGATAGTTGAACTATAATTGGCATGGCATGTGAAGTAATGTTATGTATGATATAATCAAAAAGTTTTTAAAACTCAAGTTTTGGATGGTTTCAATCTACATTTCGCATGTGATATTTAATGTTTTAAATGTTTAATGTTGCACGATATATAATCAAAAAGTTTTTAAAACTTAAATTTTGGATGGTTTCAATCTACATTTGGCACATGTGGTATAATGTTAAATGTTTCTATTGGATAGTTGAACTATAATTGGCATGGCATGTGAAGTAATGTTGCACGATGTATTCCTGGATGCAGGTGTACAGATGGAATGCTAATGAGATGGGACAGAGGCGTGGCGAGTCATGCCGACACCTGCTCGTCCAGTACGCAAAGTTAATTTTCCCTCCGCGCGACAGCCTGCATCATTTATACACTGCTCCTACCAAGGTCATGGGATCAGAAAATTTCAGCTTTCACTTGATCTCCTCAGCGACGGCTCCGGCCTTCGAGTGCTCTGGCTCGATTCACATCAAAGGAGTAGTTATGAAGGTTGATCTCCTATGCGTGAGAAGGATGGATATGGTGCGAGTGGGTGCTGAGCATTCAAAGGATTGGTATCATACACGTCGGGTTATATGTCACCTGGCCTCGGCTTTCATTCTCGTCTGCATTGGTGTCGTTGGTTGGTATTTGCATCGCTGGGAGAGGGTCTGTCAATCAGAGTTGTGTTATGTGCAGAGTGTAGCTCTGACTCCCCAGTTCCCCGAGGGTCTCCTTCCGATTTCTGGCCTCCCTCCGCAGTCTTTTAGCTCTTTGCTTCTCTCAAGTATCTGCCGACTCTCACTATGCCTCGGCTGCGACACCGTATGCGGATCCGACGAGGAGGCTCCAGGGGATGCCCCTCCAGGGGTCACTCCAGCCCATCCTTGATCTCGCCTTCCTCGTCCAGCGGCCCAGACACTGGCCATTACCCCCGGGCTCGTAGTGGAAGGGGGTGCATTCATGGCGTCTATCAGAACCGGAGCTCCCAAGCGCCGCGTCCTCAGGCCACCTCGGTCCCCACCTCAGGCTCTGCACGTTTCATCTTTGACAGTGCCCTCACCCGACCTCGGATCACAGCTATCTTCTCGGTGGTCTTTCTTGAGGAACACCAGCCTGGGGAGTCCAGCTCGCAGCCTGCGATTCCTGCTGCGGAAATCGGCCAGTTCTCGAATATCAACTTGGAAAGTGGTCGAGCTTCGGTGCAGCCTCCGTCGTTCCCTGCAAGCTCTGTTTAGGCTGAATACAGGGCCCCAGCTGAACCAGGTCCCTCGACCTTTGAAGAAGCGCTCGCCCGTGATATGCAAGCCTTTGGATGGTGTCGGATAGTGGAGGAGTCTCCCGACGATTAATGGGTTTGTTGCTTGTTTGTTCTTCTGTTCCTGCTGCCCAACCTATTGGGTATATCTCTGTTCTGTTGGTTGTGGAATTTTTTTGGTGTCTTTTTGTACATTTTTGGCTCAAAGTAAACTCTGAAATATCTCACTATGTTCCCCTGCGTGGGCTATGGCAATTCTCTCTGCTTCTTCTTGAAAACTCTGCCTCTAAGGTATTAGTCTCTGACTTCAGTCTCGTTGTAATATTATCCCTTTGTTAATAGATCAGTTTTACTTAGAAAAAAAAAAGTTGCACGATATATAATCAAAAAGTTTTTTAAACTCAAGTTTTGAATGGTTTTAATCTACATTTCGCATGTGATATCTAATGTTTTAATGTTGCACGATATATAATCAAAAAGTTTTTAAAACTTCAATTTTGGATGGTTTCAATCTACATTTGGCACACGTGGTATAATGTTAAATGTTTCTATTGGATAGTTGAACTATAATTGGCATGGCATGTGAAGTAATGTTATGTATGATATAATCAAAAAGTTTTTAAAACTCAAGTTTTGGATGGTTTCAATCTACATTTCGCATGTGATATTTAATGTTTTAAACGTTTAATGTTTTAATGTTGCATGATATATAATCAAAAAAATTTTAAAACTTAAGTTTTGGATGGTTTCAATCTACATTTGGCACATGTGGTATAATGTTAAATGTTTCTATTGGATAGTTGAACTATAATTGGCATGGCATGTGAAGTAATGTTGCACGATATATAATCAAAAAAAATTTAAAACTTAAGTTTTGGATACCATTTTAATCTACATTTAATGTAAATCCCTTTAATTTTGATTTAATGTTAAATGTTTTAAATGTAAATCCATTTAATTTTGGATTTAATGTTAAATGTTTTAAATGTTTTGATACAATGTTAAATGTTTTGATCTAAGTTTTTGATGGTTTCAAGCTACATTTGGCCTATGGAAGACCCCATGCATAGACAACGGATGCGTTGCAAAAGGGGAGGTGGGGTAGGGATGGAGGGGGCAAGAGTGCTAGCTCTCGCCCTCCTCTTTCCATCCATGTCACAAATCTGACCGATGTATCTCTCTCAAACGATGAAAATACCAACCAACGACACCAATGCAGACGAGAATGAAAGCCGAGGCCAGGTGACATATAACTTGGCGCAAATGGTACCAATCCTTTGAATGCTCAGCGCCCACTCGCACCATATCCATCCTTCTCACGCATAGGAGATCAACCTTCATAACTGCTCCTTTGATGTGAATCGAGCCAGAGCACTCGAAGGTCGGAGCCGTCACTGAGGAGATCAAGTGAAAGCTGAAATTTTCTGATCCCATGACCTCGGTAGGAGCAGTGTATAAATGCTGCAGGCTGTCGCGCGGAGGGAAAATTAACTTTGCGTTGCGGACGAGCAGGTGTCGGCAAGACTCGCCACGCCTCTGTCCCATCTCATTAGCATTCCATCCATACCCGCATCCCGGTACAGATCGTGCAACATTACTTCACATGCTATGCCAATTATAGTTCAACTATCCAATAGAAACATTTAACATTATACCACATGTGCCAAATGTAGATTGAAACCATCCAAAACTAAGTTTTAATTTTTTTTTGATTATATATTGTGCAACATTAAAACGTTAAACATTTAAAACATTAAATATCACATGTGAAATGTAGATTGAAACCATCCAAAACTTGAGTTTTAAAAACTTTTTGATTATATCATACATAACATTACTTCACATGCCATGCCAATTATAGTTCAACTATCCAATAAAAACATTTAATATTATATCACATGCTAAATGTAGATTGAAACCATCCAAAACTTTTAACTTTTAATTTAACAAAAAATTATAGATCAAAACATTACTTCAAATGCCAACAGGTTCTGAAGTATCTCAGAGACGGTCTCCTTTGGTGTACATTATGTTCATTACATTTATATATATGTAAATCCTTTAGTTTTGATTTAATGTTAAATGTTAGATGTTTTGATATAATGTTAAATGTTTTGATCTAAGTTTTGGGTGGTTTCAATCTACATTTGGCCTAGATGGAAGACTCCCATGTGAAGTATTGTTTTGATTGAATCAAAAAGAGTAAAGAAGTAGTTGTATATATGTAAATCCCTTTAATTTTTATTTAATGTTATTTATGTTAAATGTTTTGATCTAAGTTTTGGATGGTTTCAATCTAAATTTGTTTTTAAAACTCAAGTTTTGGATGGTTGAAGTACATTTGGAATCTTAAGATTGCTTTTGATCTCTACATAGTCTTGTTTGAGTGAAAAATTTTCCAATAAGAAGAGCATAGCTTTTCAATGCAACTAACCATGTATCAATTGAGCTCTAATTGAAAAAAGAGTTTAAAGAAGTATATATATGTACAAATTATCCCTTTAATTTTGATTGGAAATATAAGAAGTACATATATGTTTGTTTAATTTGGGTCAATGTCATTAATGCATTCAAATAGGTAGCCTTGTTGATTTATAATTTGGTAAATTTATGACATTATGTTTATTGCATTCTAGAACATAGAACATATATCCGACCATTGGACAGACAAATTTTGTACTAAATTTTCAATTAGGAATAGAGATGTGGGTCAAAGCCCACCAAAAGTCGAAGAAGTGTTCCGAGTCTCTTGTCTGAAAGGAATCTTCGTACAAAACTATATTGTGGATGATTTATTTACATTGCATGGATACTTTTTACCAGAAGAGCTCACAAGAAAAATTGGGCACATTTAGTTCGTGTATATATCCAATACGATTTTTCATCAATGCACATAGAAAAACTACTTTTAGTTAAAATTGCATTCTAGAACATATATATTGAGTACATTTAAGTCATTTTTCATCAATGCACATAGTAAAACTACTTGAACAATTAATTTCATTCTAGAACATATATATCCAATATGTAAGTAACATTTTTCATCAATGCACATTGAACATATCTGACCATTGGACAAACAAATTTTGTACTAGATTTTCAATCAGGAATAGAGATGTGGGTCAAATCCCACCAAAAGTCGGAGAAGTGCTCTGAGTCTCTTGTCAGAAAGGAATCTTCGTACAAAACTCTACTGCGGATGATTTATTTACATTGTGGATACTTTTTACCAGAAAATCCAACTAGTTTTTCATCAATGCA
This sequence comes from Pinus albicaulis, assembly GCA_034641835.2. Taxonomy (NCBI): domain Eukaryota; kingdom Viridiplantae; phylum Streptophyta; class Pinopsida; order Pinales; family Pinaceae; genus Pinus; species Pinus albicaulis. The sequence goes on along the minus strand of CM076580.1, from coordinate 319,856,084 downwards.
CATAGAAAAACTAGTTCCAGTTAATTGCATTCTAAAACATATATATTGAGTACGTGAATCAATTTTCATCAATGCACATAGTAAAACTACTTGAACAATTAATTGCTTTCTATAACATATATATATATATATATCCAATACATGTAACATGTTTCATCAATGCACACGTATAGAAAAGCTACTTTCAGTTGATACTAGAGCATGTGCATGTACCAAAACAATTTGTACATGTGCAAACACTTGCACAAATAACATAAGCAGCTCAATTTTTAGTTGAGTGTACTGGAAGTTCTAAAACATATTTAATCCAAAGAGAATAAATCGTTGGGAAATTCAATCAAAAAATTCCAATGGAATGCCATCTTCAATAATCCGTTAATGATCGGATTTTAACATTTTCCATTTCTTAATTTTTCGTGTTTTTCTTTGATTGAACCTCTATCAAATTTATGTGTGCTGCACACACCAAGTGACTAAATTGACAACTTATGGAATCAGGTTCATAGTCTTCAAATTAAACAAATTCCCCACTTTGATTAGTTTGTCTGAAAAAATAACCTTTCAGTATAATAGATCCTCTGTTATATTGAAATCCGTAATCATTATAGTTTTCTAATAATTTCATTTTTCGTTCAGTGCAACGCATCAAATAATACTTAACATTTTCATCGTTTTCAATAGGTGCAATTACAGCAAAAACATCTCCTACACAATAAAACAAACTTAACAAAATTATACATATTTAAATTTATTTCTAGATCTTTAAATCATTAGAAAACAATTCAAATGTTACCTTCTCTAACAAGATCAGAAACTCGATCACCATCGGATGATATTGTAGTTTCCTCTGATTGCATTTCTTCAAACATTGCAACAGACATTTTTCCCTTTGTATTTAGCTTTGTATGTTTCCAATATTTTACATACATTTTGTTTTCACAAACGTCATTAGATTTTGTGTTGTCTATGCAAACATCACAAAAACAAGAATATTTTATTTTATCCAATGCAAACACATTTTTGGACGACTTTGTTTTAATTGAATGCAATTTTCGAGTCTCTTTTATTGTTTCAGCGTTATTTTCAATTGATCTATCTACGTCTTCGATCCCAATATGCGAGAAAAACCTTTATATGGAAAATTAAAAAAAGAATTTGTAAATATGATATCAAAATACAATCAAAGATAATCATTGCATGATAAATGTACAATGTTTAAAATTAGATTTCCAATAAAAATTAAATTGAATGTATCTTCGCACTTCCCTTGATGGGTTAGTCTTATGGCTTAGAGCAGCGATACACCATTGAACAACTTCTTTAGCGTTCACAAGTCGGCTTGCAAAGAGGTTCATTTGATATCTTCGAAGTGCTCGTTTTATGCATGCTCCTGCACCATCATGTTCTCATTTTCCATGGTCAATCTCAAAGAAATTCCAACAATGTTTAATGCAGGTTTTCTTATGAAGACAACACAACCAAAAGAATGATTGTCCAGATTTGAATTGACCTGCGCATCCGTCTGACCATATCAATGTTCATTGAATGTTATTCCACGATTTTTCAAGGAATCATAAATTTTTCCAAAACAATGTTGTACAAAATATGTATCATGTGCACGATCGTCACTGATATAAAAGTGATATTCTTTAATGATATGTCGATTTTCACTCGTGATTTCTATATGATCGACATTTTGTTCAGCATGTTTATATAGAATATGGACGAGCATGGAGACTTGGTCAGAATGATAGTATTCACTCTGAATTTCTTTATGTGGAACAAATGTGTAGTTTTCTACAAAATCAATCACTGACAAAATGGTCCCTAATGGAAAAACTTCACAAGATTTTTTGAATTGCAAGTCTTGCCATTGAGCTCTATGGGAATGCTTGGTGTATTTGTAAATTTCTGCCTCAAAATTTCTCAAAAATTCTATCACAAAAATTTCTTCTTCTAATAATTCAATTATTTTAACACTATTTGCACCTTAAATCGATGTATCTATATTCATATCTCTTCCATTTCACTTTCATGTTGGAAAATGATTGATCATTTATATCAGTACGATATTTGTTTTGAAATTTAGTCAAATTTCCATAATCATCGCATTTTTTACCACCAACACATTTCTTTTTGTAAAATAGTTCATCACTTGCTCTCACATAGAATTTGAGATATGAAATCACGGATAGTGGAAAGAGGAGGTGAATCCTTCCATAATTTTCTACCAAAATCAAGGAATGTGTCATAATATAACTCAAATTCCACATGATAATGGGAACAACAAGTGTCGCTTACGGTGATAGGTTTTACATACCATGGTTTTTGTTGAAGAAAAGCACTAAATAAAATATGAATTTGACGATTCTCTTCTTTGAACTTGTTGAATAACTCTATCTGAGTGGTTTTCAAGAAATATTTTTCATGTTCTTCGTACTGATTTCGTGCTATTCTTCTTCGCATCACATGCCTTGCAGTTGGCGAAGCACATGAATTGTTCTTCCAATATTCATATATTACTTTTTTAACATTTTCTCCAAGTCTATATTTGTATGGTTGCCTACAAATAGCTCTCCAACAAACGAGTTCATCATTTACATCTACATGCAGCCGAAATTTCCGATGTTTGTGCAAAGTTTTTCGCAAGGTTCCTAATGCTCGTGTCATAGATGTTACCAAACGATTCTCTTTAGTACTTGATGAAACCATTGCCATATGTATTCCTCTACGTACAATTGAAACATTTTCATCTCTAGATCTCTTAATTGAATTTATAGTACTACTTATAGTTTGTATCACATCTTCCTTCATTTTTTTATCTTTGGTTGATTTTCGAATACCCAGTAGTGTTGTAGCTTCTTTTAATTTCCTTAATGATAGGAGACCTTTCAACATTTGAGCTTGAACTGTCACCCGTTCATTTAAGAAATAATTTTCAAAAATGCAGTTAACATGATATCGTATAACATGGTCAGGTTTTTTATTTCCATGTGTGAGTGTCAACATTTTCTAACATCTCATCATCGACACTGATTTCATCTGTATATATTCGAAAAAATAGTACATAATAAGTTTACATATGAACAATAAATAACTAAATTAGTAAATATATGTATAATTTCAATAATACATGCATGTGTTCAATATATATATATATATATATATATATATATATATACACACCTTGTGATTCAATTTCTTTATTTGAATTACTTTAATACCTTTTTCACTTTCTCTTTCAAAATTTTGTATCTCATCATCAATGTTTTGAGGAATATCTCTATTTGTTTACATTAAAAAAATATTTAAATTCAAATTAGTTCATCAAATAAAAATTAAGCTTCACATTTTACACTAGGAAAATTTTAAATATATCAATAGATCATAATATTTACATTTACATACTTGCTTCAATTTTTGCTTGAGGTTGATTTTCCCCTTCAATATTTGAGAGGGCTTCTATCTTTCTTTTGCGAGATTGTCTCGTCTCTTCTCTACGTTCCTCAGGGTCTCTTTTTCGATCATATTTTCTCGCACAAGTCCTTCGATTTCCCATGATAATAGAATATGAAGTTCAAAAATTTTCCTTCGAAAAATTAGACAATAACTCAATTAGAAAAAGCATCACAAAATATTTAAATTTTTTTTTTTTAAACCATTTTAAATTTTTTGCAAAAAATACATACTCCAATCCAAAACACTTACTTTAAAAAATTCGAGAAAAAATGTCTTATAAAAATGAAACGAAGCTCAAAATATTTACTTCAATTCAAAACATGTACTCTAAAAAAATGTCACTTCAAAAAACGCCTCCAACTTTAAAAAAAAAGACGTCACTTTAAAAAATACTTCCAGAAAATGTCTTTTCGAAATTAAGCTCAACTCCATACTTTCAAAAAAAATGAAGCACAAAAAACATCCAAAAAAATGTATTACATACCTCCAAGAAATGTCCTTTGAATGTACGTCCAAGAAAATTCCTTAAACCCAAAACAATTCTTTGCAAAATCAGACCGCCTCCAAGAAAAGTCTTTAAACCCAAAACAATTCTTTGCAAAATCAAACTATCTCCAAGAATTCGAAATTAAGCACAAATCCATACTTTAAAAAAAAAATGAACAAAAAACATCCAAAAAAATGTGTCACATACCTCCAAGAAATGTCCTTTGAATGTACATCCAAGAAAATTCTTTAAACCCAAAACAATTTTTTGAAAAATCAAACCGTCTTAAAGAAATGTCCTCCAAGAAAAGTCCTTAAACCCAAAACAATTCTTTGCAAAATTGGTCTGCCTCCAAGAAATGCCCTTAAACCCAAACATCCAAGAAAAGTCTTTAAACCCAAACCAAGACCTTTATAAAATCAGACCAAATGTGCGAAATGTGCGAAAATTATGAATGATTTCGTGGCAATTTATATTGCCGCGAAATGTGTTTTAGAAGGGGCGCCACGAAATTTTCCAGACGACGGAAAATTAGATTAAAGTTCGGTCGAACTTTGATTAAAAGTTCGGCCGAACTTTGATTAAGAGTTCAGCCGAACTATTAAGTTGTTAGACTTAACGGGTCGTCGGCGCAAAAAAATAGTTCGGCAGAACTTTTAATCAAAGTTCAACCGAACTAACACGTCACCAGTTACGCAGCTTGACGTTTCTGCAACTTTGCACTGATTAAACTCCATGAAACATTCTGAATTAACTGTCGGAACCAAGACAAGAATTTTCAGAATTGAATCTACTTTCAGGAAATATAACTTTTATGGAATTTCATAAACATATACTAATTTTAATTAATTTTCTAATAAAATGGGTGCAAACAATTTCTGAGGGTCATTGTGATTCAGTGAAATCAAAATTTTGTATCTCCCAAAATACATTGTAAAAAAAATTGAACAAATTATGGGGAATTACATTGGTCCGTCGTCTCTAATGGATAGCTTTTAGATTTTTAATTTATAACTTATATGTTAAGAAATTTGTTGCATCGCGAAACATATCCAAAATATGCAGTTTTTTCATATTGGACCAGTTCAAAAAATTCTAGTAATTATGATATGCATCCATTAGCTTTGTAAATATGACGAAACCGAAGTAGACTCTGTCTAGATTGTTGTAACACATTTTGTTTTCTCAAAAACACAAATTTTTATTGAATACAGCATTGCGTATTAACATGACTTCTTATGAATCCTTTGATTGTTAAGAAACACATACTCAAAGAAATGCTAAGTTGACATATCAAATCTGCATAAAAAAAATTCAAAAAATAAGTAATAGAAAGCTAACAAAATTTCTGACAACTTTTTTTTTATCACAAAATGAAATTCTAAACAGAAAAATTGTTATAGTTTGCAGAAAGTTGAAGAACCGAAAAAAATAAAAGTTTTTTCTCAAAAAAGGGCAAAAAGTGTAACCCAACTTCACATTTTCACCCAAGTGAAAACCACTGCAAGTGAGATACATAAGAGGCACAAATAGAATAGGAAAGCACTAAAAACTCCTTCAGAATCTCAAGTTGTTCGAGTAACAAATCTCTGTATTAGCTGAAATAGTCCATTACAATACGCTGTCATTTCGCCAAAAATCTTCCAACCCTTGACAAATTCGACTCCATGGCCTTTAATAGACCTCTTACATGCTTAGATGATCTGCCTCTAGGCTAGATACATCGAATTTCTGTCCACTGACACCTTGCATAACCATAAAACATGAAATTTATTACAAAAAGACATCTATCCTACTGGACAATCCTATTTCAAAAAGGACTCAAACTCCTTATTACTATCTATAACAACCTTATCTATTTGAAATTACAAATTATTACTCAGAATTCATCTATGAGATGCTCTGACTTCCTTTAGATGTGAATTGACTGTGTATACTCATGTTTTATTTGTGTGTGTCCTACTTCTAGAAACTTTGAATGGCTTCAACTTCCATGTCAAGTAACTCACTGAATCACTGAAAGTTTTGACTCCATAAGCCAATGCCTACATACTGATATGATTTTCAATCTACACTCATCAGATTGAAGATGTTATCTCATAAGACTATTTAATTGTAAAGCTATTGGATTTTCTGCTATATACAGTAACAATACCACTTTTCCTTACCTGAGATTCTTATTATATTTCAATGAGTTTCTATCCTATCTTTTGAAATGGTTTTCTTCCAATGCCTTAATGCTTATTACTCAGAACTCATGATTGTTCATGCTCTGAATTCCCTCAAGTATTAAGCCATGATTTATCTCTCTTAATAGTTTTCTTCCAATGTCTTGATGTCTCATTACTCAGAATTCGTGTATCGTACGCTCTGACTTCCTTTGAACCTCAAGCTATTGAAAACCTCATGTATGTCTTGCTCTTTCATTGAAATATTTACAAGCCTCAGCTTCCACAAGGAAAGCCTTGTTATTGAGATCTCTTTCATTGACTCCATAGTCCAATGGTATTAAGCTCTGATCTTTTCAACCTACATCTATCATAATCAGTTTATTTCATAAATAGACTTAGCCATCTATATCTTTATTCCATATCATTAACCCTTGAGAGAACCCTCTCAGGCTAAGGAGGCTAAGCCTCATTCACAAGATTGGTTTGAAATAGTTACACTGAAGTTGTCTGATCAGCAGCCAATCAGGTACGATTTTGGTGATAACAAAATACTCTGCTAGAAGAATGGGTAAAATTCACTTCAGGTTTATACGGGAAGAAAGAAGCCACACCATTCCACGATTTATGGTCTCTATGTAAATAGAGGAAACAATATTGAAAGCCAAAACTGATACAGGATCAAGTGAAGGGAATCTAGCCTTTACAGCGATATTCAGGAAGAAAGCAAGATTCGGTAAATTTGGTTCTCAGAATAAAAGAAGAAATATGGACAAAGTATAATTCTTTGGATATAATGAACTTGGGCATAATAAAAGAGATTGTCCTAAATCTGAAAGGGACAAGAGAAATAGGGAAGAAGCCCATGTCTCAAAAATGAGGGAAGAATTTTTTTTAACAAATAAGATAGGTGCATCCCAAAAGAGAAAGCTTGACCTAGCTGCCATTGGCGTCCCTGGTTCTGGTTCTCCTTGTGGCTGTCGGCCTGCCCCGGCCCCTCTGGCCGTTGCTTCGGTGGGCTCCTCCGCTTTTTTTCCCTGGTTCTGGGTTTCTCCAGTTTGCATCAAGATCTCAGCGTCTCTTCGTGCCTTCCCCCTGCGCGGCGCTTAGGCAGGGTCGCGTGGCGCTTTGCTGGCGCGGCACCTCTGGAGGTGCTCTCTCTCTTCTTGCATGGCGCTTTGAGGCTTCGCGGCGCTCAGTAGTGGTCTGCGACGCTCTTGGTTGCTTGTTGTTTCCTTTGGCCTTGCGCTCCTCCTTGGTTTTCAGCTCTGTCCCCCTTGGTCAAGGCGATGGGCTTTGAGTGATTTTGCTGTGTTTGACCTTCCATCCGGCCGCCATGGCTCCATCGGATTCCTCGGAGGGGGCCGATGCTCAAACTGCATTCTTAGCTCTTGTCAATTCTCTTCCGCCTCAGCGCCCTCGACCTTCCCTCTCTAAGTTTGTCAAGAAGCTTGATGGTCTTCAGGAGGTCATATTGCCCCCTGCTCTGCCTAGAATGGCCGCCCTTTCCCTCGCTGAGCGGGGGCTCATTGGGAAATTTACTGGGCTTTGGCCTTCTCCCAAATCGGTTCAACGTTGGATCGAGAAAAACTGGACGGACAAAGTCAGTGGCAAGATATCCATCTGTTTCTGTGGGAAAGGTTACTATACATTTCATTTTGAAACAAGAGCTGACAAGGACCTAATATTCAGAAATGGTCCTTATTTTATGGACTCCAGAGGGCTGTACTTGAACAAATGGACTCCAGACTTCGACCCCGAGCTGGACGTTCCCAGTGTTGTTTCGGTCTGGGTTCGGCTTCCGCATCTCCCGCTCCATTGCTGGGGAGATGACTCGGTTCGTGCCATCGGCAATGCTGTGGGAAAGTACATTGATAGGAGCGAGCCCAAGGACAATATGCAAGCTTGTGCACAAATTTGTGTGGAAGTTGATCTCGGCAAGGATCTTATAAAGGCAATCAAGCTGAAGGTGGATGATTGGACTCACATTCAGCAGTTGGACTACGAACAAATCCCATTTAAGTGCAAGGTATGTCAAGAGTACGGTCATTTTGCTAATCGATGCTCTAAAATTACTAATGATGTAAATGTTCAGCCCGAGAAACAATGGGAAACGGTCAAAAGAAAAAAGGTTGCGGCTGCTCCCCTAGCTGAAACTCAGCCCAAATCTGCTCCCTTCAAACCTAATCCTAACCCTTCTTCTTCGACGACTCCCCTGCCCTCCCCTCCTAAGAAATCCTTAGAGTCTTCCAACCCCTTCTCCTCCATTTCCCTTGATGATGACCCCCCCATCACCCTTCCCCCATCCCAGGATGAATCTCTTGCTCCCGCCTCCCCTGCAAACCCTTCTCCTTCATTCTCCCATGATCCCCCCTTAGCTAGAACAACCAGAAGTTCTTCTAAAGAACATGGGGCCAATCTGGACACTCACAGGAAACAAGGACCAGGTAGAAGATCGACCAAAAAATAGAGAGAAGAAACTGCCCAAAAAGACATTGCCATGGGCACTCAAAATCCTATTGAAACTTACATTTTGGGGCAAAACAGTAAGGAAGCAGCGCACAAAAATTAGGGAGGGCGAGCAACTCTCTGTACCTCTCTCACTTAATGATGAAAGCCCTATCCTGGAACAACAGGGGATTAGGGCACCCCTCCAAAATCACAGCTCTGAATGACTTAATAACTCAGGAAAAACCAGGAATAGTTCTGTTACAAGAAACAAAGCAAGGATATCAAGAAATGAATGGGATAATCGATCGCCTCAAGCAATATGATGGAAGCATTTGTGACTCTAGGGGTGCTTCAGGGGGGATCGCCACCCTTTGGAGTCGCACTGCCTGGAAGCTCCAATCGAATATAATCAATCAATTCTGGATCAAAGTTACCTTAGAGAATCTAATGAGCAACCAAAAAATTTTCATATATAATTTCTATGCACCTAATCACTACAGGGACAAAGCACAGTGTTGGGCTTCTCTCCAAACTGATATTGACGATGAAGATAGCAGTAACATCATCCTTGGAGGAGATCTCAATCTCATACTCCACGCCAATGAAAAGAAAGGGGGCACCTTTTCTCACGATCCCTGCAAATCGCAGCTGGAGTCCATAATGCAGAGCCACGACCTCATCGACGTCGCTCCCAAAAACAGAAGGTACACATGGAATAATCACAGATTGGGCAAGGCAAACATTATGGAGAGGCTCGACAGGTTTCTGGTTAATATCTCATTCCTCTCCTCTTTTTCCACGCCTTTCTCTGTTATCCTTCCATACGCTGCTTCAGATCACTATCCCACTACGCTAACACTTGAAACCCACAACTCACGAAGCGCCATTCCTTTTAAGTACAATTTGCTGTGGAATAACATGCCTATTGTTGATCAGTTGGTAAATCAAACATGGCGCCAGCACATCGAGGGATCGTCGGGATTTATTTGGGAAAGTAAACTGAAAAGGACAAAAAGCGCTTTAAAAGATTGGGCCCGGAATCACTACAAGGAGCCGGAGAAAGTTAAAATTGAGATCAAACGCAATCTGGAACAGGTCCATCATACCATAGAAGAACAAGGCCTGTCCCTGGACTCCAAAGTCAGAGAATGCGATCTTTACTTTCAGCTCTACCGAGCCAACCGTATGGAGGAGCAGAAATGGATAATTAAATCCCGGCAGCTGTGGCTGCAAGGAGGGGACAAAAACTCCACCTTCTTCCAAAAGCAGACCACAGCTAGAAAAATCTTGAACACTATCACTTCCATCATTGATGATGAAGGTCAGCTTCAAACCTCTGAAGAAGCTATCAAAAAGGCAACCTCAAATCATTATAGCGCGCTCTTAACTGAAACCAAAGAAGCTGAAGACTACTCAAATCTGCTTCAATTTCTTCCCACAGAAATTAGTGCAGAAATTAATGTAGAGCTTACCAAGGAATTTGAAGAAGATGAAATTCAAAGAGCTATCTGGGCTCTTCAGCCAGACAAGGCCCCTGGCCCTGATGGCTTCCCCATCAGTTTTTATAGAGCCCACTGGGGGACCATTAAAAAAGATTTTATCAAGATGATAAAATGGGTTCAACGCAAGAATAAAATTGGAGGCTTCACCAATGCCACTCATCTCACCCTTCTTCCTAAAGAAAATCGTCCTTCAACCTTTTCTCGCTTTCGACCTATTTCCCTTTGTAACTCCTCATACAAAATCTTGTCAAAAATCATAGCCACTCGCCTTAAACCTATTCTTCCTTCCCTTATATCTGAGAATCAAGGAGGTTTCCTAGCCAACAGACAAATCTCTGATTCTATTCTGCTTGTGCAAGAGGTTATACATTCCAGCCAAGTCCGAAAAGAAAAAGGTTTTATTCTTAAACTAGACTTAGCCAATGCTTTCGACCGGGTAAGACACTCCTTCCTCCTTGCTGTCCTTAAGAAAATGGGATTTGCCCAATCCTTCATTGATTTAGTCCTTGCTTGCATCTCTGGTCCTTGGATTTCCCTCCTTATCAATGGCAGGCCAGGGCCTTCCTTCCAATCTTCTCGAGGCTTACGTCAAGGTTGCCCCCTTTCTCCCTACCTTTTCATCTTGATGGTTGAATCCTTTAGCAGGGCCCTTGATCACAAACGCCGCACCGATCTCATCACTGGCATTAAATTTGGGAATGGTGTCAAAAACATAAATCATTCCCAGTTTGCAGATGATACCCTGTTAATGGAGGTGCCTCCAACATCATAGCTCGCCGATTCAAAACACTCTTAGACAGATTTATGAGTTACTCTAGAGGCTTGATCAATCATCTTAAGAGCTGCATTTATGGCTGGAATGCAAGTGCTCAAACTCTTCAGAGCATTGCAAGCATCTTCGGGGTTCCCTGCAAATTAGATTGGGGACACTTTACTTATCTGGGTATGCCAGTAAGTGTGGGCTCTTTGAAAGCAGAAGTCTGGGACACCATTATTGACAAAATGAAAAGGAAAGTGCAGTAATGGGGTTCTTTTTGGCTTAACCCAGCAGGGCGCCTTATTCTCCTGAAATCTGGTCTATCTTCACTGCCCTTATATCAATTCACTCTGCTGCATGCTCCAGCTAGTTTTCATCATAAAGTGGAAGCCATCCTCCGTCACTTTCTCTGGCAAGGGGGAAAGACTGAAAGAAAGAAATACAATCTTATAAATTGGAAACAGGTCATCCAATCTTATGAATATGGTGGTCTGGGGATCAGATCTCCTCAGCTTCTCAATCAGCCCTTCGGTGGCAAGATAGTTTGGAGGCTCATCACCGGAATCTCTGCTTGGTGGAAGAAAGTGCTGGAGGTCAAATAATTAAACACTTCAAGAAAGCTATTATTAGACCATGACATACCTAACAGAGCTTGCACCAAAATCTGGGGGCTGTGCAAAAAAGTTATTCCCTTTCTCGCTGCAAATGTTTCCAAGGTTCCCAAAGGGGGAAACAACATCAGATTAGGAGTAGACAAAATAATGGGCAATCAACCAATTAATAATTGGCCAAGAACCCAGCAGATTCTCTCTTATCTAACCAATAAAGGCATTCACAACCTTGCTCAAATATCCAAATGGGATATTCATACTCACCTATGGACAGGATGGCAATTCCCTGACATTCCTGATGAGCTTCGAACCAGTCTGGACAATCTGAAGGTTTATCTCCATGGTATTGCACCCACCAAAGAAAATGAGGAGGATTGCCTCTGCTAGGACCCTACAGGTGCTAACTACACAGTCAAGGCCGCTTACCAATATATCAGCAACAAAGATACTCAGATGCCCAAATGGTCACATTGTAAGACTGTCTGGAAGTCAGAGGCGCTTCCCAAAATTAAATTCTTTACTTGGATTCTCTTAAAAGGAAGAGTGCTAACCTCTGACAACCTCCAAAAACGCGGTTTTTCAGGCCCTTCACGCTGCCCAAATTGCTTTGCAGCAGAGGAGACTATACAGCACCTCTTTGTAAGTTGTTCCTTCGCCACTGCTTGTTGGAAAGAAGCTTTCCAGCAGGATCACCTTCCCTGGGATTCGCAGAGCACCGTCGCTGATCTCTTACACTCATGGAAGTCGAATTACCCTTGGCAACGCAAGAAGAACCATGCGGCACGAAGAGTCTGGGACGCCCTTCCCTACACTATGTTGTGGCGTATTTGCCTAGCCCGCAACCAAACAATCTTTAATGATAAGCAAATCGACAGTAGAAGGCTGCATAACAAGGCTAAAGGTCTCGCAATGGAAGCTGTAGCAGTTAGCTGTCAGCGAAACTTTGACACGGCCGGGCTCCTCGTCGAAGAGCGGAATTTTATTGGAGGTATGCTCGATCAGAGCAACAAAGATCTTTACTCCGGGCATCACAGGAAAAGCATCAGCGACATTCAAACTCCTAACAGCTGTTGAAAAATCAGAATGACGGACAAGGAGTTCGCCCTCTGGTTAAAAAGCTGCAACTCTTACTATTTATTTTTTGATGGAGCTTCCAAATCAAATCCTGGTAAGGCCGGGGCGGGCGGAATCATCTGCAACGCTAGAGGAGACATCGTCCTTGCCTATGAATGGGGATTAGGTTCAACTTCCAATAATAAAGTTGAGGCTCTCGCCTTGTATCAAGGCCTCCTTCAACTCCAAATTCTGGACATTCGCACAGCTACAGTTATTGGAGATTCGGCAATCATCATCAGCTTAATGGCTCATAAGCAAACTGCAACCAATTTACTACTCCAGCAAATATTAAATCGATGCCAATATCTAGCCCAGCAAATGCAGAAAGTTCGTTTCATTCACGTCCTACGTTCTCACAACAAGGAAGCCGATGCTTGTGCAAACAGAGCATGCCTCAAACCATTGGGCAATCTCAGCAGAAATTACATAGAATCATTTTGCTTTCTGCCATGATATGGATTGCTTCAGATCCTTTGCCTGCAGAGGCAGCAGTAGTCACCATTTCCAAAATTTTGATGGCAGTCAGAATTTCTTTTGGGGCAGCAACGAGTTCGGTCCTAGCGCAGTATATCCAGGATCAGCAGGCTTTGAAGGCGACCTTTCTGAATACACCATAGTTTAAGAATGTTTTACAAATGTAATTTTTTGCTGTCCCAATTTGTTAGAATCTATACTAGATCAGTCCTCCCTATAGTCAAGCATTTTCGGAGCGCTCTGGACTCTGGGTTCGCTCAGGTCCTGCCCCTCCTCTTTTCTCTTGATTATGGCTCTGTAACACTGGAGCTTTGACTCCAATTTTCTTTTATATATACAAAACAGCACCCGATTATGTCAAAAAAAAAAAATAGGGAAGAACCTGATGCAAATAAAACTAAGAAAGAAGAAGCGAGGGATCTTCACTATGATAGAGATCATATTCTCCTTTAAGTGATTTATGTTGGTTGTATGATAGGAAGCAGTGCAGCGTCTTGATCAAAGCATAGTAGGAGTTCTTGGTAAAACAGCTCCTGGAAAACACCTATGATAACAATATTAATGGAAGACATTCATCAAGATCAAGGGTCATCATGAAAAACAAAAGTATGCAATGTGATGACATATTGATGGAGCGGGCCAAGGGAATGAAGCTCTTCATTCTAGTAAAATTGTTGAAGGATGACTTCAATGAAAAAGGTATGAGGTATGTATATATTTATATGTTGACACTGGATGTTTTGAAGTCATGTCATATGGTTGCAGGTAATAGACTTCTATATTTAGAAGTATGATCTATGAAGGAGGATCTCTCGGTGCACTAACAGATGAAATCAACATAATATATATCCTCATGGAATATGAGGTGGCTATATATGAACGAGGAACTGGAAAATGTGTAAGTTCTTGGGAATGAATAATGTGCAGAAAGGAAGAGATCATGAAATGCAACCATGTCAAGAGGCAGTTATCATCCGGAAGCCAAGAAGATGTGACGAGGAGATCTCCTGGGAGGATATGTAGACTGACAAAATTCTGGTAAAGAAGAAGACCCTTGACAAAACATATCATTAGGAGATGTGTCAATCTGAATAAAGGATGTCAATGCCTACAGAAAGATGTCATGGTGAAAGATTATCACTAAGGTAACTTTTTTTTTTTTAAAGTTCATATGTATATGTTTATCTGGATGAATTTGTGCAGGGCTACTAATCATGAGAAATGATGTATGATCCTTGGAGATGAGCCAAAGATGGCGTAACAGTGGACCAGATGAGAAAGATTGATGAATCACTTTCTAATAGTGGACATGAATCATGACTGAAAGTGATGGATGATTTGTGCCCTATGAAGCCAAAAGTTGAAGATTCTTCAATATCGAAATCCATGACATCGGGGGAAGGAATTCTTCATGAGTAGCTGGATTGTTGCTGAAGGATCGTGGTTGAGAGGGAGCCTAGTGGTAAGTTTCTTACTTGGAAGAAACTTGAAGTATGTCCTTCCTGAGTTGAGAGGGAGTGACATATGTGATTCTCTAATACATATGTCATGCACTAGACCGGGACTAACAGTTGTAAGTCTTAGTGAAGGCCATGTGGAGAGAATGGATAGACACATCATTCTAGTCTTCATCTGAAAGACAGAATGGAGGATTGGGTAATCATCTGGCATTTGATACTCTTTGAGAATGAGATAGGGCATTCAAGGTAAGAGTAGTCAAAGACCGATATTCTTTGAGGGTTGGCTACCCAAGAGAAGAATGGTCTAAGAAGGTCATACTTTGGGAACACCTGGGTGGAGTATGTACCTTGGAGAGGCAATGACTATGGTGTCTATAAGTCATGTGTCTCGTCAGCATTGTAGCCCATAGTCTCGTTGAGAGATGGGGTTGTTAGTCAAGGCCTTGCACTAGGACAATGTTGGTTGATATGATGTTATACAAATGTGATTACCAATCCGATTCTTCTTACGAGATTCTTCATTTTGAAAGTGACCATGTACCTATATGAATACCTCTCTAGTTAAGAGGGAGTGTTGAAAAGTGTAAGTAGGTCAGTCTTCATATTTACTATGTAATTATGTAATTATGTATTTTATGTAAAGAAGAAAACAAAGATAATAAAATGTATATTTTTTGTACTTGCTTGATGGGTTTCATGAGAAAGATTTTATCTTAGGTTAATAGACTTCTTCTTCATGTATATTTAGGGTTTGTCTTTTGTTTATAAGTGTATTTAATATTCGTGTATATGAAGAACCTAGTCGTCATTAAATGCTACAATACCTTGTGGAATTATGGCTCTAATCAGCCCTCACTCAAAAGCTGCAAGACAAGTTTAAATGATTTGTCAAGTCAACCTCCCTTCAGTTGACAAGTCGGCCTACAAACTAAAGGCATGGTCGGCCTCAAAACAAGGGATATGTCCCTATAAATATCATTGTTATGCGGTCCATTGAAATACACAAGTTCGGTCATCTCTCTGAAGTCGCATGCGGATAACAAAACAAGTTTTGCAGATCACTAAAAGGAAGAATTTGGATCACTGAAAGGGCAGAAAGTGGATTACTTTATCACAAAATAATGTGGATCATTGAGAGATCACAGTTTTGTTAATAAAGGTATGTTGATATGCAAGTTAATGGGTATAGATCTGGATCTGTCTTCAGAAGTTAATGGGTACAAATGCGGATTAGTCTTGGGAACCAATCCATCATAGAATAATGCAGATTCTTCTGAAACATATGCGGATCTCTGAAGTATGAAGTCCATGCAGTATTGAAGTATGAATTAAAGTGCGCACTGAAATACAAATTGAAATACGAATTTCATGAAGTACTACAAAACACATAAAGTGCGGATTTTCTAAGAACGTGAACATGATCTATGTGCAGACATATCACTTCAATATATATTGGATGGTTATAAGTAACTGAAGCATAGTCAAGCCTGAGAATAGAAGGTAAATCAAAGATTTAACTTCCTATCTTCAATATTAAAAGGGACAGTAATATATCTCGGAGGATATCAAGGTAGAAGAAATGTTTTGATCAGCGAAGATTCAAGTTAAGAGATCGAGTTCTCCAATATTGGTGCAGATCAGTGAAAGTTGGAGCAGAAATGAGTGATCAACATTAGAGGCAGATAAAGAAGTTGTGACAAGGTCTTGGAGGCATTCATAGGTCAAGGGTCTGAGTCTTGGTCATGGTACTTGTCATTTGAAGATCTATAAGAAGAATTCCTTACGGGTTTTCCTCTCCAAGAGGGAGAGGTTTTTCCCTGGCTCAAGGAGACTATCACTGTGTCTTTTGTATTTTTGTTAATTGACTTGATGAAATACTAAATAAGCTAACGAAGAAAATATTTAAGCAACTTTAGTAAACACACAAGTAATTATCAAGAGAATTTGAATTAATCACTAGCCCTCCAAATTCTCAATACAAAAGTTTACCCCCCAGTAGGAGGATAAGATCCTACATGAGGTTGTTGTAGAAAATGTATGCCCCTAATTATCAAACTAGAATGTTGATCAAACCCCTAGTTGGACACTAGGCATGGAAATTTGCGAAGCAATCATAGTTTGAAAGGTTTTCACCATGCTTGGATCAGAAGAATTGGACGACATTCTGGTAGACCAAGGGGATAATGAAAAAACAAAGGACTAGTCGCAACTCCAAAAAAAAAAAATTGAGTGATTGATATCCAGTACGTAGCAAACGTCTACCATAAACATAAGTGTCACTAGGTCTATTATGATCAAAAGAACTACTAGGTAACATTAGAAAAAATTTGAGGTCCAAAATGGGCATCAAAACAAAAATGTAAAACCAAAATCGACTTTATAAGAATCAATAAAATTCAAGATATGATGTCAAAAATGGGGGATGATTCACCACTTTTAGAGTAAAAAAATAAATAAAAAATAAAATATTTTTTCAACTCGTATTTTCAACTTATATCTCAATTTTACTCGAATTTTGAGCGGGAGCACTCATTGGATGCATAATTTAATTCTTCATCCAATGAGTGCACATGTTGCATATTTTCGATGGACCCTGCTACATGAAAAATGAGAAATACATGTCCATTGAAAGTATGCTAACATGGGTACTCATTGGAAGAGGAATCACATTTTTTCATGTATTTCTCATTTTTCATATAGCAAGGTCCATCAAAAGTATACAACATGGGTACTCATTAGATGAAGAATTAAATTATGCATCCAATGAGTACTACCACTCAAAATTTGAGTAAAACCGTATTGGAGATCAGTGGAAAATACAAGTTGAAAAAAATATTTTTCCTTTTTCTCTCTAAAATTTGATGATGTAATCTAATCTTATTTTATTTTTTCCACTATTATTTTATAATATTCCTTAGGAGGCCCAATTTAGACCTCAAAATTTCTCTAATGAGTATATCTAGTATACATGGAAGACATACTAGGTTCAGAAGATCCACCTACAAAAAATGGTGAAGTTTGCATTAGGGTACTCCCAAGTGTGGACTTTATGGATGTCATGGTTGGTGTAGTAAAAATAAAGGAGTGTGTCAGATGGGACTTGTTCTTCTTTGGTGTAGAAGCAACGAGAGATTGATACCAAGGGTTAGCTCGCAACAAAAATGTTACAAGTAATTCCTCAAGAAGAGAAACTCTTATATCAGTTGTTGGAGGATTACCAAGAGAGTGATATTCTTGAGAAATTTCCTCTATAGTTAATAGACTAGGTGAAAGATCTTTGTCTCCTAAAGAAACAGAGTCTTGAGAGCTAACAGGTAAAGGTGTAGACACTAAACCTATTGAAGGAGGAATGTAACCTTTCGAAGTTACTGGTTCAATAATTTTTAGTTCTGAAATTTCGGGCTCAACCACTTATGGTTCCAAAGTTTTATATTCAACTACCTTCGATGCTAAAGTTTCAACAGTTTCAGGTTTTACCACTTCAGGTTTTGATGTCTTAGGTTCTACAATTTTAGGTTGTTCAACAACAGTTTTTGATGTTTCAGGTTTTGCATTTTTTGGTTGTGTAACTTCTAATGATTCAAGTGCAACTTCGGGGGTGCAAACCCTGTATTCTACATGAACGATGAGGTTGACATGCTGCCATGGTGAATTTTATATTAACAATTAAAATACACACATATGGTTCACTAAAAAGGAAAAATAAACAGCACGTGCTAACAAATATAAAGTAGCAAGCATACAAACCACATATGAGAGAGTGGGTGGAAATAGTTACGTCGAGACTTGCTTAATGGTCCAAGCCCAATGCAAGTACCCTCATTAAGAAGTAGAGCACCCTCTAGGAAGACCCGAGTGAGCTTGACCAACATTTATTCCAAGTAAATCAAGGATGTTCCCCTTGTTGTCACCTTATGTATGAGCCCTAAGATTATGTCCACTAAGGTCACCACCTACAACAACCTAACCTGGGGGAAGAGTCGACAGTCGAATATTCACGCAAGGGCAAGGTAATTAAACATGAAATTCCCCTGATAGGTTCCTCAAAACAAGGATTGGTCCTCCCAAGCTATCCCTAATTTTTTTACAACACCGTTTGTAATACATGAAGATCAATGCCATTGAGAACAACGAAGCAAGATAGACTATTCCACTAGGCCCAATTTGACCTTATGCTTAACTCCTATGTGAGAAGAGCTTCCCACACAACATGATGTACTAAATGGATTTTCACTCCCTAACTCAAGATTCTAGGTTTGTTTTCTTGCCTTGAAGATTTTTAACTCACCACCTATTCCAAGGCCCTAAACTTAAGTTAATGTATGTATGTTATTAGAGAACGGTAAAAATTTTGAATCAATTTTATTAACTGTTAATTTTATGGTTGGTGTTTACTCAATATGCATATAGAGTAGATGAAAATGATGTTTTAACATGACTCAAATATCAAATGCAATGAAATGAAATGCAAGATTTTCACTTCGATGAATGTTAATTTTCTCAAATGCAGAATGTCCCAAATTCAATCAAATCTTTTAATACCAAAACACTACTTAAACTTGCTTCTTTTCTAAACATCAAATGCCCTCCTATAATGAAAGAATTTGATAACTTTTTGTTTTTAAAATAAGAATCAAACACACAAAAACACAATAAACTTAGTCTAAAAACAAAAAGAAACCCAAGCAATATTAATTTTTCTCTTTCTTTTTGAAAAAACAAATATTTTTTAAAAAGGAAGAAAAATTCATTTTCACAAAACAATTCAAAAACAAATCTTTGAAGTAATTACTCAATTGTAGAAAGAAAGATACTGAGGTCTAAGCATTCAAGTTCAAAAAACTATAATTTGTTTAAGCAACAAATAAAAAGAAACTAGGTCAAAGTGGTAAAAATGGAGATTGCACACAAACCCAAAAATGTGAAAAACACACAAAAGAGGTTTGATCTAGAAAGTTTAGACTATAGAATGACAGTAAACAAACTCAAAAACCATATCAAAAACATATCAAATATCAATTCAGAGGAAACCCTCGAAAAAATTGATTTTCCATACAATGTCGTAGGCTGCAAGTATAGCACGGTGTGATAGTAAGGCAATGTCACAAGTCTAAAGTTGCCTAGGTGCCACAGTATTGCTCTGGTTCTAAAAGAAAATTATTATGATACAGAAATATATATATATATATATTTCCAAGATCTAAATATATCTAAGGTTCAAGAGTCATATCTAGATCGCCAGCGACTCAGAAAGAAGGAAGAATCAAGAAAACAAGGACGCAATCAATCAAATGAATATGAAGAACAAATATGAATATTGTTCCCCAATATAGTTGTCAATTTTGTTAACACACAAATCCCTCTTGCGAACAAGAGTGATCTCCCTAGATTTGGTGACCAGATCTAAAACAAAACAAACAGGAAGAAGAAAAAAAAAATCCTTAGGTTTAATTGCAATCAAATTATCAATGGAAATCAGACCGAGATGACCTCATAGCTTTTTATGAAGGTTATCCTCGCTAATTTTTTGTTGTAGCTTCCAGTCGCGTCCTCAATGCTCAAAAAAAAGACCTACAAATAACACAAACAAAAAAACCATCAAAGCACATATAATCCAAAAATGATTTGATCAAAAACTATATTTACGATCAAAGAAGTATATACCAAAAAGTGTCGAACAGAGAGACAATGATTTGTGGGAAAGAAACATGTAATTGTATTATAAGAAGAAAATGTTACAACTTGAAGTCACCTTGATGTTGTAGGTCCCTTTCCATTTGTTCTCCATGTCTTGCCTTCAAAATTATTGAGATCTAAGGTTTGAAATTTAAATGGAGTTTCACCAAAACCGAAAGCCTTTCTGAGATTTGCTAACTAGCCATCTCAATGGGAGTGATGGTTGTACTTGTATGCTTGGGAAAGGATGGGAGGAAGATAAAGGATGGACGTTGAGATCCAACAAGTTAGGGATACAAGTCAGATCCACACCACTTGGAGAAAATTCCGTCTACGAGGCTTCTATTCTAGAAGCTTCTCATTCTTTTTTAATTTTACCTAGGTTAAAACGATGTCACACCTTTTAAATGAGAAAAGTGCAAGAATATTGTAGTTCAATGGGTATGCAACCTGCAACAGTCTAACAATGTCGTAGTTTATCAATGTTTAACCTGCTAAATACTTTTGAATTAGAGTTTTCTAAGGTATTTGCACGAGTTTCATATCTTCAACATAAGGGTTTTTCTTCCATCTTCTTCGGGTATTAATGGAAAATGTGCTTCGGATGGCGAAGGATAGGGGTATGACATCAATTGTCATGAATGCAACAAAATAATGTGTAATAGGGAGGGAACCCTAGTTTGTTTCCATGGCCACCACCATTGACACAATGAAATATTTTACCCTGCACATCACCCTTCTAGCTCTGTCGTGACAACATTCCACTTTAGGGAGAGCTCTGCATTGAAACTGGGAGCATGAGGGTCTAATGTTTCTTTGGCAGCCCATGTTTTGGATAGATCTCTTTTATTTCTTACAAAACCCTCATTTTAGACCGGTTTTCGAATAAGGGGAGGCAAAGACATTTAACTTGGAGTAAAGGGGTTTCAAATCTCAGTCAAAACTATGATGGGGAATTCCATCCAAATCTAGGTGCAAGAGGAACAAAATGCAGGGTCACATTGGCACAGAAATCGAGGTCAAAAGGTTGACCGAACTTGTTGTTGCGTTGACTTTTAGCTTGCTGCCCTGCGTTGACTTTTCTGGACAGCGTTGACTTTTCTGGAGTTGACTTGGGTTGACTCGGTAGCTGATTTGAGGATTGTTGTGACACATTCTGGGTTGGCTGATCAAGGAGACTTTGTTGGTTGAAGCATCCTGTTGACCGCCGTAACGCACCATCACATTTTTTCTGTTTCTGGTTTGTCTTCTATAAGATCCACTGATATGTTCTATCAGCATTTTACTTAACTATTTGTGTGATTGTTGTAATAAAAGTAAAGTTGCATCAAGCATAGAACATCTACAAAAATTTACAAGGGTTCATAAATCATATTCTTGAACAACATCTGGGGATCCCGATAGCACTACAGCACCTCATATACGGAGGAAACAATATCTTAGGACTCTACATTGTTTCTAGTGTTGATATTGCATGGGGGCATCATGGGATCCAAAACCCCAACCACTACATCATCATATAAGGATTCAGTGCATGGAAAGGGGCCAATTCAAATGGAACAACCAGGGTCATACATTGTGGAGAAGGTGGATGATATGGCATCCTTGGACATTAAAAACCAATAGGTAAACCATCATTCAAGGGCTATTATCTGCAAATCCAATGCGTTTTGGCCAAAAACAGATGCCTTGTATCAATGGATTTTCATAGTTTGGAAAAAAAAACTATAACATATATCTTTGCTCCAAGGGATTTTTCATTGTCCAGTTTGATACCCAGAAGGATCTTGACAAAGTTCTGAATGAAAGACCTTGGTTTTGCGGAAGAGCGGGCCTTTTCATAATTCCATGGCTTCGAGAATTTGACCCCACAACAATGGTCGTCACAAAGACATTAGTATGGGTGCAGCTTCCAAATTTACCTCCCTTTCTGGCATCACAATGTTCTGGAAGACATTGGGAATACTCTTGGCATTTAAGGAAAAAAATATATAATGAGTGAATTCAGCAATGACTATTTACTTTTGCTCGAATATGTATCGAAATAGACCTAAGAAAAGGTCTTCCTAATTGCATAATGCTAAAAACTCGAACATTTCAATGGATCCAAAGTCTAGACTACAAAAACACAACGTTTAGATGTCACACATGATTTCAAATAGGCCCACCTATCAGATTCTTGTCCACGGGCCATAAAACCCCCAAGGAAGAAAAAGGGGCAAGCCCGCAACACAAAAGGTTGGCAGCCTTTTGATCCCACATGTTTGGAGGATGAAGAGGAGGCCACACCTACTCAAGACAATAAGATACTCAAAATGCGCATCGCAGACGGTATGGGATACTCAAAATGCACATCTCAGACAGTATGGAATGTACAAGTTGATAAGATGAAACATGAATTTGGTTCTATTAGTCTGTTGGTATGCCAAAATGATGGGATAGGAGGCACAAAAATAGTACATGAACTGGGAAATTCCGTCTCCAAAAAAGAACAACACCTTGCGAACACTGGGACGTATTGGTAGATCTTATTGTCTCATTCGAAGGGAATTCACATAAGGTTCAAAAATAGAATGGTAAGAAGGAGAAAATACATAATTATTGTAAATATTGATCCTCATTTTTCTAGCATTGAAAGGCTAGAATTTTTTTTCTCTCAAGACTTTGTTCTTAATTCTTAGAATGCTTCAAAGCATATGAAAATGTAATTTTATTCCTTTTTAAAGTTGCAATAAAATTATAATGTTTTTCCTGCGAGTAACAAAACAAAACAAAAAGGAGAAAAGTAAAAAGCAGTCATTACATAACTATCTTCAAGACCTCATGATGGTGAGGAACTTTGGTTGCAATTAGGTGGTGAAGGATCATCACATATAGTAGAGTTGTTAGAGATTGTGTGAATTCTAAAAGTAGAAATAGCGAGCATTAGAGAAAATAATGAAAATTTGTTTAAATCTAGTGTCGATCAAGAAAATACCATAAAAATTCTAACCGGAAGCAAATCAGAAAACATTAGGACAAACCTTAGATAATGTAGATAAAGAGGAATCCCACAAAATGAAAGATCAGAACAATATATGGATAGTATAGACGAGAGTGAGCCTCTCAAACATGAAAATTAAAAAGAACTAGATGAAGAAGGAATTAAACATAGTTCAACCAAAATATCATTGATAACACCTAAACAAGTGAAGAAACAGAAAGTAGAATTGTAGGGAGAATTTAAGAAGATTATACCTTCAGTATCTGACGGTGAATTGGAAGAGGCAACTGAAGAATGTTTATTAAACATTAATAAATATTTTTAGGTATATGAATATCCTAGTAATCTAAAAGTCAGATTGGTTACTTACCAGTAATTCGAGTGCAAGCTAGAATTTCTAATCTTGATTATTACTCATGAAAATGTTATTTTTTTTTAGCCTTTCTTTATTATTCATCAAGCAATTCTCAATTTAACCATTCAAGTACAAGAAAATAGAGATCATACTGCATAAGACACGAGACAATTTTTACCTTAGGAAAACCCATAATGGGGAAAAACCCAACAATCATTTCCTTATAGAATCATTGTCAACAAGAGATAAATCCAAGTCATGACCAACCTTACCAAAAGACCAATTAACCAAGTGCCAAGTCAGCCCTCCTCATGTTTGTTCATAAGACTGATCATAAATATGTCCATAAGATGCCACATGCCACTGAAATGAAGTGTCTCATGAACTCGTATTACTATAGGAGAATGTAGCTTTAGAAAACTTGCATAGCCCAAAATAATATTGACTTGAAAACTCACATTTCACAAAAGAATCGTGCCTCAAATACCAAAAATTTGTCTCCGCATAAGAGCTACGAATCGTTTTCCACATGGTGATGTAATGATGCCAACATATAGTGGTTTCCATATCTAAAAAGGTGTCTCTAAAGGCCGAGCTGACTTGTCATTTGGAGGGATGACTTGGTAGTTGGGATTTGACCAAAAGACAACAAAAAAAATTATTTTTCTTTTAAATATTCAAATGGGACACCAAAATTATTTTTTCTTTTGACTCAAATAAATTCTTCAATAGAGAAATTTTGAGGTCAAAAATAGGCCTCAAAACAAAAACGTACAACCAAAATCAACTTTATAAGAACCAATATGATTCAAGATAATGATGTCAACCATAAGGGATGATTCACCATTTCTAAAGTAAAAATAAAATAAAAAATAAAAACTACTTTTTCAACTTATTTCCTTATAGTTTTTGTTAAACACCATGTTTAAGCACACACATGGTGTATGAGGAAGATGAGCACACACACACAAAAGACACACACAATGAAAGATAAGCGTGAGGCTTTCTTATTTTCCATTATACAAAGATGTACATTTATAGTACAATGGTGTGACTCTTGGTTTCACATTCCAAGGTCACTTGGACTCCATTGTGACTTTTCATATTACACACCTACCCATGTAGGATTAGGTGTTCCAACATCCCCCCTTAATCCGAAGGGGTATGTGTGAGTCCAAGAAAAGAGTTGTAATACAAATCTGAAAAGTATACATGGCAGCACTTGGGCTGAATCAACTCTCTGAAATGTTGGAAAAAAGAGGTGGTTTTAGGATGACCACAAACACTGGAACGCAATACTTGTTGCAGTTCCCGGAACTCTTCCAAAACTGGCAAGAAGCTAAAGGCTTCTGCTAGAGGAATTGTCCCTCATAAAAAAGGGAGACCTTCGACCTAAAAGAAGGGAGGTCTACTACCTGTGGTGGTTTTAGGTTGTCCACCGACCAAAGATGATGGTTTTAGGTTATCCACCAACCGAAAATGATGGTTTTAGGTTATCCACCAACCAAAGATGATGGTTTTAGGTTATCCACCAACCGAAAATGATGGTTTTAGGTTATCCACCAACCAAAAATGATGGTTTTAGGTTATCCACCAACCGAAGGTATGCTCATGGGCATCCGTATCTCTGGATACATCTCTGAATCCGGAATGACGAATTGTGGGCTCGGTTCTGCTCACCGTCGAAGGCGAACTCGACGACATCTCGGGCTCGTGGGTTCAGTTCCTGATCTGTCACAAGCTTGTACATGACTACCATTCCTCACTGCTGGACAAGGTGAGATGATGGCGAAACTCAATCGCAAGCTGTTCTCAATATGCGGAATGTTCTAACATGTGTCGAACATCTTCAAGCCAAGTGATGCCCACGTTAAGAAGGATCCATCCAAGATGAATCTTGCTCTGTGCAGAGGCTTGAGCCTCAAGCATCTGTCTCGAAGTTCGGGTGCTGACCAGCGTTGCTATGTCAAATAAGAAGATCAAAACAGTGATCTTTCATATGGCCAACTCGATCACAGTGTTGGCATTTCTCAATCTCTTGTTGTTGTGGAACAAGATCTGGAACAGCTGCAGGTGAACTGTCATACATGAATCCAGCACTCTAAAATATGATAGGCTTGTTGTAGTCTGGAATATGAAAGGACACATCCTTGTCATATCCAAGACTAGTTCTGTTCTTGTTGTGGACAAGCTCTTCCCAAGGTTTGATGATGAGCTTGGGAAGTGCAGGTTGAGCTGCTGCATCTGCATGTATATCTGCTCTAGTACAAGGAATCAATGAATCATCTTCAACTTTACCTTCTTTCTTCTCGATGGAAATCCTTCAATCTTCCAATGAAACAACTCAATGGTGACTTTTCAATGGGGTTCATCTTGTTGAGCCGAGATTCCAACCGCAAAACTCAATTTTTCATGCATCTTGTAAACAAATCGTAATGTTACAAAGAGCATCCTGTTCATTTTTGTCATGTCACTAACATTGGAATGAATGAGGCTGTTCAACAACACTTTAATGCCTCCACATTTGGCCATTTCAACAACTTAGGCTCAAAAAATGAAAGGGTGTCGGCTACAACCGAAAATGCACCCGGTTACAATGTGATTCAACAACAAATACAAATGACTCAAGAGAATTTCCAGCTATGGAAAACTCAAATTACAAAATTTGCTCCTCAAATGATGGAGGGCAATCAACAATGACTTACATCAACAACTCAAATTCACTGATTGCAACTATGAAGAAGCTACAAATTCCACTCAAAATACAATGTCAGCTCAATACATATCTCTGCAAAAATGTGCAGCAAAAACAATGCGCAAGAAGCCTTTGAGGCAACTGAATTTTCTTCTTCAAATAGTTGTTTTCAATGATGGCAAACTTGTCTTCAAATGTGAAATTCTTCAAAAAATCACCCTCTTGTATATGCCACAAATCACATAATGTTAAATCTGCAAATTTGAGTCCATGTGCTCCTCATATGCCTTTTTCTTCATTATTTCTGCTGTTCGTACTCTCTCTTTCCTCTCTCTCTGCTGTTTTTTTTTTTTAATTAAAAATTAATTAAAAAAATTTTAAATAGGGAGGGAATTTAAAAAAGAGATCGGGGAATTAATTAAAAATGGGAGAAGGGGAATTAAAAGGGAAAGGGATTAAAAATTATTAAAATGGAGGGGAAATTTAAAAAAGGTGGGGATTTTAAAAAAGAGAAAAGGAGTTTATTAAATTAAATGGGAAGGGAATTATTAAAAGGAAAGGAATTTATTAAATTGGAATGGAGGCACGAGCTTTTAATAAGAAATATAAGATGGGAATGTATATACGTGAGGGAGGGTCGAACTTGTAAGGTGAAGTCGAAGTTTTAAAATGGAGCGTTGACTGTGTAAGGTGCCGGAGTGAGAGTAGGGAGCGTTGGTGAGTAGAGTTAACGCAGGTGCAGGTAGAAGGGGCGGCGTAACGCATGGGATGGGAGTGCGGATATGGCGCAGAGGGAGGCGTAGAAAATAGAAGTTGTAGGGAAGGGGAAGCGCGTGAAGGGAAGAGCGTTGTGGTAGAGGGTATGGCAGAGAGGTTTGATGCGTATGAAGGGTAGATAGGTCGAGCGTTGAGATGCGGGTTTGCAGAGCGCAGGTGTAGGAGATAGCGCAGAGCGTTTGAGATGCGGGTTAGGAGATAGCGCAGAGCGTTGTTGCAATGAGGTGGGTATAGCGGGTAGTGGGGGCGGATTGTGGAGCAAGGGAGCGGCAGGCAGGTTTGAGTTGCAGGCCGTGAGAGATTGCAGACCTGAGAGGGCGGCGTTGTGAACAGAAGCCGAGCGAATGCAAGGAAGGAGGTAAGGTATGTGAGGGCGTGTAGAGATGTGGACTGGTAGGAAGATTAGGGAGAGCGCATGTGAGAGTATGTGTATTGCGGTGCGTTGAGAGATTGGTATGGGAAATGGAATGTGGGATAGAGCGCGTGAGGGGGACAGGGTTGTGTGGTTGCAGTTTGCAGGTGCGGCTGTGCGTTGGCGTAAGGAGTGAGGTAAGGTATATATCCTGTAGGGTGTGTGAAGCGTTTTTCAAGAGTGAGCGTTTTTTTCAATATGAAAAGGCCGTGGGCAGTCGATGTGTGAAGGGCGAGGGGCCGTAAGGAGAGGAATGAGTTGCAGTGAGTTGTGAGGTGATGTATTGCAGAGAGGCGTAGGGATTGGGAGTGTTGAGAGTGCCAAAGGCCAATATTTTTTTTTTATATATTTTTTTTAAATTTTAAATTTAAACAGCAGAGGAGTAAGAGGTCTCTTTAAAATAGCAGAAGAATTTTCTCTTTACAGCAGAATTTTCTAGATACACAGCAGTAAATTTGCAAAAATGATTTTTCCAGCGGCAGAGAAACCCAGAATTTTTTCAATAGCCCAACAGCAGAAGAACCCAGAATTGCAGAATTTTTTCAATGAAAAACTCAGAAATTTTCTTTAAAAAAACCACTTTGAATAATATTCCAGCAGCCCTTCAATGTAGAACTTAAAAATACTCAGAAATATTTTCCATTAAAAACCAAAAACTTCTTCTTCAGAAACCCAATTTAAACAGTGTTTTCCAGCAACTCTTCAATGCAGAAATTAATAGAAATTGCAGGAAAAATGAGAATGAAAACCTTCAGATGGGCAGTGCTGCCTTTCTTCAAAACCACTGCTGCTCTTCTTCAAAACAAATTCTGAATGCTGCTCTTTCTTCTGAATGCTACTCCTTCTGCAAAACCACTTTCTGAAAGTGGCAAAAAGACTGTTGCAGAAACTCTCTAAAATGCTGCAAAAAATGTCAAAATTTTTTGCAGATATGCAAGGCCATAAACACAAATGGCTCATTCAAAGTGGAGCAGGGCCAACAATCGCCCGCTCTGATACCATGTTAAACACCATGTTTAAGCACACACATGGTGTATGAGGAAGATGAGCACACACACACAAAAGACACACACAATGAAAGATAAGCGTGAGGCTTTCTTATTTTCCATTATACAAAGATGTACATTTATAGTACAATGGTGTGACTCTTGGTTTCACATTCCAAGGTCACTTGGACTCCATTGTGACTTTTTACATTCCACACCTACCCATGTAGGATTAGGTGTTCCAACAGTTTTACTCAAATTTTGACGAGAGAACTCGTTGGATGCATAATTTAATTTTTCATCCAAGGTTAACCCATATTACATAATTTCGATGGGCCTTGCTACACCTAAAATGAGAAATACATGAAAAAATGTTATTGCAATCATGTTTTTTCATGTATTTCTCATTTTACGTGTAGCAAGGCCCATCAAAATTACGCAACATGGGTAACCCTTGGACGAGGAATTAAAACTTGCATTCAACGAGTGCTCCCACTCAAAATTTAAGTAAAACCGTAGGGAGATAAGTTGAAAATACGACTAAAATTTGATGATGTAATCTATTCTTATTTTATTATTTCCACTATCAGTCTATAATATTCCTTAAGAGGCTCATTTTAAACTTCAAAATTTCTCTAATATTTTGACTATTTACAAAATCATAATGATAAAATATTTATGAAGGTCGAACATAGTTAAAATTTCAACACTTCCTCTTAACTAGGGAGGTAATCATAATGACTCATCAAGATTTTTTAAAGTTGAAATATTCTATAAGAAAGAATCTAGATTGATAAGCATCATCATAACTAGCATTGCCAAATTACCAAGGCCTTGTCAAGTAAGCTCTATCTCTCCACTAGATCAGAGCACAATGTTGGGAGGCATTCAACATGACACCACACAACTACCTCTGTAACGCACATACTCCACCCAAGTTCATCAAAATATGTCCTCCGTAGGACCATTTCCTAATTCGACGTCACAGTACTTGACCTAGGGGTGTCAGTGTTAATTAGTCATAGTACTTGACACAAGGAAATGTTGGTCTACCAAACCATTCTTAAATCGAGTCAATGTACTTGACTTAGGTTGTTAATCCTAATCGGTCACAGTAAATGACAAAAGAATTTCAGTCCATGATGCTTATCCAATCCACCATTCTCCCTATCCGGATCAATGTAGTTGACTCAAGGTGTTAATCCTAATTAGTCGCAGTACATGACAAGGGGAGAAACTAGGTGTTCATCCTCGCTCCATCTCAATTTGGGAGGAGTTATCTACAAGCCAAGCTACATACTCAAGATTTCCTTTCATCAACTACTTGTTTATCCCTGGAGATCTATCGTATCTTCTCAGCGCCCGTCAACTCCATATCTCAAATAGTGGAACTTCATCATAAAGTGTTTCGGTCTTCCATGAAAAAATAAGTTTACTTGACAATCTTCATAAAGTATCACGATTGGATCCTACATGCCATCAAACGATCCATAAAACATTTTACAAAGCCAAACTACTTCACAGCTAATTGCACAAGTTGCCATATATGCAACATAATCTTGCTTCCTGCTCTTCCAAGAAACCATAGCAAATCCCAAGCAGAAACAACCACTAGTAGTATGTTTCTCATCATCAACACTGCTAGCCTAGTAATCGAATGAAATACATAGAAAACCAATCAACTTCCATCATCCAAATTCAAGAGGATCTAGATCACATGCTTCCCTTGACTAAGAAAGTTTTTACCAGGTTTCTGCAAAATCTCAAGTCCCAAGTAATAGTGTATCAATTCAAAATCCTTCATGTCAAATTCTACTTCCAGCTCCCTCTGAAGGAAAGACATTTTTCTTTTGAATCAAGAGTCCTCATATCGTCAAAAACAATTCATTGAGATCAATCTTGCTCTTAATCAATCAATCTCAAAGTACGGGGTCTTCATCAATCACGAGGTTCCCTCTTTGTGCTTTCAAAATCCAAGGGTAACTCTTCCAACTGACGTAAACATCTTATCATAATCCTCTCCTTCTTATTGGGAAAGCCTGATTACTTCCATGTTGTTATCCACTGCATGGTTGACTTCTCTTAGACACAAACAATCGAGACATATGCTTTAAATTTTTCGTTCCCTTCTATCTTGGTTCTTCTTTTAGTACACATCGGGAAAGTCCCCATGCTTTGCTTCATTCTTCCAACTCTTTCATCTGCTGCCAATACCTAAGCAGACCTAGACAATGACCTGCAATCCTCGCTAGGAGGTCATGGAAGAACAATTATAATCAATCAAAGGATACATAAAAAAGACTAACCAAAAATTGAAGACAATAACAATGGTCTTAATGCAAGAGAAAAGATATAGAATACTTATGTTTTGAGAAAAGTTGGCTCCCTCTTAATCTTAGACTTCTTGCATTCATCTTGCAACTTGATCATCATTGTCCTAAACACCAACATAAAGTCATTAGATAAATTTTGAGTTAAAAAATGGGTCTCAAAACAAAAATGTAGAACAAAAATCAAATATATAAGAACCAATAAAATTCAATCTGATGATGTCAACCATGGGAATGATTCACCATTTTTGGAGTAAAAAGGTAAAACGATTAAAAATAATAATAATAATAAATATATATATATATATATATTCAACTCATATTTTCAACTTGTATCCCTACAATTTTACTCAAATTTACTCAAATTTTTGCATGCTAAGAGTACCAATGTTGCATACTTTCAATGGACCCTACTACACGAAAAATGTGAAATAAATGAAAAAATGTGATTGTAATAACATTTGTTCACGTATTTCACATTTTTCGTATAGTAGGGTCCATCAAAAGTATGGAACATGGGTACTCCTTGGATGCAGCATCCAACAAGTACTCCCGCTTGAAATTTGAGTAAAATTGAAGGGAGATAAGTTGAAAATACGAGTTTAAAAAAAATAGTTTTTTTCTTTTTTTTCCCTCCAAAACTCCAAAACTTGATGAGGTAATCTAATCTTATTTTATTATTTCCACTATTATTTTATAATATTCCTTAGGAGGCCCATTTTAGACCTCAAAATTTTTCTAATGTATATATTCCTTGCATAGACTAGAGTTTTTTCTTCTTTTAGCAAAGGCAAACAAACTTTGCAAGTGTTTATAAAACTTTGCAAGTGTTTATAAACCAACACACTGATTGTAGCTTGATAATACTTTTCCCTTCAGCCTCTTCTTAACTTGCTAGGGATTTGTAAACCCTAGAAGGTCAAACTACAAGTGCCCATATGCCAAGACCGTAGATTCTTTACGCCATCAATTAATCAATAGTGAACCTTGACTTCATCCAGCCAGCAAACTGGCTTCTTAGAATCATTATATTTCATCATGGTTGATCAATACCCAAGCGACTTTGGCATCAATACTTTAGAAGTTTAGATCCTCTTAGCAACTCAATAGCTTTTAATTTAATGTCCTTGGCTTGTAACATTATAGCTTTGATATTTGACCTTGAAGAGGAACTCGGTCTCTTCATTCTTGATCCTATACGAGCCACGTCACAACTAAGCTTCAAAAGAGTTACTGCTACTTTGACAATACATATATACCACACAAGTTGTAATGTAACTTGGATCTCAAGCCAATCCAGTATAAGAATTTCTTCAAGTTGTTTACTTCAAAGAGACATCAGGTCGGTTCTCTGTAATATATATTTCGTCCTTCCTTTATGTATAGAAAACAGTATCATGGTCACATCATAGATTTGTATCCTTCACGGACTTGTGCCACAGAAAAAGGTCTTCAGAGATAAAGAGGTTTGGATACTTGTCACAACAGTACCACTATATAATTGGATGCCATGCATGTAGTTAACAAGTATTTCAAAGAGGTAATATAACTCGGACTCTTTTTGAAAGAGGCTTATTATCATCATATATATGGGCTTAGATCTCATATTTGCATAACAATGTTACCACAAAGAATTGCAATACTTGCCTCAAAAAGTTCAGATGAATATTACCATAGAGGAGACTCATATGCCACAGAGTGCTCAGATGTCTCCCGACTTGGATTCAACACGGACTTGGCTTCAACCAAAGAATAAAAAAAAACTGCAAAAGATATCTCATCCAAAGATAAAATCCATATCCCAAGAGACTTTAACAGAAAAGCAGACACGTGTGCTAATAAGGGATGTAAATTGAAAATAAGTGAATTGAAGATTCTTGGTCAAATCAAGTCTGCTATAATTCTCTAATGGTGGATGAAGTCTATTAAAAAATTCCCAAATAGTGTTGTGTGTTGTAAATTGTGAATTTTGTCAGAACAATTTTGCAAGGTACTCAACCACAAAACCCTTTTTTTGTTAGCCAGATTTATTCTTCTCAATCAAATTTATATATTCTTATTGAAAAAAAAAAACAATTATAAAAATTTAATAAATTAACTCTATAATAACTAATATATTTGCTGCTAAGCCAACACAAAATTATGCAATACAGATACTCTTTCCAATGATTCTATTTCCCATGATTGATATATGATGATAAAAAAATTAATTGCAACTCAAAAAAATCCGAGCTTGCACTGAATTTTGGATCATTCCACGTAAAAAAACTATCCAGCAAATGGGGTCCGCAAGCCCATTACTTGTTTCTCGCTATAAAACATATAAAACATATTGAAGCTGCCTCGTGCTATGATTTTCCCCATGGGAGCATTTTTTTATTCAAGCGATTATACAATGTCCTCCCTGTAAATGCGTTGTACATGCGTTTTCAACCCATTTTGCTCGACAGACAATTTTTCTTCCAATAAATTCCAGCTTTCAATCCATCTTCTGCAGTTTTGATCTGTGTATTTTTTCTTCTCTGAGGCATTTATATGCCGATTTGGTGTAAAATCCTGCTGCTCCCCGTGTTTGCTATTTTTTTTTTAATGTGTATAGGATTAGTCTCCTCCCTACTTCCCATAGGTAAAGGTCTGTCTCTGTCTCTGCCGATCTTTGCTCAAGAGAGAGCAGTTGCAGAAGCACCAGGACTTCTGAAAGATGCAAAAGGAGAAGATGTTTGAGTTGTTGAAGTCAACAAGGTGGAGAATTTACAGAAATCTGGAGCTTAAGTTTGAAGAATTCAATACCAGCAAACCAATAAAAGAAGAGCGGGATGCAATGGGAGTGCATTACAAATGGCCCTTTGCACATTAGGGTGTTATTTTCGCATGGTGTTGTTTAATTATTTTATGTTTTTTTGGTATTTGTCAAAATCCAGCGATACAATTGAGGGTGAGATTGTGATTTTTAGTTGTTTAAAATGTGTTTTTGGCTATTTAAAATAATTAATCACCCTGAAAATCTTGAAAATCCATGTATAGTGCAGATTTCACACCTCAAACTTGTAATTTTAACAAATATCTACCCAATTTCAGACCCAAAAAAACCAGAAAATATACCCAAAAAACAAACTCCAAAACATATAATAGTTAGACTACACCCTATTAAATTAGACATGAAAATTAGGCATGAAACAGTTACAGGTTCAAGATGTGTGCAACATAATTATCCACTATCACCAGAGCACTTGTACCACACATCCCAAGGGAGTCGCTATTGACTGTATCACTCAATGCCAAGACTTTTTTTTAATTAGCTAATCATTCATATATATATATATATATATATATAAAATTGGATATTTATGTGTGCAACATAATTATCCACTATCACCAGAGCACTTGTACCACACATCCCAAGGGAGTCACTATGGACGGTATCACTCAATACCAAGACCACTTTTTTAATTAGCTAATCATATATATATAATTGGATATTTAAAGTAAATACTATATTTTAAAATAGACAAATTTTCTGGTGTAAAAAACCAAATTAATAACATTCAAATGGTAAATGATTGCTGTATACACTACCTGTAGCAAATATAATAAAAGGTGACCAAATCCATTGTATCAATTGAATCTCCCATCTTTCTTATGTGGTCAAAATCCAACAAAATAAATCAACAATTTGGAAAAACTCTGGGGACATAAAGCCATTGCAACATGTTATGAACCTAATATGATAATTGCTGATAAATTGACTGGAAAGAGTTGTGCGTATTCTTGAAAAAGGACTTTGTAACTGAGACATGAGTTAAAATTGAACACTTTATGACTGAAATCAAAAAAATCTGAATTGGAAATTGGAAACTTGAGTTTTTAAACAAAAATATCTGAAAAACTACCCAAGGGAAAATCCTAAAACATTTAGAAATAAACTCAATAACTTCTTTTATTTAATTAAATAAAAGAGCACAAGCTCAAGCAAAGTCTCCAACCCAGAAGGGATGTTGCACTTGGCCTCAGAATTGGCCTCACCAAAAGGATATGTAGAACAGACTCTCCAAAATACTCCTCCCAACCCTGGTCTTAGTATGTTTATGTAGATTCTTATCATTCCAAGATCAGACATGATAGGAATGTGATAACATGAGAACAATTTTAAAAATAGTCAGTCAGATATTGTTTATTTTAAATGATATTATTTATTTTAAATGTTAAATTAGGAAAAAAAATAAGAATCATAATTTAGATAAATAAGATATGATACTATTTTGGCAAATAAGAATATCACGGTAGCGAAGATGAAATTATTTAGTATTGTGTAGTCACATCTCTTTTAGATGATAAAAATCATAGTAAAAATAAGATAACATATTATTTTGATATTGTGAAGGTGTCATTATTTTGGTATTGTGTAGTCTGACGCCTTCAAGGTAATAAAGTTATAGTAAAAATAATTTATCATAACATATTAAAAAAATAAAAATGAAATTTTTTAGAGTTATAGTAAAAATAATTTATCATAACATATTAAAAAAATAAAAATGAAATTTTTAAATAAATTTTATTTTATTTTCATAATTAATTGTTATAAGAAAAGTCATATTATAGATAAAATAAAATATTGTATTATTTTGGAAAAAAAAAATATTTATTAAAACAATCAAATATAAATAGCATAAGATAAAAAAAATCCTGATTGGAGAGTCAGAATATGTACCAACAGAACAGGGGAGGGTGGGCACCACCCTGTCGCCTCCCATCACATTTAAGAAAAGGATGGTGTGGCTATCTCGCCCTATGCAGTCACACATATTAACTGTAATACATCCCTTCACATTAATATGGCATCTCTTATGCTTTCAGCGAGTTCTTGGCCCATCTGTCATGGCTCCATGTTCTTATGCAATCTTTGTACCATTCCCCATCACAAGTGGGATATTTCCCCACAACGCTAGCTTTGTGGAAACTCTGTTCTTCTGCAATGTTTGTGACAATCTTCCACCACAGGTGGGATATCTCCCCCACAACGCTGACTCCGTGGAGATGCTGTCACACGAAGGTTTTGGTCCCTTGGAGGTCGGCCTCCATTACACACCTTGTGTTGATCTTTCACACGCGAAGTAAGACAATAGCAACTGAGGAAACAACTCTTGGGACGTTGGAAGTGGTTGTGGGGAGGGGAATAACTGGAATGCGAATTGGTTGGTGAGGATTCAAGTTCATCCACAACATCTCCATGCCCAATGGGGAGACAGTTGTGTGGTAATTTTTTCTATGTCCAACCTTTGCGGCTTTCTCAGTTTGTTAGTATTCACGTGGTGAAATCTAGCTTATGGTTTATAGGGTATCTTAATGGTTTGGATTCTCATTAGTGTGCTTGGTATTTTATGGTGGTTGGACCTTGCCTGGAGCTATTCTCCCTATGCTTATCCTCTTTCACTATCAATTCATCTAATTTCTAGACCCCTTTTCTAGACCCCTTTGATAGCCAAGTATTAAATTTGTTCTCATATTTTCCTAGAATCTGTCAACTTGTTTAGTTGGTTTTGCCTTCTACTGGGGGGCGTCTTTACCTAGGTAACTCTCCTCATTGAGTACCATGCTTTGCTAGCGAATGGGATTTCGCCGGGGGTCTAGAGGTCAAGGCCCTCAAGGCCAACCTTGGCCCAATCCCAAACTTAAAACAAGGCAGGCATATTTCACTCCTCCGCCTCTCCAAAAGTCCAAGAGGAACTCTATCAGAAAGAAGTTTAACTAAAATTATTTCCAAGCCTACTCTGATTCTGAAATCCAAAACAAAGTTCCTAACTGGGTTCCCAACCTTGGTCATACCAGGGGACAACGGGGCCAATATCTCAATTCCAACACCCTCAATTGGCAAATGAAGACGCTCCTAAGCAGGGTCCTTAAGGAAAAACACAAGGACAACAATGA
The DNA here is from genome assembly GCA_034641835.2 of Pinus albicaulis. NCBI lineage: Eukaryota > Viridiplantae > Streptophyta > Pinopsida > Pinales > Pinaceae > Pinus > Pinus albicaulis. Next base: position 319,819,460 of record CM076580.1, on the reverse strand, counting down.
TATTATAGTTTGTCTTAACGAGATTCAACAAGTCCAATGCCACCAACAATTTTGTCTCATTAGCCCGGAAGCTCGCTTAGCCCACATAAAAGCTCATCTTTGATGTGGCCTTAAGCCTCTAGCGCCAGCAGACACAAGCACCCAGGATCTGGCCTCTTAGCTGGGTTCCCAACCTTGGTCATACCAGAGGACAACAAAGCCAATATCTCAATTCCAACACCCTCAATTGGCAAATGAAGATGCTCCTGAGCAGGGTCCTTAAGGAAAAACACGAGGACAACAATGATATTATAGTTTGTCTTAACGAGATTCAACAAGTCCAACGCCACCAACGTTTCTGTCTCAATCAACCCGGAAACTCGCTTAGCCCACATAAAAGCTCGTCTTCAATGTGGCCTCAAGCCTCTAGCTCAGGCAGACACAAGCACCCAGGATCCGGCCCCAATCACTTCCTTGGATAATTGATGTTTCCTTTAGCCTCTTGGCTAATGCTTTTTACTTTCAGTATAATAATTTCTTTATGAAGTTGTGTAGCTAGCAGCAGTAATTGGCACTTGAATTTTTGTATATCTAGCCTAGAGCATATCAGAAACTTGAACTGCGAGTCAGTTTATTTTAGGATGGTTTTGACTGATAAAATGCAGACCATTATCAGCAGTTTTGGTTTCACTTACGACAGATAACTACAGTGCTAAGATTAAACAGTGATCTCCGATTTTGTATAAATGCTATTTTCAGACAATAAAAACTTGATAAAGAAGAAGAAAGTTAAACTACAGCACTGAAAAGATGCTATAGTGTGCATTAGTATTGGAAGCGCCTTCTGAATTAAAGGCTACTTGCTAATCTTAAACCTTTGGCTTAATGCATACTTTCTCTACGTGTGATCAAAACTTTTACAATATACTACCTTCAGTACAATTAATTTGTATATAAAAACTACTCAAGAAAGTATATGTTTCAATCTTCAGTTATTAAGTTTGCTAAAATCTTATGAAAAAGATTTATCCAAATAATTCAGAGTCAAAGCCAGTATTCCTGAATCTAACCCAATATTCTTGGATCTAACTTAAACCCCTCTTCTCTGTAGGTTTTTTAAACCTGGAGCTTACTTCTGATATTATATTAAAATGGAATTTCATTTAAAAAGTAGGGTTATTGTGCAATTTAACTCCAGTGTCCAGAAAGGGTTCTAAACATATGTAACCCAGTATTCTTGGATCTAATTTAACCCTCTCTGGCTATAGGTTTTTTTAATTTGGAGCTTAACCCAGTATTCTCGTATCTAATTTAACCCTCTCTTGCTCTGTAGGTATGTAAATTTTGAGCTCAATTTTGATATTCAATTAAAATAGAATCTCTTTTGAAGGATAAGGTTATTGTGCAATCTAAATCAAGTATTCAGCAAGGGTTCTAAAACTTTTGTTTTTCTCTATTCGCAAGCATACTACAAACAAAAAGCAGAGAGATAATTAATTAATTGTTGCCAGTGACCAACTAAGTTTGGGCGTTGGCAAAAAAAACACTATTTAAATGAGAGACATTAAAATTATTGACAGAACCCTTCATTCTAGAAACATAATTCTTCGGTTATCCATTAACACCATCTAGAAACAGAATTCTCGGTGGTATCATGCTTTTACCAAATGTCTTTGAATTTTAGGTCATTACCTGTTTCTTTATACAGCGAAGAGAAAAGGGACTCTTAATCAACAATTGCTATTTTAAACTGTACTTCAAAATTAAATTTACGATATTGTTTACTAAAATATATAATATATAATTCACATAATTCACAATACCTTAAGTAAAGTAATCTCCATATATTCCAAAAGATGAATAATTCACAATATTCTTCATTAATGTGAATTAATAACATGGTTTGCATCTACAAGACAAGCGTGCCTTCACAGGCTGAAGAGAGCCTAATAACCATAAGAAAGATAGAAAGTTGCCCATATAAATGAAAAAGTTCAATAATAGACTACAGAAGGCGTTGAGTCAAAACCAAAATAGTATCTGTTATTTATTTCTCATTGTGGCACAATATGTTTGATTACACATTTGAAGACGATGGAGGTCAAGTAAGAGAGTGAGTGGTATCTTAAGTTGAAAAGAATGAAGCAACCCTATCAAATTGCTTCCATCTCTGATTATGCTCCTCAAAAATGTTATGACAGTACGACTTCGATATTACAAAAACCCCTTGTAGACTCTTTTTATGCTGAGGGAGCCAGAGAACTGTTGTAAACTGAAGCATTCATCTCCACTGCCAATAGTTTGGCAGGGTGTTTCTCTTATCAGTATGAGGCGCAGATGCATTTCCCAAATATTACAAGAAAGTGCAGTCAGTTACAACCCTGAAAAATGATTTCTTCAGTTAAAAAGCCACAGGTCTAGGTAATCTATTTATTCTGTCAAATTCATTCAAGATTTGCGTCTACCCTAACAAATACCTTGCAAATAAACCATGTCGCCAGAAGTTCGAATCCTTGAGATTGTCACCACAGCTGCTTAACGTGCGAACCAAAACCCTGTTTACAGAGCTGGACATTAACAAGATCAGTTGATGGAAACCCATAGATTTGACCAAAATATCCACATCAAGAGTCAGTTTTCTTCCTCTGAAAACAAAACCAAGAAGACAATGTGGATTTTCTGGTCAAATCTGTGAACTTCCATCTGTCGATGTTGTTTCCAGCCGCATTCGTTGATGAGATATTTCTTAACTCGTTGTTGAGATATTTCTTGACCGATACCTCCGTCTGCAACTGTAAATACGATGTATGAATTTTAACTGGGGTTCCGCATGAAATGAAAGCAGAAAGGGCATTAGCGAAACCGATCACAGGATAACAGTTAGGTTTCGTTCTTGACCATCGAGTTTAGATGTTCAGTAGGGTTTTGGGAATTCAGGGAACCGCGATGCTTGACCACGTGCGTTCACATGGACTCGCAGGGCGGGGATCATTATTCAGGGTATGATTTATAAAGAAAACGTATCTTATAGTTGTGGTGTAGTGATTGGATGGTGTAATAAGTGTTGTACTCTAGGTTAGGTCTTGTAACTTAAGTTAAAATCTGGGTTAGGTCTTGAAAGTTAAGTTAAAATCTATGGAAAAAGTTGCATAAAAAAATAATAATTTTTACTGGTCAATGGCAGTTAAAATTGGAATTTTATAGTTTCCTAATTGATAGAATTTTATAGTTTTTCTGAACTGAATAGTGAATAAATTAGTTGTTTACTTACTATTAATAATAAGTTTATATATTATTATTTTTATTTCGTATTAAAGAAAACATAAATAATGGTGAGAAGCAATTTTTGATAAATATATTTATTTACATTTTATTTTTATTTATTTTTCATGTAAAAATTTGTTTAAATTATGGCACGAAATAATAAATATGTTTTTTAACTATTTCTAAACTTAAGAATAAAAAATCACTATATCAATATATAAAAATAATGCATGAATATCGCAACCATATGCATAAATTATGGTATAAAATATGGGAGGCAGTTATCCACATGGTCTTATCTTGTGCAAAAGTTGCAATAAAATCTTCAAGTTTTAGTCCAATCAATGGTTTGAAAATTAATGTTTTAAATAAATTGAAAAAACAAATATTTATTATTCAAAATTAAGCATTTTAAATTGCATTGATTAATGCTAAACTAATAGTGATCAACAAACAAATTGAGAATAATAAAATAATGAAATAAAATTTAATATGCTTTTAAAAATAATTAGGTTTAATAATTAATTATTTTTAACTTAAATTTATTAAGCTTTACCAATTTTCTTTCACTTTATATTAGATTAATTTACTTTAACAAGTTTGTTTTAAGAGTTAATAGTGAAAAGGTTACAAAATCTTTCTTTTTTTTTAAGTTGAAAAAATAGTATTCATAATTATAATGACATGTTATCACATTAATTATAATGAAACGTAAAGTATTTTTAAAATAAAGATAAAGTAAGAAAAAATTGATGGGAAAATGAAATTGAGAAATAGTTTAATCAATCTCGATCTATCTTAACTTTGGACCTATTAATTGTTGAGAGATTTGATCCCTCTCAATCTTTGATAAATTCTCAAATAATGTTGAAATTTGCAACACGAAATAGTGAATTGGCATCCAGAAACAACATCCAAAAAATGGCAACCAAAAATGGCTACCATGGAGGCTTTTGATTTAATTATTTCTTAATTAAATTAGAAGAAATGTGTGTCAAATTTATTGATCCCTTAAATAAATTGGACAATAAATTGCAATCTTATCTCATAATCACTTGTAATAGTTAACTGAGTGTGATAGACTCAGTTAGCTCATGAAATTCGAGTTGAGGGTGGTTGGTGAGGCATGTAGAGTGATTCTATTTGTTTTAGAGTCGAAGTTGCAGTTAGTGTATTAGTTTAATGCATGAGAAATCAGTTAACTCAATTAAATGAGTTAAAGTCGGTCTAATTAGTTGTAACTGATTGTTGTACTTGTGAGAGGTCAACTAAATTAAATCAGATTTAATTCACATGCAGTGATCTGTCAAGTGACTGATGATTTACTATTAATAGTTGCATGCATGTCAGTTCTGATGAAGACCCAGTTGAGACAGAGGTTAAAGGGATGTTATCTATCAGTTGTATTTTTTGCAAACTGCCCATGATGTATTGTGCATTTTTGGAAGGTTGAATTTCCTAATTAATAGGGATCAATTTCTCTTAGAATTGCACAAGCAAGGCAGGCTAGGCAGAGGTGGGAAATTGGCTAAGTGTTGGTCGATTTTGTCTGGATCAGTGTGAGACAGTTGGTAGAGTGCGACAGACTCTTATGAGAAGAGTGCATTGTATTGTTTCACGATTCCTTGGTTCATTATACAATAGAGATAGAGGGGTTTTGAGCAACAAGCTTTCCCCAGGAAAAATATATGTGTTGTGTGATTGATTTGCTTCTTTATATTACTTGGTGTGATTGTGCGATCGTGTTTAATTTCTGCAAATTAATTATAGAAGGATTCAGTATCTTGCTCTAGAATATTGCATGATCGGATTGAATCCATTGGTATACATATTGTTTGTATAATTTCTACATGGTAACAGAGCGCCTGAAATCACAATAGTGGAGAAGAAATTGAGTTTGTGTTGAATAGTATTCAAACTTGCAGATACTTTCTTTGGAGCGACAAGCGGATCAAGATGGCTTTCAATGGATTAAGATTGGAATATGCACTTAAGGGAAGTTCTAATTATATCGCATGGAAAGACAGAATGGAGGCAGTTATGGAGGACAACGGGTTGAAAGAATTCATTGATAATGATATTCCCAAGCCCGCAGCATCAGACGTCGCTCTTCTTGATGCTTGGCAAAAGAAGGTAGCAAGGGCGAGGAGGATCTTATTAGAGGGAGTTCGAGATCACATTGTCTCGAGTATCCATGGCAAGGTGACTCCATATGCAATATGGAAGGCCTTGATAGATCTGTTTCAGAACAACAACGACCAAAGGAAGTTGGCGCTGAAGGACAAGCTCGGGAAAATCAAGAAGGAGGAGGGTGAGACGGTACCAACATACTTGGCTAAGTTCACTCAATGTCAAGATGAGCTTGGAAGTGTTAATGTGACCATAACAGATGATGACTTGGTGAGCCTAGCACTTCTAGGCCTTCCCAAGAGCTGGCATGGTTACCAGGATTAGGTGAATGGGAGGGATAAGTTACCAGATTGGGAGCGACTTTGGTCGGATTTGGTACAAGAAGAATTCAGGCGAAATACCAAGGATGGATCCTCATTAAAGACTAATGACGAGGAAGATTGTGCCTTGGACAATAAGGTGAAGAAGGCTAAGGGAAAGAAATCCCAAGGCAAAGTGGGCAAGAAAGACTTGTCCAAGATCAGATGTTTTCACTGTCACAAGCATGGGCACTATGCTACAAATTTTCCACAGAAGAAGGCAAGCAAGAAGGAGCCTGCAGTTGCAGCAGGTGAAGCATTGGCTTCACAGTTCAAGCTTTATTTTACTCTCATTGCATGCATGGCCAACATTGTAATGGGATGCATGTGGTATTTAGACAGTGGTGCCTTGTTCCATATGACGGGGAATAGAGATCTCTTCAGTGACTTGGAGGAAAAGGACCTCCATCAAAGCATAGAGTTTGGAGATGACGAGAGGTATAGCACTATCAACATAGGTATAGTTACCTTTCAGAGGGAGTATGGCTCCCATCTCATACTAGAAGATGTTTTGTATGTTCCAGGCCTAAAGGAGAATCTTGTCTCTGTAGCGGTATTGGAAGATCATGGTTATGAAGTGATGTTTAGAAAAGGAAAAGTTTTCCTTAAACACATAGCCACGGGACAGGTGAAGCAGATCGGTTCAAGAGTCAAGAACCTGTATGCTCGAGGTTGAGGATGCATGCAAGGCTTTGAGGAGCAAAGTAATGGTTAGTGACTTGGTGGTTGAGAGGGAGCCATTATCTCTCAACATGCAGCCTCAGAAGCAGTCTCAGAAGGTTGTGGAGAAGCATAGAGAAGATCGAGTGGAAGAGTCCACTCAAGTAGAGACCTCCAGGAGGGGGAAATTTCGAGCCAAAAGGGCAGAGGAAGTACATGCACCTATACCTCCAAATGTGAGGTGGGGCGATGTGAAAAATTAATCCCAAGAAGAAATTTTGGCAGGAATCATTTAGATGGTATGTCTCATGGATCGAACCTGGCTACGGGGAGCCCACAGTACAGCAGTAACAGGAAGGATCGGTTAGATTGATGTAATAAGATGTCAGGAAGACAGAAATCAGAGTGGCAGGTGTCGGATACTTAAGTGCAGATCAGAGTTGGCAGCAGTGCAGAGTGCATGGATGCAGATGTCAGCAGCGCAGAGAGTCCAGTAGACATGTGCAGTAGGATCCAGTAGTCATAAGGCTCTGATGACACATGCATTATACTGATTCAGATGTTTGGAGGCTATTCAATTTCAAGATAGTTGCATGTGAAAACAATAATAGAGAAGTGTTGCATGTAAGAACATTCCTTAGGTACCAGATCGGGATAGATTGATTCCTTTCTTGTTGAGAGGGAGTGTTGAAATTTGCAACAAGAAACAGCGAAATTGGCATCCAGAAAATGGCAACCAGAAATGGCTACCATGGAGGCTTTTGATTTAATTATTTATTAATTAAATTAGAAGAAATGTGTGTCAAATTTATTTTTCCCTTAAATAAATTGTAATATTATCTCATAATCACTTGTAATAGTTAACTAAGTGTGATAGACTCAGTTAGCTCATGAAATGCGAGTTGAGGGTGTTTGGTGAGGCATGTAGAGTGATTCTATTTGTTTTAAAGTCCAAGTTGCAGTTAGTGTATTAGTTTAATGCATGAGAAATCAGTTAACTCAATTAAGTGAGTTAAAGTCAGTCTAACTAGTTGTAACTCATTGTTGTACTAGTGAGAGGTCAAGTGAATTAAATCAAATTTAATTCACATGCAGTGATTTGTCAAGTTGCTGATGATTTACTATTAATAGTTGCATGCATGTTAGTTCTGATGAAGATCCAGTTGAGACAGAGGTTAAAGGGATGTTACCTATCAGTTGTATTTTTAGCACACTGCCAAGATGCAGTTATACAACCATAGGATTGCCCATGATATATTGCGCAGTTTTGGAATGTTGAATTTCATAATTAATAGGGATCAATTACTCTTAGAATTATGCAAGCAAGGTAGGCTGAGCATAGGCAGGAAATTGGCTAAGTGTTGGTCGATTTTGTATGAATCAGTATGAGACAGTTGGTAGAGTGCAGCAGACTCTTGTGAGAAGAGTGCATTGTATTGTTTCATGATTCCTTGGTTCATTATACAAAAGAGATAGAGGGGTTTTGAGCAACAAGCTTTCCCCAGGAAAATTATTTGTGTTGTGCGATTGATTTGTTTCTTTCTCTTACTTGGTGTGATTGTGTGATCGTGTTTAATTTCCGCAAATTAATTGTAGAAGGATTCAGTATCTTGCTCTAAAATATTGCATGATTGGATTGAAACCATTGGTTTACATATTGTTTGTATAATTTCTACAAATAATAAGAATCTAGAATCATTTAATCTCTATAAATAAAATGTAAAGTTAAAATAAGATCATTTTCATATTTAAATATATGATATTAAAAAAATATTATAGTAATTGTTAAAAGACTACCCACCAAAACACAAACCAATAGTTATAAATTTTGAATATTGTGAATATCATGAGTCAATAACATGGGTTCTCATAAACTCAAAGCTCAAAAACTGTTGCTAACTGGATTTAGTAAAGTTTACCTAAACTACACAACAAATTTTTTTAAAAATTCATATAAATTTAAAAGTGATATAAAATCAAAAAATATTAAAAATTCACATAAATTAAGTGATATAAAGTCAAAAAAATATTGAAAATTCACATAAATTCAATAAAATGGAGCTAATTTTTATTTTATTTTAAATTATTTTACTAACTCAACATCAATTATAATGATAATTTTATTGTGTCCAAAGGTCCATCTCAGTATAGAAGAGATGTTGTAAAGTTATGTTATGTTATATATTGTTGTTTTTCAATACTTTGTATGTACATTATTATGGCATGTTTGGTTTTTTCTATTATGCTCTAGGCATATACTATTGACTTATGAACGTCACTCATGGATATGGGAAGATCCATGGAGAATGTACACTTTACAATGTGTATATACAAAAGGTGTATTTCTATCTATTATTGCGCTAAGAGGCCTGCCCAATATGGAAGAGATGTTGTAATGTCTTGTCCTATAAACATTGACCACAAATTACATAAAAAATAAAATAAAATTAATGAGGAGAACATATTTTTACTCCGTCAAAATAAAATAAAATAATAAAAATAACACTAAAATAAAAATAACTTCATGGTATGAGAATCCATGGTATTCGTGCAAAATATAAACTATTTAAAGGGGGGAATTAAACCAACCTAGATCCCTCTTAACTCTTCTAGATGGGAGGGATCAAATCTCCATGCAAAACCCTTTTAGAGTGAAAAGAGAATTAAGGTGTAGTCTAATTTATAGACGAAATAGCCTTTTTCATTGGAATTCGGCTATTTCAAGCAAAAATGTGATTTTTTGTTGTTTAAAATACATTTTTGAATGCATAAATGGATTCAACACCCTAGAAAAACCCTTTTTAGAGTGAAAAGATATTTATGGTGTAGACTAAATTATAGACGAAATAGTCTTTTTTTTTCATTGGAATCATGTTATTTCAAGAAAAAATGTGATTTTTTGTTGTTTAGATGCATTTTCGAATGCACAAATGGATTCAACACCCTAAAACCCCTGGGGCACTGGAATTCTACAAATTAAACAACTTAAAGTCAATTTTTTTTAAATCTCAACCAGATTTTGGTTAAAATTAATAAAAAATAATATCTTGAAAAGGCCATTTTTTCTATAAGTCAGACTATGTCTAGATTTAATCTCTCTCGATGCATGGTAAATCTAGAGTTAAGATGGATCTACACTGGTTGAATGAAAGTACGAGTGAGAAAGGTCATTTCAACTATAAGTTAGACTATGTTGAGATTTAATCCCTCTCGGTGCTTGGTAGATCTGGAGTTAAGATGGATCTATGCTGGTTGAATGAAAGTACGAGTTTCTGTTCGCAAGAAAAAAATGTTATGCTATGTAAACATTTTGACTCAATCAAATTACATAAAAATAAAATAAAATAAAATAAAAATTATTAATTATTAATTAACACATTTTGTCTCGGTCAAATTACATTAAAAAAAAATTATATATATATATATATATATATATATATATATATATATATATATATATATATATATATATATATATATATGTCTGTCCTCTGCTATCTCTATTATATTATTAATAATTAAGCTAGCCTAGATCCATCTCAACTCTAAAACTATCAAGCGTTGAGAGGGATCGAGTTGCAAACTTTTTCTCAAGTTTTGCACTCAAAAAAGTGGTTTTCCCTTAAAATATTTGATCCCTCTCTACACTTGATAGATCTGGAGATAAGGTGGATCTAAGTTGGTTTTATAATTGCGTGGAGAGGCGCTCTCCACCTAGTATGGAAAAGATGTTGTTATGTTATATTATGTTATGTAAACAGTTTGACTTAGTCATATTACATAACCAGCCTAGATCCATCTCAACTATGGATTTGTTAAGTGCTAAGAGGGATTAAATCTCTCAAGGTGCAAACCTCTTTTTTGAGTGTAAAACTTGGGGAAATGTTTGCACCTCGAGAGATTTGATTCTTTTGGCACTTGATAGATCTAGAGTTAATATGAAGCTAGGTTGATTTTAATTATCGAGCTTACAATACATAACATTACATAATATAAAAAGGTGAGATATTACAACATCTCTTCCATACTGGGATGGAGAGCACCTCTTAATGCAAAAATTATTTACATATAAAAATGTAAGATGAAAGGGATTAGATTAAAAATTTAAGAAAGAAGAAGGCATGTGATTAATTTTCTTTTTTTTTACAGGAAAGACCCAATGACTAAGCAAGAGCTAAGATGTCTTGTATTGGTCACAGACAAAGTAAAAACTTCCTAGGACCGCGTACTCCTTGAGCTTACTCAAGACATGTTGGAGCATGCCTCCAAAGACTTGAACCTGGGTAGATGAAATTTCATTCATTACATATAAAAAAATTAGGATATAGAGTTTAAATACGTGGATGGGTGAGTCGAGTCTATTTTCAAATAGGATTTTCAAAATTTTAATTTAATTACGAATAATTAATAGGTGGACAATAGGGATTTAACTTCCAAAGAAAATTTTAGAATATTTTTAGTAGTCACAAATCAAAGATTCAGATTTATCTCAAAAGTATTTATGTCGTTTCTACCTTGCAGGGTGTTGGGATTGAGGAATTGGCAAACATGAATTAGTTCGAAATCCTGGCCACTCCCTCTACGGTGGGTTGCTCCTCCCCACCCCCCTCCAGGGCCCCGACGGATTTGGCCAAAGTGGTTGTCGCCCTTTCCTCTTAATCCAAGAAATAAAAGGTAGTCAGCTCTAGCTCTGAGTCCTCAAGTACAGAAGAAACTTCAGAAGATGAGGAGGAGGAGGATGGCTTTGTATCATTGAAGGAAGTTCGAGGACCCGTTATCCCTCTGAGCTCAGTAGACGAGAAGTCAGAAGGCACAAGGGCCAAGGAGCTGAAAGGAAAGGTCGGAAAGTCAGGAAGGAAATCGAACAAAGAAATAAGGCAGGAAAAATAATAAAAAGATAAAGAACTGGGGTATCAACTATATAAATTCTATCAATGGATTCAATCTGATCTTGTGATGTACTAAAACAAGATACTGAATCCTTCTACAATATTTGCGGAATACAAAAAATGATCACTCTATCTATATTGTGTATTAAGTCAAAAAATCATGAAACCATACAATGCTTAATCTCTCATGAGATTCTCTAGCACTCTGCCAATTGTCAGCCTTTGATCTAGGCAAAATCGGACAAACACATAGCCAATTATCAACCTTCCTTCAGCCTGCCTTGCTCACACAATTCCTAGAGAATTAGGCCCCCATTAAATAGGAATAATTCCCTTCCTTGATTGCGCAATCCATCATGGCATCCTCATGACTTTATAATTGCACCCAAACAATTTTCTATAAATGCAACTGATAGTTATGTTCCCTTTAACCTTTGTCTCAACTGAGTCTTCCTCATAAATAACATGCATGCAACTATTAATAGTGAATTATCAGTTATCTAATTGATCACTATTTGAGAATTAAATCTAATTTAATTCACTGGACCTCTCACTAGCTCATCACTCAGTTATAACTAGTTAAACCGATTTTAACTCAATTAATTGAGTTAATTGATTCACACCTGCACTCCACTAGTGCATAAACTGCAACTGGACCCCCAAAATATTAGAATCCCTCTACGTGTCTCATCTTAGACCCTCAACTCAAATTTCTTGAGCTAACTCAATCATCATGACTTAGTTAACTAATACAAGTTGTTATGAGATGAAATTACAATTTATTATCCAATTAATTTAAAGGAAAAATAAATTAGATGCCCTACATTCCTCACCAATGTGCATCAGAATTTCCTCACCAATGTGCATCAAAATTTCCTCACCAATGTGGGTGCATTTTCTTGTTGAATTTCAACACTCCCTCTCAACAAGAAAGGGATTATTAGCTACCCTGATCCTGCCTCTATGGCATTCGTATTTTCTCTTTGCCGGCACCTTCGTCAAGATGTATGCATCCTGATCCTCTGTGGGAATGTACTGCAACAAAATAATGTGCCTCTGAACACAATCTCTGAGATGGTGATACCAGATATCAATATGCTTGGAACTATCATGGAATACCGGATTAACCGAGAGTTTAATGCAACTTTGGTTATCACAATGTATCACTGTCAGATTCATTTGATGACCAAACAAACCAAAAAGTATATTCCTCATCTAGATGGCCTCAAATGCAACTTGGCTAGCTGCCATGTACTTCGCCTTTGCTGAACTAAGTGCAGTGGATATATGTTTCCTGTTGTACAAAGAAATTGTTGTTGGTCCTATGTTGAAGATGCCCCTAATGTGTTCTTCCTATTTGATGGATTTCTTGCCCAATCTGCATCGGTGAAGCCTTGAAGCTTCACTCCCTCTATCCGCTTGTACCATAATCCATACTTTGTAGTGCCCCTGAGATATCTCAAGACATGCTTCCCTACCTTCAAAAAGAGCTTGGTTGGCTTAACCATACCTTGACTAGCTGGTTAACTATGTAGCATATGTTTGATCGTGTGTTCACCAAATACATAAGTGAACACACAAGCTGCCTGTAAACAGTAGCATCCACTACCTCACCTAAAGTAGCATCCTCCTTCCTCCAGTTTCCTGCAAGAGGAGTCTCCATGGGTTTGTTGCCCTCCATGTGGAACTTCCTCAGAATCTCCTTGGCATACTTACCCTAAGATACAAATAGCTCCCCATATTTTTGCCATATTTCCAATCCAAGGAAATAATGCAAGAGCCCCATGTCATTCATCTCAAATTATCTTGCAAGGTCCTCTTTGCAAGAATTTATGAGTTGCTCATCACCTGTCAGTATTAGATCATCTACATAAAGTACAATAATCGAAATCTTACCGTCAACCACAATATGATATAGGTTCGCATCCGCTTCACTCTTTGTGAAGCCCAACCCGGTGAAATAGTTGTAAATCCTGGTGTACCAAGCATGAGGTGCTTGCTTCAGCACATACATTTCTCTCTTGAGTCTATACACACGCAACTCCATGTATAAGGTCTCAAAACCTTATGGTTGCTCAATGTACACTTCTTCCTCAATAACTCCATTGAAAAAGGTTGTCTTTACATCAATCTAATGTATCTGTCATCCCATCTGCACTAAGAGTGCAAGGATGTATCTAATCAATGAGTACCTTGCAACTGGTGCAAAAGTCTCCTCATAGTCAATCCCCTCTACCTGTAGAACTCTCTGGCCACAAATCTAGCCTTGTGTTTCTCCACACTCCCATATGTCACTTGCTTCACCTTATATATCCACTTGGATCCAATCACTGACTTGCCCACTGGTCTTGGGACCACTTTCCATGCATTGTTTCTAATAATGGATTCGTACTCCTCAACCATGGCATTTGTTAGTGCCTAATAGTCACAATCATAAAATTTACTCTTTCCACTGTAGTTAGAGTCTTATGGTCAAATTGTTATATTTTCAAATAAAATTTGATATCTTTCTTGGCTATCAAATGGTTAAGTCATTGTCCAAGTGTAATGCTACTCTCATGTCATGGTCATCAAGGTCAATTCATAATCATTTTCATGAGTCATTGAGTCACCAAAGGTTAGTTTAGCACTTAGGGGATAAAGTGTTTTAAAGAGAATCATAGGTACATCTATGTCACATTGGAGATTTAACCTCCCTATTGAAAGAATATGCTACCATTAAAAATATCATCATAAATTCATTTGTCCAAAAGTACATGATGTCGCTCCACTATCAAACCCAAATCGAGTTTTCAAGTTATAAAGGACCATCAAAGCATTTCAAAACTTCATTATATCCTTCCAAGAGCTCGAGAGTTCCTCTTTACTTCTTTGAAGAATTTCCATAGCCATTAGAATTGTGAATTTCACCATCACTGCCATATTTCATTAGTTTGTTGCGTTTCTGGAGGGTCTTGTTACACTTTCAGATTCGAGGCCAAAGGGAGAAATAAAGGGTATTTTCATCATCTCAGTGTTTCAAATCATCTCTAAACAAGTAAGTCGAGCCTTCACAAACCCTTAATGTGCTCAATTTCCTTACCTAGGGTTTCGCTGCATTTTTGCATTTTCACGGGCTTTGCTTCACTTGACAGGAAATTCTCTTGTTTATTAGCATTAACATCTATAATTACCCTCATAAATCACTTCCCACCATTCCCCACACTCAAACTCACTCGTCTTATCATTAACCCTCACAACCCTAGCTAGTTGCTACACTTCTGGCCTAGGGCTGTGTTTTCCCTTTTTTACCCATCTTTCCTCACTCAAATTGAGAAATTCTACTTCCATTGTCTTCCTAACACTTATCCCTACCTCCCTTAAGTTTTTCATATTTTTTCATACCCTCCATCCCCTCCATTCCTTTCACTCAAGTTGTTGTGTTTTTAGCCTTGTTTTGCAAATCAAATCCTTTGCCTCCCTTCACAACCCCTTTCCCGTGAGAAGAAATTCCTCATACATTTATTTGAATTCCATTTCAATTCAAAGGGTAAGTCTACACCTTCTACACCATGGAAACATCATAGACAAAAATGAAGAGGGTAATTGGCATTCTTTTTAGGGTTTTGAGGTCATTTGTTGCACATCGGGAAAATTTTGCTTCAAAATAAGTTTCTGGCCAAATGGAGATGAATTGTACAAAAGTGAAAGAGGTTTTTGTCAACCATAGACCAAAGAAAAAAACCTCCTTAATTTTCTAGACAAGTTTCATATATTGCAAGATATTCAACTTTCTTGGAGGCCTATTTCAGAAAATCAAATTCTTCAATTTAATTGCTTGTTTTAGCCATTCTTGTGTCGCATGGATTCCAAGAATATGGCAATGAATTTCATAAAATTGAGAGATTTATTCCTTCCCAACAAAATTATCCACAAAACCTCTCCCATTTTTGTAAAATGTGTTATGGTTAAAGATATATCAATCCATCTTTGACCCCTATTTTTACAAAAAAATGCAGAAAAAACGTCCTACAGAAACACAACAAGTAGTTGTTGCGCTTTTTCTAAGGAGGTCTAAATGCATAATTTAAAGCATGTGGAGATAGATTATGGCATAAAGATGCCAGAAAATTACATAGGGACACTTGGAGATTCATAAATTTTCAGAAACTGGTCAAACAATGCCTATTTTTCATCGTTTTGCCACTTTTCCAGGGCACTTGCTGCGTTTTTGGAAAGTTTGACTTCAAGCCAAGTTTTGACGGCTTTCAAGCAGGTTTTTGAAATTATTTATGAATCCATTGTGTAGTAGACATCTTCATATTTCTAAGAAACCTTTTTCAGCAAAAAAAATCATCTGGGAAGGCCTCCAAATCATCTTCCAAAAACTTGTTGCACTTCTGTTAGACTTGTTGTGTTTGGGAAAAATTTGTTGTGTTTCCGTGTTTGGGAAATTTTCACTACACATGGAGGTCAAAGGTCAACTTGGTCGATATAAAAGCTGGCTCATGAGTTTTTTAATTATTAATAATCTTATTAATGGTCATCTTTGTAAATAATCTTATTATTAATGCCTTGAGAGAAAAGCTCAATTAGTTAGTTAAAAATGGGGAAAGTTGTTTCTAACTTCCCTAGGATTAGGCAATGAGTCATTAGGTTCATTAATTAGTTATTATGAATCAGGATTCGACCCCTAGAGGTGGAATTTTTTTTTTTTATATATGTACTTAGAATCAAGTCATTGAGAGGGTTGGATATTTGAAGTTCACACTCTTTTGGAACTGGTGTACTTGATTATTTGCAGAAGTAATTTACAAGCAATTGCAGCTATTTTTATGAGATTCTTGTGATGTGGTTAGTGACAGTGTTTTTCTCCATTTTTTTTATGCATATGATGATCAAGTTGTTCAAGCATCCATCTACTTTCTTCCTATGCTTTATATTTTAAGGTTTGAAACATAAATCATTATTTTATGCTCTGTTTTTGTTTAAGATAAACATCTAAGTGTTTCATCCTCTGAATAAGTGAATTAATTATGCTCACTTAATTTCTTATATTCATTCCTCCTCACCAAACTACAATGACAAAACAATTGTGTCACTAATCATACCTACCTTGCCCCATACTATGTCTGCAATTGATCTTTTGGGATACCTTACCTAGTTTAAACCTGGTGCTTCTTTGTCTAGCAAACCCTAATCAAACCCTATTGAGCTTATAAATAGCCTAATATATTTATTCTCCAGTCATTTCCATTGATTGTGAGCTTGATATAGAGAGAGCCCTCCTTGATTTGGTAGGGCTAGATACCAAGTCTAAAGTTGGTCTATGGTTACCTCTTTGGTTTTGTTTCTCAGCCTCGGGAAATTAAGGAGCTCTAATAGCATAAACCCATACTGGATGTTGCAATGGTTCCTCGAAAGAGGATGGTTTTTTCCAATACATTCACTCAT
This sequence comes from Pinus albicaulis, assembly GCA_034641835.2. Taxonomy (NCBI): domain Eukaryota; kingdom Viridiplantae; phylum Streptophyta; class Pinopsida; order Pinales; family Pinaceae; genus Pinus; species Pinus albicaulis. The sequence continues at coordinate 319,802,746 of CM076580.1, read as the reverse complement.
AAGATCCATGTATCCAATATAATGTCTGGGGACCTTATCTATCTACGTTGTGATGTAGATGCACCTACATTCTCTGTCGCATCTAGCATCAATCTGTCAGCATATCTGGTGCGCTTCCTACCACTTCTGATGGATGGCTCTGCATGAGTGGTTTCTTCCACTCTTTGATCCTTTGCTTGTGTATTATCCACATCCCGAGGTTTATCCTTTGGAACTAAGAGTTCCTCCGTTGCATCCAATTCATGCTCCTTCTCAAGGGACAATCGCATGGCCTTCTCCTCATCAAATTTCACATCTCTTCTGACAATTTTCATCGTGTGTGCTGGAAAATACACTCGATAGTTGTGGGGAGTATCTGCATACCCCACAAATATCCCAATCTCTGATGTTGGTCACATGGGAATAGACAGATGAGCCAAAAATTTTAAAATATGAAACATCTGGTTTCTTCCCTGAAAAGGTCTCCTCTAGTGTACTCATGCCAAGTATCTGATGAGGACTACAGTTCTGCAAAAATATCGTTGTGTTGCATACCTCTGCCCACTGATGCAACGGTAGGCCTTGATCATGTAACATAGCTAATGTTTCTCCCACAATTATTTTGTTCTTTATTTCTGCAACACCATTTTGTTGTGGGTTATGAGGTGCAATCAATTCTTTCTGAATTCCTTCTATGGCACAGAAGTTCTTGAATTCATTAGAGATATACTCACCACCATTGTCACTCCTCAGAGCCTTTACCTTCTTCCCTATATCTTTCTCTACTAGTGCTTTGAACTCACAAAACTTGGAGAACGTCTGATCTTTCTTCTACATGAAGACAATCCAACACTTTCTAGAAAAATCATCAACAAAAATCACATAATACTTATTCTTTATTGTGGAAGTTGTTGAGAACGGTCCACACACATCTGAATGAACTCAAGGATTGTCGATGCTCGGCTTTCCTTCCCGTCAAAGGTGGCCTAAGTATACTTCCCCATAGTATAACATTTGCATGTGTCTCTCTGCGCAAGTGTACTCTTTGGCAGCCCTGTAGAAATCTGTTGCATGATCCTCAAAGCACTGTGATGTAGATGACCCAACCTCCTGTGCCATAAATCACAAGTATCCCGGCTCACCACCTCATCTACTTTATTGCTCAATGTTGCGCAACCATCTACATCAAGTTTGTAGAGGTTCTTCACATGAACCCCAATCTTCTTTACCTGTCCTATGGCTTTGTAACGAAGGAATGTCTTTCCTTCACTGAAAGCCATATCATATCCATGATCCTCCAACATAGCAACTAAAACCAAATTCTTCTTCAAACCTGTGACATGCATGGCATCTTCTAGTATGAGGGGTTTACCTGACTCTCTCTAGAAAGTAACTATACCAATATCGGTAGTGCTATACCTCCTATCATCACCCATCTTGATGTGCATATGAAGATCCTTCTCCTCCAAGTTACTAAAAAATTATTTGTTGCTATTCATGTGGAAGTATTCTCCACTATCCAAGCACCACATAGATCACATCACCATTGACACCATGCATGCAATGAGAGAGAATTCCAACTCAAACTGTGAGGCCAAAGATTCACCAATTGTAGCTCCCGAAGGCTTCTTGTTGTTGTTCTTCTTTTTTTTACAATTTGTGGCATAGTGTCCATGATCATGACAGTTGAAACATTTCACCTTTGACATGTCTCGTTTCTTGCCTTCTTTGTCAGTCTCGGATTTGGATTGGGAATTCTTCTTCCCTTTCTCTTTCTTTGCCTTGCCAGCTAAGGCACAATTTTCCTCATCATCAGTCTTGGATGAGGATCCATCCCTAGTAGTCCGCCAAAACTCTTCTTGTCCCAAATCCGACCATAGTCACTCCCACTTTGGTAACTGCTCCCTCCTATTCACAGAGTCCTGGTAACTATGCCAGATCTTGGGAAGTCCTAGAAGTGTTAGGCTCACCAAGTCATCATCAACAAAAGTAATCCCAACACTGCCAATCTCATCTCAACATTGAGTGAACTTGGTCAAGTATTTCTGGATTGTGTCACCCTTCTCCATTTTGATTTTCGTGAGCTTGTCCTTGTGTGCCAATTTCCTATGGTCACTGTTGCTTTGAAACGGATCTATCAAGGCCTTCCACATAGCATATGGAGTTGCCTTTCCATGGAGGCTCGAGACAATATGATCTTGAACTCCCTCTAATAAGATCCTCCTCGACTTTGCCACATTCTTCTTCCATGCTTCATGTTGCGCAACATTTGTTGGAGCGAACTCAGGAATATCAACGCCAATGAATCCCTTCTATCTGTTATCCTCTAGTATTGCCTCCATATCTATCCTTCCATGCAATATAGTTAAAATTTACCTCGAGTGAAGATTCAAGTCTCAAGCCAGTGAAAGACATCTTAGTCAGCTGCTAGGTACCAGAGAATGAATTTGCAAATTTGAAGCATGTTCAGGACAAACTCAATTTCTTCTCTTCTATTGTGATTCCTGGTACTCGATACCATGTAGAAATTCTATCAATGGATTCAACCCGATATTGTGATGTACTAAAACAAGATATTGAATCCTTCTACAATATTTGCGAAATACAAAACATGATCACTCAATCACATGCAAGTAAGAGAAATAAATTATCAATCGCACAACACAATATGTATCTGGGGAAAGCAACTAATCAAAACCCTTCTATCTATATTTTGTATTAATTCAAGGAATCGTGCAACAATACAATGCTTAATCTCCCATGAGATTCTCCAACACTCTGCCAAATGTCTCTCATTAGTCTAGGAAAAATCAGATAAACACATAGCCAGTTCTGAGCCTTCCTTTAGCCTGCCTTGCTCACACAATTCCTAGAGAATTAGGCCCCTGTTAAATAGGAATAATTCCCTTCCTTGATTTCACAATCCATCATGGAATCCTCATGACTTTATAATTTCACCTAGGCAATTTTCTATAAATACAATTGATAATTATGTTCCCTTTAACCTCTGTCTCAATTGGGTTTTCCTCAGAACTGACATGCACGCAAATATTAATAGTGAATTATCAACTATCTGATTGATCACTACTAGTGAATTAAATCTAATTTAATTCACTTGACCTCTCACTAGCTCATCACTCAATTAGAATTAGTTAAACTGATTTTAACTCAATTATTTACATTAACTGATTCACACATGTACCCCACTAGTGCATCAACTGCAACTAGACCCCCAAAATATTATAATCCCTCTACATGTCTCATCTTAGACCCTCAACTCGAATTTCTTGAGCTAACTCAGTCATCATGACTTAGTTAACTGATACAAGTTGTCATGAGATGAAATTAAAATTTATTGTCTAGTTTATTTAAGGGAAAAATAAATTAGACGCCCTACATTCCTCACCAGTGTGCATCATAATTTCCTCATCGATGTGCATTGGAATTTCCTCACCAATGTGCATCATCAATTCCTCACCAGTGTGCATCAAAATTTCCTCACCAATGAGCATAATAAATTCCTCACCAATGTGGGTGCATTTTCTTGTTGAATTTCAACATCAACATACAATCCCATGGAAACTAGCTAGGTTCGAGCACAAGAGCAAGGGAAAGAAAGTAATAAACATGGGCCTAGTTAAGGGGGATACTGCCAACAAGAAGTAATTTACGAATATTATCTCCTGGAATTGTAGGGGTATGGGGTGTGCAAAAAGAATATCGAAAATCAAATCTCTTATCCATAGAGAAAGACCAATTATCACTTCGTCACAGGGGACCAAACCTGGGGAGTCAGAACTCCACATAATTCATAACAAAATATGGAATCACAACAATTTAGTGGCAGAAAGTTAAAGAGGAGCTTTAGGTGGACTTTGTATGTCATGGAATCCATCAAAGTTAAACCTGGTAAGCTCTTTAAAAACCATTCATTGGATCATAACTACTTTCAATATAATATAATTAAATCAAACCTTCACTATTGTCAATGTTTATATGCCTTTTCACTTCTAAGAGAAACAATATTGTTGGAAGTCATTAAGGGAACTGAAGCATACTAATTATGGCACAAACTGCATTTTCAATGGAGATTTTGACACCACTATGGGAAGACATGAGAAAATGGGGCAGTCTATTGTCAGGGATTCCCTTCAGAAAAATATCTCTACACTTGGAACAATAAAATAACTAGTCTGGGCCACATAACGACACATATCGACCGATTTTAGCCTTGGATCACCTTATGGTCCTAAACCTTAGTCTCAAGTCATCCATCTTGCCTTATTGCAGATTATATCATTCCCCTATCAGTCTCAGGATGTCCTCCCCCCCCCCCCCTTTGGACCTATCCCCTTTCGATTCTCCCCCTTATGGATTGACTCTCCTAGGTTCCTTGAGGTGGTTTCTCTCTCATGCTATGGTTGGGTGAATGATATCTCGATTACGATCTGGGAGACTAAGATAAAAAGGTTGAAGGAAGATATTGAAAAATGGATAAAAGAAAATGGGTCGGACAGACAACATGGCATTAAGGACAGGGAAGAAAAACTTGCCTCCATCCAAGGCCATATGGAGTCCACTCAAGTAAATGCAGCGTACTTTGAAAAAAAAGCGGATGCTTTCAAAGCACTACATGCGAATCTCCGGAGAGAGGAAGAATATTGGAGATTGAAGTCTAGAAACAATTGGATAATGGTTGGGAAAAGAAACACAAAATTCTTCCACAAGCAAGCCAAGTTCAGGGAATCTAAAAACAATATAGTCCAGATTAATTATGAGGGACAAACAATTATGTATTTTGACGAAATCAAGCATGTGACAATGGAGCATTTTAGTCTCCTTTATCATGTTAATCCAGCGAGAGATGAGGAGAATGAGGATTCGCTTCTGGAGGATGTCTCGATGTTGGTTTTGCAGGAAATGAATGTTTCTTTGAGTGTGGCTCCTTCTCTAAAGGAGATCAAAGTAGTGGTGTTCTCCTTCCCTTAGATAAGGCCCTTGGGCCAGATGGTTTCTCGGTCAGCTTCTTCCAAATTTTCTGATAAATAATAAAGTGATATGTGCCAAATGGTGGGATATTCTCTAAATCGGTTTATCATTGGAGGAGGTATTAACTCCTCCTTATTGGCCTTTATACCTAAGGAGAAGAATCCTTCCTCTTTTGCAAGGTTCCACCCCATTTTGTTGTGTAATGTGTCATAAAAATATTCTCAAAATTATTGGATTTAAGGCTCAAACCACTTCTACCTCTTATAATATCGAAAAATCAAAGGGGTTTTGTCCCAAGGCAACAAATCTTTGTTAATATCATCCTAATCTAGGAGGCCATTGATTCGAGTTGGTGGAGAGGAGATCAAGGAATGATAATAAAGTTAGACATGGCCAATGATTTTTATAGGGTGAGACATGGGTTCTTGTTGAAATTCTTGAAGAAACTAGGGTTCAATGAGACCTTTATAAGATGGATGGCCCTTTGCTTTGGGTCTCCTTGGATAGCTCCGTGTTACACTAAAATTTGTCACCATGACATTTAGCTGTCTATATGGGTTCATCTTTACCTACTTATTTTTCCCTTAGAGGTCCAAAATCATAAAGTTCCTAAATCAAGTCTTAAAATTGGGAAAAAGCTTATTAAAACCCTAAAAAGCCTAACTCCGCACTTTTCCTAGTCATTTCCTATGGTACCGCAGTTTATTGCTATAAAATTTGCGGCACATCCTACACGTTCTGCTCATTAAAACTACGGACCCCCATAAAAGGTAAAATAAAAAGAAAAGTAAGTTCTAGAAGCTCAGCTGGGGCCTTCTAGAAGCGCTATCTGGTCAAGTTTTGCCCCTTCCATTCATGAACCTTTATCCCTTCATAAATGGAGCTATCCCTTGGTTTTTGGAGCTAAAATCCCATGATGAGAGGGCTTTATCCCTTCCTTATTGGAGCTGAAACTACCTCCCTTCTGCTATAAATTGAGACCATGTTTCAGTATCAAGGGTACTTACTTCTTAGCTTGTAGAAGAGAATTGTTGAAGAAATTATACTCTCCACATTTGGAATCATTGGCATGAGAGATATTACATACTCATAGCAACAGTCTTATGTTGATTCATAGAGTTGGAGCCTTGTCAAACTGAGGAAAACGGTTGTTTGGGACCTCGAAAGAACCTGTACAAACATCAAGGCGTCAAGGTTGTAAGGTTTCTGCTTTTTATTCAAAGTTAATACAAGTGGATTCTATTTTCTCATTGAGTTGTTCATCTACCTTTAGAATAATTTAATTCTTGGATTCCTTGATCACTAACATAGATTATTGCTTTTGAATTATCATATTTTGCATTTGCTTTTGATCTTGTTTACTTGTCTTTGATTGCAGATCTTACATGTTGGATCGATACCTTCTGGAACGACTGGATTGAAGACCTAGTAAGCATTGGACTTCAGGTAGGAGCATCTCTCCATAGTTAGTTAATAATTCTTAAGCATAATGGTCTAGAGAAAGTGGTCTACATCTGTCTGTTTGTTTCTAGATATCCTTAGGATGCTAGGGAGATCGCTCTTGTCCGCAAGAGGGATTTGTCCGTCTAACAAAATGGCGACTCCACTAGGGAAAATTTGAACTTAGTTTTCTTTTTTATTGTTAGTTTTATTTTTGAGATTTATTTGACTTAGATTAGCTCAAAATTGGATTGGGTAGAAAACCCAATAGGATCCTTGACTGTAAATCTGTACTTTTATTTTTTCTCTACTTTTTCTGCCTTCTGCACTTTTTCTTTAAAAACAGAGCGATAGACTCCACGGCTTTTAGTGCAATATAGTGCGGTACCACATCTTATTCCATTAAAAACCACAGACCTCTCGAAAATTTTGAAAAATAGAAATTCTGTTTTCTGGAATCCCATTACTTGATTCTTTGTTGTTATCCCAATTTGTTTTGACTATCAAAGACCTCTGTGAAAAGTTTATTTCGGCAATTCTATGTTTAAAGTGATCTTTTCAGCTAGTTTGCTTTTATGAGTAAATGTTTGCCTTGTCCTCCCATTTCTCTGAATCAGAAACTTCTGTATACCTCAGCTACTTGGCATGTCATTGTTTTTATGTTGGGGCATTGAACTTGATGCAATTATTAATCTTATGAAAATTTGATTTTGTTTTCATTAGAAAACTTAGAAAACCTTTTGGATTGATAAGGTCTGAATTTCATTTTAAAAATTTTATTGGATGCTTTTTTTCTTGCTAAAATAAGCAGAAAGATCTTGGTTAGATTACAAACTGAGCTAAGACATCCTTCAACTTTTAGATAGAGTTCAATATTAGAGATTTCTTTTAGTTTTAAGTTTTATAGTTTTAAAACTTTTGGTTTTCTTTTGGAAGAAGTTTGATTTTTGTTTCTGATCTAAATAATATAGGGGATTTCATTTTGAGCAAAGATATTTTTGAAATTGAGTTCTCTGAATTATCTTCTTTTCAAAGTTTCTCATGTAGCAAGAAATAATTGATATTTTAAAAATGATTGAAATCTCTCAACTCTTTCCTTTAGCTAGATTTCATTGAAAAGAAATGAGTTGTTTCTCATATAAATTCATTAAGGAATTATTTTGAGTCAGGTCATTAAACATCACCAAAGTTTCATTTCCGTACCTCTTGTCCTAAGAAACTGCCAATTAAAATTAATGCTTATTTAAAATCAATATATATATTTTTTATTTTCTAGGGCTCTTTTCCACCAACATAGCTTACTCTAATTTCTTGGAATAGGTTTTAGTTAACTTTCCAAGGCAATAAAAACAAACAAGTAGTCGATCTTGCGGTAGGAAAATCCAATTGTAGCATGTATGCTCTAGGAAGCTCCTCCTAAAGGAGTCAAGCACGAGATCATATCCGAACCAGTGAGGTAATCATACCTATCTCATTGGGAACGATAGAAGATGTGCACATATTACAAACGGTAAACCTCGGATAGACCATTGTCAAGGAGCCTGGGGTCACTTGTCAGTAAACCTTGGATTATGTCAAGGAGCCTTCAAGGGGATTGAGCTTGTTACTCTGCCCTTGCGTGTATATGGGATTGTAGATTGTTCCCCCAGGTATATGTGTTCCCGTTGGTGACCTTAGTGGCCATAAACTTTAGGATTCTTTCCCAAGGTGACGGTGGAGGGAAGGTCCCATTGTACCTGGAGCAGACGTCGGCTAGACTCACTTGGACTCTCCAAAGGGTTATCTTCACTCGAGATGGTTTAAGTGGAGAAACTTTCACCGGTATGTTTCATCAAGCAAGTTGTCGGGGTAACTATTCCAACCGCCATTTCTGCATTAGAATTCTACGATGTTGGATTTCATCACCAACTAGTGTTTTTAGTGCGGGAATCTATTGTTTGTTTGTGCATTAATATCTTAGGTTTTTTCTATGTGTGTGATTCATTTGGTTGTTTTCTTAGAGACTTTAGGACTTTTATTGAAATTTTCTTTGATTGCGTGTGATTAAAAGTTTTAATCGTGGCTGAATTACCGAGACAATCACGTAGAATGCAAGGGAAACCCCCTGAATATACACCAAGTCAATTAGAAAGACTTAGATCTGAAAGAGGACAAACATCCGGGACTGGATCAACATAACAGGAAGAAACATATATAATTATTCATCTTGATTATGAAGTAGATCAACCGCAAACAACAGAGTTTACTCCTCAAAAAATTTCAATTTCTGAATTGGCTGAACTTGCTTCTACAAGAAGTGAATTATCATCTACTGAACCTAAAATTTCTGAGCCAGAAACTGAACCTGCTACGTTTGAACTTGCTTTAGAGTTTGTTACTCCAACTCCTAGTAATATTGATTCACCTAGAGTGAAGACTCGAATCACAGAAGATCTTCCTCCTGGTCTCATTAGTATTGAAGAAGTTACTGACACTGAAGAAGAAGTAGTTCTTCCTTCACCTCAGGAAACTTTAGATCTTAGAGAACGTGAATCAAATTTTTATAGTCCTTTTAGACAAGATGCTTGGTATCTTCATTAACAGACTTTCTACAAAATGTTGGACTCAATTATTTGCCACCCCGAATTCCATTTCCTTCTACACCGAGAGTTTATAGATCTCCTTTAAACATGTCTGGTGAGTCATCCATGTTTTCTAAATCTCCAGAAACATATTTGTATGGTGGTCCTTCAGTCCCTGCAGGATACTAGTCGCTCTCTAGTACTTTCTCAGGGGCATCTCCTTTTCCTGATAAATGTACACTATCATTTGGACTACATGAATCAAATACTAGAACTGTAAATGTGGAAAAAATTTATATGATGTCTGGAAACATCCCAAACCCTGATCCTCAAGGTAGTAATTTACAGCTTGGGGGGCAACCTCAAGTTAGTAATTTACAGCCTGGGGGGCAACCTTAAGGTCATTACATGCCTCGGGGTCAATATCAGCCTCAAGGGCAATATGTGCCTCAAGGTCAATACATGCCTCAAGGTCAATATCCACCTCAAGGTCAGTATCCAACTCAGGGTCCACAACCTCCTTTAGGGAAACAATTTTACCCGAAATAGCAATTGTATCCTGGAAGTGGGAATTATCCAGTCAATTATCCAAATTATGTTCCAAATTATCAGCCTAGTTATGGTCCTTCTTATCCACAACCTTCATATCCCAGACCGAATACAATGTGGGATCCATCTCAAGCTCAACATAATTTGCAACCTAATATGCAAGTACCTTATTATCATCCTGGACAACTGATTGGTTATACTCATGTAAAACAACTTGTCCAACCTGTACAACCTGTCCAACTTGTCCAACATGTTCAACCTACTCTTCAAGTACCTACATCAGGTAGTGTTCAATAACCTGGTCCGAGTACACCTAGAACTCCAACCCAAACTGTTGTGCCAATTTCTGTTCAACCTACCACACCTATTCTTGGAGTATCTGGAGCTCCTGTTTCTACAGCCCCTCAGGTATCAGTACTGATTCCTCAAGTTTTTGTTCCACAGTCCGGACCTGCACCCCAGACTACTATTCAGATGCCTGCAAGAATACCTGGTACAAGTACAGTTATAACAAGCCAACCTTAGTTTACTTATCAACCTTACCAAGGGCCGTATCAGTATGGACCTGTAGCGCAAAATCCAATATATCAACCATACCCTGGGTATACGTACCAAATGCCTACTCAACCCCAATATGGTCTGGTTAATCCCGGTTATCCAGGGGGCATACTGATTCCCAATGCCCAGGCTATTGTAGGATATCCTGGATATCCTCCTCCTGGAACTGGTATAGTTTTACAAGACCCTAACCGTCGGTTACCATTAATAGAAAATTTGGACTTACCTGATTTAACGCGCCTTATGAATGATCCCATCTATTATCATCCATATTGGCCACTAATGCCGCATAAGTTGCCTAGTGATATCCCAAAGTTTGAAGGAAAACCAAGAGAGGACCCTTCCAACCATGTCATGAATTACCACCTCTGGTGTGCATCCAACTCATTAACCGACGATTCTATTCAACTTAGACTTTTTCAGAGAATGTTAATAGGAGTAGCTGCCAAATGGTACATTGAACTGCCACGAGGCTCTTTTAACAATTTCAACGCTCTAGCAACCTCTTTCTTAACTCATTTTCAATTTCTAGTCAGATACGACAACGACACAGAATTATTAACTTCACTAAAACAAGCCATGTCTACATACATATCAGATCATATACATGAATGGAGACATAGAAGGCGTTTGGTGAAAGTTTTTATCCCGGATCAGAGATTGGCAGAATGGTTTATCAAATCATTGCTACCAAAAATCATTGAAGATGTAGCTAAAGGAGGGGTTGTTACAGAAGAACAAGTCATCACTCAAGCTCAGTATCTTGACTTGGTATATAACTAGTCAGGTACTTTGTACGAGAAAATTCTCGATTTACCGCGTCCTGGTCAGATAACAACAACTCCTTCAGGGTCTCATGCTGCTGACAGTGTAATCAGTTCAGTTAGTACGACTAAGAGTAAGAAGAAATCTTCAAAGGTTACTTCTCCCGTAATAACTTTACCTGATTCACCAAAAGGAGAATCTTCCCTGGAAATTTCTGCCGATATTCACATTGTAGATTCAACTACTACAAAGTCAAAATCTGGTAACAAGAAGAAAGGGAAAAATAAAAACAAATAGACTTCATCCCCAAGGAAAAAACTTATAAAAATGAACCGATTGACAACAAATGAAAACCTCGTTATCCTTATATTATCTGTGAAGAGGATCATTTCACCAATGAAAGTCCACATAGGGTTGAGGTATCTAAGTTCATCAAAGGTTCGTCTACCCCCGTTGTCTTGAAGGATTATACTCCTGTTCAAGATAGAAAAATGATTGGATCTTCTTCTAATACATCAGCAGATATTTTGATGATGTCTCAAGTAAGGGTTGTGACTCGATCGCAAGATTATGGTAGTAAAAATCTCGTTGCTGGTAAAGAAGTAGAAAATTCCCTTTCTACACTAGCTACATCTCCTTCAGTTTTTGATCCACTTCATATTGAGAAACCTAATTCTGATTTAGCAATCAAACCTCCTGCTAAAGGTGTACTTCGTAAATCATCTTTCAATCCACATGCGAGAGCTACTCAGAATTACAACATTGTAGAAGATTTAGCAATATCTCCTTCAGCAATGTCAGCCTTGGAAGTGCTGTAATCATACCTAGCACAAAGGAAGTTACTCTTATCAGCAATTAGAGCTGTAGATCTTCATGATTCGAACCTCATGATCTTCTATTTAGAAAATTTTACACCTCGTCTCCCTCATCAAATGGCTTTTCAGATCCTAGTACTAGTAAAAAACAAACGTTGCTTTCGTACTGTTATTGATGAAGGAGCATATACATGTATCATGTCATTAAACTATTGGAAATCACTTGGTTCTCCAACACTTAACGAATCACTGACAATCCTCAAATATTTTGACGAAAGAGGATTCCATCCATTCGAAATTTTGTAGGATCTACCTATAGAGGTCGAAGGTAAAACCCTTAATTTAGATGTGGAGGTAGTTGATGCCCCTCTATATTACAACCTTCTTCTGGGTCTAAGTTTGTCTTATGCTATGACTGTTGTTGTGTCATTCGTCTTTCGATTAATCATGTTTCCTCATCAAATATTCCACTTTAATGGAAACTTTTTCTATGCCTCCACCTAACGTACTGCGTACTATTACCAATATCAATATGATTACATCAAGCACTATTCTATTTGATGATCCTTGGGTAGTGCCTTTAGAATCAGAGTTGGATTCATTCAATGGCGCGATGCCTTTGAGTCCTTTTGAGATAGCATATCAAGCAGTACAGTCATTTTCCAATCCTTTATCAACTGATGATGATCCAATGAATGTGATCAACGAAGAATAATTTTCACCATCAAGCTTAGCTATAACATCAATTCTCGATCCTTTTCAACAAGTGTTTCATACTGATGAAAGAATTCGTGAATTCTTGTTCGTAGATGAATTACCATGGGATGATCTCCATCATAGGTCATCATTTTTTCCTGAGCTTGATAGATTTGAAAATAATTTTTCATCTATTTTTCCAATTTATTATGTCAACGAACCTCAGAGTCCAATATCAATTGCAAATTTGGATTCTAAAATTAATTTGGGAAATATTTCTTCTACGGTTCCCATTGACATATCCATTAAACTGGGAATTATTGAAAACATTCATATAGGTGCTTCGTGTACGTCAAATGAAATTTCTACATATAAAGCCCTATTTCAAGAATTCTGTGACATATTTGCCTGGTCTTATCAAGAAATGCCAAGAATTGATCCCAAAATTTTCATTCATGAAATAAAGACTTACCCGGATGCTAAACTTGTCAGACAGAGATTACGTCTGATACATCCACGAAAATTTACTTCTATTAAAGCTGAAGTTGAGAAATTATTAAAAGAAGGTTTTATTTATCCAATTCCTTTAACATATTGGGTCTAATATCGTTCCTGTTACTAAAAAACAAGGAACAATACGAGTATGTGTCGACTATAGGGATATTAACAAAGCTTGTCCTAAAGACAATTATCCAACTCCTTGTATTGACCAAATTATTAACGATTGTGCTAGAAATGAAATGTATTCATTTATGGATGGATTTTCCGGATAACATCATATCAACATACTCCCTGCTGATCAACCAAAAACAACATTCATTTGTCCTTGGGGAACATTTGCTTACTGTAAATTACCTTTCGGATTGAAGAATGCTGGGGAAACTTTTCAAAGGGCAATGTCCTATGCTTTTCATGACATTAAACACATTGTGCAACCTTATCTTGATGATTTACCTGCTCATTCATTACACAGGGAATATCATCTTACTCATTTAAGAGCAATCTTTATGAGATGTAGGTATTATAGGATTTGCTTGAATCCCCACAAGTGTGTTTTTGTGTACAATCTGGTAGATTACTGGGATTTGTCATTTCGAAAGAAGGCATTCGTGTCGACCCTTCGAAGGTTGAGGCTATTGTCAATTTACCTCCTCCTTCCACACTTCTCCAACTCCAAAGTTTGCAAGGGAAATCAAACTTTCTACGTATATTTATCTAGAACTATGCTGAGTTAATGAAAGGTTTTACTAGGCTATTGAAACATAATGTTCCTTTTATTTGGGATGAGATCGTTGATCGATCTTTTGATGCTTTAAAACACGTGTTGACCCATGCACCATTATTTCATCCACCAAATTACATCCAAGATTACTTTTTATACTTAGTAGTCTCTGATTCTACTATTGGAATGGTACTAGTTCAGGAGGATGAATTCCACAACGAGGATGTGATTTACTACCTCAGTCGGAATCTCAATCCAACAGAGATTAAATACTCACATGTGGATAAATTGGCCATGGCAGCAGTACAAGTTGTCCAACATTTTCGTCATTACATTTTGTTATGAAAAACTCTATGATTTCTAATTGTAACCCGATGATGTACATTTTGAATAAACAATCGCTAGGGGGAAAATACTCTAAATGGATAGTTATCCTTCAGGAGTTTGATTTAAAATTTGAAAAATCCAAATCAAAGAAATCAATGGTGTTCGTCGAACTAATGTGTGACTTCCCGAATACTGAGACAAAAACTACGGTAGAGCATCTGATCGTTGATGAATCTTTGTTTCTTATCAGGACGTTAGATCCTTAGTATGGGGATATCATCATTTATCTCCAAACCCAAACTTTTCGGCCTGAACTTTCACGTTCACATCGACAAAAGATCTGTTACGAATCTCAACAATACAATATTTTTGGGGACATTGTTTATCGTCGTGGTGCAGATTCTGTATTTCGACGATGTTCGACTCATGAAGAGGTTAAACGAGTTTTGAATGACTATCATTATGGAGCATGTGGTGGTCATATGTCTGGGTTTGCCACAACCCAAAAGATATTGAGCGCTGGTTATTTTTGGCCATCATTATTCAAATATTTCATTCTCGTGGTCCGAAAATGCAATAATTGTCAAATATTTGATCGGAAGATGCGTGCACCACCAGCTCCTCTTCACCCCATAATTGTTGTCGGTCCTTTTTCAAAATTGGGCATTGATTTCATTACATGTAACCTTCACTCGGTCGGGGGGCATGGATATATTATTCTCGCAGTAGATTATTTTACAAAATGGGCCGAGGCGATGCCTACATTTGCGGCCGATGGCAAAAATGTAGCTAAATTTGTATTCAATCACGTGATTGCTCGATTTGGTGTACTCCAAGCTATCATTACTGACCATGGGAGTCATTTTTGAAACATCATGATGACCGAACTTTTCGACCAACTTGGCCTGCGCCATGATAACTCTGCTCCATATTACCCGCAGGCTAATGGTCAGGTTGAAGCCGTTAATAAAGTTTTAACCACTATGATTAAAAGGATAATCAGAATTCATAAATCGAATTGGCATACTATGTTTTTCTCAGCACTTTGGGCATACCGAACTTCAGCAAAAACTGCAACAGGGTTCACTCCTTTTCAAATGGTCTACGATTTAGAAGCTGTGTTACCGATTGAATGCGAAATACCGTCACTCCAATTAGCCATAGAGTTACTACCAGCCACTTCTGAAGAGGAAAAACACTTTTTTTACTTAGCACAATTAAATGACACTCGGCGCACCATTGCATTAGCAGCTGAAGCTTATAAAAAAACGCGTTAAAGCTTAGTACGACTAAAGTGTTACACCTCTTGTTTTTTCGGAAGGTGACCTAGTATTGGTATATGACCAAGCTAATGATAAACTAGGATCTGGGAAATTTGAACCCGTGTGGCATGGTCCTTATATTGTCAAGCGAGTACTTGCAAAAGGGGCTTACGAATTGATTGATTATGACAGGGTCTCTTTAGATAAACCCAGAAATGGACTTTATTTGAAGAGATATTATGCTTGATTTTTGTGTGAAGATCATACCTGTACATTAGTTATTTTTCTAATATTAGCTGCTTTAGATTATATGAGTATGTCTAGTTTAAGTTTGCATTGACTACTATTCCTGCTTAACTTGATTACTCTTGATATTCCAGATGTCGACGTCCTTTCAAGAGTACATTGGTTTTGCTGATGGTGCCTGTCGTAGTACACGAAATATCTCTTATGTGGCCTGGGTTATCTATTCACCCACCGATGAGTTAGTTTCTATGCATGGGGTAAGCCTTGGTCAAACAACGAATAATGTTGTAGAATATAACGCAGTGATTGAGTTATTATCTGATGCCATTTCATTTGGCATTTGGCGTTTGATCATTAGGTTAGATTCATAACTCATTGTATTACATTTAAATAGAGTATATGCAATTAAAAAATCAATGTTAATGAGATTATTTTTGAAGGTTCATCTCTTGGAAAGGCAGTTTGATTACATCGAATATCAACACATTCCAAGAATATTAAATACATTGGTTGATGCATTAGCTAATAATGTTATAAATATACATTTGCAACATTAAAGAGTAAATTAAAACAACATTCGATATGTGTTGAACAAGATAGCCAGCAAAAGTAGTCATATCATAGATACAGGTGTGTTTCAACAAATATTACATCGTCTAGGACCATAGGTTTAAACCACCTTATGATATGAAAGATAGTGATACAAAAAACAAAAATACAGTAGTCTGTGATGATCATCCACTATCCATGGTGATGATCATGATAATATACTATAGCTCGTGCCACTCTACGCAGGTATCTCTGAAATTGGCCAAGAACACTAGTGACATGCCTCTAGAGACTAAGAGAAATATCATCCATCGTAGTCTCTGGAATGTCTCTAGTCAACCTCTCCAGATTCTACTCTAAATCAATGAGAATATATGTTGCCTGGTTCTCTTGTGGTGTAATAGGATCTGTTCGCTACCTCTCGAAGCATCGGAGATTGGTTGGTCTTCGTGGACCAAAATCTGCATTTGAATTTTTTTTATCAGTATTGGACAATTAAAAAACAAATAAAAATTAGAATTAAAAAAAATTCAAAATAATTCAATTACCTGACACATCCCATTGTGTCCCTAGAGGTAAAGGCATCTCGGGATCTCCTCGAAAGTCTATACCTGCATATGGGATATCCTCAATAGCAAATATTTGGTTCTCTAACCAATGGAAGTATGATGAAGTGAACTGAACTACTGTATAACCATCGCCACCATGGCGAGCCATCAGTGCCACCCACCGTACCATGCGAGGCTCTCCGATTTCACCAGGATCAACAGGGATCAACTGAGGGGCAAGAGACGGAATCATCTCCAAAGAAAAATATACTAAAAGTGTTCCATACCTAAAGTTTTTCAACTTTGATTTCTTCGCTCTGGTCAGTTGACCTTTCATGTTTTTCAACACCCCCTCACAGCAGTTGAAGATAGTGCCTCTGAAGCACTCAACAAATGTCTGGATCTGTGACTTGGTAGCCACGTATAGAGCTGCACTCCCACATAATCTGGTAACAGTAAAGGCAATGACTTTCAAATCAAGACATATGATAGTTTTTATGTCTATCTGGTTGTCTTTGGGATCATCTTCCTCATTACAAAACTCTTGTTTGTAACAGCTAGCAATAGGCTAGCCACCTTGCCTAGCCCCGAACAAAGAGATTGGTTCACCTCTTTTGGGTAAACCGGTGAGGAAGTACATATCTTCAAGCTCAATTTCTAGCTTGTGATCTCCAATGATAAAGCATTGTTCCTAAACGTCTCATTTATTTACTAGCCAGGTCATTAGCTCTACCTGTTCTCTCATACCCTGAATGGCCCAGAATTTATATAAACCGCAATCTCTCAAAGTGCACATTATCACCGGATTATTCATGGCCATATCATCTACCTCTTCATGTTCACGTTCTTGCCACTCCAACATTGTGCAATGACCTGCAAATGGACGCATTTGATGGTTACAAGCTATTAGAATAAAAAAATTTATCAATTTTTGAGAGAATTATTCAAATTATTTTTCTTACGGTGCCCCCGCAATTTTTATATAAAGACAGTGCATACTCCCACACGTATCCTTCATAGAAAATGTGGTAGGCTAATATTTTCCTTTAGGAAAATTATCAAGGTCCACAGGTAACCAATGGCTGGCTTGCGAACCCCTGTGAGTGAAATTTTGAACCATGTTTCCTTCCAAAAATTAAAAGAGAATGTAAACGGATGAAAATGAAGAGAAGAGTGTTGTGGATTACCTGGATTCGACAGAATTCGATTTGACTAGCCGGTTCTCCCATTATCACCTCCAGAATGTTTTTTGCCCAAAGCTCTCAATTCTCAATTTTGAACACAAAAGGGAAAAATGACTTTGTTGAGCTGCTTTTTATAAGATTTTTTGAATAAATAAAATAATAATTTATTTATTTTCCACTTTAAAAATATATTTTTCAAAAGTTTTTACTTATTGGAAACAGATATGTTTAATTTTTTATTTTATGTGCAGAAAACAGGATTGTCAAGTGAAAAGGATTATTTTTGATAATGAGTATACTTTTATCACTTTTTCGGGCTCTTGAAAATTACGAAAAAGTGAAACCATGGAGTTCTCTTTTAAGCCCTTTTCAAACTCTCTAAATATGAAAAGATTACCGAGTACTTGACTATTCGAACTCAATAAAGGAAATGAACAGTTGTCCCTTCAGTATAATTTTACCCCTTTTTCGGACTAAAATGGACTATTTACGAAAAAGGTATGCATTGGCTAATCATGGTCAATAGATTTCTCTCCTGCATTATTTTATCCTTTTTCAGGGTTGAGAGATTAAATTTACGAAAAATTACACCCACGGAGTTTTCTTAAGTTTTTCTTCTGACTCCCTAAAATTGAAAAACACTGAGTTTCACCTATACTGGACTCATTAAAACTTAACAGTAAAGGACTTGTAAATTACAAACAGGAACGAACCAATCCTTCTTAGTGTTCGATTTTAATATTAAGTTGGACTCATTCGAAGGATGAGCTTATATAACAAGCAAATGTTATCCTCCTTAAGGTTGTCAAAAAATAAAGAGGTACTTGCCAGAAATGGTGGGGGAAAAAGAGAGAAGATGAATCCGATTGTCACACTTCGTTTCAAAAAGTTGTATACCACTCTTGAACACGACACTTTTGTCATATTCATATTTGGGTTTGGAAAATCCTTTGGCCAAACAGTGAATCGAACCACATTGAAACTATTCAACCGATTTCTGGGTATTAGCTTTAGGTCAATCGTCACCATCTGTAGTGTCGTTATGTGTTCAAGAGATTAGTTTAATAAACCATTCATTGCAGACATTTTTCTCCATTCGCGTTGACCATCCCTGAGTCAGTGCTTGTTAAAATTTGTTCAAAAATTGATCTAATGGTTTCATGTCGTGGGCTTTCCTACGACGGGTCACTTTCTATCGACGACAACTCATCATCTAGAAATTTGATCTAGAATCCTATCAATACCTTGGAATCTGCATGCCCTAATGGCAGGTTTCTCGCCTTTGACGACAGTTTGCATCATTGACCTTCGATCAAATGATTCTGTGAAGTGTTCGACTCCAAATCATTCATTCACATTTCATAGATTGTACTAAATACTTTGAGGACCATTGTCATTATTCATGGTTTCTCTCACACTTGTTAACAGTTCACATCATTGACTGGTAATCAAGTGGTTTCTACCATGTTCGACTTCGACACAATCAATTGCATGGATAGAATTGTACTAGTTCGAGAAGAGGAAATCAAGACCCTGGATCTAGTTTCTACCATCCAGGCTGCGAGGAATTTTATTATTCAGTAGACTATTCATGACAGATGGTTTTGTCCATGTTGTGCCTACTATGAATGTAATTCTAAAATTATTTATGTATGAAAATATGTAGTTAAATTTGATCTAAGTATGGGAATGCCTACCTCAGCGATGATATACATATATATATGCTTGCATTGAATGTTTTTTCAGGGTTTCAACCGGTGTGCCTGCAGCCTGATCCTCAGAATGATGAAGCACTTCATTCCTCGGAATTCTTCAAAACTCTTCAGACTTCGCACTTTAGGGGGTAATCTGTTACACTAAAATTTGTCACCATGACATTTAGCTATCTATATGGGTTCATATTTACCTATTTATTGCTACCTTATAGGTCCAAAATCATAAAGTTCCTAAATCAAGTCTTAAAATTGGGAAAATCTTATTGAAACCCTAAAAAGCCTAACTCCGCACTTTTCCTAGTCATTTCTTGCGGTACCGCTGTTTATTGCTATAAAACCTGCGGCACATCCTGCACGTTCCACTCATTAAAACCGCGGACCCCTGTAAAAGGTAAAATAAAAAGAAAAGTAAGTTCTAGAAGCCTAGCTAGTCGAATATTCTCCCAGCTGGGGCCTTCTAGAAGCGTTATCTGGTCGAGCTTCACCCCTTCCATTCATGAACCTTTATCCCTTCATAAATGGAGCTATCCCTTGGTTTTTGGAGCTAAAATCCCATGATGAGAGCATGGAAAATTTTAGGGGCGAATTTTAGCCCAAAGGCGAATTTTAAGGGGTTTTAGATTTTGAAAGGAAATTTTTTTTTATAAAAAACCCATTTTATATAGTTTTATATAATTATCCCTATAGTTATTTTAAAAATAATTAATTATTCATGTTATCCCAAAAAAATAAATGCGGATAAACATTAAAAGGATGGATTCACCCCCCGATTTTCAGGTTTGGAGCGGATTTGAATCACCTTCGCCGCGATTTACTGGGTAAGAGGGACATTGGATTTAAATTTGCCCCATTTTTTATTGGTTGGGGCTTTGGGGATTTACTGGTTGGGGTTTCAATGTGTGGGTATTAACTCTTCTACAACCTCGCATAGGTGGCCCGTTTCATCTCCTTCAAAAACATTGTGCAGTGTGATTCGGCCTTTCGATTTAGGTTTCTATTTCTGCCTTCTCTGCTTTAGTGCAGACGTCTTCGCATACGTCTTCATGAAGCTCTCTTCTGTTTCTGTCGTTTTAGCTCGGCTGCGTGAATTTTTTCTGCACTTAACCGCGATTATTTCAATTTTTTTGAGGGGTATTTTCGGGGTTTCAAGAGTTTCAACCAGCAACAATGAGGGAGTGCATTTCAATCCACATTGGCCAAGTCAATATTCAGGTCGGCAATGCCTATTGGGAGCCTTATTGTCTCGAACAGGGCATCCAGCCTGATGGACAAATGCCGAGTGACAAGACCGTTGGCAGTGGAAATGATGCATTCAACACATTTTTCAATGAGACAGGTGCTGGTAAGCATGTTCCCCGTGCCGTGTTTTTGGATCTGGAGCCAACTGTCATAGATGAAGTTCGAACCGGTACATATCGACAGATTTTTCACCCAGAGCAACTAATCAGTGGCAAAGAAGATGCCGCCAACAACTTTTCTCGTGGCCATTATACCATTGGTAAGGAAATTGTGGATCTGTGCTTGGATCGAATCCGGAAATTGGCTAACTGTACAGGACTGCAAGGTTTCCTAGTCTTCCATGCTGTGGGAGGCGGTACCGGATCTGGTCTAGGGTCCCTTCTATTGGAGAGGCTTTTTGTAGATTATGGAAAAAAATCCAAGTTGGGTTTCACTGTGTATCCATCTCCACAGGTCTCCACATCTGTAGTTGAGCCCTACAACAACGTGCTGTCAACACACTCGCTGTTAGAGCATACCGATGTGGCCGTGCTGTTGGATAATGAGGCCATCTACGACATTTGTCATCGTTCCCTGGACATCAAGCGTACTACATACACTAACCTTAATAGACTTGTGTCTCAGGTCATATCTTCCTTGACTGCCTCTCTTCGTTTTGATGGTGCTCTAAACGTTGACGTGACTGAGATCCAGACAAACTTGGTGCCGTATATATGCTCCTGTGATCTCTGCTGAGAAGGCCTACCATGAGAAATTGTCGGTGGCCGAGATCACCAACAGTGCTTTCGAGCCATCGTCCATGATGGCTAAATGTGATCCACACCATGGTAAGTACTAAAGTGATGGAGAGTATGGTTCAGATTGAGAGTTATCTTGCTGAAAGTCGCCTTTCAGAGCTAAAATTTCGTTCGTGGCCCAAGTCAGCAGTATTTCTTAATAAGTATTTTTTCTATGGTAATCTTAATAGGTTAGGAATTGATAGTAATCTCAAAGTTAATAGGATTGAATTAAGCTGGGTTAAATTTATGAATCAGACACATTTATGTTAAATTCAATGAGATTGCAATAATGGGTATTGTCCAACACCTTCCTAGTAATACGAACAGGCTGCTCATTCCCACTTTGGTCAGGATGCACTCAGATATGTGGCGTTACAGCATCTTAGTATTGTCTCTGAGTTGCTTTCCCACTCTCTCTTTATACTTGCACTGGATGTACTCTTTTCATTCCATTGACCTACATTTGTGGTCATTTCTTGGACATTGAGGAAATTTTTTCTTATTTTATCTTATCAGCAGATTGGGCACTTAATGGAGCAAGATTGCATACAGTCTTCGTCTGCCCTGACTTTGGCTCTGTTTCCTCTATCTTTTCTTGGCCACAACCTTCATTGATGCTCTGTTTGTATGAGTTTTGAGACTGGGCTGTCATTGTTTCAACATTCCAAACATAACTCCCATTTCTATTGGCCTCGTCTACCTTCTGTTGCATTACTCTGCCCAGCAAAGAGGTTTTCTCCCCCAAATCCTCCAGTCCACCCAAATTTTCGTCGATAATTCGAACAATTGAGTCCTTTAATCTTGATTGCGAGTCCATATATGCTTTACCAACATTTTTTCTACCCTTAGCTGTCTTGGGTCTGGTGGTTTATATTCCCTGGTTTTCCAACTGATTTCAAATTTTCCTTATCTTGGCCTTCTCTGACCCAATATTTGTTGACAAGCTCTCTTGCAGTTTAGAACAAAGGATAAAATTTTGTAACAAGTTGTCTTGCAGTTTAGAACAAAGGATTAAATTTTGTAACAAGCTGTCTTGCAGTGTTGGAGCCCACACACCAGCACATCCCAAGTCTAACCTTTGCAGAAACCAAAAGAAGAACAAGGAAACCGATCTAAATATGGTGGATCCAATGGCCCCAAAGAAATCTTTTCCGTTTTTGGGTTCTATTCCCAGTTAAATATGTTTTTCAATTCTATTCACAAGCTCACTTTTCCTTATATTGTGATTTTTGTATAGGTATTTCATTTACATATGCTGAATAATGGATCGACAAATCCCTCTCTCTATGCTTTACATAAACTTTCAGTTTTATAGTATGATGAATACTGTATACAGGAAGGAACAAACAATTTCTTTTTTGGCATGTAGACATATATCTGTTATATATTATTCAGAAGCATGGCTAAAAATATACTTCAGTTTTATATTATGAAGAATACTAGGTACATGAAGGAACAAACAATTTCTTTTTTGGCATGTAGACATATATCTGTCATATTATTCAAAAGCATGGCTTAACATATACCAAGACAAATGTACTGGAATTTTTATCCTATAATAAAAATCCCGCATTTTTTGCTTTATGGTTGGGTGTGTATGTGTGTAGAGTGTACAAGGAAGATCGTAGCTGATTTCCAAAATTTCTTGTTAGAAGTCAGACTAAATTATTTGTAACATGCATATTCCTACCTAAACAAATAGGATGCATTAGCTGAGTTTTATGAAAAATTTGTCTTTTATATAAAAGGGATATTGCTATGGAACAATATAAGTCTTATATGTCAGCTAATCGAATTTTTCTTAAGGATCTTTTTGTCATGAAATGTGCTTCACGGAAAATAAGTAAATCATGGAATTGGTTGCCTTAAGCAGTCAGAAAGGGTTCAGATTTCAAATCCAAGCAGTCTGAACCAGCGTATTATGATTTACACTGTTCAAAAAACATGATGAATAATATCGCTTCGGGTTACACCCCTTCACTCAGTGAAGTATTCGATGTTTAATGCAGCAGCTTATGATTTAAGATCGAAGTGATATTGTCGTCATAGAATGGATCGTCTTGCAACAATTATACAAATAGTTGGAATGGCTTGTGCAACATTTTTTCGTTTACTGTGGCTCGTCTTGCAGCGATTATACAATAGTTGGAATGGCTTGTGCAGCGTTTTGTGGTTTACTGAGTCATTTAGAAAAATTACTGCTTTGGGTAATTGATAGCTATAAATATAATTATAATAATTTTTTATTTTTTTTTAAGGTCATTGCCAATTTAGATATTAAATTGGTGTATGTGATTCTCTTATTTGTGAGAAAACTAGTTGTCTCTATTTCACCATTTGATTACTAAATTAGAGACCCAATTGGTGTATGAGACTCCCTTATTTGTGAGACAAGGACCTGCCTCTATTTAGCTATTTGACTAATGAAATTTAAGGAGGTATACATAGTCTACTCTCTACCTTTCCGGATTTGAACTCTATTTAGCCATTTGACTAATGAAGTTTAAGGAGGTTGACATACTCTACTCTCTACCTTTCTGGATTTTAACCCGTGAACTCTTAGGAAAGCTTAATTTTCATAATTCACATAAACAACTGGTGCTCTCACATTAACACAGAGGTCTAAATCAGTTAGTTTGTGTGGAATTTAATTCTCATAGGTCTTGTAACTCTCACTGGGAAAGGTTGAAGGTAAGAATCATTTATGGATTACATTATTCCAAAGAACGTTTAAGATCAAACAAATTTTGCACAATAATTGTAACGACATCCCACATTTATGCAAAATATTCTTCCATCCACCGTTAAAACTGGCCCCAACCAAGGCATGCAAAAAATAAAAGTTGCCCGGACCTTTCTCACCATGATTTTATCAATGCTAACTATTTCTGTTGGAGCCTTTCCTGCACACCCATCTGCATTGTGTTAGCCTACGTATCCTTTTAGCACCTTCGCAGTTATCTTTTAGACCCCTTGATTGTTTTTGGTAAAGCGAAATTTGTTGGCTCTTTGCAAAGGCACCATCCATTTCTCTCCTACATTAACCGTGGCAGAGAATTACCACCCTCGAGGAGGGTGGGAGATACATTTTAGTGAAAATCCAATATTTGTCACAGTGAAGATGGTATAGGGAAGGTGATTGCTTCAAGAGAGATTGGCGCAACACTGTGATCCATATTGAAATTGAGCACAAATGAGTTGTAGACCTGGCCCAAGGCATAGTTACCATAGTGTGGACTGCAATCCTTTACTTTTTATGTGAAAATGCAGTGCCTTTTAACTTAGTTGGAAAATCCTACATTTTTCCAAATACTTCAATAAGGGAAGGACTCTTTTTGACAGAAAAAAATTGGACCAACGGAGAAATTAATTCATCCAGATTTTCAAGTTCAAGGTTGAAGGAGAATTTGGAATTGGTAGCAGAAGCAGAGGCACTCAGAATTTTCAGTTTGCATGTAATTATTTGAGGGTGACTTGTGCAAAGGTCTTCAGAGCACAAAGGGAATTGCAATTAAATATTTTAAGACTGACTGGAGGGCATTCCTTTATGTGGTTTCCAGGTTCATCTCAAGTTAAAAGCACCTTTCTGTCTATTGGTTCTGCACCTCAGACTGATGATTGAATTGAAGGAGAAACCATGAAAGTAGTTCCAATGTTTCTTGATTCCATCAACTCAAATATGTCAGATTTGAACATTACAAAATGAGTTTGTTGCCTTTGTCTTCTTCAACTAATTGTTATTTCAACTCATTGTTATTTTTTTCATTACATGTTTCAAATCAGTCCAGTATCATCAACTGCGGTAGAGAAGTCTGTTACACACAAAAAGGTAAAAATAATGTTTGTGAATTATTTTGAGCCAGAAAAAGAGCATGTTGGAAGTGATTTTGAGGGAAAGGTAATATAACGGTTTTTTCAAAAGTGGAATTACAATGTATGTTGATCTGATTGAAGGAAATGGAGATTGAATTGGGGAAGACAATATAGAGCATTAGGTGAGGAATGAGGCAGTACAGGATTCTCTTGAAGATGTTGTTGACTCATAAAATAAAGGTTGGGAGAAATTAATGATAAATTTGGCCTTTGAACTTTAAAATAGAAAATGTATTCATATCCACTATGTTCTTTCATTGATGAATTTGTCTCTATGCCTGAAAAATGCAGTAAAATTTAAATCTGGTCCTGAAATATGAAGCAGGAAAAACAATTTATTTTCTCAGCAATACCTCGGACTTAGGACAGTTCAAAAAACTACCAAGGAAAGTGATTACATGCAACATAATGAGTAGGTGAATTTTGATAAATTGAAACTGGTTGCAGATGTTTATACTTTATTCAATAATTTCTCAAGCCAACTCAGTTGTATTTCAAACACAGATGCTTACACAATAATATCTTCAGTTCAATTAAAGTCCATACAGGGCCAAAGGCCTCTGCAATGTTATATGCCTCAAGTAATCTCGGTTGCAGTACAAACAAAACAACGTATACAAGTAAAGAGAACCAAAAAAAAGAAAAAAAGAAAAAACAAGTATACAAGTAAAGCGAGAAATTAACAGTTGAAAAATAAATAAAAAAATTAAAATAAAAGATTGGATACAAAATTATTAAAATAAAATTTTAATTGGTTTTCAGGGAGAAATAATAAAAATATAAAGAACTCTCGACACTTTTTAATTTTATTTATATTATTATTATTATTATTATTATTTGGCACCAATTCAAAATTCATTTTGATAATCTTTTGTTCAATAATTTTTTAAATCTTTTTTTCTATTTTCTCTCTTTTTTTTTTAAGTCTTCTCATTTGTATTTTTAATTAACAATTATTTTTTGTGGTGGTGGTGGGGGGGGGGGGGGAACCATTAGAAAGTGTGTTATGCTTAGGTTTAGGTCTCATTTCCAATAATGCAGCTAAAGTTTATGCCTTCTATCAAGGGTTAAAGAAAATTTCTAGCATTGGAGTGACAATAGTAATAGTCATTGGAGACTCAACCATGATATTTCATGATAATATTTCATCATTTATAATCTGGAACTCTTCCCTAAGACATCAAGTTAAGATTGATCTTCAAATGAATCCATTTTTGGTATCAATCTATATTGAGGCGTCAACACTTCCATGTTTGAAGGGGAAACAATTCCAAAGCTAACTTATTGGCCAACAAAGGGGTAAGTCTAAAGAAGGGAGAAAATAATTGGCGAGGGGAAAGAAGCTATGACCCCTTGCTTTAGTATATTAACCCTCATTTTTAGTATATTAATAAATGATAGTACAAGTTTTAAAACCCAAGGTGGGGTGTGAGTGCCCCTAATCATGGAAAAGGCTTGGAACCAAAAAAAGAAAAAAAAAGAAAAACAAGTATACAAGTAAAGCGAGAAATTAACAAATTTCTGAAAAAAAAATTAAAATTAAAATAAAAAGATTGGATACAAAATTATTAAAATAAATTTTTAATTGGTTTTCAGGGAGAAATAATAAAAATATAAAGAACTCTCTGCACTTTTTACTTTTATTTATATTATTATTATTTTTTGGCACCAATTCAAAATTCATTTTGATAATCTTTTGTTCAATAATTTTTAAATATTTTTTTTCTATTTTCTCTCTTTTTTTTTAAGTCTTCTCATTTGTATTTTTAATTAACAATTATTTTTTGTGGTGGTGGTGGTGGTGGGGGCTAGGGAACCATTAGAAAGTGTGTTATGCTTAGGTTTAGGTCTCATTTCCAATAATGCAGCTAAAGTTTATGCCTTCTATCAAGGGTTAAAAAAAAATTCTAGCATTGGAGTAACAATAGTAATAGTCATTGGAGACTCAACCATGATATTTCATGATAATATTTCATCATTTATAATCTGGAACTCTTCCCTTAGACATCAAGTTAAGATTGATCTTCAAATGAATCCATTTTTGGTATCAATCTATATCGAGGCGTCAACACTTGCATGTTTGAAGGGGAAACAATTCCAAAGCTAACTTATTGGCCAACAAAGGGGTAAGTCTAAAGAAGGGAGAAAATAATTGGCGAGGGGAAAGAAGCTATGACCCCTTGCTTTAGTATATTAACCCTTGTCTTAGTATATTAATAAATGATAGTACAAGTTTTAAACCCAAGGTGGAGTGTGAGTGCCCCGAATCATGGAAAAGGCCTGGATCTGACAAGACATTTGGATTTGAGTGGCATTGTTATGGAGGTTGGCGGGACACTTGGCCATTAGGCATTTTGGTGAGGGAAGGTCTCCCTATGTATCTTCCTTCATTTTGACTTCATCCTTCATAAAATTGAGATCGTGGATTTGGATTTAGATTAAGAGAGAGAGTGGGCTTGTATTTTCAGGCGTGGGAGAAGTCAATGGTTGAGGTGATCATAGGAGGGAAATATTCAGATTTCGATGATGTGGGGGAAATTTCTCATCCTTAAGCAAACCTAGAGCATGTGGCATTGATTCGGGCCAATTTCAAGTCCTCCATTCACAATGCATGACTATTTAAGGAGATGACCACTGGATGATTTACGGTTGATTTGCATGCAATATTTGGATTGTTTGTGATACCCCAACATAGTAACAATTAGGTGTTTTATCCAATTGATTGAGGGAATTTGGAGGTGTGCGAACCAATAGTTAAGGGCACCACACAAAGGTCCCCTCGGGCTTGCTGCTCTTGTGTGTGGCAGTTCTAGACTTCATGGACCATGATGAAAACAATCACTTGTTTGATATTGCACTTTGATCTATGCACCAAGAAATTTCAGGAATATTAGAGACTATGCAACAACTTAAAAATTGAATCCAACAGATGGAAGATGAGTTGGACTATATTAGATCTCAACTAGAGGAGGTAATGGAAAAATAGAACAAGGACAAGGGCAACAAGCTGATGGCTCAAAATGATTAAGATGTGAATTGCATGTGTGTTCTAAATTTTGTTTGACGGGCAACTATTGGTGAAATTATAAATGGAAAAATTTGGAATGTAGTAAACTATATTTTGGGAAATCATATATAGACGTCAGTAGACAGATGTATCCACCCTGCTCTTTTCGGCTATGCAGACAACTACCTTACAACATTTTGTAAGATGTATTTTAACTAAGCAATTTGCTCAACAACTTTAATATAAAATATTGTTGGTTATTGTTAAAAAAATAGTAATTAATTTTTGTATTAATATTTTAATCTATATTTTAGTGAGAATAACTTTATTTTTAAAATAAATTTTATTCAACCAATTAATTAGTTTTTAAATATTAATCTTAGTTGTTTTTTTTTAAATATCTTATGGTCATAATTTCTATTATCTAATTTATATTAAAAAAAATTCAGTTTTTTGGAATTTTTTGTTTTTTTTAATAGTCAATTTCTTGTTTTTATTACACTTGAAGCCTTTTTTTTACGAGATTGGGTGGGCAAACACGATTCACCCCATCCAATCACAAAGCTTTCTTATCGCCCTTCTAACTAATCACATATTGACGTGTGTAAACAAAATATTGGATGTCAGTCCTCGTTTTCTCCACCGTCCTGGTGATTCTTGCACTGGACCTCTGTTTTGCGTTGCTTGTTATTGCCAGAAATTTCATTCTTGAGATGCTGGAGAGCCTTCGCAGGCTGGGAAGTGTCCACCACAAACAAGAACCCGGGCCCCTCGACGGCCTGTGTTTGTTGCGCCCTTTGTGCAGGCCAATGACCAACCTGCTGACTGAAAGATGAGGGAAATATGGAGGTGGAACTGGGGGCAGCATTCCTGAAGACGGTACTCGACAATGTTGTAAGTGGGGAAGAGCTCGGCAGGGAGATTTTGTTCGTCTATGGACGAGTAGGAAGGGGGGAAAGAATTGCAGTGGAAGCACAAGGGACACGTTCCACAACTTTGCCTGGTAATCGACGCGAGCATAGGGGTTTAGGATGGTGTGGAAAGACCTGCAAAGGAGAGGGTCGTATGGGAGAAGTGGGATTGGGAGCGGCTGTGGCTGATTCTCCTCCCCCTGCACTGCCATCAGGGGCATGCACAGGATGCCCAGCGGGATCACCATTCGTACCGCTTCTATCTGGGAGCTTGGCCAGGTGTTCCATGTCCACCAAAGCCCATCCATCGCCTCTAGCTCGTTGAAATCCATGACTCCCATGCTCATAGAGATCAAACTAGATTTAACAACAATAACAGATGCCCTTTGTAAAAACTATATTTGAGGGTGAAGCACTTTGTATTATAGATATGAACATATTATAATTTAAGATAATGCAACCAAGTGGATTTAAATGAATGGGATACGAAAGGTGACGGGTTTGGATAATAGATAGAAATTTGGAAAATTACGTTTTGATGTATATATTTGTTTAATTAAATTTTTTCTTTTATTATATTAAAGAGCTGTGACCAATTTTATTTCATGGAAATGATAATATTATCACTATATACAATTTTTTAGATTAGGGAGGAGTTGAAGTTGTTCACTATCTTATACTTTCACTTTATTATATTTTAAACAAGGATTAATGCTCCTCTCACGAACTATGTACATATTCTGTAGAGGTCGTTGAATATGCATTTTGTGGATAGTTTTTTTTAAGGTTTTAGAGGTAGGCATGAAGAGAACAAAGCAATTTTCAAGATAACTCAAAAGTTGATAAACAAACCAACCATTCTTCCAAAACATTTCATATTGCCTCCAAATTTATCACCTACATCACCTTTATCTCGCATGGAAGATGTATCCCTGCTCCTCGACGTTACTTTGCACCTCTTGGTGCAAATTCTAGTATTACTTGATTTTCCATGCTTATGTGGAACATGGTTGAGAGAAGGAACTATAACAACAATGGATTTGCATGAAAGCTTTATAATTGTTTCAAACGTGAAAGTTGTGATTCGTTACTAAGTTTCTTCATTATTTTATAGATCATTACACGTCAAACCAACTTTACTCCTTGACTGGCATTACATTCAACTTTGTGCACAAGTATGATTTAAATGTATCAATCAAAAGTATGATTTTATCTATATTTGATAATGCAAGTTGAATACATCATACAATACATAGGAGTGTTATGGCTATGAAGTTCAATATGAAATAATCTATTGATTGCTACTATTACTATTATATAAGGGGTGCTCCTCCAATGGCCATTTATTAGCTATGTGAAGAAGGATTTTTGAAATTTGTAATTACTGTAAGATTATGTATAGCTGAGTTGTGGACAACTAAGTAAAATTTGGTAGGAATTTTGGAGTATGTGTAATTCATAATGATCTTGTCTTCTCTTCATTGATGACTTTTCAATGTGTGAGTTTTGAACTAAGCCATTGCATTATCAATGTGTCAAGGCTCAAAACTGGACCTATATGTCAACTAATTATGATCTTTCCTAGGAACATGAATCCTAATTTTTGTAGGTTTAAAATTTATCACAAGTTTTCTCTATTGTGGTCGAAGATGTGGAGGTTATCTCAAAATTTATTTAACGTACCATGGATCTAAATTTCTTATGAACTTTCAACACTATAACAAACTTTGGTGCAAATTGTTGATCAATTCTCACTTGGTTAGGGTTATAGATGTTAATGAAAATTTTGTGTGCATGCATGAGAGTTGGGTGAAAATGCACAATGTTGTGTAGCATTAGTGTGATAAGTATGGGATAGTGCAAAGCATAATTTTGAAGATTAGTCTAATTTGACTCGTACCTAATCAACTCAATCAAGTTGATTGTTGGTTGAACGGTTATTTGTTGGTTCAATGGAAAAAAGATCTTGCAGGCCCAAATACCAAAGGGCAAAATGGAGCCCATCATTGGGTTCTCTTTGTAATTCTCCACCACTGCTACCTTCCATGCTTCCTCAAACTCCGCCAACCTCAATATCAGTGCTAGTAGTAGCATGAGCAACAACACTACGCTTAGCAGAACTAGAAGAACACGTTTTCCAAACTACAAGAGAACTACTTCCCTCACGAGTCACCATGTGCCATACTTGGTCTCGGTGGTTCACTTCCTTCAACTCCTGGTTCAACTACCATATCTTCATTGGAACCAACACCCTGAACTCCACTAGACAATGATTCACCATTTTGTACTAGTGATTTTCCATTTGTATTGGTGATTCGCCATGATTTTACAAGATAATATAATCTCGTGAGAGATTTGCCAAAAAAATTATATATACATATTATATTATTAATAAAATTGCCTTCGATTTTTCCTATGTGTCTTAGGGATTCGCCTAATTATTATATACATAAATTTAGTGGGGTTCTTAAAATTTTCCCTGGATGAGAGGGCTTTATCCCTTCCTTATTGGAGTTGAAACTACCTCCATTATGCTATAAATTGAGACCATGTTTCAGTCTCAAGAGTACTTACTTCTTAGCTTGTAAAAGAGAATTGCTGAAGAAATTATACTCTCCACATTTGGCATCACTGGCATGAGAGAGATTACATACTCATAGCCATAGTCTTATGTTGATTCAGAGAGTTGGAGCATTGTCAAACTGAGGAAAACGGTTGTTCGGGACCTCGGAAGAACCTGTACAAACATCAAGGCGTCAAGGTTGTAAGGTTTCTTCTTTTTATTCAAAGTTAATAAAAATGGATTCTATTTTCTCATTGAGTTGTTCATCTACCTTTCGAATAATTTAATTCTTGGATTCCTTGATCACTAAGATAGATTATTGCTTTTGAATTATCTTATTTTTTCAGATGCTTTTGATCTTGTTTACTTGTCTTTGATTGCAGATCTTACATGCCGGATCGATACCTTCTGGAGCGACTAGATTGAAGACCGAGTAAGCGTTGGACTTCAGGTAAGAGCATCTCTCCATAGTTAATTAATAATTATTAAGCATAATGGTCTAGAGAAAATGGTCTACATCTGTCTGTTTGTTTCTAGATATCCTTAGGATACTAGGGAGATCGCTCTTGTCAGCAAGAGGGATTTGTCCGTCTAACACTCCGTTGGTGAATGGTAGAGTTGTGGGATTCTTTAAGGCCTCCAGGGGTCTCTGAAAATATTGCCCCCTTTTTATATATCATCTTGGTAGAGGTGCTAAGCAGAAAGCTAGAGCAGGATCGAGCATTCCACCTCCTTCTGGGAATTAGATTTAAAGAAGGTATTAAAAGTATAAACCACAGGCAGTTTGTGGATGAAATCATCTTGCTTGGTGGTGCCTTTGTGGTAATTTCCAAGCGATTCAGAGTGATCCTTGAACAATTCCTATGTGCTTCCAGTGGCAATATCAATGATAATAAAGTCATATATACAGCTGGAACATTTCCCCCTAAAAGGCAAGAAAGATCAAAGAAATTTTTGGTTTCAAATTAATCAAGGGCTGGAAAGAATTCAACTATCTTGGGGTACCTATATTTTTAAGAAGAGCAGCCCCAAATACTTCGAAAAAAGTCCTGGCCGAAATAAAAAGTAAAATAGTGATTTGGGGCAGGAGTTGGATCAACTTGGCAGGGAGGGTTATCCTGGTGAACTCAGTGTCAGCAGTTATCCATTTATACCAATTCTCTGCACTAAAAGCTCCAAAGTATGTACTTCAATAGCTAGGAGTCTACATAAGAAAATTCCTATGGGAAGGGGGAAAGATAGAAACAAAAAAATATCACTTGGTAAATTGGAAAACAATAAGAACTCCAAAACTTCACTATGGGATGGGTATACGAGATCCGGAATTAGAAAACATGGACCTGGGGGCCAAGCTAAAATGAATCATGACAACGAAGAAGGATATTTGGTGGACTCAAGTATTACAAGCTAAGTATGACAGCCAGTGTCTAAACAGATTGGGACAATTAGGGGCAACAATTGGATCAATAATTTGGAATTTGGTGAGAGCTTCTTTGGAAGTCATTGAGGGAAACTTATGCAAAATTCATGGGAAAGGAAACACAACAAACTTTTTCCAAGACTCAATATTATGGGGTCAGCCTATCGGCAAGGATATAACTCTGTCTCCCCTTAGGAGCTACTTGACCCAACTGGGAGTGGAATTCTTAAGTAAAATTTCAGTAAGGGGGGGGGGGGGGTGGTGCTCGAAGCGATGGTGCCTGGACTTCATCCCGAAGCTCTAATCCCATTACGAGAGAATTTTTTCTGAAATTAAGAGGATATGCCCCAGTGGAAAATTCAATGGAGGAAAAATGGGGTTGGAAACAAACAAACTACTCAGTGAAAGAAGGATACTCCCACCTGTTATTTCAATCTTAGATTCCTCCTAATTCGTCAACCTAGAGGAAAATTTGGAATACATATGTTATTCTAAAAGTTAATTTCTTTCGTTGGTTGTTGGCGCACAAGAAAAATCCTCACAGGAGAGAACCTTCAAAAAGGAGCTCATGTAGGGCCTTCCTGGTGCCCACTGTGCGAAATTCAGAGGAAACAATAACTCACCTCTTCCTTCACTGCCAAGTCACTAAAGAAGTATGGTCAGCTGCATTAGGCCCGATGTATCACAAAATCACATGGCCCTCATGTCTCGTGCAATTATCTAGCTCATGGCCCTTATGTTACTTGGGCTCCCTTCAGGCCAAAACTACCCTCAAGAAAGTCTGGACAACCCTTCCAAAATATGTTTGTTGGAAAATATGGTTGTCTAGAAATAAAGTGATCTTAAAATCGACTCGTATCCCATCTAGAATCGCAGTCCTAAAATCCCTTTCTTCTTGCATGGAATTTCATTTTCCATCTTTTGAGTCCTCAGTGGAGAAGATAGAATCAGCGTGACTGCTCCCCGGGGTTAATTCTGGGGAAAAAGTGAACATTGCAAAGGTCTCTCATCCTAGATCACCTTGGATCCTCTGGCTATTCTCAGATGGGCATAGGCAATGGTTGTAAGAACAAAAGAAATGGATCCTACAGTTTATTGGAGCATCAAAAGGGAACCATGAGGTGGCAAGAGGGGGAGGGGTTCTCATTAATCACAAAGAAATCATAGAAAAAATATTTGCATGGGGACTGGGAATAAAGAAAAACAATCAAGTGGAGGCCCTTGGACTCCTATTTGGTCTTTCTCTAGCTCATAAAAAAGGAATAAGGGAGGTTTTCATCCTAGGGGACTCCATATTGTTGATCAAGCATATGGTTAACAAGACTTCGACACATAACTGCAAACTAAATCAAACCATAAAAATCATTCAAGGAATGAAGTCCTCCTTTGATTGGGTTAGGTTTTATCATATCCTTAGAGGACAGAATAAGGAGGTAGAAAGGCAGGAAAATAAGGCATGCCTAACGTTAGAGGAGAGAAGTATAGTGAATGGCCTAGAAGGAAGTCATCTGATCGCCTAAAATTTCTTTAAATGATTACAAACAAAGGTAAAAAAATGGCTAGTATAGGAATGAATATAAGTAAAAAGAGAGTTGAAGAGAAAGGGTGGGTTTTCTTCTCAATCTACAGAGACATAGTATATTGTTGGTGTTTATGGTTCTACCCCCTCCCACTCCATTATTTTCCCTCTCCCCTCTCCCTTGTTGTCCCCCTCCCCTCCCCCCGGCTTCCTCTTAACCCTGTTATTTCCCCCTCCTCTCCCCTTGCTCCTTTTCATTTGTGCTCCCTCCCCTGGTTCCTACCAACCCCTTCTCTCTTTCCACGGTGCCCTCCCATCCACATGGGCCCTCAAAGGCCCTATCATATCTGACCACTTTCCCCAAGTATGTTTGCTATTGATCATGGCAGTCTCTCCCTGAGCGTGGGAGGTTGGGTTATGTCATGTTTCAAACGACTTGTCACATGTTAATCACTTGGCATTAAAACATGATCACGCAGGAGAGCCGAGGTAAACCACACCAGGACCAAGGTGGGATGTTGATGACTTAAAATTTTGGGCACGTGAAGTCTGAAAATATGAGGGAGGCATTTAATCCCATAGTTCCAAGTTCGTCAGTTTGCATGGGGAAATTCTCAGAGAAACAAGCTATAGGTAGATTCAAGGTATAGAGAAATCATGGATGTTCGTGGTGTGTATGGCGAAATGAAGTGGTTTCAGGGTGAGGTAATCCACAATAGGTTCACTATCTATATATGCAATGGACACGGGCTAGATTATGCCAAAAATCCTGGGAAGGTCTTCGTTAGTAAGGTAGGGTGGTGTTTTCCTCTGAGGCAGACTTTGTCTAGGTCAGAAGGCATAGAGAAGGTTTTGTTAGTACATTGTTCAGTTATTCTAGAGGATGGTGGAGTGGGTAATACGGGAATTAAAGTTGGTGGCTCTAGGAAAGAAACATAGCCAGGGGTAGCGAAATTAAATGGTGAGTCTATGGTGGAAGGCCTGTGGTAAGTATGGTAATTGGGCCTGGGTTGGGATCTACGGGAGTTACAATCCATTGAAAAAAAATTCCATTGAAGGTGGAGTCTGGGGGAGGATATAGGTATTGGGAATTTTTTTAGTTTGTTAATTGGATTTTGGTGGGGAACGACGGGTGTTACAATCTATTGAATTCTTGGTTTTCATTATTGGGTATTGTTTGTGCTTCAGAGAAGGGAATACCAGGTTGGGTTGTGTTGAGTTCACCCCTGTCGTTCATGTTGACTGGAGGCAAGGAGAAGGAATTGGGTCGTGAGAGTAGTGTTAAGTCTCAGGTGGGTCGAGAGGGGGAGAAGAACCAGAGCATGGACGTGGATGATAAAATCTCGAGAATAGACATCAATATTATAGATGCCATGGAGGAATAACTAGATGAACTGATGATCTTCTTTGTTTTGATTCTTTGAAGTTTTTACATGCTAAATTGCAAATGTACACTTATGATGAAGCAATTTTGTAGAATATACAATACTAGGCTAGTAGTATGGCAATATTTTGTAATTTTGGGAAAAAGGACTGGACTAGAAGTGCTAGAAAATTTGTTTGGAACCTTTACTGGCGTTGAAATTTCATTGTAAATCACGCGGTTTACTATCGCGAATGGGCACAGATTAATGAAAATATATACTCTTTCTTGTAAAAAAAATGATTAATTAAAAAAAATTCATATGAATATGTGTTATGTGAACACTTGTTATGGTTTTTTAGTATTAGCACATGGTATTATAACAAATATTATTTACATGATAAGAATCTCCACAGTAAAGTGAGGGTGAATCTCCATGGTTAAGAATCTTGTTACATGGTTTATATATATATATATATATTCAAGTGATACAATAATTATTTTATAATTAATAATAATATTTTAATTTAAAATATATAAATCTTGGAAATGTGATATGTATCATGAAATAAGTGTTTTGATGTCTATGAGCATTTACCAACCATATAATCTATATGATACGGTTACACTAGTTTACATAAATTCTTTATTCTCTCTTTAAAATATCAATATTGTAAAAATTTACCAATTATGCAAAATACTTTACAAAATATCGAGATTATGAATAAATATATCTTGGTGTTCTGGAAAATGTTAATGTGTTCTTACTATCAAAGTTGAGATATGCATTTATGTAGATTCACACTAATGTTTATCTAATCAAATTATATTAAAAAATCCATATTGTACTTGCACTCACCCTCAAAACATTATCTTTATTGCATTGTTTGATTTGACCATTGTTATATAGTGACTACCTCCCTAAAATCAAAGTCTTCCTAAACTACAAAAACAAACAAATAATGTCTTCTTAGTGCACTCATAAATGGTCACCCATTTGGTAAAGCCAAACAAGACTCCAATTCATGAGGCAACACACTTTTCAATGATTCTCATTCTTAGAAGTATTTTTGAAGCATGAAAGAGATGTAAATTAGATTCGTCATTTTGAAAAAGGAGTTTAGTGTCTTTTGTCTTTTAATTAATATAAAAAGTGACTCATGTTGATATATAATCTAATAGGCAACAATGGGATGGTACTGGGAGAGATGTCTAATGTTGTGCAGGGACCATTAATTGTTATAGTACTGGTCCCACTAACCCACCAGAAATTGAGATATATGCAACCAATAATTAAAAAAAACAAATAAATTTAAGTCCAAATATATTTTAAATTATGTCCAAATTTCCCAAAATATTGATTGGGCCCACAACTATCCATAAATAGTTTAATAAGTATTAAGAGTACAAATCATATTGTCTCAACTAGAAAACTCATAAAACCATTTATCCTTCCAAAAAGGTTTATTCCAGAATTACAAACTAGCAGTCACTTCAACCTCGCTGATCATAATTGATGTTGCATATCCCAACTGCATATCTATACCTGCACATAATAAAATTTAATGTATGACAGCCATAAATGTTATGTTATTCAACATTTAAACCCATTGCGTTCAATAAATGACACCCCCCAATAACAACATTTAAACCGATTGTCTACAATAAATGGCACCCAACCAATAATTTCAATAAATGACATTCAACCTATGCTATTTCCCATTAAAACAGATCAAAGCACTTGGATCAACAAAAACAAATTCCCAGCCATTGGATCACATCAAATTCAATCCTAATCACACATGCAAAATGGAGCCATTGCAATCCATGTCCATCATTGTCACTAATTAAATTCAAATGCAAAAAACTATAAAATAAGTTCAACCACTGTTGAAGTTTCATGTTTCAAATTATAACTATTCACCAGCCCTAGAGACAAACCAACACATAACACACCCCAAAACATTTCACAGTATATTCAGGTTAGTTTTTTCAATTACAACACAATTTTCTTACAGTTTTATTTTAATTTATGAGTCTTTATTTCAATTTTCTTACACTTTTATTTTCATTTCCGAGTCTTTATTTCATTTTTCTTTATTTTCATTTTTAAGTCTTTATTTTGCCTTCTTACAATTTAATCTCTCTTTGGAATATATATATATATATATTAAATATTTTCCTATGTTCTGAATGAAATAGGACGCAACCATAATGCAAATGATTGGCTAGTATGGCTAGCTACACATGAAAAATAAAAGAACAAAGAACATAACTTGTTTATAGTTGAACACATATTCATCCCAATGCCTAGGCAAGTTTCAATGTTTTAAAGAGAGTGTGTATGTTAAATTTCCCCAAAACAGAATTGCAAACAATCTCTACAAGAGGTTTATAGTTGAACACGGATTCATCCCAATGCCTAGGAAAGTTTCAATGTTTTAAAGAAGAGTGTGTATGTTAAATTTCCCCAAAACAAAATTGCAAACAATCTCTACTCCTCTTGTGGGGGCTTGTCCTTGGATGAATACTTTGGGTGGCCTTCTAAAAATTCATGGCATAATTCTAAACCACAGCAAGTATGAATACCACCTAGGAGTTATCACATCTCTCTTTTTCCTCAATGCAGCTTCAATAATTTATCATGTGGCATCCTCTTTTGTTGCCATGGGGAACCAACATGGTAGCTTTCCCTGAAAGTGGTCAAAAGATGGAAGGTTGAACAATTAAAGATGGAAGATTGAACAATTCACAACATAACATTGAATTTGTTGGAGGCCTGCTACACTAAACAAACACGTCATACAACTATGCGACCAAGACCTTTAACTTCTAGGCTTCCATCAAAGATAAACCCAAGACCTTTACCTTCTAGGCTTCTACCAAAGGTAAGTCCAATGAGAACCTGATGGCACAGATTGAACAATACAAAATATAACATTGAATTTTTTGGAGGCCTACTAGACTGAACAAATGAGTCCTTCGATTAAGTGAAGAAGGCATTTACCTTTTAGGCTTCTAGAAGACTAATGAAGACCTTAGGCCTTACTTTAAAGGAAGATTTGAGGAAGCTCAACTAACAAAACTTACAGGACCATGACTATTGC
Organism: Pinus albicaulis; assembly: GCA_034641835.2. Lineage (NCBI taxonomy): Eukaryota > Viridiplantae > Streptophyta > Pinopsida > Pinales > Pinaceae > Pinus > Pinus albicaulis. The sequence goes on along the minus strand of CM076580.1, from coordinate 319,763,560 downwards.
TTTTTGAAGAGCTAACAAAACATATAGGGCCTTCAATATAGCTTCAGGTTATACCTCCCAAGACCTAAAAACTTATTTGTGCCTAAGTAAGACCTCTCAATACCTTCAGCTATGTTCGGACGTAAGACCTTTTATTGTTCATAAATTCATGTCTTCCCAAAGCACTATAAATCATGAGACTCCTTTGTAAGAGACATTAGAGATTAGTGGTGTAATATTTATCATAACTACCATTCTATGGATGTTAATTCAGACTGTATAAAACCAGGAGACACAATAGTAATTGTTACAAATTTACTGATAAGGTCAACTTAAGTGTCTCGAAGAAGTTCAATAGTGCTCCTTTGACTTCTTGTAAACAAGAGGCTATAAATAAAATCATGTTCTATATTATTATTATGATAGGCTTTTGTATATGGAAAATGATGAAGAGATGATGAGAGTCATACACTGTAAACTGTTATAAATGGGAAGGGAATAAATGCACTCATGGAACTAGTGACCACTATCTATAAAATCATGCTTTGTATTATTATTATTATGGGCTTTTGTATATCTCTTAGGTAATTACACAACATGATTTAGTTTAATATGAAAATACACTGAGGAAATATTTAATTCCAAGACAAATAACTGAGAGTTGTGGTTAGGTTGCGGGGAAAAATCATTAACATTCAAAATTCTCAAACTAGAGTACATACCAGATTGAACATTATTTTCAATCTTAGAAAGTGGTAAAGAAAGAATTCTAAATCAGAGAAACTACTAAAATAATCAAAAGGTGTCGTGAGGCTACCTTAAATTGAATATATACCCCATAACATCATCATACATCATATATTGTACTAATATATCTTTCTGAATACGCATGAAATTTTTAAGACTGGTGCATTTAAAAAATCTTATTGTTTTGGAAATTAGTTTTGCAAGCTCTGAAATGGAATTTATTTATTTCTATCTAGTCCCAAAGTGTTTGATGAAATCCCATGAAGGTTCAAATTGGGACTGTAATAGTGCCTGTAGCAGGTCATTGACAAGCTTGGATATTCCTAGCATCCTCGACAGACATAAAGATGATCATATTTTGTCAAAAGTAAGCACTCAAGATACCAGAATTAAAATCCTTATGACCAAATTCCGTTCACTAAGAGTAATTATTGATAAATCACTAAAATAGTCATATTTTTATCTAATATGCATATTGAACTAACCTGAACCTGAAAGTATTAAAACTGGTTTGGCATGTAGTCAAATAAAAATGAAACATGTCCCTTTTGATTTGTAAAGCTAAACAACATAAAACAATACTAGTTTTTATAAATAGGTTATCAAAACATTCATTGTATTTTAAGTGTAAAAACAAGTTATCAAAACAATCATTGTATTTTAAGTATAAAAACAAGTTATCAAAACAATAATCGCTGATATATTTGAAGACATACAACTAATTCCATTTGTTCATTTTTTTTTAAGGATATTGTCAAAAAACCATATGTATAAAAATCTCTTGAGCTACTACTAACACACATGTTGATAATTCCTGTAATAAAGTAGAGATATGTTTGGCTTGTATTAAAGCATACTTTTCAATTATTATTATTAACTAAATGCATGCAATAATTCTGCAGGTAGTTTCATCTATGGCAAGGGTTAGTTATGTGGCTCGTACAAGCAGAAGTGGCAAAAGAGCAACCAGGGGTGCCCAACTGCGATGCACTTCATCAGATGAGGAAAGGACATGTGATGTGAATGTCAAAATTCTCCAAGAAATATTGTTGATGATGACCATGTGGCTGAAGTTGATGTTGTCACATCATCACTCACAGAGCCACCGTCAACCACAGTCCAAGGAGCAAGTTCAAATAAAAATATCAGCGCTATAAGAGGTTGGAAAAAAGAAAATATGTTAGCTACAATTGACAACATAGAATTTAATGGATATTTAGTTCGGGCATCTGCAAAGAAACATGGTATTACTCCTTCATCAACAGATTATTTGATAAATGCGCTCACTCATACCAAACGTAGAGGGCCTCTTACAGTTATGACTGAAGAGGAGGAGGCCGAAGTGGTTGAATGGTGTAAAGAAATGGCCCAATTGGGATATGGGCTAGAGTTGATACAACTCAAGTCCACAGTTGCTCAAATTTGTCAAGAGAGGCCAAACCCATTCAAATATGGGTTTCCCGGTAAATCATGGTGGTTTGGGTTTAAAAAAGGCATCCAGACCTTGTATTGCGTACAGTTGAAGGCCTTGACAGAGACATAGCATCAAATTTGCGCCTTGCATTTGTATCTAAGTTCTATGACACTCTTTCTAGTGCATACGATAAACATTCTTATGGTGCATACCATATATTGAACTGTGATGAAATAGGTTTATAGGCAGGAAGGAATTGTGGCATGTGGGTAATTGCCAAGAGAGGGAGTTGAAACGTGCCAAATATTTTGCCTAAGAGCACGGAGTGGATGACCATTTTATGTTGTTTCAATGCAATTAGTGCTTCAATCCCGGGATTTTATCTATTCAAAAGTAAAAATCAGTTGAAAAACTATATACAAAAATGTGAACCAGGTGCATGCATGGCTGCACATCCTCATGCATGGATGACTAAAGAACTTTTTTTAAATTGGCTTTGCCATTTTGCTGCATTTGTGCCAGGTGGTGTCTCACCTAATAAAAAACACCTATTGATATTCGATGGACATGGAATCCACATGGTTGTACAAAAAATTGAGGAAGTAAATAATTTGGGCATTTCCTTTTAACATTTCTTGCTCATACCACTCACAGATTGCAACCCCTTGATGTTAGTGTGTTTGGCCCTTTCAAGAACTATATCAGGTCAAAGCGTGTTGCATGGATGAAAAATAATCCAAGGGTTGAGGTGAAAAGGGTCAAGCTAGCAGAGCTTGCAAGTAAAGCTTTTAAAATGGCTCTGACACCATCAAATATCAAGGCTGGCTTTAGGAGGACAGGAATATGGCCACTGAATTATGATGCTCTTACACATGATATTAGTTGTATGCAAGTGTTTCATGTGGATGGTCAAGAAGAAGGGCATGTCCAAACAGATGTTGAAGTGCAAGAAGAAGTACATGAACATGTTGATGTGGTTGCAACTGGTAATATAATTTCCCTCTCTCAAAGACAATTATATGTTGAGGATGATGAGCAAGTATGTGAAACACAATATATTAATAAACAAATTAATAGCAACATGGAGGTTGTTCTACCAACTCAAGCACATGGAACTTTTGTTGTTGATATTGTTAATGACATTGTTGAACATGCAAATATAGTTGAAAATGAAATTGCTGATATCGTTAATGCAAATGTAGTTGAAAATGAAACTGTTGATATTGTTAATGACATTGAAAATGACCAAGTGACATTTCCAAGCCAAGTAAACCCACCATAATCGCTGGCAGAAGCCATGATTAATTTGAACAAACACGGTGTCTCAAGAACCAATAAACAAAGCATGAAACCGGTTGAATTGAACAGTGAAATTGTTCATTTTTTTGTGGACACTAGATCAATGGAAGAAGATGAAGCACATAATGAGGCATCAGATGAAGATAATAATATAGTTCAATTAATTGTCACGGATACAGAAAGACAAGTGCCAAGTAATGACATGCAGGTGGGGGGTGGGGGTGGCGGTGAAGAAGTTACTTGGGCGGTTCCTAAAGCTACAAGTAGAAAGAGTGTCAATGAAAAAAAAACAAGGAACACCCGGTAGTCTTCGTTTGGGCCGAAGTTCATAGTTACTCACTTCAAAAGACTATATAAAACTCTTAGTTGAGTCTAAAAATAAAAAAGTTGAAATTCAAAAATTAAAACAGAAAAAAAAAAAAAGGATCTAGCCAAGGAGAAGAAGGCAGCAAGGGTTGTTGCAGCACAACGTCAAGCAGATGAAAGGCTTGAAAGAGAGAGAGCAACAAAAACAAATGGCAAGACAGGAAAAGGAAGTAAGAAAGGTTAAACAAATGATTGAAAAGGAACAAGGGATGACTGATATGGTTGACATAAATGCAAGCACAGTTAATGAAACCAGGGAAATGTCCAACACATTGGACAATACTATAAATAATACACCATTATTCCAAGACCTCATAAACATTCAAGTGTCTCACTATCAAAATGGGGGTTTACCCACATTCCTTATTCCTACCACAGGAGGTGTGAATTCAATGTATGCTCATAACACACCTCCACTTAGCGCAAGTGTGAGGTATGGGTACTCAATTCCTCCATGGTTGGAAGCGACAAATTGGTCTCAATTATATGGCAGCAATCAACCACAACCTAATCAACCCTTCTTAGAAAGTCCAACCTACTTGGCTCAATCAGGGAAGTCAAAGTTTGGCACTGAAGATTCTCAAGGCCATAAAGAATAGGGGTGTTATATGTTTTTGGTTGTAACCACATTATGATGTGGATTTTGGATGGACTGTCTATTTTTCTTGTCACATGAAGGTCGATTTATTCCATATTGTATGCGGCATTGTAACCAAAATCGATCTTAGAAGGAACATCTATAGTCCCACATCTTAGGGAGGCATTTAATCCCATAGTTCCAATTTCGTCAGTTTGCATGGAGAAATTCTCATAGAAACAAGCTAGAAGTAGATTCAAGGTATAGAGAAATCATGGATGTTCGTGGTGTGTATGGCAGCACAAAGTGGTTTTAGGGTGAGGTCATCCACGACAGGTTCACTATCTATATATGTAATGGACAGAGGTTAGATTATGCCAAAAAACATGGGAATATCTTCGTTAATAAGGTCGGGTGGTGTTTTCCTCTGAGGCGGACTTTGTCTAGGTCAGAAGGCATAGAGAAGGTTTTGTTAGTAGATTGTTTAGTTATTCTAGAGGATGGTGGAGTGGGGATTACGGGAATTAAAGTTGGTGGCTCTAGGAAAGAAACATAGCCGGGGGTAGCGAAATTAAAGGGTGAGTATGTAGGTGGAAGGCCTATGGTAAGTATGGTAATTGGGCCTGGGTTGGGATCTACGGGAGTTACAATCCATTGAAAAAAAATTTCCATTGAAGGTGGAGTCTGGGGGAGGATATAGGTATTTGGAATGTGTTTAGTTTGGTAATTAGGTTTTGGTGGGGAACGACGGGTGTTACAATCTATTGAATTCTTGGTTTTCATTATTGGGTATTGTTTGTGCTTCAGAGAAGGGAATACCAGGTTGGGTTGTGTGGATTTCACCCCTGTCATTCAGGTTGTCTGGAGGCAAGGAGAAGGAATTGGGTCGTGAGAGTAGTGTTTAGTCTTAGGAGGGTCGATAGGGGGAGAAGTAGGGAGGTATTCGGAAAGACTGGGGTTCTATGGTGCAAAGAGGATAGCGGCCACGAAGGGAGGTGGCGAAGGGGATAGAGTGCCGACTGTAGAAGTAATTGCGAGAATTTGGGCTATGGTTGGGGGGCTTGGGTGTTGCAGAATATTAGCAAAGGTGCTTCGGTGTTTGAGCATCATTCCCTGGATGGAATCATAGTGCAATTTGGATATGGGCGGCTTAGCCTAAGGATCCTGGGGTCGACGTCGGTCGAGGACGAGCCTCATGTATGGAAGAAGTGCAAAGGGGCACGTGATGGGACATGGTGCCTGTGTTGGATGCTACTTGGAGCATGAAGAGATAAGAATTGGTCTGCAGATTATTTAGCATTGTATACATCAACAAGAGACCTTGGAAAAGCAGGAACAACAAATCGCCAAAAATGAAAAAAATTGGCCAATGGAAGATGAGATAGATGCACTTAGACGACATGTAGAAGATCTCATATTCATGCAGAAGAACCAGAGCATGGACGTGGACGATAAAATCTCGAGAATAGACATCAATATTCTAGATGCCGTGGAGGAATAACTAGATGAAATGATGATCTTCTTTGTTTGATTTTTTGAAGTTTTTACATGCTAAATTTCAAATGTACACTTATGTTGAAGCAATTTTGTAGAATATACAATACTAGGCTAGTAGTATGGGAATATTTTGTAATTTTGGGAAAAAGGATTGGACTAGAAGTGCTAGAAATTTGTTTGGAACCTTTACTGGCGTTGAACTTTCATTGTAAATCACCCGGTTTACTATCGTGAATGGGTGCAGATTAATGCAAATATATACTCTTTCTTGTAAAAAAAATGTCATATGAATATGTGTTATGTGAACAATTGTTATGGGTTTTTAGTATTAGCTCATGGTATTATAACAAAGATTATTTACATGATAAGAATCTCCACAGTAAAGTGAGGGTGAATCTCCATGGTTAAGAATCTTGTTTCATGGTTTTTTTTAAATGTATATATATATTTAAGTGATATATTAATTATTTTATAATTAATAATGATAATTTAATTTAAAATATATAAACCTTGGCAATGTGATATGTATCATGAAATAAGTGTTTTGATGTATATGAGAATTTACCAACCATTTAATCTATATGATACGGTTACACTAGTTTACATTAAATTCTTTATTCTCTCTTTAAAATATCAAGATTGCAAGAATTTACCAATTATGGGCAATACTTTACAAAATATCAGGATTGTGAATAAATATATCTTGGTGTTCTGGAAAATGTTAATGTGTTCTTACTATCAAAGTTGAGATATGCATTTATGTAGATTCACACTAATGTTTATCTAATCAAATTATATTAAAAAATCAATATTGTACTTGCACTCACCCTCAAAACATTATCTTTATTGCACTGTTTGATTTGACCATTGTTATATAGTGACTACCTCCCTAAAATCAAAGTCTTCGTAGACTCCAAAAACAAACATAGAATGGCTTCTTAGTGCAAGACTCATAAATGGTCACCCATCTGGTAAAGCCAAACAAGGCTCCAATTCATGAGACAACACACTTTTCAATGATTCTCATTCTTAGAAGTATTTTTGAGGCATAAAAGAGATGTAAATTAGATTCTTCATTTTGAGAAAGGAGTTTAGTTTCTTTTAAGTAATATAGAAAGTAACTTATGTTGATAGATAGTCTAATAGGCAACAATGGGATTAAAATGATTATAAAAATTGGAAATGCATAATTTTTAATAAAATAGATATAGGGGAGAGATGTCTAATGTTGTGCAGGGACCAGTAATTGTTATAGCACTGGTCCCACTAACCCACCAGAAATTGACATATATGCAACCAATAATTAAATAAAAACAAATAACTTTAAGTCCAAATATATTTTAAATTATGTCCAATATTTCCCAAAACATTGATTGGGCCCACAACTATCCATAAATAGTTTAATAAGTAATAAGAGTAAAAATCCTATTGTCTCAACTAGAAAACTCATAAAACCATTTATCCTTCCAAAATGGTTTATTCCAGAATTACAAACTAGCAGTCACTTCAACCCCACTGATCAGAACTGATGTTGTATATCCCAACTGCATATCCATACCTACACATAATAGAATTTAATGTATGTCATCCATAATTGTTGTGTTATTCAACATTTAAACCCATTGTGTTCAATAAATGACACCCACCCAATAACAACATTTAAACCCATTGTCTACAATAAATGGCACCCAACCAATAATATCAATAAATGACATTCAATCTATTCTGTTTCCCATTAAAACATATCAAAGCACATGGAACAACAAAAACAAATTCCCAGCCATTGGATCACATATTCAAATTCAATCTTGATCACACATGCAAAATGAAGCCATTGCAATCCATGTCCATCATTTTCACCAATTAAATTCAACTGCAAAAAAGTATAAAATAAGTTCAACCAGTGCTGAAGTTTCATGTTTCACATTCAAACTATTCACCAGCCCTAGAGACAAACCAACACAGAACACACCCCAAAACATTTCACAGTATATTCAGGTTAGTTTTTTCGATTACAACATAATTTTCTTACAATTTTATTTTAATTTCTGAGTCTTTATTTCAGTTTTTTTACACTATTATTTTCATTTCCGAGTCTTTATTTCATTTTCAAGTCTTTATTTCATTTTTCTTACAATTTAATTTTCGTGAAAATATATATATTTTTATATTTTCCTGTATTCTGAATGAAATAGGACGCAACCGTAATGCAAAGTATTGGCTAGTATGGCTAGCTACAGATGAAAAAGAAAAGAACAAAGAACACAACTCGTTTATAGTTGAACACAGATTCATCCCAATGCCTAGGAAAATTTCAATGTTTTAAAGAGAGTGTGTATGTTAAATTTCCCCAAAACAAAGTTGCAAACAATCTCTACAAGAGGTTTATAGTTGAACAGAGATTCATCCCAATGCCTAGGAAAGTTTCAATGTTTTAAAGAAGAGTGTGTATGTTAAATTTCCCCAAAATAGAATTGCAAACAATCTCTACTCCTTTTGTAGGGGCTTGTTCTTGGATGAATACTTTGGGTGGCCTTCTAAAATTTCATGGCATAATTCTGAACCTCAACAAGTATAAATACCACCTAGGAGTTATCACACCTCACTTTTTCCTCAATGTAGCTTCAATTATTTCTCATGTGTCATCCTCTTTTGTCGCCATGGAGAATCAGCATGGTAGCTTTCCCTGAAAGTGGTCAAAAGATGGAAGATTGAACAATTAAAGATGGAATATTGAACAATTCACAACATAACATTGAATTTGTTGGAGGCCTGCTACAATGAACAAACATGTATGGAAAATTAAACAATTAAATATGGAAGATTGAACAATTCACAACATAACATTGAATTTGTTGGAGGCCTGCTACGATAACCCAAGACCTTTACCTTCTAGGCTTCTACCAAAGGTAAGCCCAATGAGAACCCGATGGGAGAGATTGAACAATACAAAATATAACATTAAATTTGTTGGAGGCCTGCTAGACTGAACAAATGAGTCCTTTGATTAAGTGAAGAAGACATTTACCTTTTAGGCTTATAGAAGACTAATAAAGACCTTAAGCCTTACTTTAAAGGAAGAGTTGAGGAAGCTCAACTAACAAAACTTACAGGACCATGACTATTGTTTCAGGTAAGACCTTCCAAGATCTAACAAAACATATAGGGCCTTCACTATAGCTTCAGGTTATACCTCCCAAGACCTAAGACCTTATTTGTGCCTAAGTAAGACCTCTCAAGACCTTCAGTTATGTTCGGACGTAAGACCTTTTATTGGTCCATATATTCATGTCTTCCCAAAGCACTATAAATCATGAGACTCCTTTGTAAGAGACGTTAGAGATTAGTGGTGTAATATTTCTCATACCAACCATTCTATGGATATTAATTTAGACTGTATAAAACCAGGAGACACAATAGTAATTGTTACAAATTTACTGATAAGGTCAACCCAAAGTGTTTCGAAGAAGTTCAATAGTGCTCCTTTAGCTTCTTGTAAACAAGAGGCTATAAATAAAATCATGCTCTATATTATTATTATGATAGTCTTTTGTATATGGAAAATGATGAAGAGATAATGAGAGTCATACACTGTAAACTGTTATAAATGGGAAGGGAAGAAATGCACTCATGGAACTAGTGACCATTATCTATAAAATCATGCTTTGTATTATTATTATTATTATTATGGGTTTTGTATATCTCTTAGGTAATTACACAACATGCTTTAGTTTAATATGAATATACACTGAGGAAATATTCAATTCCAAGACAAATAGTTGAGAGTCGTGGTTAGGTTGCGGGGAAAAATCATTAACATTCAAAATTCTCAAACTAGAGTACATACCAGATTGAACATTATTTCAAATCTTAGAAAGTTGCAAAGAAATAATTCTAAATCAGAGAAACTACTCAAATAATCAAAAGGTGTCATGAGGCTATCTTAAATTTCACTATATACCCCATAATATTATCAGACATCATATATTGCACTAATTTATTGTTCTGAATATGAAGGAACTTTTAAGACCGGTGCACTTAAGAAATCTTATTGTTTTGGAAATTATTCTTGCAAGCTCTGAAATGGAATTTATATATTTCTATCTAGTCCTAAAGTGTTTGATGAAAGCCCATGAAGGTTCAAATTGGGACTGTAATAGTGCCGGTAGCAGGTCATTGATAGGTGGCTATTCCTGGCATCCTCGACAGACATAAAGATGATCATATTTTGTCAAAAGTAGGCACTCAAGATACCAGAATTAAAATCCTTATGACCAAATTCCGTTCACTAACAGTAATTATTGATAAATCACTAAAATAGTCATATATTTATCTAATATGCATCTTGGACGAACCTGAACCTGAATGTAGTAAAACTGGTTTGGCATGTAGTCAACTAAAAATGAAACATGTCCCTTTTGATTTGTAAAGCCAAACAACATGAAACAATACTAGCTTTTATAAAGAATATGTATATAGACCAAAGGAGGAAACAATACTAGTTTTTATAAATAGGTTATCAAAACATTCATTGTATTTTAAGTGTAAAAACAAGTTATCAAAACATTCATTGTATTTCAAGTGTAAAAACAAGTTATCAAAACAATAATCAATGATATATTTGAAGACATACAACTAATTCCAATTGTACATTTTTTTAAGGATACTGTCAAAAATCCATATGTATGAAAATCTCTTCAGCTGCTATCAACATACATGTTGATAATCCATGTAATAAAGTAAAAATATGTTTGGCTTGTATTAAAGCATACTTTTCAATTATTCTTAACTAAATGCATGCAATAATTCTGCAGGTAGTTTCATCTATGGCAAGAGTTAGTTATATGGCTCGTATAAGGAAAAGTGGCAGAAGAGTGACCAGGGGTGCCCAGCTATGATGCACTTCATCAGATGAGGAAATGACATGTGATGTGAATGTCAACAATGCTCCAAGCAATGTTGTTGAGGATGACCATGTGGCTGAAGCTGATATTGTCATGCCATCACTCACAGAGCCACTGTCAATCACAGTCCAAGGGGAAAGTTCAACTAAAAAGATCAGCGCTATAAGAGGCTGGAAAAAAAATGTTAGCTGCAATTAACAACATAGAGTTGAATGGATATTTAGTTTGGGCATCTGCAAAGAAACATGGTATTCCTCCCTTATCAATAGATTATTTGATAAATGGGTTCACTCATACCAAACATAGAGGGCCTCTTACAGTTATGACTGAAGAAGAGGAGGCCAAGGTGGTTGAGTGGTGTAAAGAAATAGCACAATTGGGACATGGGCTAGAATTGATACAACTCAAATCCACAATTGCTCAAATATTTCAAGGGAAACAAAACCCATTCAAAGATGGGTTTCCTGGTAAATCATGGTGTTTTGGGTTTAAAAAAAGGCATTGAGACCTTTTATTGCGTACAGTTGAGGGTCTTGACAGAGACAGAGCATTAAATTTGCGCCCTGAAGTTGTATGTAAGTTCTATGACACTCTTTCTAGTGCATATGATAAACATTCTTATGGTGTAGACCATATATGGAACTGTGACGAAACAGGTTTACAGGCAGGAAGGAATTGTGGCATGCGGGTAATTGCCAAGAGAGGGAGCTGAAACGTGCCAAAGATTTTCCTAAAGAGTAGGGAGTGGATAACCATTTTAAGTTGTTTCAATGCAATTGGTGCTTCAATCCTGGGATTTTATCTATTCAAAGGTAAACATCAATTGAAAAACTATATACCAAACTGTGAACCGGGTGCATACATGGTTGCACATCCTCATGCATGGATGATTAAATAATTTTATTTAAATTGGCTTTGCCACTTTGTTGTATCTGTGCCAGGTGATGTCTCACCTAATAACAAACACCTATTGATATTAGATGGCCATGGAATCCACATGGCTATAAAAATAATTGAGGAAACAAAGAATTTGGGCATTGACCTTTTAACATTACCCTCTCATACCACTCACAGATTGCAACCCCTTGATGTTAGTGTGTTTGGCCCTTTCAAAAACTATTTCAAGTCAGAGTGTGTTGCATGGATGGAAAAGAATCTAGGGGCTGAGGTGAAAATGTTCAAGCTAGCAGTGCTTGCAATAAAAGCTTTTAAAAGGGCTATGACACCATCAAATATCAAGGATAGCTTTAGGAGGACAGGAATATGGCTACTGAATTATGATGATATTTTGCATGATACTGGTTTTAGCCAAGCATTTTATGTGGATGGTCAAGAAGAAGGGCATGTCCAAACAGATGTTGAAGTGCAAGAAGAAGTACATGAACATGTTGATGTGGTTGACACTGGTAATATAATTTCCCTCACTCAAGGACAATTATATGCTGATGATGATGAGCAGATATGTGAAACACAATATATTCATGAACAAATTGATAACAACATGGAGGTTGTTCTACCAACTCAAGCACATGGAACTCTTGAAGCTGATATTGTTAATGACATTGTTGAACATGCAGTTGACAATGCAGATGTATTTGAAAATGAAATTGTTGATATTTTTAATGACATTGAAAATGACCAATTGAAATTGCCAAGCCGTGTAAACCCACCATAATGGCTGGCAGAAGCCGTGTTTAATTTGAACGAACACGATGTCTCAAGAACCAATGAACAAAGCATGAACATGCCTTCACAACCGGTTGAATTGAACAGTGAAATTGTTCATTTTTTTGTGGACAATAGATCAATGGAAGAAGATGAAGCACATAATGAGGCATCATATGAAGATAACAATATAGTTCAATAAATTGTCACAGATACTGAAAGGCAAGTGCCAAGCAATGACATGTAGGTGGGGGTGGGGGTGGAGAAGTTACTTGGGCAGTTCCTAAAACTAACAATAGAGAGAGTGTCAATGAAAAAGAAGCAAGGAACAACTGTTACTCTTTGTTTGGGCCGAAGTTCATAGTTATTCACCTTAGGCGACTATATAAAACTCTCAGTTGAGTCTAAAAAGAAAAAAGTTGAAATTCAAGAGAAAAAAAAAAAGAAAAAAGATCTAGCCAAGGCGAAGAAGGCAACAAGGGTTGTTGCAGCACAACATCAAGCAGATGAAAGGCTTGAAAGAGAGAGAGCAAGGTAAGAGAAGGAGCAAGAAAAATGAATGGCGAGATAGGAAAAAGAAGCAAGAAAGGTTAAACAAATGATTGAAAAAGAACAAGGGATGACTGATATGGTTAACATTAATGCAAGCGCAGTTGATGAAACCAGGGAAATGTCCAATACATTGGAAAATATTGAAAATAATACACCATTATTCCAAGACTTCATAAACATTCAAGTGCCTCACTATCAAAATGGGGGTTTACCCACTTGCCTTATATGTACCACAGGAGGTGTGAATTCAATGTATGCTCATCACACACCTCCACTTAGCGCAAGTGTGAGGTAAGGGTACTCAATTCCTCCATGGTTGGAAGGGACAAATTGGTCTCAATTATATGGCAGCAATCAACCACAACATAATCAACCCTTCTTAGGAAGGGAAACCTACTTTTCTCAATCAGGAAACTCAGGGTTTGGCACTGAAGATTTTCAAGGCCATAAAGAATAGGGGTGTTATATATTTTTGGTTGTAACCACATTATGATGTGGATTTTGGATGGACTGTCTATTTTTCTTGTCACATGAAGGTTGATTTATTCCATACTGTATGCGGCATTGTAACCAAAATTGATCTTAGAAAGAACATCTATAGTCTATTATAATGGAACATTCTGACAGAATGACATGAGAGTGTTGTTAGTTCTGCTAGTTCTTTGATATTGTATCTTGTTAGTTCTGTTATTTTATGAATATTTTCTAAATTTCTATATGTTTGGACTTTTTTTTATCTTAATAGATACAAGATTTCCTCTACTATAATAAGTATAATTCAAATGTTTTCAACATACTTTGCAAACCATATCTCACATATCTATCCACACACAACATACATCAAAGCATGCCTCTTTATACAACCACTGTGATAGCACAGTGAGATGTGCAATATAATACCGCAATATAGAGTTCTCATAAACAGTTAATACATATTATGGAGTTCTCATAAACCACATGCAACAAAGGATACCTCTTTATACAACCGCTATGATAGCACAGTGAGATGTGCAATATAAAACCGCAATATAGAGTTCTCATAAACAGTTAATACATAGCCATGTTATGGAGTTCTCATAAACCATTGTTCAAACCTAGCAACCCATGGTGAGAACATGGGTATCTAATAAGCACAATATCAACTCCAAAATCAAAATAACTATGCAGCAATTTATGGTCGGGATTCTCCCTTCCATCCAAGTTGGACTTTTTGTTATCCACTATGTAGAAAATGTCATTAACAAGAGTGCACACTATCACTCCTGAGGCATAGACCCCCAACACAACCCCAACTAAGAGGTGTTTACCTAGCCTGATCCTACTGGAATATCAAAATAATAGATAGTTATTGTTTGTACTTGCTGGGTAATCCATGTGACTAGTATGAAGCTCATTGCTATATCATTGCCATATAAAAGGCTATTTCCATTCACAAGGTTACTCCCAAATATAGATTTAATGCCAAGTATGCCATACTAAGATAATTAATAGTCATATCAAGGTCAATTGCATAACAGGTTTTACTATCGTCGTGACTACATCATTGTCAATAGAATAGACACTGAATATACATAGTGATATAAACACAAGAGACACCTTGTTACTATCATATATTACTTAGTTATGGTTATAGTCTCACCATTGAACACAAATTACTATAACACATTGAACAATCATATATTATAGGTCATATTCATGTTGATTTCACGTATAAATAGTATGAAGCTCATTGCTATATCACTGCCATATAAAAGGCTATTGCCATTCACAAGGTTACTCCCAAATATAGAGTTAATGCCAAGTATGCCATACTAAGATCATTAACAGTTGGCCCAGAGCATCCAAATACTCTTTAGAAGATATAGATAGAGAGAGTTACTTCATAATGTGGCTCGACTTCCATTACAAAGGGGAATTAGACCCACTCGTTTACCCATTCCTAGAGTTAGAGCACCTCCTACTATCAATGGTGGTAGACAACCTATTGATTGGCCACAGGCAGAGAGGATACTTCTCTGGTTTAGGCAGCGAGTGTTAGAGGGGTAATGGTACCTATCATGTTTTCTTAATACAGGTGTTTTTTTCCAAAAAAGTAAATGGTATAGTTAGCCGGTTTCACTAGTAAGAAAAAGGGTAATTCTAGTAATAACATAGAGTCCATATCGATCGGGTAGAGCTAACAACACATGTATTATACTAATATCAAACCTAATAGGGAAAGTAACTCGAACTATTAAGTACAGATATGAGGTTACATCATCATAGATCTAATTCCATTTCTTATACTAACATCATAATAGATGAAACAGTAGTAGATCAACTTATATGGCGATAATCGTAATGAGGTTAGATTACAATATGTTAGTCTAAATAAGATGAACACTTGTATAAATGGGATTACTAGTGTGATTAATCTATACAAAACCTTGCTTAATTTGACTAATACTAGTAATATGAAGAGTGTAAGATGATCAAAGGTATAAGCATGTTCATACATTAGTAATAGTTATTATATCAACACATGTGTTAGCCACCTATAATATTTGTTATAGCAAATGCTCGCTAAATCATTTTTGGAGCCTTCAAGGAACAAATTTTATTGCAAAAAAAAAAGTCTTGGCTCTTGAAGACTCTTGAAGGCCTCATGCCTCTGTCCAAATCTTCATTGCTGTTCCCATTTCAATACTCAGAAATTCTGCTAAAGTCCAAGAGAAAGACAGCTGCAAAACCATCTTCTTTCCCTTCCCCCACTCAGACTAACCTTCATTTTTCTTCCCTTTTCCTCCATAAAACTCCTCTATTTTTCATAATTCCTTTTCTTCCATTCATCAAAAACATTTCTACAAGGTTAAAAACTCACTTTTTAACCTTACCGAAACCCTCAAATTCCATTGCAAAACTCTGAAAAATCCATAAAAAACAAGTTTTTATTACTATGGACTTAAGCCCCTTTGGGTTAAGTCCTAACCACTTCCTCACCATACGCTTTGGAGCTGAAACCAAGCGCTAACCTTTTTCAGCGCTTATCGCATCGCAAACATCCAAGTGTGCAAGTCCTTTTGCCATTTACAAAAACTCCGATGTGATTAACCCCCGGGTTTTATAAACCCCGATCATATTGTTTTTCCATATAACCTGTGGGCCCGCCTTCGGCGCTTAAAACATTGAAAAAATCCATTCTCGATCCATTTTTCCCTTTATAAATACAAAAACCCTTTTTTTCCAAAGTTTTGGTCTAACGCGCCCATACAATGATTTTCAAAAGTTCAATGGTTAGATTAAAAAGACCCGATCGCGCAATCACATCGGAAGAATCTATAATGGGTTGATTGTAAAGACCCGCATCAAACTTTCTGATGCGATTAGGTCCCATATATATAAACCCCGCTGCTTTCCATTCCATATAACCTACGCCCGGGACCAAGATTTTAAGTCCCGCGGCGCCAATCGCAAAATTCCAATGGGTTGATTGAAAAGCCCGAGCCCGAAGCTCCGATTGTGATTGGCCCTTCGTTATATACGCCCCGGGCATATTACATTCCATACATCCAAAGGCCCCGCAGACGGGCGCCTAACCATGTTATATATGTACCCCGCCCATGCCAAAACCTTTCTTTTATTAAAAATTTTGGGTTTTGTATATCATAAAGGGTTTCCACCAAAACAAGTTATGAAGCAATCTCCACCGTTGATCTTAAACCGATCAAACGGCTCGCGCTACATCGCATCTCATTTTTCGATCGGCACTTTTTATTTGTCACCTCCGACCACCGAGTGCCGATTCATTCTCCACCGTTGATCTAATCCTTAGATCGACGGCTTGCGCTACATCGCATTGCATTTTTTGATCGGTTCATTTGTTTGTTTCCCCCGATCGGCCATTCCTCCGATTCACTCTCCACCGTGGATCTGATCCTCAGATCAATGACCCTCGCTCAATCGCATCGCAAGTTGTCAGCACTGTGCAAATTCTTTCCCCGCCGATTGAAATGCCTCCGATTGCATCTGGACCGTCCATGTGATCTCATCCGATAGCTCATATTTATCCTGAAACCCATTTCCCTCCGCTCTCCTTTTTAACCTCTTCTACGCAGATCCCCACCGTTGGATGCTGCCATCCAACGGCTACGCTCCTCCCATGCCTTCTGAAGTAGTTTTTCCCAATGACGCAGGATTTTATAATATTTTCTGTGTTTTGCAGGTGTTTGATGGGTTTTACATTATATAAAGGCCGAAGGCCTGGGATGACAATTCCTGTGCCTTCGATTTATCAAAGGGAACCATTCGCATGGCTCTACTCCATGTCTCGTCATTGCTTCATGAGGCAATGATGCCTTGAGAGCCTTGCACGACCTGCACATCAACAAGACACTGTGTTATTAAATTACAATTCAAAGAGTATCAGTGTCGAAGACAGAACGCAACAAAAATAGAAGGTTGAAGATTATTTGGGGATTACGGCTAAGAATGATTATCAAAAGCCTAATTCCCCAAATTAAAACATAGTCAAAAGAAAATCATAAGTGTTTAACAGACAAAAAGGCCTCCACCGCCACATCTGAGGTAAATTGATTCCTCCCAGCTACCACAGTGCCACCTGTAACCACAAGTATACAAGCAGAGGCCGAAGTTATTGATCAAACGAAGATATTTGCCCTATCACAGCCTGCAGAGTTAATTCCTCGCCGCAGAATTTAATGCACAAATTAGCAAAAGAGAGTTAATTTAATATAAAATGTAGCTCAAAGATCAACAAAATCTCCCACCGAGCTTAATCATAGTCGTAAATCAATTAATACGTTGAACACACCCGTAAACTTCTCCATCGAGCCCCTCAAAGGCCAAGAAATCATTAATCTGTATTAATTGTCTTGGGAGATCTTTTATCAGGTCTCACCTCCTCATTATTCTATAAATACTTCTGTAGAAGATGAGAAACTTTTGGTTGGTTGTTGGTTGATCACTAGTTGTAATACTGAAACTCTCTGAAATAATACATATTCTATTGAAGTTGAAGATGATATTGAAGTCTTGGAAGCCCTGATGATGTTGTTGAATGCTTGTTACTGAGAAGGCTCTATCATTGGATCCATGAGCTTGGCTGTTGGTGAAGTATTCTGAAATGTTTAATGTTTTCATTCTGTTCCATAATTTCTTAGTAAAGTAGGTTGAAAGTTTTAGGCTAAGAAATGACTCCTGGAAGCAACTTAGACCTGTTCATCCTTCACTGTTTTATGTTTTCTTCTGCTGAGGTATTTTAGAGTCTTCAATCTCTCTCTTTAGTCCTCATGCTTGTTTATTTCTATAATAGCTCAAATAGTTGATTTCAACATGATTTATGGTTCTCCCTGCTTGTCTGCTATCACTTGAAAGCTCTTATTGAAGTCTCCCTTTGAAGTACCATTGTTTTAAGTTAGTCAAAGAGGTATGTTTCGATCTTGCCCTTTGTCATTGCTTGAACAATTGTTTTGAAGGTCTTTTATAGTTGTAATCATAGATGTATTAGGTGTTCCCTCTTCTATGACTGCAATTATCAGTGAATCTTTTATGTTTTCTAAGTCATTTGAAATAAAATCTTTGAGGAAATAGGGTGTTCCCCGAATCTTAGGTTTCATTTCAAAAGTTGTTTTGAAATCATTGTTTTCTTAAAGGTGTGATTTGTAGAATTCATGGTTAGCCCTGTCTATCAAAAAGATCTTTATTGTTCAACCTATGTTTTCAAATTCCCTTTGTTGAGAATTAAACTTCTCTTTCCAAATCATTGATGTCCATCTCATTTCAAAAACCAAAGGATCCTGTGGCCAAGTTAGATTTGCCCTCTGATATCCCATATCCATTGATAAGTTTGTCATGACCTCTTTTTTACTCCATTTCCCAATGAACTAGATGTTTCTCCATTCTATATATATTTCCTAGGCCTTTCATGTTCTGTTGTATCAATCCAACCAAACAAACAAACAAACACCTGCACTTAATAACTAGTCTAAAATCCATATTCTAAGCACACAAGATAAACCTTTGCAAACAAACATTCGAGAGATCCCTCTCTGAGAACAGGAGGACTAGATCCTGGGACTCTAAAGATTGGTTTTGATGTTGCCTTGTCTTTTGATTTGCCAAACTATCAAAACACGGGACACCAACATAATGGCGATCACGGTGGGACCCTTCTGAGTTAGAAAAAATCTAAGTACCCTTCAGGACTCTAGAAATCCCTTATTTTTAAGAATATCCAGTGATTATTAGCCACCTCATCGCCACCAACATAATGGCGATCATGGTGGGACATTGAGTAAAATCTTCAAAACAAAACACTCACTGTCCAGTATAGCATAAGTAACCTTCTTCAAGCGCTACCAAGCGTAATGGTAATCATGATATGACTTATTTGAATCAGTGACAAACTAAGTGACCCTTAGGATTCTCATAGAACCTTATCAAACCTTGAAAGAATAATTTACCAAGCCATAAGAGTGAACTCTGTATGTTTTGACACCCTAGCTAAGTGTTAAGTCAGATTTAGGACACTCTCATAACCTATAAGATCGAGAAACTCAGAAAAACCCAAAAACATTCTAGTTTGGCTTCATAATAAATTTGGTGGTGGACCATAAAACCTTTTACCTCCAAAAAAGAGCTAAAAATTTCCACCTGGTGACTCCACAAAACAGACCTTAAGACTCCACTGGGAAGATCCATAATCTTTGTAACATCATACAAACTCAGTTAGAAGGCTTTAGCATTAAAGTTTTCTTCCTTTAAAAGATCAGTTAGCCTCTTAAAAATATTGTCATACTTGGTTAAAACTTTTCTTTAGCTAGGTCCGAAAAACACAGCATAGTGGCTCCTAGAAAGATTCATACTAGAGCCTTCCCTGACCCAAACCCACCGGAAATAGTTGACAACCCTGAGAGTATACTTAGGGAGTTTCCTAAGATTAAATTTTCAATTGTTTTCAGATCACCCTTGAGAGCTAATTCACTTCCTAAAAATCTTGCAGCTCTACACCAATCACAAGTCGACTTAAGAAATCCTTTTAGAACTAGGTCGCTTGATGATATAATTCAGATAGACTCCGAGCCTTCACTTTCATCCCCACAACAAAGTGAACATCCTGGTAGTAGAGAAACCACACCACCTGATTCACATTTCCTTCTCAATTTAGGTGTCTCTCATCCAAGATCAGCTCAACAATCTATTCATCCAACATCCACTATTCAAATCACTTCATTACAGCCCGCTTTCCCTGTTGCAAATCCACCTCTTGTAAATCCACCCTTATTTCCAGCCATGGCATCATGGTATGCCCCATTAGTGTTACCACAACCTCTGTTTCCCATACCAAATGATTACTAGTCCAAAATCCCTCACTTCACTGGAAAAGAATCTACAACAACTCAACATCATGTAGATAGAATGGAAGATACATTTGATTACATGGAGATAGAAGAAGAAAATGTGAAGATGAGGATCTTTGCCCAGAGTTTAGGAGGATATGTAAAGAAATGGTTCAAAAACTTACCTCCTAACAGCATAAATGATCTCCCTGCCTTGCATCAAACATTTATCAACAAATGGGAACTCAAAAAGAATCCTCTCCAAATACTGGCAGAATATAGCAGCCTCAAGAGAAATCAAGGAGAGAGTATTCCTGACTACTCCACTAGGTTTAATAGCATTTACAATGCTCTTCCACCTCACATGAAACCTCCTCAAGGCATGGCCTTAGTAAGATATCCCGAAGGCCTTGATGTTGACATGATGTATCAGTTAAGGGAGAGGGATTACTTAACCTTAGAAGACATGCAGAAAGGAGCTGTGAGCGTAGAAGCAAACATAATTGAGAAAAGAAATAGGTTGAGATCATAGAAGAGGGTAACTTATAAAGATGACACTACACCCTCCACATCTAGCTCAAAAATAGAACAGATGTTGGAAGAGATCATGAAAAGGATGAGCATACTTGAGAGAATGCAACCTCAAAACAATCAAAACAGAAATAGAAATCAAAATTATAGAAGAGACAACAATCAAGATAAGCAAAAAGAAAGTGACCAACAGATTAGACCTCCCTTTCAACAAAACTATGTAGATCAATATGAGGAAGATAGGGAGTTGGAAAGGTTGGAAGAATCTCATGTAAACTTGATTGGATCAGACAGTGGGGATGATGTTTTCCTCACTGAGGAAGAACAAGATCTCTTCTCTTATGATCAAAATACAAACACCTATGAAGATTTTGATGACTATAGATTGGGTTTTGAAAATGCAATCATGGAGGTACACAAACAGTATGATCTTAGGAGCAAGGGAAGCATAGATAATTCAAAAGATAAGAACACTAGCACTGCTGTCAAGAAAAACGCAGAAAACCAACCAAAAAAGACAACAGAGAAAACCAACATTTTGGCCAAGAAACCAGACTTAAACAAAGACAAAAGTGTCCAGCGAATTGTTGAACAAAGCACCCCTAGCACTTCAGCGAGTGGTCCTAATAAAACTCTCCCAATTACCAATCCAAACAAGGTTCAACAAATCAAAGTTGCTGAAAAGAATTCAATTGAAAAGGCCGATGTAAATATCAACAAGTCTATTATTCCTTTCAGCCTTGAGGGAGAGATTGCTAAGATAAAAATTACCATCCCCCTAGCTGAACTAGTAACCCAAGCGGTGTACAAAAACCAAGTTTTAAAAGCTTTGAACTTAGGAAGTGATATTGACACCTTAAACTTGACAGATGACAAACCTGAGTTGTTGTTTGGTCCAAAAGTTGAAGGAAAATACCAAGAAGGGGTCATCCCTCCCTTCTATGTTAGTTTGAACATACATGAGAAAATCTTACATAATGCCATGTTAGACTCAGGAGCTTCGCACAATCTAATTCCCAAGGTAGTGATGGAAAGTTTAGGCTTAGAAATTACTAAACCATACAAAGACTTGTATTCCTTTGACTCAAGTAGAGTCAAATGTTTGGGTTTAATCAAATAGTTGTGTGTAAACTTATCCCAAATCCCTGCTAAGAGTTTAGTCATGGACATAGTTGTAGCTGATATTCCCCCTAAGTATGGCATGCTCTTATCAAGATCTTGGGGAGCCAAACTTCAGAGAAGCCTTCAAATGGACATGTCTTATGCCACCATTCCCGTTTTTAATCAAAACAGAAGACTATACAAGGAATCTCACATGAAATACATGGTGAGCAATATAGACAAACCAAACAAATCTCCAATATATTCAATTCAATCAAGTTTAGATTCATTTATCTTATGTAACGAAGATAAAATTACTCAACAAGATAAGGAAAACATGGACCCAATAAGTTCACCAGAACAATCAAATCTTCCCTTCAATCAAATTCAAAACATTACCAGTCAACAGAAACAAGAAAATGAAAATAGGAATGACATACTTTGGACAATAAACTTTGATGGATCATGTAATCAAACAAGTGCAGGGGTAGGTGTATGGATCCAGAATACGAATCAGAGTTTTTTATATAAATTAAATTTCCCGTGCACTAACAATATTGCTGTGTACGAAGCACTTCTCCTAGGTTTACAATTGCTTAAACGATTAGAAGCCCAAAAGATAACAATATTAGGAGATTCTGAACTTATTATAAAACAAATCAAAGGAGAATACTCAGCCAGAAATCCAAAGCTTAGGGAATATCGGAACGCTGCCCTCGATTTATTGAAAACCTTTGAAAAATATGAACTTGTTTTCATTCCTAGAGCACTTAATCATTTAGCAAATGAACTCGCTTTCAATGCCAGTAACTGTTGAATACCTGAGATAAATGAACAGCTTAGCGTAAAGGTAAAACACAGGCCTGCAATGCCTGATAACGAAGATCACTGGTAAGTGTTTGATTCTGACCAACACATAGACGATTTCTTAAAAACAGAAAACGATTTCGTCATACCAATATCAGAATCTAGCCATAAATAAAACTGTTTATATATTGAACAAATCCCAGAAGTCGAAATGACATATTCTGCTGATATAAATCATTATGAGAATCATTTTGAAGCAGAGATAACTGACAACGCAGACCAAGAAGACTTGGAAGTTTTACAATGCAAAAATGATCAAATTCCAAGAGGTCTCATACCTTTAGAACACCTTTTCGATTTTAACGATGTAGCCAAAGAACCGAGAATGGAGCCTGTGGAAACCAACGTAGAAGAACATAACATAGGCAGTCTAGAAAAACCCAAGATGATCAAACTATCCAGCACTCTTCCAGCTCACATAAAATCACAACACATAGAGCTGTTCAAAGAGTTTAAAGATGTATTTGCTTGGGCATACACAGATCTGAAGTCTTATGATACTAGCATCATTCAGCACAAGATTCCCCTCAAGGAAAATCAAAAGTATTTTAAACAAAAACTAAGGAGAATAAATCCTCTCTTACTACCTTTAGTTAAGGCAGAAATTGAAAAAATGCATGATGCTGGAATCATAGTACCCATTAGATTTTCAGAGTGGGTATCAAACTTAGTTTCTGTTAGAAAGAAAACAGGGGAAATCAGGCTTTGTATTGACTTTAGAAATTTAAATAGATCCTCTTTAAAAGACAACAACCCCTTACCCAAGATGGACCATATACTTCAGAGGGTAGTTGGGTCAAAAATGATATCACTCTTAGATGGGTTCTCGGGTTACAACCAGGTGTTAGTGCTCCCAAGCGATCAAATAAAAACTGCTTTTAATACACCTTGGGGCACCTTTATGTATGTCAAAATGCTTTTCGGATTGATGAATGCAGGGGCCACCTTCCAAAGGGCCATGGACATAGCCTTTTCTGAAGATATTGGCTATTTTATAATCATTTACCTTGATGACATAACCGTATTCTCAAAAACCGATGAAGAACATCTGATTCACTTGAGGAAAGTTTTCAAGAAGTGTAGGAAATTTGGCTTGTCATTGAATCCTAAGAAAACACTCTTTGGTCTCCAAGAAGGTAAACTTCTTGGCCATATAATTTCAAAAGAGAGAATCAAAATAGACCCCACAATGATAGATGGCATATTGCAGATCAGCCATCCAAGAAGCCTCAAAGAATTACAATCTTTCATTGGAAAGATTAATTTTCTGAGGAGGTTCATCCCCAACCTTGCTGAGCTATTAAAAAACATTACAAACATGCTTAAGAAAGATGTAGGTGTAAAATGGACTTTACTAGCTAAACAATCATTTGAATTGGTTAAACAAGCTCTGACTCAAACACCAGTCCTGATTAGTCCAAACTTTAACAAAGACTTTTACATTTTTTCTTTTGCATCTGAGCATACAATAGCTGCAGTTTTACTTCAAAAGAATGACTTGGGGCAAGAACAACCAATATCCTTCTTTATTAGGGCCTTAAGAGACGCTCCTCTCAAATATAATATCATGGAGAAGCAAGTCTTAGCATTAGTGAAAGCATTAAAGGACTTTAGGGTCTATATTTTACACTCTCACATAATTGTTTTTGTTCCACATACTGTTTTCAAGGACATTCTGAGTCAAGACCCTGATGGTAAAAGGGGAAAATGGATTGCAAATATTCTTGAATATGACTTAGAAATCAGGGCCACCAAACTAGTTAAAGGGAAAGGATTAGCAAATCTTATGGTTGAGTCTAACTTCCAAGCACTAGATATGAATATGGTAGATGTGTTGGAAGAAATAGAAGAATATATTGCTCCTTTTGTTAAAGAAACATTTCTAAATTCTCCTTGGTACGCTGACATTATTTATGTGCTTTTATATTTAAATGCCCCTAATTTTTTGTCTAAAACTAAAGCCAGATTTTTAAAACAAAAGGCTTTGAGTTTTTGTATCTTAGATGGAGTATTATATTGGAAAAATGCTGTTGGAATTTTGCTTAAATTTTTACTTGAAGATGATGCAGGAAAAATCATGCATGAATTGCATGACGGAGAATGTGGAGGACACCTCTACTGGAAGGCCACAACAAACAAAATTCTTAGATCTGGTTACTATTGGCCTACCCTTTTCCCAGACACTCAAAATTTGGTCATGTCTTTCCATAAGTGTCAAATCTTTGATGGCAAAAGAAAATTTCTTCCCTTACCCTTACATCCTATCAGAGTTGAAGCACCTTTCCAACAATGGGGTTTAGACTTCATTGGGGAAATCCGTCCATCCTCCTCAGCTCAACATAAGTGGATCCTCACAACCACTGACTTCTTTACCAAGTGGATAGAAGCTATACCTTCCAGAAATGCTAATGACTCTGTTATTATCAAGTTCCTTGAAACAAATATCCTATCCAGATTTGGTTGTCCCAGAAAAATCATAACAGACAATGCTGCTGCTTTTAAATCTAAGAAAATGGTTGATTTCTATTACAAATACCACATAACCTTGGGCCATTCCACTGCTTACTATCCCCAAGGAAATGGATTAGCTGAATCTTCCAACAAGAGCCTCATCAATATCATTAAGAAACTGTTGGAACAGAATCAAAAATCATGGCACAGTAAGCTGGTTCATGCCTTGTGGGCTGATAGGTTAACTACAAAGAAATCAATAAATATGTCCCCCTATCAGTTAGTTTATGGCATGGATGCAGTTTTTCCTACCTCATTGGGAGTTCCAGTCATGAAACTCCTTCAAGAAGTGCAGATTGAAGAGAATGATATGCAGAGAAGAATCAACTAAACAATCCATTTACAGCATACCAGAGAAGAATTTTATGAGAGAACACAGTTGGTCCAAGAAAATATGAAGAAGCTATTTGAAAAAAGGACTAAGGCAAACAATTTCCAAGTTGGAAATATTGTTCTTAAGTGGGATTCAAGGAGATAAGAGAAGGGAAAACATGGCAAGTTTGAGAACTTGTGGAAGGGGCCCTATATTATTCATGCTGAGAGGGGTCACCATGCATTTTTCTTGAAGGAATTAAAGGGAGAAGATCTGTATGGAGGTCCTTTCAATGGCAGAATGCTCAAGCATTACTTCTGCCAAGAGTCATAAGTTTTAAAGCATTTTATTCTACCATTGTAAATATAATAGTCTTAACATTGCATTCAAAGTTATGAAAATCAAAAATACAAAAACAGAGAAAGAAAGAAAAGAGGGCAGATTGTGAAAACAAGAAAGGTATAGCCCCATACCAAAAAAGAGAAACAAATCTGAAAGTGTGCAAGCTTAAATGCCACTCCTGAAAACACACTTCTAATCAGTCAAACAGCGTAATCTTGACTAATTAGATTTAAATTTTCTGCTAATAGGATAGTGAATTTGATTTTCCGAACTGTTTAATCTTGGCTTATCAGTAGATAGTTTAGGATAGAAATCAAAGGTTCAAATATGCTCAAAATCCAAACCTAAATATTCCAAGCAAAGAGAGTGACTCAAATCTGTTTCAAATCCTGAGTCAAAGAAGAGGTAAATCTGGTTCTAATTAGCTCAAAATCTGAACCAGGGGTTAAGCAAGAAACAGCTCAAACAAGAGCCAAAACAGAGTTGTAAAAAGAGAAAGCCATGATGAGAAGCTTTCAGATCTTAAGCCTTCCATTTTGATTTAATTTTCTGCAAAATAAATGTCTGTGTGCAGCTTGTTTTTTATACCACAGACCAGCATCAAGTTAGACTGTTTAATCCTGACTTGATTGCTTTTCAATTTCTGTTGTAGAATTTAGAGAATAAAGTCTGTTGGATAGTTTAATCCCAACAGATAGTAGAATAGGTAGAGAATCATATGGGCTCAATTGTTTAATCTGAGTCCATGGAGAAATAAGGAGTAGAAATATATTAGATTTCCTGCTTTCAAAAGAATAAAAAATTGTGAAAAGAGTTTACCAATCCAAGTGCACTCTAATGAAGAAAAAATGTTAGATCTGTAGGATTGGGTAGGTAGAAAGCTTGTAGATGAAAGATCCATTGTTTTCATGGCTGCTAATATGTTTTCAGAGAAGATCATCCCAGCAAAGGAAGGGCAGCGTAATGGATCAGGCACAGGTCAGCCTCCCAGAGAACATAATGGATGTGGCACAGGTCAGTCTCCCAGAGAAATGAAAGTCTGAAGTTCTTGATGCCTTCAAGAAGGCATCATCCCCAAGTGGAGCCACTGTTAACCACCTATAATATTTGTTATAGCAAATGCTGGCTAAATCATTTTTGGAGCCTTCAAGGAACAAATTTAATTGCAAAAAAAAAAGTCTTGGCTCTTGAAGACTCTTGAAGGCCTCATGCCTCTGTCCAAATCTTCACTCCTGTTCCCATTTCAATACTCAGAAATTATGCTAAAGTCCAAGAGAAAGACAGCTGCAAAACCATCTTTTTTCCCTTCCCCCACTCAGACTAACCTTCATTTTGCTTCCCTTTTCCTCCATAAAACTCCTCTATTTTTCGTAATTCCTTTTCTTCCATTCATGAAAAACATTTCTACGAGGTTAAAAACTCACTTTTTAACCTTACCGAAACCCTCAAATTCCATTGAAAAACTCTGAAAAATCCATAAAAAACAAGTTTTTATTACTATGGACTTAAGCCCCTTTAGGCTAAGTCCTAACCACTTCCCCACCATATGCTTTGGGGCTGGAACCAAGCACTTATCGCATCGCAAACATCCAAGTGCGCGAGTCCTTTTGCCATTTACAAAAACTCCGATGCGATTAAGCCCCGGGTTTTATAAACCCCGATCATATTGTTTTTCCATATAACCCGTGGGCTCGCCTTCGACGCTTAAAACATTGAAAAAATCCATTCTCAATCCATTTTTCCCTTTATAAATACAAAAACACTTTTTTCCAAAGTTTTGGTCTAACGCGCCCATACAATGATTTTCAAAAGTTCAATGGTTAGATTAAAAAGACCCGATCGCGCAATCGCATCAGAAGAATCTACACTGGGTTGATTGTAAAGACCCGCATCAAACTTTCTGATGCGATTAGGTCTCGTATATATAAACCCCGCCGCTTTCCATTCCATATAACCTACGCCCGGGGCCAAGAGTTTAAGTCCCACGGCGCCAATCGCAAAATTCCAATGGGTTGATTGAAAAGCCCGAACCTGAGGCTCCGATTGCGATTAGCCCTTCGTTATATACGCCCCGGGCGTATTACATTCCATACATCCAAAGGCCCCGCAAACGGGCGCCTAACCATGTTATATATGTACCCCGCCCATGCCAAAAACTTTGTTTTATTAAAAATTTTGGGTTTTGTATATCAAAAATGGTTTCCGCCAAAACGAGTTATGAAGGAATCTCCATCGTTGATCTTAAACCGATCAAACAACTCACGCTACATCGCATTGCATTTTTCGATCGACACTTTTTATTTGTCACCTCTAACCACCGAGTGCCGATTCATTCTCCACCGTTGATCTAATCCTTAGATCGACGGTCGCCCTACATCGCATCGCATTTTTCGATCGGTTCATTTGTTTGTTTCCCCTGATCGGCCATCCCTCCGATTCACTCTCCACTGTTGATCTGATCCTCAGATCAACGACTCTTGCTCAATCGCATCGCAAGTTGTCAGCGTTGTGCAAATTCTTTCCCCGCCGATTGAAATGCCTCCGATTTCATTTGGACCGTCCGTTTGATCTCATCCGATGGCTCATATTTATACCGAAACCCATTTCCCTCCGCTCTCCTTTTTAACCTCTTCTACGCAGATCCCCACCGTTGGATGCTGCCATCCAACGGCTACGCTCCTCCCATGCCTTCTGAAGAAGTTTTTCCCAATTACGCAGGATTTTATAATATTTTATGTGTTTTGCAGGTGTTTGATGGGTTTTCCATTATATAAAAGCCGAAGGCTTGGGATGACGATTCATGTGCCTTCGATTTATCAAAGGGAACCATTCACGGGGCTCTACTCCATGTCTCGTCATTGCTTCATGAGGCAGTGATGCCTTGAGAGCCCTACGCGGCCTGCACATCAACAAGACACTGTGTTATTAAATTACAATTAAAAGAGTATCAGTGTCGAAGACAGAATGCAGCAAAAACAAAAGGTTGAAGATTATTTGGGGATTACGGCTAAGAATGATTATCAAAAGCCTAATCTCCAAATTAAAACACAGTCAAAAGAAAATCATAAGTGTTTAACAGACAGAAAGGACTCCACCGCCACATCTGAGGCAAATTGATTCCTCCCAGCTACCACAGTGCCACCTGTAACCACAAGTATACAAGCAGAGGCCGAAGTTATTGATCAAACGAAGATATTTGCCTCAGCGCAGCTAGAGAGTTAATTCTGCCAGAGAATTTAATGCACAAATTAGCAGCAGAGTTACTTAAATATAAAACAGAGCCTCAAAGGTCAACAAAAGCTCCCACCGAGCTTAATTCATAAATGTAAATCAATTAATACAGTAACACACCTGTAAACTTCTCCATCGAGCCCCTCAAAGGCCGAGAAGTCATTAATCTGTATTAATTGTCCTGAGAGATATTTTATCAGATCTCACCTCCTCATTCTTCTATAAATACTGCTGTAGAAGATGAGAAATCGTTGGTTGGTTGTTGGTTGATCACTAGTTGTAATACTGAAACTCTATGAAATAATACATAGTCTGTTGAAGTTGAAGATGATAT
Organism: Pinus albicaulis; assembly: GCA_034641835.2. Classification (NCBI taxonomy): domain Eukaryota; kingdom Viridiplantae; phylum Streptophyta; class Pinopsida; order Pinales; family Pinaceae; genus Pinus; species Pinus albicaulis. Next base: position 319,733,993 of record CM076580.1, on the reverse strand, counting down.
TGAAGTCTTGGAAGCCCAAATGATGTTGTTGCATGCTTGTTACTGAGAAAGCTCTATCATTGGATCCATGAGCTTGGTTGTTGGTGAAGTATTCTGAACTGTTTAATGTTTTCTCCTATTTTCATTCTGTTCCATAATTTCTTACTATAGTAGGTTGAAATTTTTAGGCTAAGAAATGACTCCTAGAGGCACCTTAGACTTTTTCATCCTTCATTGTTTTATGTTTTCTTCTGCTGAGGTATTTTAGAGTCTTTAGTCCTCATGCTTTTTTATTTCTATAATAGCTCAAATAATTGATTTCAGCATGATTTATGGTTCTCCCTGCTTGTCTTCTATCACTTGAAAGCTCTTATTGAAGTATCCCTTTGAAGTACCATTGTTTTAAGTTAGTCAAAGAGGTATGTTTCAATCTTGCCCTTTGTCATTGCTTGAACAGTTGTTTTGAAGGTATTTTATAGTTGTAATCATAGATGTATTAGGTGTTCCCTCTTCTATGACTGCAATTATCAATGAATCTTTTATGTTTTCTAAGTCATTTGAAATAAAATCTTTGAGGAAATAGGGTGTTCCCCGAATCTTAGATTTCATTTTGAAAGTTGTCTTGAAGTCATTATTTGCTTAAAGAATGTTTTTAGAATTTATGGTTAGCCCTGTCTATCAAATATTTCTTTATTGTTCAAGTTATGTTTTCAAGTTCCCTTCGTTGAGAATTAAACTTCTCTTTCCAAATCATTGATGCCCATCTCATTCCAAAACCAAAGGATCCTGTGGCCAAGTTAGATTTGCCCTCTGATATCCCATATCCATTGATGAGTATGTTATGACCTCTTTTTGACTCCATTGCCCAATGAACCAGATGTTCCTTCATTCTATATATCTTTCCTAGGCCTTTCATGTTCTGCTGTATCAATCCAACCAAACAAACAAACAAACACCTGCACTTAATAACTAGTCTAAAATCCATATTCTAAGCACACAAGATAAACCTTTGCAAACAAACATTCGAGAGATCCCTCTCTGAGAACAGGAGGATTAGATCCTGGGACTCTAAAGATTGGTTCTGATGTTGCCTTGTCTTTTGATTTGCGAAACTATTAAAACACGGGACACCAACAACATGGATGGTAATAGTAAGGGTCTCACCTCTTGTATTGTGGAGATGTAATAGCGTGTTCACTTCATTATGTTAATCTATGCAATGGAATTTGGACTACTATAGATACAACACATTCTTCTTATTTGGGTGATAGTATCAGATTGGTTAGATATGGATAGATGTCAAATAAAGGATGAACATAGCACACATAATATAGGAATGGTATTGGCATAAAATCCTGTTATGGAATTGACCTTGATAGTAAGCCGAGAAATACAAATACATTCCATTAAACAAGGCAGAGAGATTCTACTTTAAATCGAAGGATAATTTATGGCACAATTTACACCCTTAACATTGCGCGAATGGCACAATTAACATGAACAGTAAGCCGAGAAATACAAATACATTCCATTAAACAAGGCAGAGAGATTCTAAATAAATACAAAGAAATACAAATACAAATACACCTAGATAATTAACATGAACATTAAGCCGAGAAATACATGTGCCAAACCCATATTTGCATAATACTTATTGCAAGTAAAATCCTATTCTAAAACCCAAATACAGAGAAATACAAATACAAATACACCTAGATAATTAACATGAAAAGTAAGCCAAGAAATACATGTGCCAAACTCATATTTGCATAATAATTATTGCAAGTAAAACTCTATTCTAAAACCCACATACAGAGAAATACAAATGCAAATACACCTAGATAATTAACATGAACAATAAGCCGAGAAATACATGTGCCAAACCCATACTTGCATAATAATTATTGCAGGTAAAACCCTATTCTAAAACCCCACATTTAAGTGTTAAAAAACACATAATTTAAGTGTTAAAAACCACAGAAGCAACCAAAGAGCCAAATATTCCAACACAGAATTTAAGTGTTAAAAAACACAGTGGCTGACTGGTAGGAATAGAATTCCTACCGGCGAGGTACAGAAGCTAGCTGGAGAGCCGCAAATGCCAGAACTCGCCAGACTTCGACATTACCTGCAACAAAACACAAATTAGCAAAAACCCACCACAAAAAACAGGAAAAATACATAAAAAACACAAAGCAACTCCAAAATTATCTGAATGGACCTCAAGCAACCCTGGACCGTCCATGAACTCCTGCAAACGAAAACAACGGATGAACAGGTCCACAAAGTCCCACAGCTAAGAACAGTTGAGGAGAAAAGAAGAACGGTTCATGGAAACGAACAGGTCCACAAAGTCGCGCAACCAAGAACAGTTGAGGAGCAAAGAAGAACGGTTCACGGAAACGAACAAGTCCACAAAGTTGCGCAACCAAGAACAATTGAGGAGCAAAGAAGAACGGTTCACGGAAACAAATAAGTCCACAAAGCTGCACAAGGACGAACTGAACCAAACTGCAAGCAAACAATACCAAACCACAAGCAAACAAGCAAGTCGAGTGAACAAGTCAAGTGAACAAGTTCACAAAGGCAGACCAGGTGCACAAGCACTAGTGCCTCACAAACTAGAGACCGATGGAGGTCACTGCCCACACTCCGGGCCCGAACAGAAATGCGAAGGCTAAACGACCCATTATGATAAACTCAAGTGAACAAACCCTAAATGTACAGAAAATGACGCGATTTATGGTTTTTACCAATCGCAACAAGGGGCTAGAGCATGGTGGCACATGTCGTACATGTGCTTTGGTGCTGACATGGAGGATTGACAACGTGCAACAAAGAGCGCCCAAGTAATGGCATCCCTCCCCTAATACAATTTATAAATGAATAATATGAATATAAATGTTTTTTAAATAATAATTAATTTAGTAAATATAAAATGATGAACATTTATTTATTTTTATATTTGTGCATGTCAATTTTCTACAAATTCCATGTTAATTATTTTCCATATCATTTTAATTTTATCAAATTTGTTTATCTATTTTTCAAAAGAAGATATATTGATTTTTTTAAAGTTTCCTTTGTATATATTTTGCTTTTGCATGTTGAATAAATAATGTATTATGGGCTTAATTGCTTTTGCATGTTGAATAAATGATGTACTACGGGCTTAATCCAATTAAGAGCTTCCCTATTAGGGTAAAAGTGTGTTTTTAAATCGTGAAGAGTTGAAGAAGTTGACATGTTTTAATGGAAGACTTTGTAACCAAAGAAAAATAACAAGTTAATTGAATTGTGCTTTTGGTAAAAGAAAGCTTAAAGAGCTAGGTATAAAATACATTTTTTAAATAACAAGTTAATTGAATTGTGCTTTTGGTAAAAGAAAGCTTAAAGAGCTAGGTATAAAATACATTTTTTTTTAATAAATAATTTTATGAAATGTTATTTTTATTTAAATAATTAAAGTATTTTTTTTTTAAATAAACGGTTTTATGAAGTGCTTTTTTTTCATTTAAATATAAATGAAAAATATAAGAATGAAAATTTGTTTATAATAGTTTTTGTTTTGGAGTACGATGACTTTAAGGTTTTTCACACATATGGAGATTCATTTTGTGGTCAACGTAAAATAATAAACCTTTCGTAAAGGAATTGAAGGAATAGTATGTTATTAAAAAAATGTTTTTTTTTTTTTTTATACTTAGTTTTATAAGTAGATTTTTTTAATTGATACATTTGGATTGAAATCTATGACATTAACATTACAATAAGTTTTATTGCATTTTTTTATTTCGCACCTAGTCTAAGGAATAAAGGTAATATTTTCTTGTTAGGAGACTTTAATGCTAGAAACACAACTAACCAAGCTATTCTTCTAACCAATTATTCCAACCGTAATCTTCTCTGGGTAGATGAGGACCTTCATTTAGCTAGTAGATACAAAAGAAATTTTGAAGACTTGACCAAGAATTTATTTGGTACTATATTGGTTAAGCTTTGTAGTTCTTAATACCTTATAATTTGCAATGCCATAATCAAGTGGTCAAACTCTAATTAGATGACTTGTATTCATGGACTTGGTTGTAGTTTCATGGATTATGTGATATCTGATATCATGTTTCCAACCAAAATTGTAAATTTGGACCTCTTAAATGACCATGAGCCTAACTCTAATCATAGACCTTTAATTTTAACTTAACATTTTGTCATGGACAATAGCCACATCTAAGAGAATTATGAAAGTCAAAGGCAACTAGTTTTTTACAAAATTAAAATGAATCTATTCTTAAAGTATTTAAATAATGATTCACACCTCTTAACTTATAAGGATAACATTGAAAACCTCTATCATAATTTTACTACAAGTTTCCTCTATGGTTCCTTTGGCAAGTTCTCTATTGATGTATCACTTAAAAAGAATAATAGAACTACAAACCCTTAGTGTGATAATGATTGTGAAATCGATAGAAAAGTGATTATGGAAGCTCCTAAAGAAATTTTAGGACTTGATAAGATAAATATGTATAGAATTCTTATTAAAAGGTAGAAAATGTATTATATAAATAAAAATCAAGAACAACTATCGCACCATTCTAAATCTAATCTTAGAAATTTTTGGAGGAAAATTCTAACTCATAAAACTAAAGAAGGTAATATGATCCCCTTAAAGAACTAGAATTCCTACCTTAAAAACTTTCATGAATCCCCTAACACCATGAACACCATTTTGAATGACCCTATAAAGGATAATATTTTTTCTTTAGAAGATATTAAGTTTGGGGTTGAACAAATTGCTAATAGGAAAAATGAAGGACATGGAAGGATATTAAGCAAATATTTTTTAAATGGGAGGGTCTATCCTCATCCCACACATACACAAGCTCTTTAATTTGGCAATGAAGCAAGACTCACATAAGCCTTGGACATAGAGCCTCATTGTGCCTGTCTTTGAAGGTGGGGAAAAAAGCATTCCCTCTAATTATAGGACCATTATGATTAGCCACATTTTATTCAAGCTATATGGATTTATTTTGGAAAATAAGATTAGCATATCGCTTGAAAGGCATGGTTAAAGAGCTAAAGGCCAAGTTGGGTTTAAGGGAGATCATTCAATTGTGGACCACCTTGTTAGCCTCAGGATCATTGTAGATGAATGTTTTGATAACAAAACTAATCTCTTATATTGTTTTATTGACTTTAGAAAAGCTTTTAACAATGTTCCTAGGACAAAATTATAAAGAGGCTAGACAAGATAATGGCTCCTCTCGAGCTGAGGATTGTTGTGACAAGGCTATATGAGAATGTTATTCCCAAACATAGGACCAATGAGGGTTGGTCTTAAGAAATTAACTTTTGAATATCAAAGTCAAACGAGGGTGTCCCTTATCCCTACCATTTTTTCCATATACATTGATAAGTTATTAGTGTTTGGAAGATGCAGGTTGTGTTGGTCCCACACTCACAGATATAGTCATAAATTTTCTCCTTTGTGTTGATTATATTGTTCTTTAACGAGGAGCCATTATGATCTTGGAAAGAAACTAAGAATCGTCAAGATTTTTGCTTCAAGATAAGTATGATTGTTAATATTGACAAAACTAAAGTCATCATAATTAAATCCAAAAAGATTGCATATGATACTTTATGTATGACAACAACTACTTGGAATAAATTCCTTTATACAAATATCTTGGAATCATTATCCATCACAAGATCAATTGGAACTACAATATTAAGAAAAGGATAACTGGAGGATGAAAAGCTTACCATTGGCTTAAAAACAATTGTAAATCAGCAGATATTTGGATGATATTAAAAAATAAATAAAAACTTCTTCTTTAAAACTCACAGCACTCTTGTTATTTTATATGGATGTGAGGTTTGGGGCCATAGTATCTCCATCGAATCATGGAGGAAGATTCAACATATCCAAAAGCAATTTATAACCTACAATTTCAAGATTAAAGGAAATACTCCCTACCCTCTCCTCCTAATTGAAATAAGTCTTTCTCCCATTGAAAGCATGGCTATGACTATGTATATTATGTGTAGGAAGAAGATATACAACATAGAATCCAAGAAGTTTCCTAAAATTGCTTCTAATTCTAGCCAAAACTATAACATCCATAATGTAGACCCAAAAATTACATTTTTTGTATATTAGTTTAGATTAAATAATGAACTATAATTTAATAAATCACAACATAAATAGACTATTTTCAATATTTTTCAAATACATCTATCTATATGCATGTTTCCTTTGACTCGCATGAACATTTCTACAAATTATTTGATAATGATCTCAATATCAAGAGAACTTTCACAACAATTATTCAATGTACATTTTCACTAAATCTTCCACAACAATTTACAAATAAGGTATTGTTCACCTAAGTGTGTAGAACCTTCAATGTAGGTTGGTTACAATCATCGTTCCTAGCTTTAAGAAGTTCCAATGACAATTTATTCCACAAATCTCGACGCACTAGACCAAAGTTGATGACCCACTCGACTATCCACCCTACCAATGCCAAGGTACTCTTCTTCCCTTTGGCCTCCTAAGCTATAGTTGGGTTGTAGGAAGGGAAAAATACCTAAAATAGCTTATAAGGATTGAGCCACAATCATAATCTCCCCATACCAACAAGATCCTATCCACTACACTATCCAACAAGTACTCAAGATCACAATATCACAAATTCTCACAAGTATGTCATTACGACCCCCATCCAACATTAGAGAGCTAACCAAATCCCCTAATACATAAAGAATGTGTTCCTTTTGTAGAGTCTTTTAGGTGAGGATTAGACGTGACATTTGTTTTCACATGCAAAAATAATTAATATTTAATTCTATAAATCTAATTATTCACTAAGACACGACCTATCTACAAATTGGCTCTCAAGTAAATTCCTAATATTTTGTTTAGAATAAAAGATTTTTTTCTCACCCAAGAGTCACATGTTCCTAAATATACTCATATTTTATTTAAAATAAAGATTTTCTCTCACCCAAGAGTCACATGTTCCTAAATTTGCTCTTAGTTGTCCATTTATGCTTTTTTCCCCTTCTTTAACTTTTGCAATTTATTTCAATTCACTCATTGTTACGTACCATGAGTCCAATTTTGCAATTTATTTCAATTCACTCATTGTTGTACCATGAGTCCAAGTTAATTTTAGTTACTTTCTTAAATTTCTCCATTTCAAATAAAGTATCTTTCCTAGGATTCTCATCTAGTTCTCTTGATTTCAATTTCTTTAAATTATTTATTTAAATAATTCAATTATTGTACATGTTTATTTAGATTTTTGTTACTTTAAGTTATTTCCCCTTTTAAACATGATAATTAAACTTCATACATATATACTGTGTAGTTTTAACTTACACAAAAGCTTCTTCTTAAGTATTAGTTTATTAACATTACCCAAGCCATTTCTTTCAATTATTATGTTTTCATATTAAGTTTATTTTTCAAATTAACACTCATTAAACTTTAAATTATCTTCATACTAAAGAACTTTCTAAGTTTTTCTCTTTAATCATCCATAACATATTAATCCCTAAGGACTTATGAATTAACCACAACCACATATTTACTTATCCTCCAGCTAGTAGTAAGGGTGCCAACTCTCGTGCCATTTAAGAACCTCGCATTCCAAGGGTTCCACGGGTTTCCATTCTATGATCTCAGCAAGGGAAGAAATATTGGTTGAATGGAAAATCAATAGTCTCCTCATCACCCTTGTTGATAGTTTATTGGCGACTAAGGATCAAGGCTCCCCTTAATGCACACCCCTCATTAGTGCCCCATGAGCGGCCATATCCATGGTGTAACCCTCACAACATCGTGCAACTCCAAGAATAAGTACCCCATGTACTTCATCATGAGCCGTAACAAGAGTGCTAGCAGGTATGACCAGGGACATTGATCATACTCCTCCAAAGATCTCTGATTTCCTTCAACTACAACCCCACTACTTTCCATTTGTGGGTAATTCGGTCAACACTTATCAGTGCCTGCAAAATTGTGAGAACATCCATCAATATAATCCATATAAACAAACCCACTATTTGCATCAATATAAAATATCAAAACATAAACATAAATCACAATATGACTCAAACCGTCATGGTATAGGTTTTTTCCATCATCCTCTTTTCCTCCCAACTCAGGAAATAGTACGTAAAGTTGATAAGCATGTAGATATGATTAACATCCAGTAACCATCATAAATGATCTCATATAAATGACATTATCAACATCATCTTCATCATAATGAAAGTGAAATATCATAATATCATGAAATACATGTCTCATCAAAATACATAAAATGTTTGGATCATCATAATGATGTCCTCAAAGAATGATGTATAATTCAAATGATGTTTCAAAGTAAAGATAGTGTAAATCTCTTGTTAACTAGAGCAAGGCACTACATACACCCCTTCTTAAATCTAGACTTTGTCTCAAAGTCTCAAAGCAGGAAAATAAAATGATTATGCATCTCCTTGGCATCCTCCCAAGTAGCTAAATTGGGACTCTAACTATCTCACTGGACCTTCACTTGTTCCACCAATCACTGCTTAAGTTGTAGAGCTTGTTGGTTCAATATGCCAATTGGATTAGCCATCACTGTCAACTTGTCTGAGGCCTGTAAACAAATCGGGTCAATAACATGCAAAGGATCTAAAATGTAGTGACACAATACAAACACATGCAACATATCATGCATAGTGCTAATGATGCAGGTAATGCAAGCCTATATGTTATTGGAACTTTCTTCTATATGACTTCTAATGGTCTCAAAAATCGTGGAGACAACTTATCTCCATTCTCGTGTTTTATGGAACTCTTTTGTGGTTTTACACTTAAAAACACTATCTCCAATCTCATAATTGCGATCGATTCAACAAACATCTGCATAACTATTTTGTCAATCTTGAGCTTCCTTTAACCTTGCTTTAATCATGGTCAAATGATCTTCCATCTCGTATATTATTTCATATCTTATCAATATCCAGTCCTCAATTCAATCCCAACTTAGAGGCATTCTACAATGCTTCCTATATAAGAACTCAAAAGGTGCCATCCCAATGGAACTTTGGTCACTGTTATTGTAGGAAAATTCCACCAATGGTAAAAACCTTTCCCATATTTTTTGTTGATCATTTACATACATCTGTAACATGACCTTGAGGATTTGGTTATTCCTCTCCATCTATCCATATGTCTCGAGATGATAAGTCATGTTAAAGTTTAATTAGGTCCCCAAGGCCTATGTTGATCATTTACAGACATCCATAACATGACCTCAAGGACTTGGTTATTCCTCTCCATCTTTCCATATGTCTCGAGATGATAAGTCATGCTAAAGTTTAATTAAGTCCCCAAGGCCTCTTGGAAACTAGTCCAAAATCTCTCAGTAAATACCGCTCCCTTATCTAATATGATCTTCCTTGGCACTCTGTGCAATCTCACTATCTCATTAATAAAAACTATAATTATGTTAGGTGCCTTATATGTAGTCTTAACTGGTATGAAATGGGCATTTTGGGTCATAATGTCCATTGCGAATATAGCATTATGTCTCATTGTCGTCATCAGTAGTCTCACGATGAAGTCCATTGATATTGTAACACTCCCTCCCACCCCCTTGTCCTATCTCGAGTTGCAAGAGGTGTTACTTGTTTTCCTTGACCCGACCCACAAGGTTTGTTATGAGGATAGGCTTACCAAAAACTATTTTTCTAAAGTCTTCAAATCTCAAAACAAACACCATCACTGTGTTCAACTCGTCAAGAGCTTTCCAACGATATAAATATCACCTCAATCGGACTCCCTAATTGAAAGTTACGTCCATTAGAAATTTGGTCAATTATATTAGGCCACTTCATTAATGGATTTCCATGCAGCATCGACATGGCCTCGGTCAGGTCTCTACGGCACTTCCACGTCAACACAACACAAGGTCCACTAAGTCCTCACTCCATCAAAAACTTGCAATATTTGTAATTATATCTGGCCAATGCCCATTCGGCCTTTCAACTTTACATTGCCCCTCACCACACTCGAATCCCCAGATCTCCAGATCCATGCGCACTTGAGGGAATTCAGTGTAGGGCACACTGTATACCAAATTGCATCCACGGTCCCAGTCTAGCTCCCATGGCACTACCATGTCAATTAAAGTGTGGGGCCCATCAAGTCCTCACCCCATGGCATTTTTCGTTATTTTGACGTTTATCCAGTTCACACCCATCTAGCGTTTCAACCTCGTGACAACCTTTGCCACCACCAAACCCCCAGATCTCTGGATCTAGTTGTGTTTGAGGGAAATTTGGCCCAGGTCTCATCCAACCTTCACATATGGGAACGCCCTTTACCACTCCTGGATTTTGAATGTTCGGATCTAGTTCTTGCTTGAAGGTGATATGGCCCAAGACTCATATGGGTTGTCCCAAGGTGTGTGTCCCTCTACCACTCATAGATCTTAGTTCCCCAGATCCAATTCCCACTTGAATGTAATCCAACCCAGATCACATTCAAGCCTTTGCATATGTGTGTGCCTCTTCCAACCACAGACCCATGGATCCCGGATTTGATTGGCTTTTGAAATGGAAATTTGGCCAGATAATATCTAGCCTTCGCATGAATAAACTACACCTTACCAGTCTCGAACCCCATATCATCGGATTTATGTAGAGTGCTAAGGAAAAAAAGGGAAAATAGAGATTTCTTAAACAAGGGCAATCTTCTCGAATGCCAAATTTCCTAAAGATAAAGGCCAATCTTAAAAAAAGGCTCTTAGAAGAATTGTGACATTCCAAAAGAAGATAAATGGGACAACAGCAAAAAGAGTTTATATATATATATATATATTACTCTTTTTAAAGTTAGGTATAGAGTCATGATGGTAAGAATGCAACTAAAAGACACATAAAAGAACATACACACAGAGTTATATACTCTATGTAACCTTGAAAAAAATTGTTTAATCAACAAGTCTTGAGGTTTACAATTAAGTGATAACAATAAGCCGAAACAGTAAAGATTTTATAATAGTAGATAAATTTGTTAATAAGAGAAGAAATTTTATTAAAGAACAATTTTACTACAATATGCCAATGAGATTGTGTCAATATTGGATTAAGTAAATGTAACCCAAAAAAAAGTGTAAAATTAAAGGTACATTACAAGCTCCCTTTCAAAGGACAAATCTATGAAAAACATTATGAAAAAGGGAAAATTGCAGAAGATGTCCCATCCAAAGAAAATTTTCATATCCTAAGAGACTTTAACTAGAAATGCAGATAAGTATGCTAACGAGGGATGTAAATTGAAAATAGGTGAATTGAAGATTATTGGCCAAATCAAGTCTGCTACAATTCCCTAATGGTGGATGAACTCTATTAAAGAATTCTTGAATAGTATTGTGTTGTAAATTTTGTATTTTGTTGGCACACTTTTGTAAGGTTCACCCACAAAACCCTTTTTTTGTTACTCATTTTTATCCTCCTTAGAGAAATGATATATTCTTATTGTAAATAAGAAAACAATTAGAAAATTTTAATAAATTAACTCTATAATTCAGGATGTAATACAAATGCTCTCATAAAATCTGAGCTTGCATTGAATTTTGGATCATAGCAGGTAAAAAACTGAGCTGTGACTTTTTTGGAGTTTCTCGCGCTGGATTCCAGCTGAAAAATTTGAGCTGAAATCTTGATTTCTGTTATTTAAAATGGTTTTTTGACTGTAGATGTGGATTCAACACCCTTCAAAATTTCTAAAGCACTTAGATTGGGCAAGGGTTACCCATCAAACTTGTGATTTCAACGAGTTCCTGCCAGATTTTAGAGAAATTAGACAGAAAAAATCCAATGAAAACACTTCAAAAAATCTCAATAAAAAACTATCCAGCAAATGGCATCCGCTAATCCATTAATTGTTTCTCGCTCTAAAACATCTTGAAGCTGCCTCGTACTTTGATTTGCCAGGATGGGTTGAAGCGTTCCAGCGTTTCTTGTTCAAGCGATTACAACATGTCATCGCTGTAAAAGCGTTGTACATGCGTTTTCAACCCATTTTGCTTAACGGCAATCTTTCTTCCAATAAATTCCAGCTTTCAATCCATCTTCTGCGGTTTAGATTTGTGTATTTTTTCTTTTTTGAGGCATTTTTATGCTGAATTGGTATAATATCCTGCTGCTGCCCCTGTTTGCTAATTTTTTTTATCGGTCTAGGATTAGTCTCCTCTATGCTTCCAATGGGTAACGGCCTGTCTCTTGAGAGCAGTTGCAGAGAAGGGCTTCTAAAAGATACCAAAGGAGAAGAGATGTTTGAGTGGTTGATGTCAATAAGGTGGAGAATTCACAGAAATCTGGAGCTTAAGTTTGACAGATTCAATATCAGCAAACCAATAAGAGAAGAGGTTATGCTGATTTGGTATAATATCCTGCTGTTGCCCCTGTTTGCTAATTTTTTTTTATCAGTCTAGGATTAGTCTCCTCTCTGCTTCCAATGGGTAAAGGCCTGTCTCTGTCGATCTCTGCTCAAGAGAGAGCGGTCGCAAGCAGTCGCAGAAAAGGGCTTCTAAAAGATACCAAAGGAGAAGAGATGTTTGAGTGGTTGAAGTCAATAAGGTGAGAAATTCACAGAAATCTGGAGCTTAAGTTTGACAGATTCAATATCAGCAAACCAATAAGAGAAGAGCTGAGAGAGCAGTCGCAGAAAAGGGCTTCTAAAAGATACCAAAAGAGAAGAGATGTTTGAGTGGTTGAAGTCAATAAGGTGAAGAATTCACAGAAATCTGGAGGTTAAGTTTGACAGATTCAATATCAGCAAACCAATAAGAGAAGAGCTTATGCTGATTTGGTATAATATCCTGCTGCTGCCCCTATTTGCTAATTTTTTTTATCGGTCTAGGATTAGTCTTCTCTTTGATTCCAATGGGTAAAGGCCTGTCTCTGTCGATCTCTGCTCAAGAGAGAGCAGTTGCAGAAAATGGCTTCTAAAAGATACCAAAGGAGAAGAGATGTTTGAGTGGTTGAAGTCAATAAGGTGGAGAATTCACAGAAATCTGGAGCTTAAGTTTGACAGATTCAATATCAGCAAACCAATAAGAGAAGAGTCGGATAGAATGGAAGCGCATTAGGTGGCCCTTTGCACATGGGTTATGTCTGTCATTTTTGTATGGTGTTAGTTTAATTATTTTATATTTGGGTTAATATCTTGTTATACAATTGTGAGTGAGATTGTGATTTTTGGTTGTTTAGAATATGTTTTTGACTATGTAAAATGATTCAACACTCTATAAATACTTATAGTATGTAAAATGATTCAACACTCTATAAATACCTGTAGCATGTGTTTTTGAGAGCATAAAATGATTCAGCATCCTAGAAAATCCCTGTAACACTTACATAATTCAGATTTCATAACTTAAAACTTATAAATTTAACCAATATTTACCAAATTTTAAACTGAAAATAACCACAAAATATATAATAATAAAAAAACAAACTCCAAAATAGTTAGTCTACGTTAGACATGAACTAGTTACAAGTTCAAGATGTATTCAACATAAATATGCGCTAGAACCAGAGCAGTTGTACCACATCCCAATGAAGTGCCCATGGGCTGTGTCATTCAATACCGTGATTTTTTTTTAATTAGCCAACCATATATCGAATAAATTTTATATAGAAAGTGGATAGTTAATAAATATCTAATTAGATATTTAAAGTAAAACTGTCTGATGTCAAAAGCAAATTAATAATAGTCAAATGGTAAATGATTGATGTATACAGTGATACATTACTTGTAGCAAAGTATAAGAAAAGTTGACCAAACCCAATTGAATCTCCCATCTTTCTTATATACTCAAAGTCTAACAAAATAAACCAATCACAGTTTGAAAAGACTCTGGGGGCATTAAAGCCATTGCAACATGTTAGGAACCTAATATGATAATGTCTGGGGCATTAAAGCCATTGCAATATGTTATGAACCTAATATAATAATTGCTAAGAAATTGACTGGAAAGGATTGTGTTTATTACTGGTAGCAAAGTATAAGAAAAGTTGACCAAACCCAATTGAATCTCCCATCTTTCTTATGTGATCAAAATCTAACAAAATAAAACAATCACAATTTGAAAAAGCTCTGGGGGCATTAAAGCCATTGCAACATGTTATGAACCTAATATGATAATTGCTAAGAAATTGACTGGAAAGGGTTGTGTTTCCTTGGAAAAGCACTTTGTAACTGAAATATGAGTTATGAGTTGGAATTGAAGACTACATAACTGAAACTAAAAAAATATGAATTGGAAATTGGAAATTTGTGTTTTTAAACAAAAATCTGAAAGACTAATAAGAAAAAATAACCTAATATGATAATTGCTAAGAAATTGACTTGGAAAGGGTTGTGTTTATTCTTTGGAAAAAACACTTTGTAAGTTTGTAACTGAAATATGAATTAAAATTGAACACTTCATAATTGAAACTAAAAATATGAATTGGAAATTGAAAATTTGCATTTTTAAACCAAAATCTGAAAAACTACCAAGGAAAAATCCTAAAATATTTAAGAATAAATTTAATAATAAATTTTTTAAATTTTTTAAATTAAATAAAAACTTAAATAACTTTAAAACGAAAAAAAAGAAGTATGAGCACCAGGTCGAGAAAAGTCTCCAACCCAGAACGGATGTTGCCATGGGCCTCTCCAAGAGGATATGTAGAACAGACTCTCCAAAATACTCCTTCGAATCCTGGTCTAATGTGTCTATGTATATTCTTATCATTCCAAAATCAGATATGATAGGAATGTGAAAACATGAGAACAATTTTAAAAGTAGCCATTCTAAAGACAGGGTCAGATCTTATTTATTTTTGGATAACATAAAAATGTTAAATAAGGAAAAAAAGAAGAAGTTAAGGCTCATAATTTAGATAAATAAGATATGACACTATTTGGGAAATAAGAATATTACTCTAGCAAAGATAAAATGATTTAGTATTGTGTAGTAGCATCTCGATAAAAAAAACCATAGTAAAAATAAGATAATATATTATTTTGATATTGTATAGTCTCATCCCTTCAATGTATAATTTATAAGAAAAATAAAAATGAAATGTTTTAATAAATTTTGATTTTTTTTAAATAAGAAAAGTTATAATATAGATAAAACAAAATATTATATTATTTAGGTACAAAAATTATTAATTAAAAAAATTTAATATAAATAGAATTCTGGAATATGTGTTAATGGAGGAGGGGAGTGTGCCTTCCACCCTGCCACCTCCCATCGCATTTAAGAGGGGATGGCATGGCTATCTCGCATTATACAGTCATACATGTTAATTGTAATACATCCTTTCGCATTAAGATGGTAGCTCTCATTCTTTTTGTGAGCTCTTGGCTTGTCTGTCACAGCTCTGTGTTCTTTTGCAATCTATGTAAAATTAACCCATGGGGTAATTTTTTTATGTCCAATCTTTGGAGCATTCTCAGTTTGTTAGTATTTGCATGGTGGAATTTGGCCTATGGTTTATAGGGCGTCTCAATGATTTGGATTCTCATTGGTGTGCCTAGGATTTAATGGTTGTTGGACCTTGCCAAGAGCTATTCTTTGTATGCTCATCCTCTTTCATTACCAATTCATATGATTCCTAGGCCCCTCCGACAGCCAAGTGCTAAATTTCTTCTCATATTTTCCTAGACTCTATCAACTTGTTTCATTGGTTTTCCCTTCTACTAGGGGGCATCTTTACTTAGGTCTCTCTCCTCATTGAGTACCATGCCCTGCTAGTAAACAAGATTTCATCAGGGTTCTGGAGGTCGACGCCCTCAGGACTAACCTCGGCCCAATCCCAAGCTCAAACATGGCAGCCATATTCCACTCCTCCACCCCTCCAGAAATCCAAGAGGAAATCCAATAACTAAAAGCTTTAACTACATATGATTTCCAAGCCTACTCTGATTACGAAATCCAAAACGAAGTTGTTAGTTTGGTTCCCAACCCTGGTCATACTAGAAGACGATGAGGCCAATATCTCAATTCCAACATCCTCCATTGGCAAATGAAGATGCTCCTGGGAAGGTTCCTTAAGGGAAAACACGAGGACCACAATGATATTGTAGCTTGTCTTAATGAGATTCAACAAGTCCAACACCACTAACACTCCTGTCTCATCAACTTGGATGCTCGCTTAGCCCACATAAAAGTTCATCTTCAATGCGGCCTCAAGCCTCCAGCTCCGGCAAACACAAGCACCAAGGATCAGGCCCCAATCACTTCCTCGGATAATTGATGTTTCTTTCAGCCTTTTAGCCAATGCTTTTTACTTTCAATAGAATAGTTTCTTTATGCAGTTGTGTAACTAACAGTAACTAGCACTTGAATTTTTGTATATCTACCCTAAGGCATGTTAGAAACTTGAACTGCAGGCCAATTTATTTTAAGATGGTTTTCACTGATACAATATAGACCATTGTTAACAGTTTTGGTTTCCTTTGTGATAAGACTAAAACAATGTTAAGGTTAAAAAGTTATCTTGGATTTTATATATGTACTATTTTGAGAAAATTAATGGAGGAGGGGAGTGTGCCCTCCACCCTGCCGCATCCCCCCATGGGGTAATTTTTTCTATGTCCAATCTTTGCAGCAATCTCAGTTTGTTAGTATTTGCATGGTGTTATTTGGCCTACGGTTTATAGGGTGTTTCAATAGTTTGGATTCTCATTGGTGCGCCCGGGATTTAATGGTTGTTGGACCTTGCCTAGAGCTATTCTTTGTATGCTCATCCTCTTTCACTACCAAATCATTTGATTCCTAGGTCCCTCTGACAGCCAAGTGCTAAATTTCTTCTCATATTTTCCTAGACTCTATCAACTTGTTTCATTGGTTTTCCCTTCTACGAAGGGGGCGTCTTTACCTAGGTCTCTCTCCTCATTGAGTACCATGCCCTGCTAGTAAACGAGATTTCATCAGGGCTCTGGAGGTCGATGCCCTCAGGACTAACCTCGGCCCAATCCCAAGCTCAAACACGGCAGCCATATTACACTCCTCCGCCCCTCCAGAAATCCAAGAGGAAATCCATTAGCTAGAAGCTTTAACTACAAATGATTTCCAAGCCTGCTCTAATTACGAAATCCAAAACAAAGTTGCTAGTTCGGTTCCCAACCCTGGTCATACTGGAGGACGACGAGGCCAATCTCTCAATTCCAACATCCTCCATTGGCAAATGAAGATGCTCCTGGGCATGGTCATTAAGGGAAAGCACGAGGACCACAATGATATTGTAGCTTGTCTTAACGAGATTCAACAAGTCCAACACCACCAATGCTCCTGTCTCACCAACCTGGATGCTCGCTTAGCCCACATAAAAGGTCATCTTCAATGTGGCCTCATGCCTCCAGCTCCAGCAAATGCAAGCACCAAGGATCAGGCGCCAGTCGCTTCCTCGGATAATTGATGTTTCCTTCAGCCTTTTAGCTAATGCTTTTTACTTTCAATAAAATAGTTTCTTTATGCAGTTGTGTAACTGGCACTTGAATTTTTGTAAATCTACCCTAAGGCATGTTAGAAACTTGAACTGCAGGCCAATTTATTTTAAGATGGTTTTCACTGATAAAATATAGACCATTGTTAACAGTTTTGGTTTCCTTTGTGATAGACTACACAATGTTAAGGCTAAACAGTAATCTTGGATTTTATATATGTACTATTTTGAGAAAATTAATAATAATAAAAAATAAAGTAAAACATTATTTTGAAAACATAAAAAAGTTAATTTAAAAAAATAAAAAATACATATTATATGCTTGAAGATGCTATAGCATGTATTGTTATTGGAAGCGTCTTCTGCATCACAAGCAGCCTGCTAATCTTAAACCTTTGGCTTAATGCATACCTTCTCTAGGTGTGATCAATTTTTTTACAATATACACAATATGCTAACTTTACTAAAATTAATTTGTATATAAAAACTACTAAAGAAAGTATCTGTTTCATTCATCAGTTACTAAGTTCGCCAAAACCTTGTGAAACAGATTTATCCAAATAATATTTTTTCGTTTGAAAACAATTCAGTATCACACCCAGTATTCTTGGATCTAACTTAAGCCCCTCTTCTCTGTAGGTATTTTTTAACTTGGAGATTACTTTTGATATTGTATCTAAATAGAATTTCAATTGAAGGTTACGGTTATTGTGCAATTTAACTCCATTGTCCAGCTAGGGTTCTAAATTTAACCCAGTATTCTTGGATCTAATTTAACCCGCTCTGGCTCTGTAGGTTTTTTTAACTGGGAACTTAATTTTAATATTGTATTATAATAAAATTTCGTTTGAAGGGTAGGGTTATTGTGCAATTTAACTCTAGTGGGATTGAAAGTCATTTTGACTGTGCCAGGAGGTTTGCCCCATAGCTGCCATAACTATCGAAACTTGTAAATTTTTGAAGATGTTCTATGCTTGATGCAACTTTACTTTTATCCCCAATGTCAGTCAGCAATCACATAAACAAGAAAGTAAAGTGCTGATAGAACATACCAGTAGATCAACAGAAGACAAGCCAGAAAAATATAAGTGTGTTGGTGCGTTACGGCGATCAACAGGATGCTTCAACCAGCAAACTCTCAATACGGTCAGCCAACCAGAAGTGTCACACACACAGCCCTTAAAGACAACTCATCAAAAATCAACATAATTCAACAAAAGAATCCCACATCCAGATTTCCGGCATCATCCAAATTTACGACATCATCCATATTTACGGCATCCAGATTTACGGCATTCATTTCCGGCATCATCCAGATTTACAACATCATCCATATCTACGGCATCCATTTCCGACATCATCCATATTTACAGCATCATCCATATTTATGGCATCCAAATTTACGGCATCGTCCATATTTACGGCATCCATTTCTAGATCATGAGGATGTGTGTGATGAGATGATTGAAATGTCCTCCAACGTTGACTCTATTTATATCAATCACTGAGGGTGTGTGACACATTTGCTGGGGGTCTAAAACCTTAAGGCCGACCTGCACATATTTTGAAAGTATTAAAAATAAATTCAAAATAAATGTTCTGCTCATCAGATCAAGATGATCTTTAGATCGATCTTGCACCTCTTCGAAAGAAGAACCCAATAAAAATATTGGTGTCTTCATCTGAGCATCACAACATGGAGTTTGGACCTAGTTGTCCAATTTTAACACTCCCTCTCAACTAGGGAGAACTCCATCCACCTGTGCAATCAAACATCATGCGTCATCCTGCCGTAACTTGCTTTGTTGGCCTCTTTATTTCAAAATAGAAGTGGGTTAGTCACAAAGACATCATTCTTGGCTGACAGATTCAGCCCAGAGGTCCAAAACCTCTATAGGACTCACAAAGAGTCTCATACCAACCCGGAGTCGGTTTATCTAACCCGAAGTCAGTAGGAGGTCTGAAAGCTCACTTGGACTCAAGAGAGTCATATATACTAACCCAAAGTTAGTCTCACTGATCTGAAGTTAGTTGGAGGTCCGAAAACTCACATGGACTCAAAGAGTCACATACCAACCTGAAGTTGGTTTATCTGACCCGAAGTCAGTAAGAGGTCCGAAACCTCACATGGACTCAAAGAGTCACATACCAACTCGAAGTTGATTTATATGACTCGAAGTCAGTAGGAGGTCTGAAGCCTCACTAGACTTGATCCCAAATCAAGTGGTTGGACACGTGTCATCCTAGATAGAGAGTACGACAATCTCTGATGCGTCCATCAGTCTTTGTTATTAGTCTCTAGCTTTTCCCACCTCATTGGCCAAATGAGAGGTACTTCCCATGAGTCCAGAACTCAAATGGGTAGGATGCATACGGGGCATAGATCATGAGAGGCGAACCAACTCAATCATAACGGTGGGGCCCAAGCACACCAACAAGGTGTGGCAAGCCTAGCCCTGTGGTTGCTTATAGCTCTGAGAAACTATCCCCAAAGCCCCCCATAGCTCCCAGAGCTCATCGTCCAACAGGACCCTCAGAATAGGGTCGTTCCACGATACCGAGATTCTCACGAAAGGTTAGGAACATGACGTTCCCCAAGGGCATTGTCAGAATATCTGCGACTTGCTCATCAGTTCCTATATGATCGAGCCTTACGACGCCTCGTTGTACCATATCCCAGATAAAGTGGTACTAGCCATCAACATGCTTGGATCGTTCGTGGAACACGGGATTCTATGACAAACGAATCCCCCTCTCGTTATCACAAAGGATAACGGTGGCATCTAGCACATGCTTGAACAGCTCACTGAAGAGCTTTCGCAACCAAGTGACTTCACAACAAGCCATACATGTTACAATGTATTTGGCCTCAATGGTGCTCAAGGCTACCGACTTTAGTTAGACCTTGCATGAGACCTACCAATGTGAAGTAGCATCTGAGTGGCTCTTGCGATCCACCACCTTGCCAGACCCAATTGTCGATATATCCATGGAGTGTCATACTCCGACGATTATATCTCGGCCCATGGTCTATCGTGCCTCAGAGATATCTCCTGAGTTTCTTGGCACCAACCCGGTGAAGTTATGATCAACCATATGTTGACTCAAAGTTTTCACTACAAAACATACGTTCGTACGAGTGTTCACTAAAAACATCAGGGCCCCTACGAGTTTAAGATACTCAGTATGATTTTCTATCACGGGCCCAGCAGCGCTGCCACTCAACTTCTTAAATTTGAGCTCCATTGGTGTTGACACGGACTTCTAGTCCATCATACTAAATCTTTCCAAAAGCTTCACAATGTATTTTCCCTGAGAAAGGAAAATCTCGTCAGGTCTCTACCAGACCTCCAGGCCTAGGAAGTAGTGCATCAATCCTAGGTCCTTCATCTCGAACACAACATTGAGCTCCCTCTTGCACTGATGAATGAGAGGGAAAGCACCTGTTAGGAAGAGTTCGTCCACATATAGCACCAGAATAAGAGGCTCCTCTCTATCAACCTTGAAGTAAAGGTTCGGATCAACATTACTACGAGTGAAGCCTGGCTTCATCAAGTAGCTATCTATCCTCTCATACCAAGCTTTGGGTGCTTGCTTCAACCCATAGAGGGATTTCTTCAACCTACAAACATGGGTGTCCCGATCCTGGACTTCGAATCCCAGAGGTTGCTCCACATACACCTCTTCCTTTATCGCACCATGCAGAAATGCGGTCTTCACATCCATATGATGAAGACTCCATCCTTGCGTAGTAGCAAGGGCTATGATAGATTGGATGGTGGTATATTAGGCCACAGGTGCAAATATATCATCATATTCTATGCCTTCCTTTTGAGAGAAGCCACGGGAAACAAATCTTGCCTTGACCTTTTCAGCACTTCCATCAGATCCATGCTTGATCTTGTAGAGCCATTTCGAGGTGACAACTGCTTTGTCCCCCAGTCTTGGAACCACATCCCAAACATCATTCTTCATTATGGACTCATACTCTTCATGCATAGCATCCTTCCAGACTTGATGCTTTACGGCTTCCTCAAAAGATCCAGGCTCAGATTGTACAATAGCACTCATGGCTGTTAGATACCCTTGGTATCTACTTAGCTTCTTGCTTTCACGAATGTCCCCCTTTGGGGCCATATGTCCCTCGGCATCCTCGAGAGTGTCCCTGAGCCATGATGGTCTCTTCCCTATTGAAGGAGGTGGATCAATCAAGTCCACTGGTCCTTCAGCATCAGGCACCCTCTCATCCTTCGGTTCTTCTTGATTTTCAGGCCTTGCTTCATGATCTTCCTCAGATCTCGGAAGATTGACTACTTTCCTCAGGGAAGCATCTTTGTCAAAGGTAACATTGTGGCATATCTCCACTTCCATTTAACTAGGCACATATACTTTATAGGCCTTTGAAGTTTCGATGTAGCCCACAGACATTGTGGTCTCCCTCTTGATGCTAGCTCCTCTGCAAAAGTTCTTGAACTCGTTCGTCTCATATAATAAGAACATCCTCCCAAGGATGTCACGGGCAACATACCAGATAGATCATAATGTACTAATTGCAAGACATCAGATGTCTTTGTGACACTTGAAGGGAAAGGTCCCCTTGTATGCTTTCCTTCGGCACAACCCTGACATACACCTTCATGATTATTTGAGAACTCAGGCATCCCCGTCACCACCTTCCTTGCTTCGGGAAGGGCCTTGTAGTGAAGTTGTTCAAACCTCTGGTGCCATAGTTCAGTCTGTCGAATAGTATCACATGTCATCGCTCCCAGTGGACTTCCTCCAACCTGGTAGAGTGTACCAACTCTAAACCCAATCATGATAGCTTCCTTGAAACTCTTCTTCCACATGTGCACCTTCCATAAATGGATGCCACATTGAAACCTTTGTCTTCCATGGCCGAAACAAACACAAGGTTCTTCTTCAAATTAGGTACATATAGTACATCTTGCAGGCGGAGGACTTGACCTTGATACAAGTGGAGAGTCACAGTCCCTGTCCCTTTCACGGGATGTGTGGCATTATCTCCAAGGATAATTTGTAGATTAGTATCATTCTCAACCATATCAGTAAGTACTTCCTTGAACCTAATGATGTGCCTTAAGGCACCACTATCTATCAACTAGACATCCATAGTGTCGGGTGGAGATGCAGTAGAGAGGGCAGATACAAGAATGAATTCATTTCTTTTATCATCAAAAACATTTGATTCCTCATACCTGGAATTTCTTGACCTTTTGAAAGGTTACTCGTTTCCGCTGGAGGGAGCCTTCCTTTTCTTGACCTTCTTGAAAAGGCATTCTCTAGCATAGTGACCTAGCTCAGAGATGTAGGCAACCAGACTCTTATGAATTGAGTCCCTGATCATTAGCTTGCTTTGATTTCCCCCTTCTTGTACTTTGATTTGGTAGCAGTAGTTGCAGTGGATGGAGGCTCTTGGATTTTACCTTGCACATAGTCCATGACATCTTGGTCTTCCGAATTAAGATCCAATGTCATCTTCCAAGCATGGAAGTCATCCTTTCCAATCAATTTTTCATCAGCCTTAAAGCCATTGTAGTTTGAGGAACCCATCCTCTTCTTCGGTGATTGCTACAAACAAGGGCTTTGTCTTCACCTTAGCTCCGATACCATGTAAATTTTTGAAGATGTTCTATGCTTGATGCAACTTTACTTTTATCCCCAATGTTAGTCAGCAATCACATAAACAAGAAAGTAAAGTGCTAATAGAACATACCAGTAGATTGACAGAAGACAAACCAGAAAAATATAAGTGTTGGTATGTTACAGCGGTCAACAGGATGCTTCAACCAGCAAAGTCTCAATACGGTCAGCCAACCAGAAATGTCACACACACAGCCCTTAAAGACAACTCATCAAAAATCAACATAATTCAACAAAAGAATCCCACATCCAGATTTACGGCATCATCCATATTTACGGCATCATCCAGATTTACGGCATCCATTTCCAGCATCATCCAGATTTACGACATCATCCATATTTATGACATCCATATTCACGGCATCCATTTCCGGCATCATCCATATTCACGGCATCCATTGCCGGCATCATCCAGATTTACGGCATCCATTTCTAGATCATGAGGATGTGTGTGATGAGATGATTGAAATGTCCTCCAACGTAGACTCTATTTATATCAATCACTGAGGGTGTGTGACACATTTGCTGGGGGTGTAAAACCTTAAGGCCGACCTGCACATATTTTGAAAGTATTAAAAATAAATTCAAAATAAATGTTCTGCTCATCGGATCTTGCACCTCTTCGAAAGAGGAATCCAATAAAAATATTGGTGTCTTAATCTGAGCATCACAACATGGAGTTTGGACCTAGTTGTCCAATTTTAACAAAACTATACCCTTGAACTTAAACTACTACACCTCGACCCTTGACCCCTTAATATAATAAATTTAACCCAGTGTTCTTGGATCTAATTTAACCCTCTCTGGCTCTGCAGTATTCCTGAATCTAACCCAGTATTCTTGGATCTAACTTAACCCCCTCTTCCCTCCTCTTCTCGGTAGGTTTTTTAACTTGGAGCTTACTTTTGATATTGTATTAAAATGGAATTTCTTTTAAAGGGTAGGGTTATTGTGCAATTTAACTCCAGTGTCCAGAAAGGGTTCTAAATTTATCCCAGTATTCTTGGATCTAATTTAACCCTCTCTGGCTCTATAGGTTTTTTGAGCTTCATTTTGATATTGTATTAAAATGAAATTTCATTTGAAGGGTAGGGTAATTATGCTATTTAACTCCAGTGTCCAGCAAGGGTTCTAAATCTGACCAAGTATTCTTGTATCTAATTTAACCCCTCTCTGGCTCTGTAGGTTTTTCAATTTGGAGCTCAATTTTGACATTGTATTAAAATGGGATTTCCTTTGAAGGTTAGGGTTATCGTGCAATCTAAATTCAGTGTCCAGCCAGGGTTTTGATTTTCTCTATCTCAAAAATTAAAGCTTTGAGAAACTTTTCGCAAGCATACCATTAACAGGAACCAGAAACATAATTAATATGAGAGATTAAAATTATAGATAGGACTCTTCATTCTAGAAACAGAATTCTTCGGCTATCCATTAACACTATTAAAGACATTTTTAAATATTTCAGGTAATAAATAATTCACCATATGATTGTTTAGTAGTTGTAAGAATTATAATTATTTGGTGGTTGTTTAGTAGTGAGAATATTTATTATTTGGTATCAACCACAAATGTATGAGTATAGAAAGTTCTTTATTGTTATTCCAGCTAAATCACAGTACCTAGAATAACAATGAATATAGAAAATTCTTCACTGTTATTCAATATAAATCACATTATCTAGAACAACCCTAGGTGATATCATGTTTTTTCTTTTAAATTCTTAATCAAACAAAATCATTTTATATTCACCTCAAAATTAAAGTTGTGATACTGTTTCTTATATAAATAAATAAATCTCTAAATATTTTAAATAATAAATAATTCACAATGTTTTATGATTGATAGATAAATCTCCAAAAATTCTGAATAATCAATAGTTCACAATATGCTCCATTGATATGAATTAATGACATGGTTTATATATACCTATCAATAACATGGTTTATAATATATATATACCAGACAACATGTCTTCACAGGCTGCAGAGAGCCTAATATCCATTAAGAAAGATAGTAACCATATACATATGAATAACATGGTTTATATATACCAGACATCTCTTCACACGCTGCAGAGAGCCAAATACCCATTAAGAAAGATAGCAACTTGCCCATATAAATGAAAGAGTTCAATAATAAACTACAGAAGGCATTGAGATAAAACCAAAATAGCATATGTTATTTATCTTTCCCATGATGGCACAAGATGTTTGATTACACATTTGAAGATGATGGAGGTCAAGTAAGAGAGTGAGTGGTACCTTAAGTTGAAAAGAATGAAGCAACCCTGTCAAATTGCTTCCATATCTGATTATGCTCCTCGAAAATGCTATTACACATTTGAAGATGATGGAGGTCAAGTAAGAGAGTGAGTGGTACCTTAAGTTGAAAAGAATGAAGCAACCCTGTCAAATTGCTTCCATCTCTGATTATGCTCCTCGAAAATGATATAACATTATGACTTCGATATTACAGACTCTCCTTTTAGACTCTTTTAATGCTGAAGGATAGCAGTATGACTTTGATATTACAAATACCCCTTTTAGACTCTTTTAATGCTGAAGGATAACAGTATGACTTTGATATTACAAATACCCCTTTTAGACTCTTTTAATGCTTAAGGAGCCAGAGAACTGTTGTAAGCTGAACCACTCACCTCCACTGCCGATAGTTTAGAAGGGTGCTTCACTTATCAGAATGAGGCGAAGATGCTTTTCCCAATATGGGAGTATAGTTTAGAAGGGTGCTTCTCTTATCAGAATGAGGCGAAGATGTTTTTCCCAATATGGGAGTATAGTTTAGAAGGGTGCTTCTCTTATCAGAATGAGGCGAAGATGCATTTCCCAATATGGGAGTATTACAAGAAAGTGTAGTCCGTTACAACCCTAAAAATGATTTCTTCAGTTAAAAAGCCACAGGTCTGGGTAATCTATTTACTCTGTCAAATTCGTTCAAGATTTGCTTCTAGCCTAACAAATACCTTGCAAAGAAATCATGA
Organism: Pinus albicaulis; assembly: GCA_034641835.2. Classification (NCBI taxonomy): domain Eukaryota; kingdom Viridiplantae; phylum Streptophyta; class Pinopsida; order Pinales; family Pinaceae; genus Pinus; species Pinus albicaulis. Next base: position 319,707,841 of record CM076580.1, on the reverse strand, counting down.
CACCAAAAGTTTGAATCCTTGAGATTATCACCACAGCTGCTTAACGTGCGAACCAAAACCCTGTTTACAGAAGTGGACATTAACAAGATCAGCTGATGAAACCCCATAGATTTGACCCAAATATCCACATCAAGACCCAGTTTTCTTCCTCTGAAAACAAAACCCAGAAGACAATGTGGATTTTCTAGTCAAATCTGTGGAATTCCATCTGATGATGTGGTTTCCAGCCGTATTCGTTAATGAGATATTTCTTGACCGATACCTTCGTCTGCAACTGTGGATGGGGTTGGATGAATTTTAATTGGTTCTCCGCGTGAAATGAAAGCAGGGAGGGCATTAGCGAAACCTATCACAGGATAACAGTTAGGTTTCGATGTTAAGTAGGGTTTTGGGGATTCAGGGAAGGCGAGCCTTATTTTAGCTGCTATTGACCCATTAATGCCCCTTAAGTACCAATGACCATGGCAACCCAATCCATGCCATGCACCCCATGTCGTTGAACCCTGTCTTATCATCCGTTACTTGTCTTTATTTGCATCGATCAAGACTGGCGTACGTTACAGTTCCATTTCTCCCGGAGGATGCATTTATACATGGAGGAGTCTGTGTGTCTACGAATCGGAGATTGATTTGACAACGCCGGTAGTGCCTCTCCAGCGACCATCCGAGCTTTTTCGACTTCAGGTGGACCCCACCCATATTCCGATGGCGTTAACGCAGACGGGAGAAAATTTCCTTCCGTCATGTCCATCACGGCCTTCGCTCCGCTCCGTCACCGGCTCCCACGTTTTCCAACCTCCGTTTTCTCACTCCCATATGTCATCCATGTATCGACATGGATCTATCCATCCAATTCAATTTCAAATTTGAACCACTGGCGGGCTATTATTTGAATTTGAAATTTGAATATAGGCATGGTTTGAATTCAGGCGCTATTATTCGAACTTGAAATTTGAATATAGGGCATGGTTTGAATTCGGGCACGGAGTTCTGCACAGGGCCCTGCCAGTATTCTACCAGGGCCACAAGAATACCACTTTGTTGGACGTAGCACTCAGCGGGAACGGTGCTCGGCTCACCAGTGTCATGGTCTCCACGCTCAAAGAGCAGCAGCAAAAGGCCAGTATTCCCTTGATTTTGGAGTCCAACGTGCTCGTGAAGATAAAATTGTGGAAATTGAAGTCTGTGAAGATTAAGGTCTGCGTGCAATGGGATTTGGTCGTTGATAGGTTTGATGGCAATGCCAAAGTTACCACTGAGAATTCGAAAGTAAGCGTGATGCTGTGAGGGTTGCGATTGGAGATCGATTCATGACGGGTTTTATCACGCGATCTAGAATGTATTAAATTCGTAGTTAGGGGGGCGAGACCCTGTGACCTGATGCTTTTTCACTAAACACTGTACAGGTAAGGACGGCGTCGAAAGAACGAGTGAAGGCTCTGCAAGAAGCTGTGCCTAATGTACGTACTGGGTCTTCTCTCTTGCTTGCCATTTACTGAATAATTTCACAATGTTACAGTTTGTGATATTACTTAACCAGGCATTTCGTATTTGATTTTGGATCTTTACTTTCGAAAATTTTATTATGAGGGAAAATCAATAATGTTTAAAATTTGTGTGAACATTGGTTTTGAAAAATAGTTGTGACAAATTAATCATTTACGTGGAAACATCTGTTTTTTTAAAATTAATAGATGTTCAATGTCTGACAGCTAATATCTTCGTATACGCGGAGTCTAACCGGCAGACTTTCTTGGCGATTGTGATGTTCAATGTCTTACAACACTCATATTTTTATCAAATTTATATATAATTGAGTTTGAGGAATGGTTCTGAAATTTTTTTTAGAATTATTTCTTATAATGGAAATAGATTCAGTTTTATTAAAAAAGGTTTTGGAAATCTAAAATTTTGAAGTTTGATAGTTTTAATCTTCATTTACAAAAAAGATTCAGTATTATTAAAAAAAATTTGAACATCCAAAATCTTAAAATTAAACAGTTATAATATCAATTTACAAAAATCTCTATTTGATTTTATTAAAATTTTACTCTAATTTCCATAATTTTCAAAAAATGAAATAAAAATTTCCATAATTTTCAGGAAAAAACAAATTAGTTAGACTACCACAATTTATCACAGGATATTTTGGTTTGAATATTACCTATATAATTTTTGTACAAATTTGAATGATTGATAGATTTGTACCAATTAATACTCTAATAATGAAAATATTTATTGCAAATAAATAAGAGATTGTTTAGCTATAAAATAAAATAAAATAAGGGAAAACAAAATTATGAGTTTGATAAAGTGAAATAGAATAAATAGTGTCATTTCATGTGAGAGAGAAAGCAACATGGAATTGTTGAGATATAAAATTTATTTATCAAAATTTAGGGGAAACAAATTATGGGTTTCATCAAGTAAAATAAAGTGAAAGGTGGCGTTTCATGTGTGAGAGAAAACAGCGTTTTGTTTTAAGTGTAAAAGAAGTAATAAAGTAACATTATTAAGAAAAAAGAATTTAAAGATATTATATGCCTTTATAAATCACGAAAGCAGCATGGGATTTATGAGCTATAAATTTTTTTTTATTAAAATTTTGGGAAAATAAATTATGAGTTTCATCGAGTGAAATAAAGTGTAGAATTACATTAATTAACCAACATCAATTAATGAATTTCATTAAGTGTGTTTTATAAAAAAAACAATGGACCCAATCAATACCCATTGCCTTAATGATTATATCATGTTTCGATCATAGTTATATTCTTGTCATATCAACTAATTTAATGAATATTCATAATCACATTTTGATCATGACTCCAAATGAAAATGAGATAATTTTGTTCCTTCTATCTAAAATGATGTGATAGAAAGCAACCTGCAACTTGACATAGAGTCATAAACATAAAATATCCCAAATTTCCACACATTAATAAATATAATAAACATATAACATCCCAAAGTGTCCAAAATATATGAAGCATGCGTCCAATCCCATTAATGCGGGTGAAATCAACTTCATCATAACGGAACTCGATATCCCAAATTCAAAAATTCATTGCTATAAGCATTCTACAACATTGCTTGTAAGATGGATCTATGTTGGTCGTACAAGTTATGAATCCATCAAGCTTACTTCGTTAATAGGTTCACAATTCAATTCCAATTATTACAAGCACCTAACCAACATCAATTAATGAATTACATTAAATGCATTCTATAAAAAAAAGAAATGGACAAAATCAATACACATTGACTTAATGAGTATATAATGTTTTGATCATATTTATATTTTTTCCATATCAACTAATTTAATGAATAATCATAATCACATTTTGATCATGACTCCAAATGAAAATGAGACAATTTTGTCCCTTTTATCTAAAATGATGTGATAGAAAGCAACCTGCAACTTGACATAGAACCATAAACATAAAATCTCCCAAATTTCTACACATTAATAAATATAATAAACATATAAAATCCCAAAGTGTCCGACATATATGAAGCATGCACCCAATCCCATTAATGTGGGTGAAATCAACTTCATCATAATGGAACCCAATATCCGAAATTCATAGTAAGAATTTGGGAAAAAAACTCATTGCTACAAGCATTCTAAAACATTGCTTGTATGATGGATCTATGTTGGTCGTACAAGTTATGGTTCCATCAAGTTTACTTCGTGAATAGGTTCACAATTCAATTCCAATTATTACAAGCACCTAACCAACATCAATTAATGAATTACATTAAGTGCATTCTATGAAAAAAACAATGGACCCAAACATTGACATAATGATTATATCATGTTTCGATCATAGTTATATTCTTGTTATATCAAGTGATTTAATGACTATTCAGAATCACATTTTCATCATGACTCCAAATGAAAATGAGATAATTTTGTTCCTTTTATCTGAAATGATGTGATAGAAAGCACTTGCAACTTGACATAGAGTCATAAACATAAAAGAGAGAGAACAAGAAACCTACAAGGAGAAGCTGCAGGGGACCCAGCCGACCCTAGAAAAGATGTTGGAAAAAAACCCTAAAGCACATAGAAATCAAAGCCATGGCTCTAAAGGAGCCCTCATCTCAAAAAAGGAAGTAATGAAGATCGTCTTCTGGAACTGTAGAGGGATGGGTAGCAACCTAAAAGAAGAAGCAATGAAAATTCTAGTAAGGTTGGAAAGCCCCGACATTCTTCTCATCCAGGAGACCAAAATGAAGGAAATGGACTTTCTCCAAAAAAACAAACAATTTTGGGGAAAAGGGGGAGTTGTCGCAGTCTCCTCTAGAGGCACCTCAGGAGGGCTGGGAATGCGATGGGATAAGACATCCTTTGAGAAAATCCAGGTTAAACTTAATTCAAACTGGATTTTTGCTCCTCACGAAGCAATAATTCTACAGGGCCTCCACCTAGCGCCTAACATGGTCTCCCCAACTTCTTGGAAAGTTATCCCTGACATAGGGGACACCATCAGGATCTTCAAACCTCCTCTAGAAGTTTTAATCAAACTCAACTTTGATGGAACCTTGAAAGGCAATCTGGGGCAAGCAAGGGTTGGAGGGATTTTTCGAGATCATCAAGGCACAACAATATTCATATATGCTGACTCTTCCATGGTTTAGGTTGTTGTTTGTATGGATGAAATACAAACATTTCCTAGAATGATCCTCCTTGAGCAGACCCTCTCCAAGGGCTTAGGGCTAAGGGGATTTAGCAGTTAAGGATTTTAAGGGTTAGGGGTGAGGGGTTAATGGGTTATGGGTTAAGCGTTAATAGTTTAGGGGTTTATGGGTTAATGGGTTAGGGGTTTAAGTGTTAGTGGTTTAGTGGTTTAGGGTTTTAGGGGGTTAAATGGGTTGGGGGTTGGGAATTAGGATTTAAGGGGTTAGGGGTTAAGGGTTAGAGGTTTAGGGTTTATGGGTTAAATGGGTTTAGGGTTTTAGAGGTTTAGGGGGTTGGAGGATTTAGCAGTTAAGGATTTTATGGGTTAGGGGTTAGGGGTTGAGGGGTTAGATCAGGTTAAGGGGTTAGAGGTTTAGGGGGGTAAATGTGTTAGGGGTTTAGAGGTTTTGGGGTTAGGGGATTTAATAGTTAAGGATTTTAGGGGTTATAGTTTTGGGGGTTAAATGGGTTAGGGTTTTATGGGTTTAGTGGGTTAAATGGGTTAGGGGTCAGGAATTAGGGTTTAAGGGGTTAGGGGTTAAGGGTTTAGATGTTTAGGGTTTAGGGGGTTAAATGGGTTAAGGGTTTAGGGGTTTAGGGGGTTAAATTGGTTAGGGATTATAGTCATTTCTTAGGTGAACAAGGCACAATCTAGTTGTAGTAACTGTAACTTGGTCAAGTTGTTATAGTCAAGGCAAGACTTGGTTGGGTTCCCAAGTCCCAAAAAAAGTAAGGGTAATTGTGAGGGCATGATAACTAACGGGTGTCGGTGTGCACCAAGGATTGAAAATGCATGCTAACACATGCCAGAAAGTGTCAATGGATGTTGAGGAGTATCAGGGAGTACCAGGACATCGCAAGGGAGAACTGGGTTAAAATGCATGGAAATGAACGAATAAGAGTGTGTGCCAAGTAGTGTCAACGAATTCCAAGTGTCTCAAGGATAAATCGTGTTAGGAGAAGGCCAAAATAAGACTTGTAAGAGGTAAGCCTAAGGTTACATAAAGGGTTGCAAAATGTATTTTCAGACAAAGGGAAACTTTGGGTTGGGCACAACATTGATTTTCAAATGACTTGGTTGGGTTCCCAAGTCGCAAAAAAAGTAAGGCTATCTATGATGGCATGAAAGCTAAGGAATACCAAGGTGTGGCAGGAAATGCCTAGAAGTACTAACACATGCTAGGCAGTTCCAAGGCATGATAGGCATTCCATGATGTACCAGGTGCTAGGGTGTGGCATGAACACATGCTAGGGAGTGTGAGGGCCAAGTGTCAGAGAAACATAAGGGAGCATTAGTTTCAAATGCATGGAAATGAAGTATCAGCTAGTTCCAAGTGTGCTAAGAAGCGAGTGACACGGTATTCTAGGAATTTCCAAGGCATGTTAGAGTGCTAGGGAAGCATACAAAAATGTTCCCAGTGCCAAGGTGTGCCAATGTGTGCTAAGGAGTGTTAGGAAAACATCACAGAGCACTAAATCAAAATGCATAAATGAATGAATAAGAGTGTGTGACAGGGAGTGTTAGCGAGTTCTAGGTGTCTCGAGGAGGGAGTAACATGGTATGATAGGCAGTGCTAAGTCATGTTATAGTGTCAAGGCGACATGCATCCAAGATGTGCCAGGTGCCAGGGTGTGCCAACATGTGCTAGGAAGTGTTAGGGACTATCAGGGAAACACAAGGGAGCATTTACGTTGTAGCCATTGGAGAAGTATTTACGTTGTAGCCATTGCGGGACGTCAAGAATTTTTGTCCATTGAGAATTATTTACGTTGTATCCATTGCATTAAAACAAGAGGTTCGTCAATGCTTTTTTGTATGTGTTTATAAATTGGAAGAGAGAAATCAGGAATAAGAAGGGCTCGAAAAAACTGAACAAAGAAATGGAAGTCACTAGGATAAATTTGATGGCATTGGAGTTGGTAGTTTCAGACTGTCACATGAGCATCCAAGACAACCATGACCTGATTGAAGAAGTGGAAAACAAGTTGGCAGTCCACATTGAGGAAGATATCAATCCATTTTAGACTAAACCAGATATATAACTGTGCCTCTCTCTACTCACAGTATTTCATTGAGATTGTGTTAAGTATTTGTTATTAACCTATGCTTGTGTCTATTTAAATGGATGCTATATTGATAGCCCAAAAATGAGGCATTTTGGATTGTCTATAGTTTGTACTAGTTTTGAAAAATAACTAGCAACAATTAATCTCTTTGGCTGCAAAAAGTATTCTGCTTGTTGTGTTGAGGAGTTTCTCTCAGTAAATTTATGGATAACCCAACATATTTTTTTATATATGTACTATGCAGAACCTTTATAAATCTACCTTTCAAATCAGGGTCAACCCAAATAAATCTGATTTGGGGGTTCCACTACAACAACATTTTCCCCACAACAAGCACAAGATCAAGCCAACATGTGTGTTGTGCGCATTTAAAGAGATGGATAGGTAGGTTTACCCTTACGAGAACATGGCACCATAAAATCTGACCACAATTGGTGAGTGCAAGCATTTGTGAAATGGCATCATAAGTGGAGCCTTTTCCAAAAGAGATTATTCATTTACATTACAATATATACAACATGTCGTTAGCGTTCCATCCATGTTAGCACACACACCTGATGGTATCAGTCCTTAAACTGGTAAAAAAAAAATGGTTCTATATATTCACATACGGGACAGTCACGAGATGTCAACAAAATCACATATTTATCAAAATCCTCAACCAGGAATATGCTAAATTGCTTCAAGATGTGCTTGCAACTAGGTAAGCATCAAAGAAAATCATTGCAATGGGTTAAGGGGATCTAAGAGAGAATTATGTAAGGAGTTCCTTCTAGGTAAAGGACATTGGTATTACTATTGTTAAAGGGGGTGGCCTACAAGGATAAATTGGTAGCTATTGATGCAAGAGCATGATTTCAACAATTTATTTCAAAATTTGTATTTGTCCTCCAGAAGGTCTTAGAGATTTATAGAAGAGGAAATTGGTTTCCTTGTTGCCCTATAATTTTGTAGAATTTCTAATTTCATATTTGGGATAGGAAATTTTAGTAATTTTAGGCATAAGTTAAGATGTTGTTTGATTTTTAAGGCCTCCTAGTCATTAGGAAAGTTGAGTCTTATGATTAGGATTACTTGTGGCATCCTATGTATTTTTCAAACTCAAATACACCAAGGAAAATATGTGGAGGACATTTGGGGGAAGTGTGATTGTCCATAAAATGTAGATCGGATTTGGGGAACTTGTAGCTCTTTTCCTTGGACCCTACTAGTTCTTAGAGGTTAGAGCGGTTAGCAGGAAAAAGCATAACATTCCCAAGAATATTAGTGTTGGAGCACCTGTGGTTTGGGAGAAAGGATAAGGGGTTCTAGGAGTTAAGGGGTTTAAGTGTTTAGGAGCAAGGGGTTAAGGGTAAAGGGTAAAGGGTTAGGGCTTATGGGATTTAGAGGTTAAGGGGTTGAGGTATAGGGGGTTTAAGTGTTAGAGGTTAATGACTTAGTGGTTAAGGGATTCAAGGATTACAGATTAACCATCAAGGGCTTACATGTCAGGGGATTTAGGGGTTAAGTGCCTAAGGGTTATGGTATTTAGGTGTCAGCGAGTTAAGGGGTTAGGGGTTAATGAGTTTAGGGGTTAGGGGTTATGGGTTAAGGGTCAAGGTCTAAGAGGATATGGGATTAGGGTTTATGGGGTTCAAGGATTCTAAGTTAGGGGTTAGCGGTTAAAGGGTTAGTGGCTTTGGGTTTAAGGGATCAAGGGGTTAATTTGTTGAGTTATGGATGTAGGGGTTAAGGGATTGTGGGTTTGGGGTTAAATGGATAGGTATTTTAGTGGTTATGGGTTAAGTGTGTATGGGTTGTGATAATGTGGCCCCTAATCCCCTTGTCACAACTATTGGGGTTTCCCCTATCAATTTCTCTCATTGCCTTACCTATAGGTCCCCTAGCCCCTATGCCATAAGGCCCTAAGGCTCCTTCTCATTCTCTAATGTTAGGATTATAGATCTCAGTAAACCATGCTCGAACCTCTCACTTCTACCCATCCATGCTACCCTTATGTCCCCTTTCCCTGTTCAATACACCAAAAGATCCCCCTCCCCCAAAGTCATGATAATTGAACATTTGGAGGCGATAATTTAACAACAAATTCACAACTAGTCCATTTATAATGGTGTCCTGGAGCTATTAGATTTCATTTCATTGAGCTACAGTGATAGGTGAGAGCTATGCATAGCTCACTAAAGGTGTATCAAGAGGCTATTAGTCTAATGGCTATAGAATTTTACTCTTTTTATTTTTTACTTAGCGAAATGGAAAATATGTGGAGACAATCTCCATTCTTCTTCTTTCATTGGGCCATGTAAAATAAATGAAGCAAATAGTCTCAACCCCTTGGATAAGGAAAGTTGAAAACAATAATTAGCATGAAAAAACAAAGAATCCAATGATTTAAGTTTAGAGGCGTCACCCTTTGTAAACAAGCATCCATAAGCTTGTTAGAGTTAGTATGAATCTTTAGTAGAGGTTGAGAAGTCTTCACATCACCAACCACATCCAATTGAAAGGTATCAACCCTTACAATAAAAATGATGTCTCCAAATAAGGTGTAGTTAATATCAATAATATCACCTTATGAATCTATTACAATATGATTTGGAAAGTATGTTTCCATACATGTGTGAAAGAAACAATCCATTTGGTTAGCAAAAGGAAGTCTTTTTGAAGACCTCAAGCAACCCCCTTGAAGGAGACAAGAAGGGTTTGAAACAATATAATACAAGTCAATCTATGAACCCTATTTCTGATGTGTTCTATGCATGTGTATATTCGCTCGGTTTGACATGTGATAGACAATATATGAAGCCTTTTTTTCCACGTATCATCTTCATTAAATATCATGTTGCTAAGAATGAAGTGTCTGGATTAGAGTTAAATTTCCTATTTTAGTTTGTTGTCTTTTTTTGTCTTTTAGAGTACAAATATTTCTGGTCTACTGTGCTAAGGTAGTTTGGCTTTCAAATATTCAAGGAATATGTGAGCTAATATAAGACTATATTGTAATATTTGAAATAACATGATGAACTATTTAGCACAATTTATGGTGTTGGATTGATTATGATGTTTATTTTTGGATGGATGGATGTACATCTCTTTAGCCAATAGACAAAACTCTTAAGCATTGTTGCAAGTATGTTATTGACATGTTGAAGTGCCATTGAGACTAAGAGGTAGAAGATTTAGACTTGTATGTTGTCACCTATCTGGGTGTGATGATACCTTGTGGAGGTAGGCAAAATTTCCATTTTTTTAACTCTTGGATATATTTTATACACTCTTGAGAGAATTTTAACCTTTTAAATAAAATTAAAAAAAATTGTACATTCATGCAATAATTACTAATTGATCTGGGGGTGACTCAACAAATTGTAGCATGTTGGCTTGTTGAATTTGTTAGTAAGTTAATTAGGGCTTGATAAATTTGTAAGCTTCAGTGGGATTTATTGCAGTTGTATGTGTCTTAGAGAAGCAAGTTTGGAGTGGTGGTTGTGCTTCCTTTATTGAATTTGATTTCTTTGGTTCTTCTTCTTGTGCATGCCCACTGTGGTTTCTTATCGTTTGCAAATATTTTCTTATTATGTACAGAAAATTTCTTGTTGCATCCTTGAAAAAGTTGCACAATTGTTTTGATTTATCTCTATAATACCTTGAGTTTTCTCGCTTCTTTCAATTGGGCTGGAATTTTTCACCTCAAGAGGGTTGTTAGTTGTTTTCTAACTAAATTGTTAAAACATTTTTTCTTGTTTTATTTATTTATTTTTTCTTCAAGGAGGTGTTTCCTTTAAACTCTATAAAAAGCATTGCAAGTGGCCTGATTATAGTTGTCATCAGAAGTTGTCTGTGATCATGGGCAAGACAACCCTCAGAGGGTGAAAATTGGGTATGTTATACCTATGGAAAGCTTTGGCTAACATCCAATTAGATATGTTATACATAGTTCACAATTAGGAGATCGCAAACCATACAGTTGCGCATAAAAATGCACTGCTCCTCAAATATCAGGGTAAGTGCAAGGTTATTTATTGAATATAGTTTATTCACATTATATAGCTATCCCACAACTCTACAGTAGAGAGACCAACATGGAACAACAAACTTAAAATCGATCAATGCACTCACTTTCATGGGAATTTCATAAACATTTTTATTTTCTCATATAACGCACTTTTACCCACATCTTGATATCACATGAAACTGATATTCATAATAAATTTTTCTGGGTGAAGTAATTCATTTTTCCTGCAAGATCAATTTATGTAGCTATAATGTCTCGTGTTTTTTCCTACATCTGACCGAAAACATACCTTGCAGGAATTTTGAAGGAAATCCCACTCAAATTATCAGAGAATCTCTAGGTTATCTCATTAAAAAAGTATGTTTCTCCTTATATGTTGATTATTCTTTCTCTTCACTGTGTTTTGTATATAAATTCATTTCAATTCATTCATATAAGATATACTCCGACTCTTGGTTCCAATGTAAAGGTCGAGTTATCATCATTGTTTGTTGTTCTTTATTTGGAAAGTGCTTGTGGTAATTTGAAGAGTTTGCAAGAGATGGGAATCTCAAATAGTTGTTGACCGAGCTAATGCAAGTTTTATAAGTAAAATGTGTGGCTTCAATCCCTGGTGTCTCAAATTTGGCCGTGCATTCAGGAGCTAGAATGGTCATCCTTCACCCACATTTATCATGAGCTCAATCAACTAGCAGATAAGCTATCTGAGGAGGCATTCAATTAGTAGCCAACTGATGAATTATCAACAAGATCAAGGTTGTGGCACACCCAAAAAAAAGGCAACTTGCAAAATTTAAGCAAACAACAACCCCTACTCATGAAGCTGACAACTTGTCTCCCTCAAGGACCACTGCCTTATCCTTCATCAGACAAAACTTCCTCAACAACTAACTCAACTGCATCATTTCTATACCCCCAACAACCTTTTTATGTTATTGTGCCCATAACATTTTTCGAATAATCTGATGTTTCATAAATGAATGTCAAATGCCAATTTACTATTTGAAAACCAAATTTTCATCCCTTGTACCTAATGAGCCTTCTTCACTGAATATTTTTTTGAATGGTGTTTTGTTTACTAATTTTTATCATTCAATGATTTATTATATTTCAATATTCTTCTCTATTTCATGCCTTACAGTTTTTTCTTTCCAACATGTGGTGCAATTGTTAGTTTAAATTTTTGCACATATTTAAAAAAATAACAATTTTAGTTCATGGAATGTAACTCAACTGACAATCACCTTGTTATGAAGTTATATTATGTTAAAACATGAGATTCAAAGTTCAATTCCCCTTGAGTGGCCAACCAAAAAGTAATATTTATTTATTTATTATATTTTTAGAATGTGGTTTTAATGAAAAAAGAAAAATATAATATAAAAGAAATAAATATCATGACATGATCAAATTTCATGTGGTTTGAATATATATATATATATATATATATATATATATATATATATATATATATATATATATATATATCCATTATCCACTCATGGATATTTCAATGCAAACTTCAGAATGCTAATGATTTTGTCTTAATTGCTAACTATCTTAAATGGGTTTCGTCTTAATTGTCATTGTCTTAAGTCGCCATTATCTTAAATATAAAGTTTTGTCTTAAATATTTTTGTCTCAAAGTGCTTTTGCCTTAAAATATTTTTGTCTCAAATTACTTTTGTCTTAATTTTTTTTTTGTCTCAAAGTGCTTTTGTCTTAAATATAAAGTTTTGTCTTAAAATGTTTTTGTCTCAAACTGTTTTTGTCTTAAATATAAATTTTTGTCTTAAATTTTTTTGTCTCAAATTGTTTTTGTCTTAAATATTTTTGTCTTAAATATAAAGTTTTTTCTCAAACTATTTTTGTCTTACACTATTTTTGTCTTAAATTTTATCTTTAAGACAATCCAATTGATATTAAATTCTAATATAAAATAACTAAAATAAAAAGTGACTTTTTAAGACAAAAGATTTATTTTGTCTTAAAACACCCCACATGTAATAGTGATTGGATGCATGCTTCATATATTTGGGACACTTTGGGATGTTATATGTTTATTATATTTATTAATGCGTGGACATTTGGGAGATTTTATGTTTATGACTCTATGTCAAGTTGCAAGTGCTTTTTATCACATCATTTCAGATAAAAGGAACAAAATTATCTCATTTTCATTTGGAGTCATGATGAAAATGTGATTCTGAATAGTCATTAAATCACTTGATATAACAAGAATATAACTATGATCGAAACATGATATAATCATTATGTCAATGTTTGGGTCCATTGTTTTTTTCATAGAATGCACTTAATGTAATTCATTAATTGATGTTGGTTAGGTGCTTGTAATAATTGGAATTGAATTGTGAACCTATTCACGAAGTAAACTTGATGGAACCATAACTTGTACGACCAACATAGATCCATCATACAAGCAATGTTTTAGAATGCTTGTAGCAATGAGTTTTTTTCCCAAATTCTTACTATGAATTTTGGATATTGGGTTCCATTATGATGAAAGTTGATTTCACCCACATTAAATGGGATTGGGTGCATGCTTCATATATGCTCTGACACTTTGGGATTTTATATGTTTATTATATTTATTAATGTGTAGAAATTTGGGAGATTTTATGTTTATGGTTCTATGTCAAGTTGCGTGTTGCTTATCACATCATTTGTATAAAAGGGACAAAATTGTCTCATTTTAATTTGGAGTCATGTATCAAATAGTGATTATGAATATTCATTAAATTAGTTGATATGGAAAAAATATAAATACGATCAAAACATTATATACTCATTAATTCAATGTGTATTGATTCGTCCATTTCTTTTTTTATAGAACGTGATTTAATGTAATTCATTAATTGATGTTGGTTAGGTGCTTGTAATAATTGGAATTGAATTGTGAACCTATTAACAAAGTAAGCTTGATGGATTCATAACTTGTACGACCAACATAGATCCATCTTACAAGCAATGTTGAAGAATGCTTATAGCAATGAATTTTTGAATTTGGGATATCGAGTTCCGTTATGATGAAGTTGATTTCACCCGCATTAATGGGATTGGACGCATGCTTCATATATTTTGGACACTTTGGGATGTTATATGTTTATTATATTTATTAATGTGTGGAAATTTGGGATATTTTATGTTTATGACTCTATGTCAAGTTGCAGGTTGCTTTCTATCACATCATTTTAGATAGAAGGAACAAAATTATCTCATTTTCATTTGGAGTCATGATCAAAATGTGATTATGAATATTCATTAAATTAGTTGATATGACAAGAATATAACTATGATCGAAACATGATATAATCATTAAGGCAATGGGTATTGATTGGGTTCATTGTTTTTTTTATAAAACACACTTAATGAAATTCATTAATTGATGTTGGTTAATTAATGTAATTCTACACTTTATTTCACTGGATGAAACTCATAATTTATTTTCCCAAAATTTTAATAAAATAAATTTTATAGCTCATAAATCCGATGCTGCTTTCGTGATTTATAAAGGTATATAATATCTTTAAATTCTTTTTTCTTAATAATGTTACTTTATTACTTCTTTTACACTTAAAACAAAACACTGTTTTCTCTCACACATGAAACACCACCTTTCACTTTATTTTACTTGATGAAACCCATAATTTGTTTCCCCTAAATTTTGATAAATAAATTTTATATCTCAACAATTCCATGTTGCTTTCTCTCTCACATGAAATGACGCTATTTATTCTATTTCACTTTATCAAACTCATAATTTTGTTTTTCCTTATTTTATTTTATTTTATAGCTAAACAATCTCTTATTTATTTGCAATAAATATTTTCATTATTAGAGTATTAATTGGTACAAATCTATCAATCATTCAAATTTGTACAAAAATTATATAAGTAATATTCAAACCAAAATATCCTGTGATAAATTGTGGTAGTCTAACTAATTTGTTTTTTCCTGAAAATTATGGAAATTTTTATTTCATTTTTTGAAAATTATGGAAATTAAAGTAAAATTTTAATAAAATCAAATAGAGATTTTTTAAAATTGATATTATAACTGTTTAATTTTAAGATTTTGGATGTTCAAATTTTTTTAATAATATTGAATCTTTTTTGTAAATGAAGATTAAAACTATCAAACTTCAAAATTTTAGATTTCCAAAACCTTTTTTAATAAAACTGAATCTATTTCCATTATAAAAAAATTCTAAAAAATTCAAAACCATTCCTCAACTCAATTATATATAAATTTGATTAAAATATATATTGGTACACATTTGAATATCACATTCCACAAGTGGAAAAGTCTCCATTTCTGCTGTGACCGCGTATACGAAGATATTAGCTGTCAGACATTGAACATCTATTAATTTAAAAAAAAACAGATGTTTCCACGTAAATGATAAAGTTGTCACAACTATTTTTCAAAACCGATGTTCACACAAATTTTAAACATTATTGATTCTCCCTCATAATAAAATTTTCGAAAGTAAAGATCCAAAATCAAATAAGAAATGCCTGGTTAAGTAATATCACAAACTGGAACATTGTGAAATTATTCAGTAAATGGCAAGCAAGAGAGAAGACCCAGTACGTACATTAGGCATAGCTTCTTGCAGAGCCTTCACTCGTTCTTTCGACGCCGTCCTTACCTGTACAGTGTTTAGTGAAAAAGCATCAGGTCACAGGGTCCCGCCCCCCTAACTACGAATTTAATACATTCTAGATCGCGTGATAAAACCCGTCATGAATCGATCTCCAATCGCAACCCTCACAGCATCACACTTACTTTCGAATTCTCAGTAGTAACTTTGGCATTGCCATCAAACCTATCAACGACCAAATCCCATTGCACGCGGACCTTAATCTTCACAGACTTCAATTTCCACAATTTTATCTTCACGGGCACGTCGGCCTCCAAAATCAAGGGAATACTGGCCTTTTGCTGCTGCTCTTTGAGCGTGGAGACCACGGCACTGGTGAGCCGAGCACCGTTCCCGCTGAGTGCTACGTCCAACAAAGTGGTATTCTTGTGGCCCTGGTAGAATACTGGCAGGGCCCTGTGCAGAACTCCGTGCCCAAATTCAAACCATGCCCTATATTCAAATTTCAAATTCGAATAATAGCGCCCGAATTTAAACCATGCCTATATTCAAATTTCAAATTCAAATAATAGCCCGCCAGTGGTTCAAATTTGAAATTGAATTGGATGGATGGATCCATGTCGATACATGGATGACATATGGGAGTGAGAAAATGGAGGTTAGAAAACGTGGGAGCCGGTGACGGAGCGGAGCGAAGGCCGTGATGGACATGACGGAAGGAAATTTTCTGCCGTCTGCGTTAACGCCATCGGAATATGGGTGGGGTCCAACTGAAGTCGAAAAAGCTCAGATGGTCGCCGGAGAAGCACTACCGGAGCTATCAAATCAATCTCCGATTCGTAGACACACAGACTCCTCCTTTATACATACATGAGACGGCCTGTACGCATCCTGTGGCTGTGTCTCGGCCTACTTGCCGTCGTATATACATATACGATATACGCCACAATACAATGTAGACATGGGTGTTTGAATTTTGAAATTCAAATTTGAAAACCCGCCCATTGGAATTTGAAATTTTAAAGTTTGAAATATTGTTCAGGCGCACGTTTTTTTGAGATGAAATATCAAATTCGGCTCCTTGCCTTCTTCGTTCGGGCCGTGCATCATTGTCATTTCCATGGTGCCAGGCTTACTCTACAAATTCAAGTTCGTTGCAGCAATTCAAAGCATTGCTGGTTCAAGTTTTAAACAGCGACAAATGCCCAAATGGATATAATATTGCTTTCATTCGTGTCGATTTTGAGCCAGCAATAGGAAAGCCTCTGGATGCAAAGTCTTTGGGATTTTCAAAGACTGTCAATCTTGTAAAGGAATGCAAGGATGTTGCAACACTGAAACAACAATTCAAGCAAGGATGTCATTTGGCTTTGACGGTGAAACAGAACAAACAAAAAAGCCTCGTACTTTCACTTGGTGCACCCAATCCAAATCCGAATGCAAGATTTGCATCCAACAAGAAAGCCTCGAAGGATGATTTCAGAGCATTTATGTATCAAATGTTGCTGGGGGGTGAATTCTCTGAGGGTTTCCAGATGTCCCGATTGCCTCGGAAATTTGAACAGTCTACAGGGAAGCTTCTGGATGTTAAGCATCTTGGATACAAAAATCTGACTCAACTTGTTTCTCAATATAGTCTCCTTGTATCCGTGAAAAATGCCTCCACTGGATCCAGTCGAATACAACCTGCATGTTGTATCAGGAAGATTGAAGCCATAGCCACTAATGACAATTCTAGTAAAACAAAAGTCACTGTCGTGATCATGGAACATGATCCCCTAGACCGAAAGCGACGGAACAAGATCAAGAGGCACGGATTTAGGATTTAGGGTTTAATCAGGGTTTAATTAAGTTTCAGTTGATTGGTTGTGCATGGCTGAAGAGCGTTCATGAGCTTATCACGTGAAGAAAGAATCATTGAAATGATATAATAGGTGTTGATAGGACTTACTGCTCAAATATCGTTTGAGTTGGTTGCAGAGGCTGAAGATATTACAGCCATATCTTTGTATTAAAAAAGGGTACATAATTGTTTTGGAAGACATTTTCTCAGGAGCACTTGTCCAAACTAGGGATAATTTTGGTTGATGTGGAGCTTCAAATATTACAGCCATATCTTTTGTATCAAAGAAGCACGGGATTGTTTTTGGAGGACCTTTTACATAGGTGCAGTTGTCCGAACCATAGTTACAGTTTTGTTTTGTTGATGTAAAGTAGAGCGGCAAAGTTTTTGCAGTCATAGTTATATTTGCATATATATTTTGGGATACAAATGACTAGTATGTATTTGCATGGTTATATTTGCAGTGTATATATTTTGGCATACCAATGATTTGTTACTGGGGCATATAATATTTCAGAATTCCTACATTGGATTTTTATAAAATCGACTAAAGAGTAAAATATTTTAGAATCTCTGAAAACCTGTTCTTTCTTGATCCGACTTGAGTATAAAATATTTGAGAATGTCTGTAAACCTGGTCTTGATACACATGTAGTTTCTTTATATTCTAACATTTCAGACCACTTATATAGCGAGAATATAACTAAAGAGTCATTTACAATAACTTCGATGGGGATTTAGATGCAGTGGATTTGAGCCAAAGAAGGTAGGAACTAAATGTTAATGTTATTAGAAAGAAAGACTCAATGTAATGTAGGTAGGTGAAATACTAGTTTCAATTGTAGTTACAAAATTACAAAATTTGGTTGAATTGGGTTATAGAGTTCTCTGTTTAGATATCATACATCAAAAAAGATTCGATATGGGTGAACAATATTGCATATTGTCATTATAGGAAGGTTGCATTCTGTTGTTTATTCAAAAAATTTATTTTACTTTTTATTGGCATTTGTATTTTTATTTTACTTTTATTTTGTTTATATATAAGTTTTGTGTTCCTCAATAAGTGTGGTTAATTTTAGAATAAGTTTTCTAAATAATTAATATATAAATGATGTAAATTCAATATTATGAAAATATTTTATACCAATAAAAAATTTCCAAAAATTGTGTGGTTTTAAAAGTTATGCAATATTTGCTATTCAAAACTCAAAACTTATGCATTGTATCAAATACCAATAAAAGTTTCCAAGAAAAGTTCGTGTTGACAAATTATGCAATATTTACTATTAAAAATGTATATGCAGTGTATGTTGTGTCTACATTACAAATTATTGGCATTACAAATATGGTCCTTCATATTTATATGAATCCGTCTCAACGCCTTCAATTTCCCAAGACTATTTGGATATGAAGGCTCGCAAATTCCATTGTTAGAATGAAGAGAGTAGTGGGATTCTGCTGGTCTGAATTGCCATTGAAGCGGTCTTTTATTGAAAATATGCAGAACCCACTCAAGACAGGTGGACATAATTTTTTTTTTCAAAGACTGAAAACAAATTAAATGGCAGCTGTTAGACTTTTTTTTTTGGTTGATTATGAAAATTAATTAATTATTTAATTTATAGAGTTGTGTTAGTATTGTAATTTCACTATTAGGCTGAACAATTTTAATAGGAAATGGGCCAAAAGCACTATCATACTAGAAAACTTCTAGATGTCTTCCAGATAAAAGACAATAAATTAATAATTATGAGATTAGTAATAGTTAATTTTAGTGAAATTATTATTACGGGTAAGAAATAAGAAGAGAAAAATATGTAAGTTAGATTCATTTTCATATATTTGCATTGATATTTATGGGCACATGATCTCTTGTACTAATAGATCCTCTAGTAACAGAGTAGTTGGCTAAACAACTCAAATGGGAAATGGCTGAAAGGCACTAGCACATTGGAAAACTAGTGTTTAAGGGTCAAAATGCAAGGTTGATAACTATGTTATTAATAATTTATTACATATAGACAATGGCAATAGCACAAAGGTAGAAGTTAGATTTAGTTGCATGTATGTCTATTTTGATATTTTTTGGGACATTTTGTACCAATAGATATTTTTGTAATTTTAGTAGTTTGTTGAATAGCTCCAATGATGGATCAAGAACACTAGCACATTCAAAAAATTGTGGCTATGGATCAAAATACAAGTGTAGAAAAATATGTTGTCATTGATGCCTATATATATATATAGATATAAAGGGGTTCATGAAAAAAGGAAGTCAAAATAAAAACGGAAATGATGGTTTCAAACCAATGTTATCTCCCATGGTATTTTTAATTTAAATTGGAAAAGTGAAATAAAGAGAATTATTTATTTATTTAATGAATTAACATGTCTTTTTATGAAGGGTTATGACAATGGAAAAAGTATTGAAAGGAAAATGTGGGGGGTAAAAATGTAAATTATGGAGTGGATGATTCATCTTGGAATTTTTTCTACAACAAATTTTTTGGGATGATTCAAATGGTGCAATTTTGAGCATTTTGAGGAGAGATCAAGTGAAAAATCTAGTTACATTTTCAGATTTTGGTTCACTATACTTTTTTTTTTTTGTAAGCTAAGGTGGTACCTTTGATTTACTATTAATAAAAGTCGGGCAAAAGATACAAAACTAGACCGCAACCTGCCTGTAGAAAACTAGGTATTTTGGCCATCTGAGTTCGAAATAGTTCAACCAAAACATAAAGAGTCTTAGTAACAAGAACTAGATCTGTATATACTTAAGACCATAGAAAAACCATAGGCTATCGAGAATCATAACAGAGAAAAGAAAACATCATAAATACCAGTAGCAACATTGCCGACAAAACTAAAGACATTGAAGAAGATTAATCTTCATCAGATTCAACTAGTGTAGGCGTTGTGGAAGTAGCACCAGGAAGTTCAACAGGGACCTGCTGTAATGCTTTGATCTCTTTTTCCAAGCTGGCAAGACGGGTGTACTGATTTAGTTGTCTTAAATTAATCTCCTGAACATTTCTGTTAATATCCGCAAGAATGGCTTCCAACTTAAAATCCAGCTTAGGCTCAGCAAGTGACATAATAGCTTTAGCAAGGAGACATTTAATGACCCAATAAGTTCGGACTGATTGCTGATAAAGAGATGTGCGACCCCGAGTATGTGCTTCCCCTTCCCCCCAACAGGCTTACGACTGCGTTTAGCCATGGCAAAGTCACCTGAACAATCTGTTGAAACTTCCACCCATAAAAGAAGAGAGGTCAACCGCAGAAAAACCAGAGAAAACTAGAGAATATATATCAGCATCAGCTGCCAGGTCCAGCATCACAAGAAGGCGCAGAGTTAATGGTGTCAGAAACAGCCCAGATTGGGTACACTGCAACGGAGAATGAGTTGCAACAAAACAGCAGGGAAGACCACTGAGAATGCACAATCGGAGCAAAAACCCTGCATCAAAATTTGACCAAAATCGAGTGCTAGGACAACTCGAACCAGACAGAATACCTGTAGCGTAACAAAAGCTACCATGCTGTAGCAGCCCAAGCAGAAACCCCATATCAAAATTGGCCGAAAAACTAGCACTGGGACAACCCAAACGAAACTGAAGGTCTGTAGGATGACAACAACAACCACGCCGCCAAATAATAGCAGACAAGACACAGACAAAGCATGCCTGACAAGTATGAGAATAAATTCGAAAACCCATCATGTAGACATGAGGCATGCAACGGAAAAGGCCACCCCGACAACCAACCAGTGGCAGAAGAGCAGATCTAAACCAAATGCAGAAATTATCCCCAACAGGAGAGCGCGAAAGAAACGAAACAGAATGGTAATGCAACCAACCCACTCGAGACGAAAGTATATGACACAGAAAGCAGTAAATAGAACTAACGAACTGAAAAGGATGAACAGCTACGAACGGAAGAAACCAATGACAACAGCGAAGAACATAAGCCGGCCTCAGAAACTCTAGCCAGAAGCGGCCATATCGCCATTCCCACAAATCTGGTATAAACACCTTATGAAAAATCCGTAGTCGAGAGGAGAGTAGATGCATGAACTGAGAGGATGGAAAATGAGATCCTTGTGAGAAGTCCGTCATCCTGAAACCCTGGTAGTTGACACCACTGCATGCACAAGCACCTGCGAGAGCTAAACACCAAACAGAGCAGATGACAATGAGAAAGAATACAACCAGAGAAATATTAACCCCGCAACCTCGGCGCACTTTCCAAAATACCACTGACAAGCGAGCTGGCCGATCCAGCTGGGAGCTCGAAAAAAGGAAAATCATTTAAGGGGGGGTTTCGAAATGTCTCTTCAGTGATCACCACATACCCGCTGCATGTGCGCACGACGTGGTAGGCGTACCATTCCTGCCGACCCTCCACCACGTCGGCGTACAACAGCCACGTTATCACGATTAACCGGGGTTGACATGTTAGTCCTTATGCGAAGTAATGGTCTCTCGGTTCGAGGTACCCCACCGCCATAACACAGAGTACCCGAATCGGCAGAGGAATTATCCAAGTCCTTTGTTAGGATTGCATGCAACTCTGGCATAGTATGCAACACCTCCCGACGCCATGGCTGATCTAGAGAACTCGAAAAATGGCGACAAGCCCAGTTTGCAAGATAGTCGGCCGCCTGATTGCCTTCACGCCGCAGATGCATAGGTATGATATATTGAACATTCCGAATTCGCTGTTGAATATCATGTATCAGTGGGGTTGTACGCCAACTTTTAGAAATTGACTCCCAATTTAGACCATGTAGAAGTTTTTGGAGAATGCCAGTGACCATGGCAGAGTCTCCTTCAATTAAAAGCTCGTTATAATTCTCCCTCTGGGAAATTTGAAGGCCCACCTTAATAGCAAGCAATTCGGCTTCATTATTCATAGAATGCCCTAGTTCAGTGGCAAAAATTTTGAGAGTCGTCCCTGAACAATCCCGAAACAGACCACCAGCCCCAGCTGGTCCGGGGTTCCCCTTAGACGCACCATCATAATTCAATTTAATAAAACCAGGCTAAGGTCGCAAGAAAATAGCTCTGACTTGGTAGGGTAATGGCACCTATTTCCAACTGGAGGGTGCCACCATTTCCTTGGCCAAATTTAATTTTTGAAGAATTCTCCTCTCTTGAGTGAAAGCCACCCAATCATCATGGTTCCATGGTTCGGCCAAAATGGTCTCGCGGACTCCTTGCTTAGCAAGATTCCAGATTTCCTCAAAAGGAAGCTTACAGTTGTGAAAAATCCTGCGATTGCGTTCCTTCCATTGGAACCAGAGGAGAAAACCCACTATCAAAACCCATGCTCTGTTAACAACAGGGCTTTTATAACTCCCTTTCTGCCAGCTAGCAATAGTTTGAGGTACACTATGAGCCTGTCTGTCAGTCTGTTGAAATAAACGATGAAGGTTAAGCCATAACTGCTCCATTTCAGGGCAGGTATTCAACAAATTCTCCATCGTCTCGAAAGAAGATTCACACATAACACACAGAGACGGGCCATGCAGTCCCTTCCTCTGCAGTTGATCCCAAGTCAGGATCCTCCCATGCCCTACCAACCATAAGAAATGTTGAATCTTCGCCAATGCTGAGTTGCCCAGATATGTTTCCATAACCGATTGACTGGGATATCAAAATGTCGTGCCTGCAAGTGATAAGCCTCCTGTATTGAAAACATACCCCGCAGTCGATACCCCCAACGCAAAATATCAAAACCCTCCTGGAGGAGGATTTTTCGAGTCCGAAGTTCAGTATCAAAATTCTGCCATTGCTGCGTATTTGGGGCTTGTGGCCAATGCTTCTTAGTTTTCCATTTTCTCCAGAGATCATCAGGTTGAGCATCCCAATAATGGTGAACTGTCAGGAAATTAGGGTTTTGTGTAAACAAAAATATTTCAGCGAAATCCAATCTGGTGAACAACCTTTCCCGCTGCTGCGAAGAGTCCTCCCAAAATCTTGCCAGAGAACCATCACGAACCTCCTAGAAACTATGCTGCCTGATCAGATGACGATTCGCAGACGCAAGATTCCAGATCCCCGAGCCTTTTTCAATAGTGGGTCAAGTAAGACACTCCTTAAGAGTAGGAGGCATATGGTACTTCCAAGTCCAAATGTTCTGCCATAACACGACTCCACGCTGTAACCACTGCCACCAGAGCTTAGCACCCATAACCTGATTACGAATGAAAGGATCCTGCAGTCCAAGCCCCCCAGTTGATTTAGGTAAAATAAGCTTATCCCAAGAAAGCAATGCCCATTTCCGCTTCTCCTGCACACCCTGCTATAAAAAAAATTTATACAGACTAACAAGATCTACACAAGTCTTTTGAGGACAAGCCATACCTGATAGCTGATAGATAGGGATAGCTTGAAGTACCGCACACAGAGAAATTACCCGACTTGGCAAATTGAGGGCACGAAAAGACCAATTGAGCATACATTTTTGAATTCTGGTCAAAAGAGCTTTCCAACAGCTTGCTCTAACCACATTCTCGGATAGAGG
The DNA here is from genome assembly GCA_034641835.2 of Pinus albicaulis. Lineage (NCBI taxonomy): Eukaryota > Viridiplantae > Streptophyta > Pinopsida > Pinales > Pinaceae > Pinus > Pinus albicaulis. The sequence continues at coordinate 319,684,077 of CM076580.1, read as the reverse complement.
CATGCCAAGATATTTGGAAGGAAAAGCTCCCAAAGTAAAACCAAGTGTTCGAGTGAGAAAACGCTAAGATTGATGAGTCGTGTTGAAAAAGAAAACATTAGACTTTCCTTTGTTCACCAGCGTCCCAGAAGCCTGCATAAAAGTGTTTAAAAGATCTAAAACTGCTTTGCATTCCCGAAGAGTAGCTTGGCAAAATAACATAATATCATCAACAAATTGTTGATGTGATAAAGTTAATTGGGGACCCCATAAATTAAGTCCTTGAATTTCACCATCCTGTACTTTCTGTTGAATCAACCGGCCAAGACCCTCCTTTGCAAGAATAAACAGAAAGGGTGATAAAGGATCACCCTGCCGAACTCCCCTAGAAGCACGGAAGGATCGCGAAGGAGAAACATTTAACAAAATAGAGAAATGTGCAGAGGAAATGCTAGACATCACCCACTGCACCCATCGAATATCAAATCCAAACGATAAGAGAACATGCTAGAGATAAGTCCAATTAAGACTATCATAAGCTTTGGCCAAATCGAGCTTGATCAACATTCCTTTAGCTTTAAGTTGGCGAAGGGAATGGATAGCCTCTTGCGTAGTGATAATACCATCAAGAATTTGACGCCCCTTGACAAACCCAGTCTGCTCGGGTGAAATCAAACTTGGTAGAATAGGCTTCAAGAAATTTACCATGATAGTAGATAGGATTTTATAGATGACATTACATAAATAAATAGGACGGAAACCAGAAGGGGTATCACATTTCTCTGTTTTCGGAATCAAAGTGAGAAAGGTAGGATTTAAGCCAGGGAAAACCTGACGGAGCTAGCGCGACTCCTCAGAAATACCCACAATTTCCGGACCCAAAAAATGCCAACATGCTTGATAAAATTCGACTGTGAATCCGTCTAGACCATGAGCTTTATTCCGAGGAATTGCCTTAACAATATCCTCAACTTCAGCCAAAGTAATTTCCCGAAGTAAAGCTAAGTTTTGATCACGAGTTACCACCTTAGGAATGACAGCGGAAATCTTATCAATAGCATCCGATCGATGTGGATTAGGTTCTGAAAGGAGCCCTGAGAAATGAATAACAAGTTCATGTTCAACTACCCAATTTCCATCCATTGTTTTGAGAGAAAAAATTTGATTATATTGCCTACGCTGAATCATAGCTTTATGAAAAAAACTCGTATTTTGTTCTCCTTCCCAAAGACAACGAATCCAAGATTTCTGTTTCCAAAGCAATTCCTCTTGCTTACGCCTTTCCTCCAATTCACTAAGGATCCGCCCCTCTTCTCGGATAAGGTCGTCTGTTCTCCCTGTTAATATCATTTGATGCTGAATTTGGTGCATATGCCCTTCAAGTTTATGCTTCTCTTTATGGATGTTACCAAATTCAAGTTGGTTCCATTTCTTAATTTTTTGTTTGACGTCCTTCAGCTTTAATTGAAAAGTGTGCATGCGATTATGGCCAGTAACCCTACTCCCTTCACACCAGTTACGAACTTTCTGTACAAAAGAAGCATCGCGGAGCCAAAAGCTTTCAAAACGAAAAGGCCATTTCTTCTGCTGTTGTTTAACATCCACTTCCAAACAAACAGGGCAATGATTAGAGCCAAGACAGGGCACAATAAATGCTTCGTAAAAAATATCCAAGCTAACAAAATCCTCAAATACCAGAAAATGATCAAGGCGAGAAGCAATTTGATGCTTTCCCCCTCGGCGATTATTCCAAGCAAATTTGCCATTCGTAGTGGGGACATCTACCAAAGAAGTATCCGTAATAAGATCAGTAAAGTCCTGCATCTCTTGAAGGTATCGACCAGTACCACCTTTTCGTTCATCCAAACTTGCGATCATATTATAATCACTGCCAACAATCCAATACTTATCAGGGTTAATAAGTTTAAGAGTCTTAAAATTGGTAAAAAAGTCAGGTCGCTCACCAGGAACAAAAGGGCCATAAGCAGAGGAGACAACAAACCACTCTTTCGTACCAAGTTGCCTAAACCTACCAGAGAGCAGTCGAGGCAAACCAAACCAACCAGTAGCCTCCAAGTCTACAGGATTCCATAAAATGGCAACTCCCCCTGCAGTACCATTAGCGTCAATAGCCATAACATCATAACGTGGTTTTAATCGGGAAGCAATAAGCATTAATCTGTCCCCAGATAGCTTAGTCTCCTGAAGGAGAATGATGTGGGGTTTATCCTTAACAATTCTATCCTAGAGATGTCTTTGTTTTCCTTTACTATGAAGGCCACGAATATTCCAGGAGAGTATAATCATGAGGAAGATTTGTTAAGTTTCTGGAACATCGTGGAGATTGGCGCGATGTGTCCAGAGTTTACTAACATTTTACCTACCAACTGAATAGACTCTTGTATGGTTTTGCGACCGTGTTTCTTACCATATTTAACCTTCTGAGAAGGTTCGTGGCTCGGCTTAGTCCCTCGCTGAGATAACGGTAAAGTAGTTACATCCACAGATTGTTGTTGATTAGCCGCCTCCACCTCTCGACGTGCCTGGATCGTAAGATACCTTTCAAAAGTCTCTTTGTACAATTCTTTTTCATCAGCCGGTATGAATCGATCATCCAGATTTTTCCAATCGTTAAGTAAGCGTTTCATAAGTAATTCTTCCTTCGTAAGGCCATCCTTCAAAACAACAATATCCATTTCAGCGTGTTCCGGAAGCTCTTGATGCTCTTGTTGTTCCTGTTGCTCATGTTGCCCTTCACTGTCCAAATGTTCCAAAGGGGCTTTGCGTTTAGCCATCGCCCGAAGAGCCTGCTGACGAGGCCGAATGTCTTCCACCGGTGGATCCATCTCGTTGTCCCCTTGATCTTGTTCTTGTAAAATATCATATCGATTTGTTGACTGTCGAGGCACTTTCTTCTGAATAGGGGGATTGCGCTAAGCGCACCCCGGTTGTTTTTTCTTGGTAGAAACTGTCTGAAAATCCGCCTCCTTAAGTTCTTCTGATTCAAACTTTGGTTGTTTCAGGTTGGCTGCCAACTCATTAAGAGGGCAGGTTTTATACAAGTGCCCATATTCATGGCAACACCGGCAGCGAAAAGGAATATGCTCATAATCCAACGGTTGCTCCATAGCTCCCCAGCATACTCTAGTTCAATAGATTTTGGAAGAGGTTCAGAAATGTTCATATAAACACAGATACAAGCAAACGATGTATAACGACCTCTCCGAGCATCTCAACGATCTTAACAAAACGGCCAAGCGAATTTCCTATGCCCTCTAAAATTTCTGAATCCCAAAAATCCATAGGAAGAGCAAACAATCTAACCCACACCGGGGCTGACAGACACTGTTCCTTGTTAGGGTTATAACATTCTTCCCAATGATGCAAGAAAAGTCTGCATACTAGTAAAAATAAGGACTTCCTTCAAAAACACGTTCTTTATCGAGTAAGTTGGTAAAAATAACTATAAAAAAATCTCTAGCACCAAATTTGATATCAAGATGACCTTTGGGTTGCCACTTAAGATGAATCCATTTAAGGAGATCCTTCTCAGTGGGCCAGATGCCTATAAACTTACAAATCAAAGCATGATCCTTCATATAACCCCGATACTGATCAAGTTTATTTGGAGGAATGATAAAACAAGGTTTCTTGGATGATTTAGGCAGACACTGACCTCTTTGCTGGGCTTTCCATTGGGCCCCAAGTACGGGACCAGCACTACCAGGTTGAGACTGCCCACTACTTTCCCCTATCATGATATTTCTGTAGGAGGGGGTCTCCCCCTCCCCCAAGAAGCCCACTACTTTCCCCTACCATTTACTATTAGCAAACCATTTATATATATATCTAACATCAAGTTAGGTTTTTCTTAAATTTAAAAAAAAAATAATAATGCTTTCTTAAAATCAATGTCCTTTTCATTTTACTCATTTTCTAATTTATACTATAATGTACCATAATTAGCACTTGTCTTAGTTGTTCAAATTGTCGGATCATTTATAATATTGTGAATATTTGTAAACTCTAAAAATGAATTACAATATTACTAAAAAAAGCAAGAAAAAAAGCACTGGAAATGAATCTAACTTTACTATCCCTAGGTATACTTTTACTTCTATGCATAAAGAAAAAGGAAATAAAAACTCAAGAACAAGCAGTAATCAGCCAGACTTTGGAGCAACCCCACAAAAGTGGATGCGTGGCTCTTCACTCATGTCTTACCATACACTCTTCGCCCTCTGAAAACCCTGCAAAATCCTGAAACTATGATAATAGTTACTTGAATAAAAAATTACAACTCCCCGACAATGACGCCAAAATGTTGATAGTTTTAATTGGTGAATTAAAGCTCTTAATATTTAATTGTCAATTCGGGCTCGTAAACATGAGCTACACTGCACTTCTTGAGTCAGTTTGTAGGTCAGAGCTTTAATGTTTCCTTTATAATGATCAACTAAGTAATAAAACACACAAATTATTATGAATAAACAACTTTCAGAAAGGGAATCAAACCATCCCACTAAAAATAATCGAATTCAGCTTTAGATCTTAAGATTTTTATTGAATCAATCCAATTCTGCTCAGGAAAATGCACTTAAGTGAAACGCTAATTTTTATTTCAAATGAAATTTGAACTTGAAGTAAATAATTGCAAACTTAATGTATTTAACCACAACTCAATCCAAACAAACTTAAAACTGAAATCTCAAAATTAATCCTTGCATTAAACCCTAAAACTGTACTTGAAATTGAAAACCCTAAAATGGTAGGAGCTCCACATACACAAACTTTAATGCTTCTTTCAAAAATAAACAAAAAGGGAATGCTGGCTAAGAAATGATCTAAATTTCCTGACTCTAAGGAATTGTGTACACACCCACTCAAATGAAATTAACAACTCAACTCTACTCTCTAAAGAATTACGCACTCACTCAATCAAATGAAATTAACAACTCGGATCTCTAAGACTCAACAAACACTTTAACTCTCTTCAACACCCTTGAAAGCAATATTGAATCTATTTTCAAAACTGAAAATAACTCACTAAACCCTAACTCTATTTTCAGAAATAAAAGGCAAGGTAGAACGAAGAAATTCTATTTAATCACACACATAAATGCAATAAGAATAAATCAATTGAAAGACAATACTGATATTCAAACTCAACTTACATCACAACTTGACGTGGACTTATCTGCTTCACTCTTCAAGTAATCTATGAAATTCAAATGAAACTGGAACCTCTCTCTTTCAAGGGAAATGAATCACACTCTGTTATCTACCAATGCAAATTCCCAAACTTCAAAATTTATCAAATTAACCATCAAATACAACACTGTGATATCGATCTATTCAAAAAGTAAACTACAGGAAACAATCCTTCGTAAAAAAAACTATTCTCACCCAATTTAAAATTGGAAATTCTCACACACTCTTACTGCAATTGAACTCACTCACAACTAAAAATATTAACTTAAAATGTATTTCAATACTCCGTAAAAAAATTCACCCTTTCACACTATCTTCATTCAGAATCACACTCGCTGTCTTACTGAATTTAGAATCACTCTCAAAATCAACAATACTTAAATTGAAATGCTATGATTATTTGGCACATACATATAAAAATCTACTCAGTCTTTGAAAGCAACTCAAAATAAAAACAACATCCCTGTCACTCAGTCTTTCCAAAATTAATTGGACAGTGAACATACCAAATCAATTCCTATTCACATCTTAGTTTAATGGCACCTATAGGTACAAAGAAATCGATCTATGAGAGAATGTGCATACCATTCAAGGTTAGGGCCTATTGATACAACACAGAGATTTTTGAAAGGATTAAATCTATGAATAAATAGAAATATAATTTTGGATTTTAACGCACACAGTTCTGTGTCCATTAATTCACTGTGATTGTGTTTGAAGGGAACATGGGATTTTTATTATGTTTAATTTAACATGCATACCCATCCAATCCTTCCAATATATAAATCTTGCTGTTCGATGGAGCATTCAATTAAAATTCACGCTAATTCAATCCACAATGGTATCTTGCAACTGGATTAAAATGAATAGAGACCAACAATAATTTCTATCAAATACTCAATCAGAATATTCACACAGTTCACAATAGGATAAGCGAATTGCCACTAGATCACATCAGAACACAATCAAATATAGTGAAATCGAACTTGTGATGAACAATTCAAAGATACACATTATTAACTAGAATTGAAAATGTAAATATGAAATAAAAACTAATAATAATCACATGACATACTAAATTCTACCTTTAATGAATAAAATTTCCCAGGTTGTGGTGGGCCCTTGCCACACTTGGGATTAAAAACTTACAAAAGCGAACTAAACTTCAACGCATATAATTCAGAAACTAAGTGAATTCACCATGATAAATCACAAACCGAGCTTTGATTACTGAGTGAAAGAGTTTACCATAAGACTTGAAAACAAAATGGGAGTGGCAGTCTTTGCTAACTAACTCGTGACATTACATTAGCCTTTATAGGCATAGTTACATTTATAAAATAGTAAAGAGTGTTGTTCATTGTAAACATTTGAAACCAATTGATATCGAGATCCTATGACTGTTCACAATTAACATTTCGCTCCACCTAAGATAACCAAACTCTAACCATTCCTATCTCTGGCATAATTGCGTAATACTCCAGAAGTTTGCTTCATAAGGATGATTGAGCTGAGCTCGATTTCTAGAAGATGGTCAGCTCGAATTTTTTGTCGAAATCATGGAGAACTAATGGAGTGTTGATGATCCAGGTGGATATTGGTGGCCACCCGCCTATTCCACTTGGGCCCCCACCTTTGTCTCTTTCATTTTTTCAGTTTCAGCATAACTTACTATTTTTAGCAGATTTTCGGGTCCTAAACTTCCGGAGCCGTTTTGAGGCCCTAAACGACGTTTTTTGGGCATCGCGCTTCCAACAAATGGTATTCATGGTGAAAGTTGTAGTCCTCGGATAAAGCTTTCTAATGATGTATCATATGCGTCAAACGGAGATAGTATGCCATAGTTACGTCCCTGGGAAGTTGAAACACCAATTTACCCAAACGTGGCCCATAGTTTTGGCACTTCATCTCCTAGGGTTAGGTTTTTGGATGTTTAGGGTTCTCCATTGTTTCTCAATCATAAATAGGCCCTCGAGCCTCATTGTAACTCAGTTCAGAGGCCTGTAGTCGCCACATCTCTTCTCAGAGATAGCTACCAGCGCCCTAGCTAGTTTTATTTCCATTCTGTTTGTAAGCAAATTTCAGTTCTTTGATATTAATGAAATGAAGTGTTATTTCCGCTGCATCTCTGTATTTATGGTTATAGGTTTATTCTGTTGCGTTCCTGCATAAATCCGGATCAATTGAGCACTTGGGTGAAAATTGAGTACTTCATTCATTGGTGATATGTCTTGCATTCCATAAGTCTTCAACTAAAAAGTAGAATTTCTTAGGATCCCCTGATCCGAATCCTCTAAAGATCGGTAACTTGATATCATTATCCATGTTTCCTAGGGGTGGGGAGGTGGAGTTGGAGGTGGAAGGAAAGTGTAGGGAGTGGGATAGGGGGTGAAGGGTGTGGCGGGGTGGGGAATCCCAAAGGTGCCCTGATTATTCTCAACTCCTGACTTCAACACACCTCTAGGGGTTATTGGATTACTTCTTTCTTCTTTGCTCTTAGAGCCACTAAAAAATGGACTGTAATCAATCTCAATGTAATTTTCGCGATCTACTCTGTATCATTTTCCCCTTCACGTAGATCCACCTTTAGAATTCAACCCAAACATTAATTTGACTACATTCATAGTACACCCTTTTCACATATTTTTTTAATCCACAACTTCAAAGAATTTAGATACTTATCTCGTGGACCCTTGAAAAATATTCGTTAAGCTTCACTGTAAGATACAAATGTGTCTATTGCGAATCCAGTAATAAATCCTCCCAGTATACTTTTGATCCAGAAATCAACAACTCTTGATATGTTGTTATTGATCTCCTTGAGTCGTTGTAACAATTCAAGGCTCTATGCAATAGGCTCGCCGTTCTTAAAAATGGTCTTGTTCTCAGTCAACCTTGATAATCATTTATGAAGTTCATTAGCAAGCGTCGCGAAGAAAATCTCGTGTTGTTCTTTGAAAATGTACCTCTACAACCAAGCTTCAGTCGATAGTGGCAGATTTCTGTTTTCTTGAACTGAAAATTCCCGTTCTTTCAGTTCTTCCTAGTCTTGTATTTCCTTCTTGGACAGATGCCACATCTACATATCCCTCAAATGGATCTCAGTCCCAACAACAGAACCATTTTTTGGCTCAAATGGGCTTCGACCCAGGTTCGAATTTGCTACGCACCAAAAGAATCCTTTATTACCAGCCCTTTCGGCAACGACCTGTAGCGCAGATCACAGTCTCAACCGAGACAATATTGGGGGATGTCAGAATCAAGTTTCCGCATCCAGAGGGAAAGTAGGATGTGGATTTATTGCTAAAATTTTACTTATGCTTATTTGGAACTGCGCAGATGCATTTATCTACTCTAAAATATTATATTTCATTCACCTACCAATACTTATGCGCACTACACCTTTATAATTAAAACATAAATAAAGCATATAAATAACTTCACAACACTGATAATAAGCAAATACAATGTATACACACATATATGTCTTCAATTGGTAAAACTCTTCAGTACATATACTTCGTCGACCTACACACACAGCTGCAGGTGGTCTGCGCACAAAGCTACAGACTCTTCAAGGCCTCTGTGCACACACCTAAAGAGCCTTCCCTTGGCCTAAAACACAAAAAGATAAAACAATTACAACCTTGCTTCGACCATGAAATACAATTTATTAACTTCGACTCAATATGATATTTGTTTATATAGCCTTTACCTCTTAAAAAAACCATGGTCCACATACCATGGGCAAACACAAAACTAATACAATAAACCCGATCCCTTTACAAAAAGATGGGCTTTGACTCGCCCAAAAGTCCCTAAACTCTGTGCGGTTGATTTATCCTCACTGGACCACACACTCCGCTCCTTGAGTTGCAGAGTCTTTTGACTAAAATTGGACCAAGTTGGGCCATGCTCAAAAGTGGAAGATGGATTATCAAAAGAGGGAAGCAACATAGATCCGAGTAGGATCAAATTTTTAGTTCTTGTCAAAGAATCCATCTAGGTTTCATTTCAGTTTGAAGGTTTTGATCAGGCTAACAAAGGTGTTTTTCTTGATTATTGTATGGTATATTTAGGCTCTACTGAGCTAATTTTGTATATAGAGGAGTTACAATGAACTTTGTGATGATTATTTTGCTAACAATTAGACCGCATAAAAGTATCAGTAAGTAAAGTCATGAGAATTCCAATTGATGTTAGAACCTTGAAAGATTCATGATTCACATAGTATGGTTGCCATCAAAGGTATGTAAATAGTTGAATACCCATGTAATTTGAACAATTTTTACTAATGAAATTTTTGTTTTTTTTTCTTTTTTTCTTTTGAAAAAAAAATATCCATCTTAATTATTGATCAAGCAACCATCCAAAGGGATCAAATCTCTCTTGAGGTGCAAACCTATTTTTGCACCTCTAAATATTTAATCCCTCAATACAATTGTTAAATGCATGGATAAAATACATCTCTCTCTCTCTCTCTCTCTATATATATATATATATATATATATTATTTAAATTGAATTTTGGAATGTATAAATGAACTCAAATGCCTTTGAAAATTCCTTTCAAACTTGGATTGTGTACAATGCACAACTTAAATTTGCTATTCCATCAAATATTTTCTAGATTTGAGACAAAATCTACCAAAAATATTCTTGAAAAAAGACCAAAATGTAAAATAGTGAGACTACTTGAAATGTTCTAACTATAAATTTTTAAATATTTACTCCATTTAAAATATTATATTTAAATGTTTTATTTATGAGCCATATTGAATTTTATTTATTAATAATATTTTTAAGAATCTATATATTAATTTCATATTAAGAATTATATATTACTTTCATGTTAAGAATTAAATGAATTACACATTTTCTTGATATTTGGAAGCCATTGATTTCTTTTTTTTTAATTTCATTTACTCATTTTCTTTATATATATAATTTGATATTTAAATAAATTAGTTATCATAGATATTTATATAAATATAAATTGATATTCAACTAAATTAGTTATTATAGATATTGAAATAATTTATTTAAGTTTAATACTGAAATATTTTACAATGTATAAGAATAATAAAACTTCTTCATGCTAAAAAAGTGTGTGTATATATTAGTTTCTCTCTCTTTATAAAGTTGATATAAAATTATATTACTTAAATTATTTATAGTTGAAAGTGAGCACAGTGAGAATGGAAATATTGATATTTATAATATTTAATTAAAAGTAACCAAACATGTATATTCATTTTTGTTTTTTTATCATATTAAACATTTTTTCTTTATTTCAATAATATATATATATATTCAGTATGGATAAAATGTCCTACTAAATTGTAGAATGCACCTCTCAATACAATAACACATAAACTTAATAATAAATAATACATTAATTTCTAATTCAAACTATGAAATAATATTGAGTTATAATAGGTTATATATTGATATAACTAAAATAAACATATTTCAAAATTAACAATAAGAAAACAATATCAATTAAAAAATTAAAGTGAAATAAAGTATAACCAATTTGGTTCTTTTATTCACAGTATGATATCAGTTAGTTACAGTTGGTTATGACGCAATCTCAACATTACACTGCAATATTTTATGCCGCATTAACATAAACTTATTAATTTAAAACTATTCATAAATTTCTCCATATATTTAAATAAACTTATATTATCATTTTGTATTAAATTTCGTTATTATCTATCAAAATTTATAGCATATCAGTTACAATGGGTTATGGCGCAATCTCAACATTACAGCGCCATATTTTATGCCGCAATAACATAAACTTATGAATTTAAAACTATTCATAAAATTTTCCATATATTTAAATAAACTTACATCATCATTTTGTGTTAAATTTCGTTATTATCCATCAAAATTTATTTATATATTTTTAAATAATAGGAAACATAATAACAATCAAAATATATTTTTTTCTTGCAATGAACTAGAACCAGATCTTCGCAGCAAAGTTCCACCCACCTACGTGATAAATTCCAACATTCTTAGAGCTCTCATCATTCCTTAAAATTGGGCTAAAACTCAAAAGTCCGGTCATCCTTTCAAATTTGCCCAAACTTAGAACGCTCGGGTCGAACTTAGTCTGATCCTTACTTAAAACTCTCATCATCCTTATTTCGCCAAACACAACGTTTTAAGATCCGCTTGTTACCAGAAATGGCTCCATTTTCAAGCAACGACTCAGGCTCTCATTTATGGAATGGCGCATCAGTTTATTAATCTCCGCAATTTCTCATAGAAGAATAAAGCTTAACTAGATTTTCAACAAGAATAGTTTATGTGGAAAGTGGCCATTAATTCATAATATCATGAATTTCTGAATAAGAACAAAGATTAACTCCTATTTTCATGAAGCTTAACTGGATTTTTCATGGCAAATTCTCCAGCAGCGAATATTATTCTAGAAACCCCAAAACCCCAATTCTTCGTCCACTGGGATAGAAACACAAAATAGTCCAGAGACACATCCAAGGGTGGAAAATCCTGTAAAGTCAAAGACACACCAATCTTCAGATCATCAAGAATGAAGTCTCGTGGCTGCATTCCGCTTCCATACTGTATGATGAGAATGCCACATCTTTGGAAGGCAATGAAAATTATTCTGCTACGTACTTTCATCTGCTTGTGGAGACGGTCACACCGCACAGAAAACCAGAGAAGCCCATAGCAGCTACAATCCCTGAGAAAAGTAAAATTATTATGGTCTACCCATTAACAACATTATGATTACAAAATAACTACAAATATCGCCAAATCGGAATCGACACTCATTCTGCTACTCCAAATCGGAATCGACACTCATTCTGCTACTTCACAGTCTTTGAAAATCCCAAAGACTTTGCATCCAGAGGCTTTCCTATTGCTGGCTCGAAATCGACACGAATGAAAGCAATATTATATCCATTTGGGCATTTTTCGCTGTTTAAAACTTGAACCAGCAATGCTTTGAATTGCTGCAACGAACTTGAATTTGTAGAGTAAGCCTGGCACCATGGAAATGACAATGATGCACGGCCCGAACGAAGAAGGCAAGGAGCCGAATTTGATATTTCATCTCAAAAATACGTGAGCCTGAACCATATTTCAAACCTTAAAATTTCAAATTCCAATGGGCGGGTTTTCAAATTTGAATTTCAAAATTCAAACACCCATGTCTACATTGTATTGTGGCGTATATCGTATATGTATATACGATGGCAAGTAGGCCGAGACATAGCCACAGGATGCGTACCGGCCGTCTCATGTATGTATAAATGCATCTTCCGGGAGAAATGGTACTGTAACGTACGCTAGTCTTGATCGATGCAAATAAAGATAAGTACCGGATGATAAGACGGGGTTTCAACGACATGGGGTGCATGGCATGGATTGGGTTGCCATGGTCATTGGTACTTAAGGGGCATTAATGGGTCAATAGCAGCTAAAATATTGGGACAGTTTTGAAATGGATCTGGTGAAGGAGTTAACTGTTAATGAGATATCTGTGCATTTGTTTAACCCACAGCAATATTAAAACGGAAAATGATTTGAAAGGAAATTATAGGGAAAAAAATGAACTGTCGGAACAAAACATGAGCAGACTATGAATGCAAATGTGCTCAATCCAAATGGAAATGAAAGAAAATAAATAAACGGCGATAAAAGGAAAGAAATCTCCTTAGGATAGATATGGTAGATTCGATTCAACGCAATGTTTTGTTATCTTAAGAGAATCATCAAACATGGAGAGAGACCTGTTGGTGGATTGGAGGAGTCTGCATTGAGCTACATGGAGAGACACCTGTTGGTGGATTGAGCTACATGGTTTGAGCAGTGTGGAAAACATTTCTGAAGATGTTCTAAGCAAGAGTTGAAGCTTTGAAAATGATATAACAAGAAGGAGCTGAAACCATAACAAGAACGGTAGAAGTGATGAGACCATATCTGAAAACATATTTTTCAAATACTTAATTTGAATTTTAAATATTTATATTTATTTTAATAAAAATATTAATTTTTAATTTAATATGATTAAGTTGTAATTTATGTAAAAAAAAATTTATTTCATTTTATTTATTTATTTATTAATCTTTGTTCTATTTTGTTTCTATTGATTGATTTATTTATTTATTGTATTCTGATTTTTGCAATTAAGATTTTTTTTTATCTATTTTATTTTTAATTTTAATTATATCTTTATTTTTATTTTATTTCTATTTATTTATTCATATTTTATTTATTTATTTAATTATTATTATTATTATTATTTTTTTTCTCTCTTTTTTTTGGTTTGGAAATACAGGAGAGTGATTTGCCGAGCGTGGTAAGAACTAGGGGAAGAGTAGAAATATTTCATTTCCCAAAAAATAAGATTCGAGGTTTAATTGAGTTTGGCCACTCGTAGGTAAGGCTGAAGTATTGACATAAAATTATTTAGAAGACTTTACGAGTTAAAGATTATTTTAAAATATAAATTGTGACATTGACATCATACAATTCTCCACGTGGACACGAATGACTTGCCTGTCAGAGCCACATATTCGTATTCTTACGTTTGGTATATTCTTATTCTTACGTTTGGTATCTATCATGTGTAACTGCGCATAAGTCTTACATTACTATTTAGAACGGTGTTGTCGACAGAGACTTTAAGAACGGTGTGAATGAACGTTTAAGAAACACTGCTTGAGAACGACTTTATTGAAGAATTTGATTTAAAGTTTAGATATTAAGATGAATCTTATTAGTCTTGACTAATTTTACAAATGCAATTTTTGGAAATAAGTCCCTGACAATGAGTAGTTTAAAGGCTTTCCCTATGGAACATATATTTTGGAATAGGGCATGTTGAATTGTTTGCATGGTAAACAAGGCATACGTAGAAAATAGGTTAGGAGAGGATGTTGGTTTGTAGGTATAAAAGGAAAGGAAATAGTAATGTCAAATAACCATATTTGTAAATTAGTTTTTGAAGTATGCTACTTGCAACTGTATATCTTGAATATTCCAAGTTTTTTTTTCAATTCATTGCTAATGATGTTTGACATGACACATGCACATGACAGTTTGAAATGTAAGCGTATAAGTAAATGGAATACATTGATTGGAATTGTCAATGGTACTAAGTAAACACTAAATAGTAGATATTGAAGCCTGAAACAACGAATTATAATTGCCTAAGATGAGTAAAGAGTGACTTGCTAGTGCATATTTGTAATATTTGAAGAGCTTTTTTTTTGTTGAAATTATTGTTAATCATATTTGAAATGATATATGCACATCACAATTTGAAATGTAAGCGTATACAGAAATAGAAAAACATTGATTGAAGTTGTAATAGTACTAAGTAAATACTAAATAGTAGAGAGAGTAAGATTGAAATGGCTAGTTTGACTCAAACAATTAGAAAGTAATTTATTTTATTTTAGAAAGAGTGAAGCAAATGTACTAAACGTCTTTGCAAAAATCACATTAGAATAGATTAGGTTGACGCGTGTTGGACCAGCCAGTGTGAGGCATCATTAGAATAAGATGGAAAACCTGATCAAATAACCTCTTTAAATAGAAACTATAATTCCTACTAGGCGTTTGTAAAATAATGGCGAGTTTGACTCAAATAATAAAAATCATTCTATTTTATTTAAAAAAGAGTAAACCAAATGATCAAAGCTGATAAACTTAATTTTAAATTTTAATATTTATTTTAATAAAAAGAATAATTATTAATTTAATATTAGTAAAATGTAATTTATTTTATTTTACGTTATTTGTTTGTTTATTTATTTATTGATGTATTTTTTTTTTTCTATTTATTTATGTATTTTTTTTTTTAATAGTTTTTATTTTTGTTTTATATATTATATTTTTATTTGTAATTCTATCTTTATTTTATTTTGTTTGTTTTTATTTATTTTTTATTTATCTATTCATATTTTGTTTTATTCATTTATTTGTATTTTTTTTTAATTAATTAATTTATTTGTTTTTATATTTTTTTCTAATATTTTTTGTATGATAGCATTCAATTGTTGAAAATAAAATAAATATATAAATTCAAACTTTAAGTATGATTTAGTTATTTTCAACGTTTAATTTATTCGATAATAGGATTTAGCAGAATAGGATAGACTCACAAAAAGCATTTCGAACTGAAGCCGGAAACATCTGTACAAAGACAATAAAATCCCATGCTAATTATGGCCGATGGCACTAAAACCCCCATGTTAACGTATAGCCAAGGTAAGCAGCTATTCCAGAATATAAGATACTTTTCTTACAGCGAGTTGCAGAAATGCATCGTAGACAGCTTTAATTCCTGGGTGAATGTGTGAACTCCCCCTCGCTTTCCTTGTGCATCGTTAAACGTTTACCAACTGCAGATATTGGTCCTAGTCTGGGCAACAGCTACTATATGGGAAATAGTGAGCCACTATTTAAACAATATGCAACTGTTACTTTATTAGTTGTCATAATTAATATGCTACTTAATTGATGCCATTACAATTGTTTTCAAGCAGTTATAACTAAACCACTAGCCCTTTCAATTAATCAAGTCTGAAGTATCACAAACAATGTTGCAAATATCATGTTGGGGAATACAGAGTGGAGGGTCCGGAAATAGACTTACCAGGAATATTGGGGAAATAGCGTCCAGCATAATCTTGCAGAAAATATCGTCAAGCATAAACTTGGACCTGAAAAACTTGGAACAACTTGGAAATATTGACGACTGAAAAGCATACTCTTTAAATTGTTCAGATTCCAGCTCTTTGAATTTAAATACAGATGTTTTCCTAATACTGTCTATGTTTTGTTGGGTATATTTATTTACTTTAGCCTTAGTATTCTACGGGACATAATTGTTCTTAGACGGTTTCAATAGATGTAGTGATTAGTGTTTTCTTGGTCTGTTTTTGACTGAGAGACGTGTCAGCGTTGGCTCTTCTTGAATCATCAATGCATTCTATAATCTTGTCTGGTATAACGAATTAGATTTGTCATGTTCTTCTTCCCTCGTGATTCTCTTTTTCAATAACAGGCCAGACCATGATGTTGGAGTAATTATTGGGTATTTATGTTAATATTCTCTCAGACATGATTTACTATTGTATCTTCAAAAACGCAATGGAACAATTCAATGTTGTGCTTTCTCAGTCACCTTTGTTTTGTATTGTCTGTCTCTTTTTCCCAACTTCTTATCGATGCCTGCAAAGTTCTCCACGTTAGTATTGCATACAAGAGTTTCAAAACTGAGCTGGGGTCACTTCAAAATATGATGTGGGTGCAGGATGAATTTGCCTATTTATTGATTTGAACAACTGTATATATTGTGTCTGGGTTGCCTGATACCATGTTGCATGAACTAATTCATTACAATTTGTCCTTCATAGCAATATAAGAATTAGCAGTTCCCATTAAATTGGTTTCTAATCTTAGATCTCGCAATTTTAATTTGCTTTCAAAGTTAATAAATTAGTTTGTATGCTGGTTCTACAAGCATTTTTCCAATTTTTATTTTATGATGCTGGTAAATAGAGAAGAAAAGCATTTGTTCGGTCGGGGGCTCTTATGGCAGTGCTGTCATATCTAGACTTTTTCTCCATTGGTGTTCAGGTGGTTTATCGTAATTGAAAAATAATTATATCAACAAATTGACAATTTTTATCCAAAAATCTACGTGAAGCTGTAAACATTCAATGCTCTTTGAAACTCCATTCAACATTCTAAAGGAACCATCTTTAAAGAGTAATTTATTTCAAAATTAAAATTTATAGATTCTTTTATCCATGAAATGACTATTGAAATGCACTAGAGGGTGTTTTGCTTTAACATAAATGGTTATAAATTTGTTTTAGAAATTAGAATAATGCTCTTGGCAAGCCGTCCACTAAGATGATACAAGGCAATATTAACTCTGAAACGAAAATTGTTGAACAGATTATCAAATTGTTGAGACTACCATCTACAATAGCTGCTAGGTTAAAGGTTCCAGATCTGTCACTTTCTACTCGATAAGTGTTCAGCCATATAAATTGTCCTAGCAAAATAACAACTTTACAAAACATTACATGTTTCAAAAAGCAGCAGTGAACAAGCTCACTGTGGGCTTTCAAACCGTTACCAAATTTAGTTGACTGAATGAAAGGAGATTGTTTTGTACCTTGAGCTGACGGCTGCTCCACAGTAGCATCCTCCTTATCCATCAAGGTGGGTTGCTCCATATGAAGCAACTGAAGGGAAGGGTGAGCCTATGATGGTTTCCTCCTATTGACAATCTCTCTTTCTATCTACTCAAACCTGGCTTGCAGCATATCCATTCTTTCAATTAACTCTTCAATCTTTAACTAAGTCTATCTGAAAGTTGATTACAATAATTTTCCTTTACATTGCCTTTGAGCTTTCAATGCACTTGTCTCCTAGTCTTCCATTCAGCCTCCCACTTTCCGGAATACAAAGAAAAGCAATTTTGTGCCTCTTCTACATTTGTCACGTTACTGGATGCCTCTGTGTAGCTTTGAGGACTCACAAACAATACTTCGGTCTGAATGGTCATGTGGATTTTCCATGTTCCCACAAATCAAGCCTAAATCTGTGTGCTGGTTTGGGGCTTGATGATTGGCACTGTAAGTTGACCGTTCGACAAAGATGGAACAACTATGCTTAAGAAGCTGGGATTAGCATTTGATATAGTGTTGCAGTCGTTGAATGTGTCGACAGAATTACACACTGTGCGTCCTTCGACTGGAGTTCCCTTTGTGTTGAGCGAGATAACGCTCCTGTTGTGGGTTGAGTGTTGGAGCAGTATAACACCCTCTCGTCATGCGTAGATGTTAGAGGGAGATTGTGGGAGTCCCCTCCTTGGGCAAGGACTGCATTTCATTGGACAGATGCTTCAGCACGCACTGTCACTTATCTACCGTGGCGTTCCTCCCAGCCTCACGAAATCTCCGTTTGGGCCCTTTCGCCACGTCACGAGCCTAAAACCACTCTCTGCGCGTTCGTTGGAGGCGTTAAGGTCAAGTTGAAAAGACAACGCGATATCAATGGAGGACATCAGATCTAAGGGCTAATAGATCGAGCGATGATCGCATTCAGAACTGCTCGCAGGTTAATCCAGTGAAACAAGGAGTTGAAAAGCCGGCAGTATATCGCGAGGCACATAAGCGGTAAGTTGTATTTCAGAAATTGCAGCGATTCCATAGAGTGAGGGACGCGTGTCCCTGAACGATTTTGGAAAACCCCCCTCATCGCGAGTTAACGATAGTGTAAGTAACTCGCGCGATATTGATTTCAGCGGTCAGATCTTTCGAATTGATCCGACGTCGTTTCGACCGTCGGATGGGTGCACTGATCATGGGTTCTAATCGGCGTTAAAAACCTTTGATTGCTAACTCCAATCCTTAATACGCATACGGTAACTCCAATCCTTTGAATATATCATATCGGACCCACCTTAATTTAAACTAATTTAATTTGATAAATTTTAATATTTTATTTAATTACTTTTTTTATTTAATTTAAATTAAATGTGTTTTTAAATTTTGTTTTTTTTTTAATTAAATAAAATTTAACATTTAAAATTTAGTTTTTTTTAATTTTTTATTTAATTTTCAGTTTTATATTAAAAATCAATTTTCTTTTTTATTTTATTTTTTAATTTATTTAAAATTTCCCCTTTTTTATTTTTAATTAATTTGTATTCTTTTTTTTAATTTTAACTTTTCATTTTTTTTCTTCTATTTAAAAATTTATTTATTTATTAAAATTTAATATTTTTTTTTTAATGTTAATATTAATGATTTTCTTAAATTAATAAAGTTTAGTATTTATATTTTTAATTTAATTTTTATATTTAAAATTTATTTGTTTTTTCAATAATTGTTTTTTAATTTAATATTTAAATTTTTTTAATTAAAGCTTGATGCCATAGTAATAATGGAATAGGTTAATATAATTATGTGAATAACCTTAATATAGCCTTTTGAACGAAGCCATAGTGTTTAATTAAAGCTTGATGTCATAGTAATAATGGAATGGGTTAATATAATTATGTGAATAACCATATCGTGATGTTTCAACATTTGAACGGAGGCCGTGACCATACACTGATATAGTATTATATGCAGGTTGGGTCACATCGTTTTAGATATATATAAGGGTTTTATATGGTGTGGTTGCTTTATTGCATAGCCCTTGGGACTTTTACAATCTTTCAAGGAGGTTCCTATAGTTAGAAAAGTTGACTTTGATTTTGATTTTGATTTTATTTGTATTCGTTTATTTTTATATTTTTCATCTTATTCGTTTTTATTTTTATTTTTTATCTATTTATTTATTTATTTTATTTTTATTTTTATTTTATATGTTTTTTATTTTTATTTCTAATTTATTTAATTTCTATTTATTTATATATATATTTTTTATTCTTTCTTTTATTTTTTTTCGACTTAAATAAAATTACTTATAAAATAAGGTAACCGATGTTATGAGTTTTGAATCAACTAACATATAATTATTAAAAAAAAAAAAAATCTTTATATATTTAAACTATAAATAGTATTCCATTATTCTTAACATTTAATTTATTCGAAAATGTCAATTGTTAATCTCAAACAAAACACGCACGACCAGGCCGAACTCTTTACACATTATTGTTGTCTTTTCTTTAGCTTTGCAAATGTTTTGCAAGCATTCATGAAATGCTTATAGGGTTTAGATCTTCTATTAAAAAGGCCATGCAGTTATTACTTCTTCTTTGGAGTGTTCATTCAAATTGACAAGTTATAGATATAAGGTTCTGTAAAGCTGATTGGTAGCGCGTTTCCTCCATTGCTTCTCTTTTGGATCATATAATTCTTGGCGAAACCAAGTAGCTGCTTAATTTTTTTTTTCTTTGTCCCTTTTTCACACATTATAAAAATAAATATTTCAATTTATAAAAATTACATAAATTAATTACAAATTTAAATATTTAAAAAAATTAGTCAAGACTAATAAGATTCATCTTAATATCTATACTTTTAATCAAATTCTTCAAAAAAATGGTTTTCAAGCAGTCTTTCTTAAACCCTCATTCTTTAAAGGCCCATAATTAACACAGTACCTGCTGATAGAAATACTTGTGACTCGTTCACGCTGCGTATGCATCCAAACTTAATTTTCAAGTGTGTTGTGTGCTTCATAGAAGATGGTGTAATATTGAAACAACCCCCACCGCCTCCTCATCCCCTTCCCCCACCCTCCCATTCTTTAAAGGCCCTTAAATAGCACAGTACCTGCAGATAGATATACTTGCCACTTGTTCACATTGCTTATGCATCCAAACTTAATTTTCAAGTGTGTTGTGTGTTCCATAGGAGATGGCGTAATATTTAAACAACCCCCACCTCCCCCTCAGCTCCCCTACCCTCCTGAAACCAATTTATTTGACAAACATCCATAGGCAAATGTAGAAATGGTATAAATTTAAAAAAAAAACTTTTGAAAATACTAAGAAGTTGTATGAAGATGTAGTATGATTCTGAGTTGAAGAAGTTGTAGGAGGCAAACACATTTGTAATTTCATTAGTAAACCCACCAACACCATATGCATTGTTTGAAGAACCAATCTCCATCCCCGTAGATTGACAATAAGCGAGTGCAGTTGCAGGAGTAGTAGGGGATCCAATTTCATCAATCTTAGTGGGGCGAGGCATTTTCTTCTTGGGACCTGCAAGGACATTTCAACACATTTCAATTAAAGAAATCAATAAAGAAAAAATAAGATCAAGTGCGAGACTGCAATCAATAAAAAAGAAAGGCAAATATACCCTCGTTCGGTTGAGCCAATCGGGATGGAGAACCAGAAATAGGAGCTGAGACACGCATAGGAGATGAAACATTTGGAGGCAGAAAGGAGAAGATGACGAGGCCGCCTTCAAATCATTTTAATTTTCTTATGCACTAGTAGTTTGCGTTGCAAATCCAAACAACACCTTTGCAACTTCGACCTCTTGATCTGAAAATGCTGCCGACACCTGCATAATTTAAATCACAACTAATTATCAATCAAACAAAATCTACTTTTTGGGTATCTGTAAATTTTGAAAAGCCCAGTGGCTTATAATAAATCTCCTTTGGAAATAGAGAGAATAGGAGAAGCTACAACAGTTGGTTGAGGGTATCTGTATACCTTAAGAAATTTTACAGGGCGAGGCTTCGTTCCAATGGGTTTCTGCAATAAATCCAGACACAGTCAAGCAAAAAAAATACGCAATGCCACAAATTTTGTGGTTTCGAGTCTGTCCAAAAAAGTCCGAATCCCAACTGAAAGAAAGCAGGAGGATTCACAGATACAAGAAAGAATCATAAACCAAGATACCCAATATTAGTGCTACAAATTCAAATCAGGGACTATTGTTAATATAAAGAAAACCAATTGCCCGATTTTGAGAAGCCAACACTAATCTCTGCACATAAGGCTGCTTTAGGACTCCCTAGGAGATATGAAACTCGGTATGTAAAATCCCTCCATTCCAAAGGCTTCCTTCTCCACCCATTCTAATAGTCCTGAAGAATCCCATCCATTCCAACAGTAGATCTTGTAGTTGTCAAAGTTATTCCAAGACAGCTCAAGATAACTTAAAATTAATATTTATCATTTAAACATGTTTCTCATTTCATTTGGCATCTTTCATTTCTAGTAAAAACGAGCTGTAGTTCTTAAAATTTAATTCACATTTGCAATGTAAAAATTAGCAAAGCAACAGACAATTAATTTCGAATAGTCACAACTATGGAGCAATGTAACCTTTCATGAGGTGACTGCTCAATTTGAAAGAAGTTTCAACTTAGAATAGGGTTTGTTATGTCGATATCAACCAATAGTGTCAATTGAGAAAGAGCCATAGCCGTTATGTTATTGCCAACTCTCCTTGCTCATGTAGGGAGGGAGCGGTATTACATGTGACAACTCTCTAGTTACATCAAATATCATTTATCAACTTTTTGGTACATTATATTTTTATTTAGTACTATGTCAGATAAAGTTTGAAAGAAAGAAATCAATAATAATTGAATTGTGGAATGGTAATATTCAAACCTTTAAGTGAGCAACTGCTTTCTCTTTGTTGGTGAAGACACATGTGGATTCAACCAAATACTCTGCGCCAACCTGACCCCATGGTATTTCCTCAGGATTTCTACAGTTTCAAACCAAAATGTAGACAAATGGGAATAAATAGACAATGTCAGCACTCACTATGTTCCTGCCTAAGCTCACGCAGTAACTGACCTACGAAACCTTCTCATTGATCACCATAAACAATTATTTTACCTGAAACCCAATACAACAACAGATTTTTATCGAAAGAGTAAAGTTTTCGAGTCTTTGACCTTGACTTCATTTTGCTTCCATTGTCCATGAAGACTGTCATGCTTGAACATATAAGTCTGAAAAATAACAGAGGCGCAGAAATTACTACAGAGATCTTGAGTCGGAAAAATATGGCAGAAGAAAGAAATCAAACGAGTTAATAAAATCTTCCTGTTTCAGTTTGTCTGTAAAACATAAATGCTGTTGGGAATAAATCGAAGAACAGAAAAAGCAAAATGAAGAACAATCTTCATGTAGACGATGCAAAATGCATCAAGAGAATGTTGTGCAAATACGCCTAAATTTCAATGAAAAATTCCTCCTAGGTATAAATAAGAAAGAAGAAAAAAAATTGCTAATTTAAAAGGACTTTTCCAAAGAATAATGTATTCACTATGCAAACGAACTCAAATATTCTTGAAAGATTTCGTATATAATGATCAAGCCGAATTTGAAGAGAGAAAATCAAGCCTTGATAACATTTCTGGCTTCAGTGCTTAATTCCTAGAATATATTTATAATGACAAGGGAATAGAGCTAATCAGAATTTTAAATGTGCCAAAGATCTGTATTTTCAGTGATTGATTCTGTGTTAAACATCTGTGTCAATGATCCCTAAATCGAAAAAACTTGTCTGCAAAGAGTACTCTAAAGGGTCTGGAGAAATGCTTTACCAATATGAAGTTCAAAAGATACAGATTAACGGCTATAATATGCATTTGCTGTAAACAAGGGTTTAATCGACACTCTAAAACTGCAAATTCATAAGCCGTCTAGGGCCAAAGAAAAGTACCTAGATAAATAGGAGGATCTGCTTTGTTACTAAAATTCTTAAATAACAGCAATTATCTTCCAAATCCAGCTTTAAAATCAATCGAATATACAAATAAATCCCTCAATCTCATCCAGTAAGCGATAAAAAAAAAAAATTCCTCAGACCCGTGCACAAAGCTACAAAATCATGTCGAAATGCTTCAACAAAGTCGTAAGACGGCAACCAGCATATGTACCATATAATCGGTAGAAATGAACGGGTCATTCACCACTACAAGCTCAATATCATCGCGAGTCAGGGCCACATGGGCGACGAGCCTTCCAATTCGGGCAAAACTTGCACAGCGAAAATTCCACCGCACATCGCCAAATAAAAGAGCAGAAAAACAAACGAAAACAGAGAAAACCGCAAACACAGAAACACCTGTTAAATCTCTGTCGAGTAATTACCATTGACTCTGATCTTGATCTTCCCAGTAGAACCTGGACATAGCGGTGCCATAAATACCAAAACGTAATTTGACCTGAAGGCGACACAATGTATATAGGTTGGCCCATGGACTGCAAAATTTTGTTATAGTGTTTAACCGGTACCCGTTCGAAGGAAGAACCGCTTGCCTCTCCATTATTCTCAGCAGAACCCTCTCTACACCGTGGAGAACCTCCCGGCCCTTCATGTTGGCCTAGAGCTGATCTTTCACTGCCCTTATTTCTTCTTAAATCGAAGTCGGCTCTCCTGGTGATGACTAAAGAGGACCTATGAGGAGAAAGCAAGTGCGCCGCCGAAGGGGATTCGAACAGCAGACCTCTCTGAACCCTATTTTCAAGCAAATGAAAGGCTGGGGTCTATTATGATGATGGTGGAGGTGGTGGCTGTATGTGCTCGTCCAGCAATTTGGATATTTCTCGTCGCATGTGCTAATGGCTCTCTTCCAGTTCACGAATTCTATTCAAGAGAACTCCAGAGGAATCCTCTTCCAGTGCTGCAGCAGGAAGCCCTGTGACATGACTGATGATTGTGGTGAAACTCTTAAAGATTGGCACACCGACATGTCCAGAAGTCATGGTTCAAGATTCTTTTCAGTAGTGTTAAACCCGGGTCTTTATAATTCAAACTCCAGACTTGAATTGTGTGATAATGCAACGCAAAGTTGCAAGCGGCAGAAAAGGATTCAAAACCGAGACATTCACCACTTCTCCCTCCAAACCCTCAGCTTCCTGCGCTCATACACATCTACCCCGCACCACCCCATTTCACATGACACCCTGCCGTGATAATAAGGGTAAATGCCTTTTAACACAGCTCAAGATGGCAAATAGTGCAATTCAATGCACGAGGTATGGCGCACCAGCGGGAAGGAGAAGGGTACAGTATGCCAGGGAGGACGGCGTCAAAACCTCTACCTGAACCTCTATCTCTACATTATGGATTGCAATTCCCTGCGAAATCAATCAAACCACCCACCTGAACGGGCCTTTCGGGGAATCGAACCCAGCCCTGCGCTAACACTGTTGGTCTCAGGAACCTGTAAAAAATCACAAATTTTGCTCAAAGCCAAAGAAAAAAAAAACAACAGAAATGTAACCAAAGTTGAGGGTATTCTTCAGGGGCAAGATGGTTCTGAACGTCTTAAACGATAATAAACCAGGGCCACATGGGTGACGAGCCTTCCAATTCGGGAAAAACTTGCACAGCGAAAATTCCACCGCACATCGCCAAATAAAAGATCAGAAAAACAAACGAAAACAGAGAAAACCGCAAACACAGAAACGCCTGTTAAATCTCTGTCGAGTAATTACCATTGACTCTGATCTTGATCTTCCCAGTAGAACCTGGACATAGCGGTGCCATAAATACCAAAACGTAATTTGACTTGAAGGCGACACAATGTATATAGGTTGGCCCATGGACTGCAAAATTTTGTTATAGTGTTTAACCGGTACCCGTTCGAAGGAAGAACCGCTTGCCTCTCCATTATTCTCAGCAGAACCCTCTCTACACCGTGGAGAACCTCCGGGCCCTTCATGTTGGCCTAGAGCTGATCTTTCACTGCCCTTATTTCTTCTTAAATTGAAGTCGGCTCTCCTGGTGGTGACTAAAGAGGACCTCTGAGGAGAAAGCAAGTGCGCCGCCGAAGGGGATTCGAACAGCAGACCTCTCTGAACCCTATTTTCAAGCAAATGAAAGGCTGGGGTCTATTATGATGATAGTGGAGGTGGTGGCTGTATGTGCTCGTCCAGCAATTTGGATATTTCTCATCGCATGTGCTAATGGCTCTCTTCCAGTTCACGAATTCTATTCAAGAGAACTCTAGAGGAATCCTCTTCCGAGTCTTTGCGACAGGGAAGCCCCCGTGACATGACCGAATGATTGTGGTGAAACTCTTAAAGATTGGCGTACCGACATGTCCAAAAGTCATGGTTCAATATTCTTTTCAGTAGTGTTAAACCCGGGTCTTTATAATTCAAACTCCAGACTTGAATTGTGTGATAATGCAACGCAAAGTTGCAAGCGGCAGAAAAGGATTCGAAACCGAGACATTCGCCACTTCTCCCTCCAAACCCTCACCTTCCTGCGCTCATACACATCTACCCCGCACCACCCCATTTCACATGACTCCCTGCCGTGATAATAAGGGTAAATGCCTTTTAACACAGCTCAGGATGGCAGATAGTGCAATTCAATGCACGAGGTATGGCGCACCAGCGGGAAGGAGAAGGGTACAGTATGCCAGGGAGGATGGCGTCAAAACCTCTACCTGAACCTCTATCTCTACATTATGGATTGCAATTCCCTGCGAAATCAATCAAACCACCCACCTGAACGGGCCTTTCGGGGAATCGAACCCAGCCCTGCGCTAACACTGTTGGTCTCAGGAACCTGTAAAAAATCACAAATTTTGCTCAAAGCCAAAGAAAAAAAAAACAACAGAAATGTAACCAAAGTTGAGGGTATTCTTCAGGGGCAAGATGGTTCTGAACGTCTTAAATGATAATAAACCAGGGCCACATGGGTGACGAGCCTTCCAATTCGGGCAAAACTTGCACAACGAAAATTCCACCGCACATCGCCAAATAAAAGATCAGAAAAACAAACGAAAACAGAGAAAACCGCAAACACAGAAACGCCTGTTAAATCTCTGTCGAGTAATTACCATTGACTCTGATCTTGATCTTCCCAGTAGAACCTGGACATAGCGGTGCCATAAATACCAAAACGTAATTTGACTTGAAGGCGACACAATGTATATAGGTTGGCCCATGGACTGCAAAATTTTGTTATAGTGTTTAACCGGTACCCGTTCGAAGGAAGAACCGCTTGCCTCTCCATTATTCTCAGCAGAACCCTCTCTACACCGTGGAGAACCTCCGGGCCCTTCATGTTGGCCTAGAGCTGATCTTTCACTGCCCTTATTTCTTCTTAAATTGAAGTCGGCTCTCCTGGTGGTGACTAAAGAGGACCTCTGAGGAGAAAGCAAGTGCGCCGCCGAAGGGGATTCGAACATCAGACCTCTCTGAACCCTATTTTCAAGCAAATGAAAGGCTGGGGTCTATTATGATGATAGTGGAGGTGGTGGCTGTATGTGCTCGTCCAGCAATTTGGATATTTCTCGTTGCATGTGCTAATGGCTCTCTTCCAGTTCACGAATTCTATTCAAGAGAACTCTAGAGGAATCCTCTTCCAGTGCTGCAGCAGGAAGCCCTATGACATGAGATGGAGAACTGTGAGCTGAAACAGCGAGGTGCAACTCTGATTACAACGAGGTAAGAGCAGCAGCCGCCTGTGCGCTGGTGAGAGCAGCAGCCGGCAAATGGCACATTTTCAGTGGCTCGAAGGACAATGGCAAAGTCCTCTGATTGGCTCCAGCAAACAATGCATTCAGCCAAACCCAACAAAGGGAACGCCTTTCGGTGTAACTATGGCTATGAGTATGATCTATAAAGAAAATGTTTTCTCTGCGGTTTGTTTACAAGGATTAATATTTCAGTGGTTATTAATGTACTAGGGCAATATATGCTAATTCTTGGATTTATAGGTTTTTATGGTCTCGATCAATATGTATAGAGCAATATTCCTGTAGTTATTAATGCTAAGTACAAAATCTAAAGCTTGGTATATAAGTTTCTTTTGTGAATGGTACAATTATGGCTATGAGTATGATTTATAAAGAAATTTTTTTCTTTACTTTAATTGTTGGGATGTTGTAGTGTCTCTACTTTACTGGGTAGGATGTTGTAGCATATTTACAAGAGAGTAGTCTAACAAGTGCATTTTCTAGATTGGTCACTCAAGTTAAAAATTATGTTATTATGGAGATGGGATGTTGTAGTGTATATTCACAAAAGAATAGTCTAACAAGTATATCTTTTGGATTGGTCAGTCAAGTTAAATTTTATGTTATTATGGGGAAATCTTCGAGGAGTGGTCACTCAAGGTAAAATTATGTTATTATGGGGATGGGATGTTGTAGTGTATTCACAAGAGAGTAGTCTAACAAGTGCACTTTCTAGATTGGTCGCTTAAGTTAAAAATTATGTTATTATGGGGAAATATTCATCCCCTGTTCAAATGTTCGTAGTGTAGGAAAATACAAGCAATTAAAAAAAAAAAAAAAGGTCTCATCGAAATTGCAAGAATCTCACATGTATTATTGTGGGGGAAATTGCATAATTTGTGTTAATAAATGTATATTATGGTTTGTGCCACTCAAGATAATAATTATGCTATGAGAAAAATATGCATAAAAAAATATAAGTTATATTGGTTAAGCGTAGTTAAATTAATAATAGTTAATAAGCAAATGGAATTTTATAGTCTTGTTTTGAGAGGAACTAATAAATTGAAATGTGAAATGAATATTACTCATGTAAATGAACTTAACCACTAGTAAGTCTTCACATTGAGAGTTGTACTTGTGCTAAGAAAAACATAAATAATAGTGAATTGTAGCTTTTCATAAATATATTTATTATCATCTTATTTCCTATCCATTTTTTATGCAAAGACTTGGTTAAACTATGGCAGAAAGTAATTTATGGTAAATATGTTATTTACTTACTTCAAAGGTTAAGAATAAAAATTTACTACACAAATATCTAAAAGTAATGCATGAATATTGCAACCATGTCCATAAATTATGATATAAAATATGTGAGGCATTGATCCACATGATCTTATCTTGTGCAAAGGTTACAATGAGATTTTCAAGTTATAATCCAATCAAATCTTTGAAAAATATCTTTTTATTAAATATTGAAAAATAAATATTTATTTTTTAAAGTTAAACATTATAAGTTACATTGATAAATGCTAAACTAATAAGAATCAACTAACAAATTGAGAATAATAAAATAATGTAATAAAATTTAATATAATATTAAGATTAATTAAATTTAATAATTAATTATTTTTAAATTAAATTTATTGAGCTTCTTAAAAAGTGAGTTATTTTAAGCAATTTTCTTTCACTTCATATTAGATTATTTTATTTTAACAAGTTTGCTTTAAAAGTGGTGAGTGGAGAGGTTACAAAATCTAAATTTTTAAGGTTGGAAAAATGGTAATCTTAATTATGATGAGATGGAATCACATTAATGGTAATGAAATGTAAAGTATTTTTAAAATAGAGATAAAGTAGGAAAAGAAAGTGATGGGAAAATGAAATTGAGAAATACATCAATCAATCTACATTTATTTTAACTCTAGATTTATTAAGTGTTTCATAGGGATTAAATTTTTCTAGGTGCAAACTTTTTTTTAAGTGTAAACTTGAGAAAATATTTGCACCTTGAGAATTATTATAGTAATTTTTAAAAGATTGGCTACTAAAACACAAAACAATGGTTACACATTTTGAATACCTTGGGTTCTCATAAACCCAAAGATAAAAAAATTGTGGCTAATTTGATTAGTGAAGTTTACTTAAACTACTCAACAAAAATTAATAAAAAATATATAATCTAATATAGATTTCAAGAAAATGAAGCTAATTATTATTATTATTATTTTAAATAATTTCAGTGAGTCAATATAAATTATAATTTTATTGTGTCAAATAATTTTATTGTGTCAAATAATTTTATTGTGCCAACAAAGGCTCTCTAGCCAGTATAGAAGAGATGTTGTAAGGTTATGTTATGTAAACATTTTGACTCAGTCAAATTACATACAAAAATAAACAAACAAATAAAATAACAAAATAAAATTAATAATTAAAAATATTAATTAAAACATTTTGACTAGGTCAAATTACATAAAAATTGAAATAAATAAAAATGATTAATTATTAATAATTAGTTTAGCCTAGATTCATCTTAATTCTAAATCGATCAAGCATCGAGAAGCATCAAATCTCTCGAGGTGCAAACCTTTCCTCCAAGTTTTGCACTCAAAAAAGAGGTTTTCCCTTCTGAGATTTGATCCCTATCGATACTTGATAGATTCGGAGTTAAGATGGATCAAAGTTGGTTTTTATAATTACGTCGAGAGATGCTCTCCAACCCAGTATGTTATGTTATGTTATGTTAAGTAAACATTTTGACTTGGTCAAATTATATAATCAGTCTAGATCCATCTTAACTTCATATATGTTAAGTGCCAAGAGGGATCAAATCTCCCAAGGTGCAAACCTCTTTTTTGAGTGCAAAACTTGAGGAAAGATTTGCACCTCGAGAGATTTGATTTCTTTCGACACTTGATAGGTCTAGATTTAAGATGAATTTAGGTTATTTTTAATTATCGATCTAATAGTACATAACATTGCATTACATTACATAACATAACAATATAGGACATTACAACATCTTTTCCATATTGGGCTAGAGAGCGTCTCTTAGTGCAAAAATTAATTACATGTAAAAATGTAAGATAAAAAGGATTGGATTAAAAAGTTAAGAAGGAAGAAGGTATTTGATCAATTATTTTTTCCTTTTTTGATAGGAAACACCAATAACTAAGCAAGAGACAAGACGTCCTGTATTAACCATGGATGGAGCAAAAACTCCACGGGGCCGCCTAATCCTTGAGCATAATCAATACATGCTAGAGCATGCCTCTAGAGACTTGAACCTAGGGGGATGAATTATATATATATAGGGTTAAATTAGGTGGATGGGTGGGTCTATTTTCGAATAGGGTTTTCATAATTTTAATTTAATTACCAATAATTTTTAGGTGGATGGTAGGGATTTAACTTCCAAGGGAAATTTTAGAATATTTTGTAACACCCTCTTCCACATTTACCGAGTTTCACCGGGTTGTCAGGGTAAACATGAGAGGAAGGGCTACTAGGACATGACCCAAACTCCTTGGTCCCATTAAGGAAGTGGGGTTGACTACGGAAGACAAACTGACATCTCATAACATCCTATAGGGGCTATAGGTCCCTCAAAGGCTGAGTAACCATCCTAGGTGGCCAAAACCAAAGTTGGACACTCTTTTCTCTAACTTGGGTCCTCAATCGCACCCACAATAAGCCCTCCATGTAGTTGGGAACCTCCAATCACATGCACAAGCCTGCATCCATGTAGTTGCAACCCAATTTTCCCAGTTAGGAGCATGTCATCCCGAGATCTGAGCCTGGATTCTAGGTATACCTCCAAACCACTACCCAGAACTTCCTGTAACTTCTTAGAATCAATAATGACATGAAAATGATGCTAAACATACAAATTTGAAAGCATAACTTGACCTAGACCTCCTAGAACATGACATACATTTCGTCAAACACATGGTAGACATATAAGCTATAGGTCATGAGTGCATATCTGATCATAAAGGTTTGAGATTCATTTGAGAATCATCGAGAAGACCCTATGCCCTCTTTGCATAGCCACAATAACACTTATTATCCCATAGATTCATTAACTAATCCATAGTTAAACAAATTCGTAACAAGAGCCATATAAGACACATCATATAACTACATATAATCAAAAATTAATTAACACATAACCATGGAAACTCAACCATAATATTAACAACACATTGTCAATAAATATACATGAATCACAATAGAAGAATATATCTTATTAACATATGAAAATACTAACCAAGTCAGGAGCTTCCATGTACCACCCGACCATAGATTGACCTGAACCAAATATCTCTTCCAACCAATCACCCATGTGTCATATTCCAAGCATGAATGTGGGATCTCATGGAATAAACCAAATAAAATCAAACCAATGCTTCTAGAGGCCAAACCACCTTAACCCTCAACTAGTGATTCCACCTCATGATCGAACCTCACTAACACCGACCAGATCAGTCTCTACCCAAGTTGTCCAGGGCTCTAGGAACTAGTAGCTCAACCCACAGTCTTCTAGGTCTCTTGAGCGTTTGTCTAACCCGGCTCCAAAACTAGTAACTTAACCCACGAAGGGATCTAGATTTTTTATAAAACCTAGGCTCTAGGACTAGTAACTCAACCTAAGTTGTTTCAGGCCTTCTAGAGTGTTTGTTCCAACCCACAGCCATAAGGAATTATGAGCACCAGCCAAAAAACAAATCAAGTGTAAAACCCACAACACCATGGCTATCCAATAAATGGAAAGGCAAGGATAAAACCAATGTCAATCTAGGAAATCCTCCATACTAATGACAAAACATAACTAGATAATCACATTCATCTACCATGCATCAATAAATCACCAAATAAATCACACATGCAACCTGTTACCTACAAATAAATCTAGTTTTAGTTGTTGATCCACCAGTTTCCTTACACTTTCTTACTTTCCTTTGCCTTCTTTATCCATATCTAAGGTATGTCAAAGTGCTCCAAGGGTGCTCTAAGAAAACTCTAAGTGTGAAAGAGCATGAGAGAATGAGAGAGTATAGAGAAAGCTCCAAGCTAAAACTGAAAAAAGGTTGTGAACTGGTCCTCATAAGCCTTTTTATCATTGAGGCCTCTATTTTCTTCATTTTTCCTTCAATTTCCTCATGCAAATATGTTACCTTTCATCTCCCTTTTCTCCTATTTTCCATTATTTTCACAAATAAATGTCAATAAATTCCTCTTTACCAATCCTTGTAGCCATTAATTAGTCACCGTTGATCCCTAACACTATGTTTTCTCCCAACATTCAACGTGGAATACGTGTCCCATGACCATAGGTTGTTACAAACACATCCCCCTTAGGGGAACACCATCCACGACGTTAAATTAAACTTATAAACCAACAAAACACATGCTTCCCATGGAGGTTTATATCATAGCTCGTTGCAACATTTACATCATATCATACTACTGAGACCATGACCATCATAACATGAACACCATACAACTTATTGGAGCTTTATAAAATAACTCGATGTGGTATTTACATACATATACATATATATACATAATCAAAACACAACATCAAAACATATATCAGAATACTTCTGCTCAACCAACAAATAGAGAATGATACATAGCCCGCATTTGATCAACCATCTCCCATGTAGCTTCATCGATCCCAAAGTACTTCCATTGAACTTTAACTTTCTCAATTGCTTGATTCCATAGCATGAGCATCTTTCATTGCAAAATGCACTAAGGTTGTGGTTGGAATTCTCCTTCTGGATCCACCTACAATATAGACCATTCAATCACATGATCAACACATTTCACATACTTCTTAAGCAATGACACATGGAAAACATCATGGACTTTCACTATCAGATGTAGTGCAAGTCGGTAGGCCATTGGTCCAATCCTCTCAAGGATTTCGAAAGGCTCGCAATACCGAGGTGTCATATTGGCACATGATCCAATCCTCAAGGAGCTCTTCTTAGGCTTGATGCAAAAGTACACTTGTTCATCCACCTAAAATTCCTTAAATGCCTTGTGTTGATCTGCATAACTCTTTTGCCTGTCTTGTGATTCCTTTAGATTCTTCTTGATAAATTGAATTTCATGTTCCATCTCTGCCAACATATCCGGTCCAACTAATACCCTTTTCACTAAATTACTCCAACTGATAGTGCAACTTCATCCATAAAGTCCCTAAAATGGAATCATCCTCAAAGACACCTAATACTAATTGTTGTACACAAACTCCACTAGTGAAAGATACTCTTCCCACTTTCGTTGCTGATGCATGACGTACATTCTCAACATGTCCTCTAGAATCATGTTGACCCTCTTTGTCTTTCCATTTGTTTGTGGATGATAAGTTGTATTGAAGGCCAACTCTATCCCCAAACCTACAAATAACTCTTTCCAAAACCTGGAAGTGAACTTGGAATGTTTGTCTGACACAATCTTCCTAGGAATGCCACGTAACCTCATTATCTCCCTGATGAAGACTTGCATTTCCTTGCTAGCTGAATTCATAGACTTCACTAAAATGAAGTGAGCTATCTTAGTCAACATCTCAACCACAACCATAATAGAATCATGTTGTCTAGATGTCCTTGATCAGGAGTTCATAATTTTTGCTCAAAATTCAAAGTTACAGGATTGAGTTCGAAATGGAAAACAGGTTCAGAACCGGATCAACCAGCAGAGTGGGATCCAAATTGGTGGTTGTCATGGAGTCTTGAAATCTGCATACATAATCGGGGATTGCACAACCATGGAAATGTTGAAGGTGGAACGGACAGTAAGAGTAAGTTGTAGAACTAAGCGATAGCGAGGACCGTGGACCTGACACCAATCAACAGGAGCTATGGAGATGTGATTCTTTCAATAGATAACAAGTATCAGAGTGAAGGATGAATGGTGGTGATTAGATTGTAGAAGCAGCAGTGGGAGATCAATGGGAGAGATCTCATCGTAGTTGAGAAACATTGCACATCGCATAGAACAAAGTTTACCGTTAAGGAGTTTCGCAAGTTAAATTATATAGCTCGTGATGCGATGAGGAGGACCACGTGTCGGCAGAGGTCTGAGCGCTATCGCACTTCGCAAGATATACAATTTAGTCTTTAATGGTAAATGTGCGGGAGGCCGATATGTGATAAGTGGAACTTGCGAAATATGTGATGCGACATTTCCATCATAACTTCGCATCGGCGGATATATTTCTAAACCGTTAAATTTATTTGTTAAACCATGCGATCTACAGAATTGTATGTTTCCCGATATGCGATGTCACATACTCTGTGATCTGAGATATATCTTATATTGTGGCCTTGCTTGGGTTCTAAGTATTATGGCCGTTGTGCATTAAAGAGTTTATGTGGGCCACGGTCAGAGCCTAACCAACATCAACAAACCACAGTCCACCATTAAATTGTATTCAGGAGCGGAGGTTCTGTTAATTGTCAAGCCATTAACGATTGGGGTGCGCATGTGGCCATCAACCTAACCATAATAGTAATTGTGCGACATTATTGGCAGAGCGGATAGGGGCATGCCAAATTTGGAGGTCAACCCTAATTTAACTCCAGTTAACTGGAGTTCTCCACATTTAGTGGAGTTTTCCTATGAGATATTGGGAAAAAAGTGTAGGAAGCTCAATTTTCGACCATTCTGAGTGAATGAAAAGTCATTCTTGACTAATGGGAGCATTTTTAAGCCATTGGTGCAGAGAAAACAACAATTATATCACTATAACTACATGTAATAGAAAATTTTTGAGCATAATGAAAGATGGACAAGCCATTGGGAGTTGGACCAACAGATGTAGCCCAAGAGGGGTGAACTGCTTCATCATGCCTGCTGTGTAAACTTCATTTGGTGACTTATTTCTCTGTTTTACATTCCTGTTCAATGTTATTTAGACTTATTTTATTCTTCTAATTCATTAAAGTTCATCTATAATTTATGGAAAAACTCCTTAATCCTTATGCAAACCAATGAACCAATTATGCACATATTTTTAAAACTGAAAGACCCTTAGCACCAAAAAACTAATACAGACATTTCAAATCAAATGGTATAAGAGCTAGAGTTTTTCTCTGGTGTTGTTTAGTGCAAAGAATTGTTTAACTGTTTGCAAGTTTTAGATGCTTACAACGCTCAAGCTCAAAAGGGAAGAAGGAAAACCGGTGGAAGCAGGAGGGTCTCAAAAGGAGCCAAAGAAAAGGAGAGAAAAATTGCCACAATCTCCACCACCTAGTTCACCTCCTAAAGAAGCAGAAGCTCCATTAAGCATGTCTCATGAGGAAGGAGAAATTCATGAAGAAGTTGACCCTAGGGAAGAAGAAAAAGTGTTTAGGAAAGCATTTCTTGACATGACTAAGATGGTTAGAATTCTTTATCAAGAAAGGAATGAGAGGCTGGAAGGAGAAGGATCTTTAACTTCAAAAGGAAGGACAAGGATCTTCAGGAGGTCAACATGATGAAGACAAGTCAAAGAAGGGAAATGAAGGCAATGAAGGCAATGGAGAGCAACAATCTTCACCCTCATCATCATCATCATCATCATCATCATCATCATCTTCTACCTCTTCTTCAGTACATCAGCCACACAAGTCAAAGAGCACTGGTAAATCTCCTTTATTAAAAATTGATGTTAAGTTTGAATTGCTAATGTTTAATGGTGAAGTAAATGCAAACAATCTAGATAATTGGATTTGACAATTGGAGGTCTATTTAAGAAAATAGAACCTTCAAGATGATGATACAAAAATTCAATTAGCTTCTTTGAGAATGGAAGATGCAACACGTGTTTGGTGGGAAGCTAAGACACATGAGGAAATCAAGAAACATGGTAATATTATTCTATCATGGTCAGATTTTATTGTTGCTATTAAACGAAAATTTTATCCATTAGCTCATATGCAAAAGCCATGATGAACTGACAGAAATTTAGGTAGTTAAAGGGACAAAATGTACAAGAATACACCCAAGAATTTAGGAGAAGAGCTCTTTTATTATGGGTGGATTTGCAAAGCCAAGACACTTTTCTAAAGTACATAGGAGGCTTACATAGCTACCTAAAACATACTATTCTCATTTTTAACCCCACCATTCTAGATGAAGTTTGTGTTCAAGCCACACATCTAGAAGCTAGAGGGAAGAACATTCTTGAAGAGGGTAGGAAGAAACTTTTTAAGGGTAAAGCCAAGGAAAAAACCCCAAAAGGTAAAAATAAAAAGAATGCATCTGTTAAGAAAGAGGGAGAAAAAGTGACTTGTAAAAATTGTTCAAAAGAAGGCCATGATGAAATTCATTGTTGGAAATTACATCCAGAATTGAGGCCAAAGAAACCCAATAACAAAGGGAAAAAGAAAAATGTTGCTACAACTCAACATGACTTAGGGTCTGATTCAGGTGATGAGACTAAAATTACAGCCATGGGATTGAATAACATGAAGGCAAAAAAAATTGAAACTAAACCGAGTACTAGTACATCAAACTGTCACATAAAAAATCCAAATGAAGAAGAAAGAATAGAATTATTTCATGTGAGGGTCATATCCAAGCATACCAACATTGACACACTATTTGATAGTGGGTCACAAGCAAACTTAATCTCTGAAGATTTGGTCAAAAAACTGAATCTTGAGACCATACCACATCCAAAACGATATCCATTGGGTTGGATTTGTAAGGATGCAAATCTATAGGTTACAAGGAAATGTATATTGAGGTTTGCAATCACTACAAGCTTTGTTGACACAGTTGAATTAGAGGTGGTTCCTCTTGAAATAACTGGTAATGTATTAGGGAATCCTTACTTGTATGATAGGAAAGCGATCTTCTATCGCCATGAGAACAAGTATCATTTATTCAAAGATGGCAAGGAGTTCATTGTTAGAGCACACCACAAGAAGATAAACATTGCTTTGGTAAATGATGGACATGTAAAGAGGCTGGTAAATTCAAGTAAGAATTTTGTTCTTCTTATGATTAAGCCTAAAGCTGATATTAATCATGAATATTTTGAGGGATGTGATCCTAAGTTGAATCAGAATTATATGATGTGGTTAATGGGCATCATGAGATGTTTCAGGAGCCAACAGGATTGCCTCCAAAAAGGGAAATTCAACATGAGATTCAGTTGCAGTAGGATTGTCCTCTTCCAAACATCGGTATGTATCGCATGTCGATAATGGAGAATGTTGAAATAAAGGGGAAAATCAAAGAGATGTTGGATAAATGTATCATAAAGCCAAGCACCTCGCCATGTGTTTCACCCATAGTCTTGATACCAAAGAAAGATGGGACTTGGCGCATGTGTGTAGATTTTCGAGATTTGAACAAAATTACGGTAAAACATCATTACCCACTCCCAATAATAGATGATTTGCTTGATCAACTGAAAGAAGCAAAGTTTTTCACTAAGTTATATTTACGAAGTGGATATCATCAAGTAAGAATTGTAGAAAGTGATATATGGAAAACTGCATTCAAAACCAAACAATGACTCTTTGAGTGGCTAGTTATGCCTTTTGGTTTATGTAATGCACCAGAAACTTTTATGCGAGTTATGGATAATGTTTTGCGACCATTCCTGATGAATTTTTTTATTGTGTACTTAGATGACATTTTGATTTTCAACAAAACAAGAGAAGATCATGTCTTGCATGTAAATAGAGTGCTTGATATTTTGACAAAAGAGAAATTGTTTCTTAAGATGTCAAAATGTGAGTTTGGAAATACTTATTTGGTATATTTGGGACATATTGTAGGAGGAGGAGAATTGAGGATTGATCCTTCTAAAGTGGAGGCCATTATGAATTGGCCCACACCCAAAACAGTTACTGAGGTAACAAGTTTCTTAGGTGCAACTCAATATTTGAGTAAATTTATTGCTAACTTTTCTTCCATTACAACTCTTATGCATGCAATGACAAGTGTGAAGAAAGGCTTCCAATGGGGAGGCAAACAACAGCAAGCTTTCGAAGCTTTAAAAGACAAGATCAGTTCAGCTCTAGTCCTTGCACTACCAAATTTGAGACAACCATTCGAGATACAAACCTGAGCTAGTGACTATGCCATGGGCGCAATCCTTTTGCAACATGGTAAGCCTATCGCCTTTAATTCAAAATCTTTTAATGGTGTTGTCACTAATTATCCTACATATGACAAAGAACTATATGCGTTGGTACAAAGTGTCAAGAAGTGGAAACACTAATTGATATGTAAAGAGAGTATTGTACACACCGATCACCAACCATTATCGTAC
Organism: Pinus albicaulis; assembly: GCA_034641835.2. Taxonomy (NCBI): domain Eukaryota; kingdom Viridiplantae; phylum Streptophyta; class Pinopsida; order Pinales; family Pinaceae; genus Pinus; species Pinus albicaulis. The sequence goes on along the minus strand of CM076580.1, from coordinate 319,645,674 downwards.
TTGCAGTCACAAACAAAATTGCAGCAATCAAGACATTTCAAGTGGATGGGATTTCTTCAACAATTTCACTTGGTTATAAGGTACAAAAAATACATATTCAATAAATTTGCAGATATGCTTTCGAGACCAATCATTAGTGCTTCTACTTTACTAAAAAATGATTCTGTTGTACATGAGAGTTACATAGAACAATATGCACATGACGTTGATTTTAAAGATGTGTATGCTAGTTTGAGTGAAGGGAATCAAGTTGAAGAAAGAGATTATCACATGCATAACAATTTTCTGTTTCATTTGGGAAAGCTATTATTCCACAAGGAGAGAGGCTAAGTGTCATGGGAGAAGCTCATTCTTCTCTTATTGTTGGACACTTTGGGGTAAGCAAAACAATGACGTATCTACAGAGGTATTGTTATTAGCCTCACATGATAGATAGTGTGTCACGTTTTATAAGAGGTTGTTCTATGTGTGCAACAAATAAGCCTGGTAATAGGAAGCTTGGATTGTGCACGCCACTACCGGTACAATCAAGGCCATGGGAGAGCGTCTCCATGGACTTTGTTGGAGGGACTCTACCTATGTCAAGAAAGCAACATGATTATCTTTTTGTAGTTATGGATAGATTCAGTAAAATGTGTATACTTATGCCATGTAAGAAGACCATTACTACTGAACTTTATTTTCAAAATGTTTGGGTTCATTTTGGATTGCCCACTTCTATTGTTAGTGATAGGGATTCCAGGTTCATTGGGAACTTTTGGTTAAATAAATGGAGAATGATGGACACAAAATTGAAAAAGAGTACCGCTTTTCATCCACAAACAGATGGACAAACCAAAGTGGTGAACAAAACAATTATGCATCTATTGAGAGGATATTGCAGCAAACAGCCTAAGTTGTGGGATGAACAACTGCATTACATTCGGCACACTTACAACTGGGAAAAGCACTCTTCAACACAAATCTCACCTTTTGAAGCATGCTTTGGGTATTTTCCAAAATTGCCATTAGACTTCATCTTTGGGAAGGATGTTGCAATTGATGGCCATAGTGATATTGATAAGGCTCAAAAGTTCATTGAGAAAATTTATATGATACATCAAAAAGTTCAAGAACAGCTTGAGAAAAGTCAAAGCAAATACAAAGAGAGGCATGACAAACACCAGGTTGATCATAAGTTTCAAGAGGGAGATGAGGTATGGTTGCACATTAGCAAAGAAAGGATGCATGGGGAAGGTAAAAAACTCAAATCCATTCACTATGGTCCTTTCAAGATCATTAAAAAAGTTGGTAATAATGCGTTACAACTTGATTTGCCTTCTTATATGCAAATGTCTTCAGTTGTTAATGTTGAAAACTTACGCTTGTATGAGCCTCCTTTAATCGATGATCAAGGAAGTGATGTTCAACTACCTTCTATTGAGTATTTCTCGCCAGAATTTCTGGATGAGCTCAAAGAAGAAACAATTCTTGACAGGAGGACAAGAGCATCAAAGAGGGGAAGTGTTGACTACATTCGAGTTGGGCTCAAAGGAACTAAACCAAGCAAGGCAAAATGGATGGAGATTGGAAAGGTGAGGGAGTTGTACCCTCATATAATGAACAGGTAATCAAGTATTTTGGGGTCCAAAAGCTTCCCAATGGGGAGGAATGATCGGGAGTTCATAAATTTTGCTCAAAATTCAAAGTTACAAGATTGCGTTCAAAATGGAAAACAGGCTCAGAATCGGATCGACCAGCAAAGTGGGATCTGAATTGGTGGCTGTCACGAAGTCTTGAACTCTACATATAGAATCGGGGATTCCACAGCCATGGAAATGTTGAAGGTGGAACGGACAATAAGAGCAAGTTTTAGAACGAAGCGATAGTGAGGACTGTGGATCTGACACCAATCAACCCGAGTTATGGATATGCGATTATTTCAATAGATAACAAGTATCAGAGTGAAGGATGAATGATGGTGATTAGATCGCAGAATCAACATTGGGAGATCAACGGGAGAGATCGGATTGCAGTTGAGAAACATCGCACATCACACATAACAAATTTTACTGTTAAAGAGTTTTGCAAGTTAAATTATATAACTCACAATGCGACGAGGAGGACCACGTGTCGGCGGAGGTCTGAGCGCTATTGCACTTCGCAAGAAATACAATTTAGTCTTTAATTGTAAATGTGTGGGAGGCCAATATGTGATAAGTGGAACTTGCGAAATATGTGATGCGACATTTCCATCGCAACTTCGCATCGACAGATATATTGTTAAACTGTTAAAGTTATTTGTTAAACCATGCGATCTGCGAAATTGTATGTTTCCCAATCTGCGATGTCGCATAGTTTGCGATCTGCCATATATCTTATATTGCGACATTGCCTGGGTTCTAAGTATTATGGTTGCTATGCATTAAATATTTTATGTGGGCCACGGTCAGAGCCTAATCGACGTCAACAAACCATAGTCCACCATTAAATTACAATCAGGAGCGGAGGTTCTGTTAACTGTCAAGCCATTAACGGTTGGGGTGCGCATGTGGCCATCAGCCTAACCATAATAGTAATTACACGACATTATTGGTAGAGTGGATAGGGGCATGCCAAATTTGGCGGTCAACCCTAATTTAACTCTAGTTAACTGGAGTTCTCCACATTTAGTGGAGTTTTCCTAGGAGATATTTGGAAAAAAGTGTAGGAGGCTCAATTTTCGACCATTCTTAGTGAATGAAGAGTCATTCTTGACTAATGGGAGCATTTTAAAGCCATTGGTGCAGAGAAAAAAACCATTAGAGCACTATAACTACATGTAATAGAAAATTTTTGAGCATAATGAAATATGGAAAAGCCATTAGGATTTGGACCAGCAGATGTAGCCCAAGAGGGGTGAACTACTTCATCATGCCTGCTGTGTAAACTTCATGTGGTGAATTATTTCTCTATTTTACACTGTTGTTCAATGTTATTTAGACTTCTTTTATGCTTCTAATTCACTAAATTTCATCTATAATTCATGGAAAAACTCCTTAATCCTTATGCAAACTAATGAACCAATTATGCACATGTTTTTAAAACTGAAAGACCCTTAGCACAACAAAACTAATACAGTCATTTCAAATAATTCCTCAACAGACCTGTAATGAAGTCCATGGAAATGGCCTCCCATTTCCAACCTAGAATCAAAATTGGCTACAATAAACCACTTGGATTCTTACACTACTTGTACCTATTGACAGTGCAAACACCTCACAACAAACTCAACCACCTCTTTATTTAAGTTCGACCAATGGTAGAAATTATTAACCATTGTTAATGTCTTTTGATATCTTGGGTGACCTGAATATGGCTTAACATGAAATTCCCACAAGATAAGCTTCTTGAGCTCACTATTGTCTGGCACATAGATCATGTCCCTAAATCTGACCAAACCACTTGTCATGAGATGATAGTCCACATATTGTTCACCCGTACCCTGCTACTATAACCTATGCTTAAGGTGTTGGTACCTATCATCCTCTTGTCTTGCTTGCAAGTTCCGCTCCTGCAAATATGTCACATATGAACTCATAGTTGTAATGTGATTTACCTATACTCTTCTGCTAAGAGCATATGCAAACTTGTTCTCTTTACCCTTAATGTACCTGATCTCGAAGTCAAACCCATTGAGTGTGTCCAACCACCTAGCTTTCCTGGCATTCATATTAGGGTGATCAAACAAGTACCTTATCCCATTGTGATCACTCATTAGAATAAACCTCTTGCTAAGAAGATAGTGTCTCCACATCTTCAATGCATGAATGACCACTACCAACTCAAGATCATGCCTCACATAGTTCTTCTCGTGCTTGTTCAATTTCCATGACTCATAGCATACTACATTTCCATCCAACATCAAGAGTCCACCAAGTCCTCTCTTACAAACATTTTTGCATACCTCAAACACTTTTTCTGGATCTAAAATCTTCAATACTGGAGCATTTTTTGTTGAAAATGGCAACAAGAAAATCCTGATTTAATTTTCACTTGAATTAAATTAGGAGAAAATAAAAATTCCACATCACAAGACAACTTCAATGAGTTAACTGAGTTGTTATCACTCAATTATCTTAGTTAATTCGAGTTGAGGGCTTAACTTGAGTTGTGTATAGTGGTTCCTAAATTTTAGGAGCCTAGGTTGAGTTTAATTTCCGTTGTAACAATTTAATTCAGTTAAATTAAGTTAAAACTAGTTCTAATTGTTGGAAAAACTAGTAGGAGGTATAGTAGTGGGGTGCAGCTTCAATGTTTAACCAGTTAATTGATCAATTAGATAATAATTAACTCATGCATGCATGAAATTCGAATTTCATGTCACGTCATGAAATAGATAATAATATATCTTCGTGTATGTGTGTTAATTCATGTCACGTGTTTTAGATATTGCTTCGCAATATTGAATTTCTTTCCGCGGATGAGTAGAGTAGATTTGAGTCTTATGTTTTAGAACATTACATGAGAAATATTTAATCTACAATTAATTTCTACATGGTATTATAACTAGATTCACAGTAAAGAAGAGAATTTGAATTTGTCTTTGCAGGAAGTTCAAATTTCAAGATCAATGTTGCAGGTTTTCTCCAGGACTGAGAAGATGACTTACACTAGACTCAACCTCGAGTATGCTTTGGAAGGAACCACAAATTTTGTGGCATGGAAGATTTTCATGGAGGAAGTATTGGATGACAATGGGATGTTAGATTACATAAATAAAAATGTAGTAAAACCCCCAACATTTGATGCCCAAAATCTCTCTCAGTGGAAGAAATATGTGGCTAAAGTGAGGAGGATCATATTGGAGGGAGTTCGAGATCATATTGTCTCGAATCTCAACAGGAAAGAAAATCCATTCATGATGTGGAAAACACTGACAAACTTGTTTGAGAACTATAGTTACCATAGGAAGTTAACACTCAATGACAAGCTCCAGAGTATAAAGATGAAAAAGAACGGTGCAATTCTGAAATATTTGAGCACGTTTACACAGTGTTGTGATAACTTGGTGGGGTCGATGTGACTGTCCCTAAAGAATATTTGGTAGCTCTAGCTCTGTTGTGTCTTCCAAAGAGTGGTCATAGTTATTGAGATTCTGTTAATGGTAGAGATAAACTACCAAGTTAGGAATTGTTATGGTATGATCTAGTGTAGGAAGAAATAAGGCGGGAAAAAAGAGATGGGACCTCATCCAAAGAAGAGAAAGAGGACGTTGCATTAGTCAGCAAAGGAAACAAAGCCAAGGGAAATAAGTCCCATGGAAAGGAGGAAAATAAGAAAGACTTATCCAATACTGAGTGCTTTCACTGTCATGAATTTGGGCACTATGCCACGAAATGTCCACAGAAGAAGGAAAAAAAGAAGTAGCCTGCAGTAGCAGCAACAAGTGAATCTATAGCTTCACAATTCAAGCTTGATTTCAATCTCATTGAAACATTGGAAATAATTGTAATGGGAATCATGTGGTATCTCGACAATGGTGCCTCATTCCACATGACAAGGGATATAGATTTCTTCAGTGACTTAGAGGAGAAAGACCTCGAGTAGAAGATAGATTTTGGAGATGTTGTGAGGAATAGCGTGACCAGTATGGGTAAAGTTACTATTTAGAGGGATTTTGGCTCCCCTCTCAGTCTCAAGGTTGTAATGTATGTACTGGGTCTAAAGAAGAATCTAGTTTTTGTCGCAGTGTTGGAAGACTGTGGTTACGATGTGATATTTAGCAAATGTAAGGTTTTCCTTAGACACATTGACAGAAAGTAGGTGAATCACATCGGTGTGCGAGTCAAGGATTTATATGAACTTGAGGTCGAAGATGCATGACAAGTATTGAGGAGCAAGGAAAAGGTTAGATACTTGATGGTTGAGAGAGAGCTTGATTTACCTCTCAAAATGGAGCTTCAAAAGCAGCCTCAACAAGTTGTGGAGTAGCCACAATTGAAGAAGTAGAGAGGAGACATAGTGGAACCATCCACTAAAACAGATACCTCCAGTAAGGAGAGATTTCGATCCAAGTGGGGAAATGGAGCACATGCATCCATACCTCCACGTGTGAGGTGGGGAAATGTGAAGCAATAGTCCCAAGAGTTGCAGAAATTTGGGCAGGGTCCATTGAGGTGTTTTTGTCTCACAGATCATTACCTTACTACGGGGGGGCCATAATATTCAGTAGCAAGAGGATCAATGTCAGTCAGAAATTGAGGAGTGCATATCAGTGTTGACAACATGGTAGGAGGCTCAGTAGCAGAGTCATCGCAACACAATTTTCCAATTAGACAGTTGCAGATTGATTCAATGATTTTATTTATTTATTTTTGTGTATGCTTCTTAGCTGCAGATGTTGTAGTAGCAGCAAAAACAAAGAGAATTGTTGCATGTAGTACATTCCAAAGGTGTTGGATCGGGGTAGATGTGAATCCCTTTCTTGTTGAGAGGGAGTATTGAAAATGGCAACAAGAAAAAATTGATTTAATTTTCCTTGGAATTAAATTAGGGGAAAATCAAAATTTCACATCACAAGACAAATTGAATGATTTACCTAAGTTGCTATCACTCAATTAGCTTAGTTAATCCGAGTTGAGGAATTAACTTGAGTTGTGTATAATGATTCCTAAATATTAGGAGCCTAGGTTGAGTTTAATTTTAGTTGTAACAATTTAATTCATTTTTATTGAGTTAAGGTCAGTTAAACTAGTTCTAAATGTTAGAGTAACTAGTAGGAGGTCTAACAGTGGGGTGAAACTTTAGTGTTCAACCAGTTAATTGATAAATCAACTAATAATTAACTCATGCATGCATTGAATTCGAGTTACCCAATTGAGATTGGAGTTCAATGGAAATGTACTATTAGTTGTACAATTATCCAAGTTATACAGGTGGTGCATGTAGTCAGAGAAGGGCCTATAATGATTGTGTAGTTATGGATGAGGAATTTCCTTAAATAATAGGTTCTAATTCCCAAGGAAACAACACAAGGAAATAGAGACTTGGGAAAGAAAAAATTTATTTAGGTATTGACCAAAGGCAACTTGTGAAGCAGTGAGATAGATTATACTTGTGCAAAGATTGTTTAGACTTGATTAAACATTGTATTTCTTCTTTATTTTATGACTAATGCAATACAAATAGGAAGAGTTTTTGAGCAGTTTCTTTCCCCTAAATATATCCTCGTGTATGTGTGTTAATTCATGGCATATGTTTTAGATATTGCTTCTCAATCGTGAATTTCCTTTTGCGGATGGGTATAGTATATTTTAGTATTATGTTTTAGAACACTACATGAGCAATATTGAATCTACAATTAATTTCTACATTTGTAAGTAATTGCTTCAATTGCTCAAAACTAGCTGCACATTCCTCTGTCCATTCAAATTTATTTCCTTTTCTCTGCAAAGATGTAATAGGATAGGAAATCCATGAGAAGTTTCTGATGAAGCTCCTGTAGTAAGCTAGCAATCCCATAAAATATTTGACCTCATCCACATTCCTAGGAGTTTCCAACTTTATGGTAGCTCTTATCTTTTCTAGCTCCACTACTATACCTTCCTTGGAAACCACATGCCCCAAGTAATGAACCTATGTCTGAAAGAAATTGCATTTAGTAAGTTTGGCATACAACAGATGCTCTCTTAGCAATATCAACATTGATGTTAAGTGTTTGACATGATTTTCCTCATTCTTAGAATATACCAATATGTCATCAATGAATACAATCACAAACTTGTCCAGGTAAGGAAACAACACACTATTCATCAAACACATGAAAGTAGTTGGAGAATTAGTCAAACCAAAAGGAACCACAACAAAATCATAATGTCCATACCTGGTCTAGAAAGCAGTATTCTAGATGTACTCTTATTTTATGCATACCTGATGGTATCCTAATCTCAAATCAATCTTCGAGAGTGTTGGTTCTCCCTTCAACTGATAAAACAAGTCATCAATCCTCAGTAAAGGGTACATTTTCTTAATCGTCACCTTGTTCAACTACCTGTATGTTGGAAATGTTGTCATTGATGGCAAAGGAGAAAGAGCTGAAGCACAACAAAGGCAATGGAGGCAGCAAGAAGAATGTAATAGTCACAGAAGCACGGCGAAGAACCGTTATCGGAAGGTAGAGACAGAGGCAGAGTGACAGAAGCAACAGAGGCAGAGATAGAGGTAGAGAGCCATTATATTATTCTGGGAATCGCTTAACTCCAGCGAAAAGTATGCACAAGGCTCTGTATTTAATGGGAGAATAATCGAAGCCGTGACAATTAAGAACCTGTGATGTGATGAATGGTGTTGTGCACGCAATAAGCGGAATTGATGTAAATAATGTTGATACTGTCGACAAGGGGGTGATAGAGCCACGAGTATAAGCCACATCAGAGGCATGGCTTTAACCCATGTATAGCGGAAGTGGTGTTCATTAGACGAGCACTATAGAACAAGAAGATAAGATGCACGAAGAATTATATCAAATTTGAATAAACGTTGAATCCAACGGGCGGAACCGGAGCGTAAGGGAGAAGAGCGGAACCGTGAGGGAGAATGGAACCATGACCGATGAATAGTGAACGTGGATTGCTGAAAACCGCCCTACCATTTCGCACCACTTTTCCGGAGCAGGCGGTATTTGTGGAATCAGAGCGATTCCATAGGGAAGCCGCCGCGTGTCCCGGTGGTATTGTAAAGCGACGGGTTAACGTGCGCCTTCGCGCATTAAGGATCGACGGAAGACGCCCAACGAAATATATAGGGTTCGTTGATCTGGAGAAAGGCTATCCAACGGTGGGCGCTCGCAAGACTTGCATGAGGATTAACAAAGGTGCGTGGACGATAAGTCAGGTACGGTGTATGCATTTGCGATGGTATTGTGGGCCCGGGACGGAGATCTATGTTATGAATTTGGTTTATTAACATTAATATAAGGTCCGGCGGAAATATATGTAAAGAATTGGTTATTAATGTCAGTCAACATATTGTAATGGTTTGGATATAGTTCAAGGCATTTTATATATAAGTTTCATGTTACGGAGCCCGAATTTAAAAGAATCAAAGGTCCAAAGCATATTTATGAAGTGATATGGAGCGCATAATACAAAGTTTTATAAGGCGGAACCCACAATATCACAACTATCGCAATATTGCAGTTGGTTGAAACTGCACAGCAACTATTGCAAATAGAAATTTGCGATTGCGATCAATCGCATTTGAAAACGTGTCAGGTGGGCCCGAAAAAAGTTTTATATGTTTTAAAACAGGCTTTATTGTATGCGCCGAGAGTATGTTAAGGTGTATAAAAAGGGCAGAGTATATGATTAAATTATCTTATAATTAAGCCAAGAGACAAGGTTGGGTTATATATATATATATATATATATTAAAACGTGCTGTCACACACACACACACACACACACATATATATATATATAACGCTGTTGCGATAAGCCGTGTGGTCTGCAGATCCACGGGCCTCAGCTTAAGGGGAGGGCGATTATCAATATAATACAATTGTAATATATGTATGTTCCGGCTTGCGGAACTCGCCACATCAACAAGACACTTGTGGCATGAAAAGGGTTGGAATTGCCCTGATTTAAAAGACAATAATTACATTTTATATATTTAAAGTCTCAGTTACACGTATGCAGCAATTACACCCCCACAGAGGGCAGAAAAGAAAACAGAGCTGAAAGGAGATAAAACACAGTCACAGAAAAGACAATGACAGCCAAAGAAAAGACAAATGCGTAGCGATTCAAAAGACTAAATGAGTTGAGCTGGAGTTCACATTGTAATTCGAATGTAAATGTTTTAATTGTTTTATTGTTTGTGATGCACTGGCAAGTCTCTGGAGGAAAAACAAAATTCCCACTATAATGCTAAAGTGATACCTACAGTTATATTTTCTGAATAAGCAGATAAAAGGAGTGAGAAGGCAGAAGGCAAAGAGACATGACTGTCCATTTCGAATTCCAAGTAGAATACAAACAGTCATGTGATGAAATCTATAAATAATATCATCTTGATATGCAAAGTGAAGGAGAGAGAGAAAATATAGAGAATGTAGAATATAGAAGAATAAATCAGAGAAGATTAAGAAAAGAAAGAGAAGCTACAGAACAGAGCTGATATCTGAGGTAAATCAGCAAACATTCAGTTTGTTAAATTGAGGAAATTGAAGCTTCCCTATCAAGTAGCAGCCTGATAGCTGTCAGTTGTAGCTGACTGAGGTTGAAGCCTCCTGTAGGTTGGTGCCTGCAGAAAGTAGAAGGGAGTTGGTGCTTCCTTGCAAGTTGTAACTTGCAAAATTGAGGTAGGAGCCTCCTGTAGGTTGGTGCCTGCAGAAAAACAGTGGTGAGAGGGATTTGGAGCTTGCCTTTGCATCACAACAATAATAAGATGTGGTTTTCTCCCTTTATGGGTTTCCACCTATATCTGGTGCCTCTGTGCATGATGTTTATGTGTTGATCTGATTTATATCATATGCCTAATACCTGTTTCTCTCATATTAAGTCTGCTGTTCTATTATATTAATACTTGCTCATCATATTCTAAGATTATTTACATATTAAGCTGGACATGAAATGAAGATGTATGTTAGTTTGAATAAAAGGTTTAAAAAGTCCATGAATGTGTTAAACTGATTCACCCCCACCTCTCTCAGTTTAACTAAGAGTTCAATAATTGGTATCAGAGCCAAGTTCCTTTGTACAAGTATAACAACTGAAAGGAGATCCTAGGTTCCCAAGATGGCTAGTAAAGAAGGATGCTCAACCAACAAAGCCCCTTTCTTCACTGGTGAAAATTATGCTTTCTAGAAAATCAGAATGAGGACATACATAATGTCTCTAGGAATAGAAGTCTGGGTTGCTGTGGAATTAGGATATGCCCCAAAGGCAACTGACACAGAAAAAGACTCAAAACAAGATTTTGTGGCTAATGCAAAAGCCATGAATGCCATCCTGAATGGATTATGTGAAGTGGAGTTTATTAAAGTAATGCACAAAGACACTGCCAAAAAAAATGGGATACTCTTGAAAACATACATGAGGGAGACCAGAAAGTAAAGACTGCCAAACTTCAAGTCTATAGAGCCCAGTTTGAAAACTTAAAAATGAATGATGATGAAGACATTGACAATTTCTTCCTAAAAGCTGCAGAAATTATTAACAATATGAAAGCACTTGGAGAAAAAATGCCAGAAAGTATAATTGTGCAAAAGATTCTAAGATCTCTCCAATCCAGGTTTAATCCAAAGGTGTCTGCAATAGAAGAAACAACTGATTGGGAGACCTTGACCATGAACCAGCTGCTTGCAAATCTAACAGCCTATGAAATGAGGCTCCCACAGAAAAAGCCAAGTACAAGGGAAGCAGCCTTTAAAACAGAAAAGAAGAAAGAAGAAGAGGGAGACATATGCTCTTGCTCGGATGAAGAAGAGGCAAAGTTTGTCAAGAAATTGGATAGAGGCTCAGGTAAGTACAAAGGTAAACTCCCCTTCAAATGCTTTAACTGTGGAAGAGTGGGACACTATGCTGCTAAGTGTCCTCACAAGAAAGTAAGGAATCAGGTTCAAGAGTCAGAGAAAAATAAATCAAAGAATTCGCAGAAAGGAAAGAAGTTTAGCAGAAAATCCTTCTATGCTCAACAAGACAGTAGTACATCTGAAGATTCAGATGATTCCTCAACTAAAGAAGGAACCTCTGAATTCCTATTGATGGCCATAGAAGACCTTGAAGGTCTCCTGCTAGAAGATGAAGAAGAAGAAGGTGAAGTCGATCTTGAGGGGGAGCTAAGAAGTGCTCTAGAAGAGATTGATAGACTCAAACTGAAATGCAGAAAACAAAAGGACATTCTTCTCAAGTATGTACGAGAAGAACATCGTTCAGAAGACCTTAAGCAACTAAAGATAGAGCTTGAAGAAGCCAAGAAGATAGAGGACATGTTACTTATGAAAATCAAAGAAAAAACTCAAGAACAAGAAAAGTTAGAAGAAGAAGTAGTATGTCTCAGAAAGAAATTAGAAAATTCTCAAAGGAGAGTGGTTATAAACTCTTCCCAAACAACAAGCTCTAGTAAGTTGACTGAAATTTTGGTTGCTCAAAGATCCCCTATGATAAAGACTGGAATAGGCTATGAAGGAGAATCAAGTAAAGGAAAAGAAAAGGTTGACAGAGAGATTATTTTTGTAAAAGCAAAGAAAATTGATGAAGCATCTCAAACAATTCCTACAAAAGAAGAAATCTGCAACAAGGAAGAAAGAGATCAGAAGAAACCACTAGTAGCAAAGAATGTAATAAATACTCAGACCCCTGAATATGTAGAATTTGGAAACCATCAAAGGAGATTCTTCCCTCCAATGAAGAATGCCACCTGCTATGTCTGCCACAAGCTGGGACACATTGCTGCTTATTGTAACCAACAAAAAATGCAAACATTGAAGAGACTGCCTCAAGCAAACAAATGGAAGAGACAACCTTACATCAGGTATGCAAATAGCTTCTATGGTTACTGCTTCTATTGTAAGGAATTTGGTCATAAAATCATTGAGTGTAGAAAGTATGGAAAAAGGTTAATGTTTAACACCTCAAGGAGGTTTATGAATCAAAGAAATTCTGTTCATACTCACAATTCTACAAACAATATAATCAAATGCTGTATATGCAATCAAGTTGGACATATGCCTTCCAAATGTCCTCTCAGAAGATGTAGTTCATCACCTCACAAAAGATATCAAACAAAAGGGTGCCTCCAGTGGATAAAGAAAATGAATAAATGTGACTTGGCTCTAACTGCTCAAGATCTGAAAAGTCAGTGGTATTTGGATAGTGGCTGCTCAAAACACATGACTGGAGATAGAAGCAAGTTTATAACTCTTGATGAAAATAAATCAGGTAAGATCAAAGGAAAAGGCTCAGTCAGCATAGATAATGGAAGAGGAAAGGCCCAAGATGTACTATTTGTAGATGGGCTAAAAGAAAATTTACTGAGTGTCAGTCAGATGTGTGACAAAGGCTGTGAAGTTCTCTTTAGAGCTCAAGACTGTGAAGTCAGATCAAGCACAACAGGAAAGAATTTGCTCAAAGGTGTCCGAACAGAGAGTAATGTGTACATAGTGAAAGAGGAGGATAAAGCTTGCCATCTTAGCAAACTTGAGGAGTCATGCTTATGGCATAGGAGATTGGGACATCTCAGCTTCGACCATATCATCAGACTGAGTAAGAAGAAAGCTGTCAGAGATATGCCTGAAATAAAAAGGCCTTCAAATACCATATGCAAATCTTGTTAATTGGGGAAACAGACTCGCATATCCTTTAAACCTAAAGATGAGCTATCAACAAGAAGACCACTCCAGCTTGTGCACATGGATCTGTGTGGACCTGCTAGAACCAAGACACCAAGTGGAGAATCCTACTTCATGCTGATAATAGATGATTTCTCCAGAATGACATGGGTTGCTTTTCTCAAGAACAAATTAGAAGCACTGGAAAAGTTTAAGATATTCAAAGCAGTAGCAGAAAATCAAACTGGATGCAAGCTAAAATGTATCAGATCAGATAGAGGAGGAGAATTCATAGATTATGACTTTGTAGACCTATGTAATGAACATGGAATAAAGCAACAATTTACCATTGCAGGGACACCTCAGCAGAATGGAGTAGCAGAGAGACAAAACGGGTCTGTACAACAAATTGTCAGAGCCATGATGCAAGAGAATAATGTTGCTCAAACCTTCTGGGCAGAAGCAGTGCACACAGCAGTACATATTCTAAACAAAGCTCATTTAAGACCTAATAGTGATAAGACACCTTATGAGCTATGGCATGGTAAACCTGCATCAATCAAGCACTTTAGAGTCTTTGGCAGCAAGTGCTACATAAAGAACAATGATGAAAATCTGGGGAAATTTGATGCAAGAGCAGATGAAGGAATATTCTTAGGATATGCATCCAAGAGTAAAGGATACAGATGCTACAACAAAACTGTTCGAAAAATTGTAGAAAGTATTGATGTAAGATTTGATGAAGAAATCCCAAACAAGACAAGAGAAATAGATTGCAGCAGCCATCCTGAAAATCATGAAGAAGAGGACCAAGATGATGAAGAAATAAACAAAACATCAGAAAATGCAGAACTGAACTCAAAAACCCCCTCAAGATACACTCAAAAGAACCATCCAGAAGATCAAATTATAGGAGACAAGAATGTAGGAGTGCAAACAAGAAGGTAGCTAGCTGAACAGACAGAAGAAGTATACATAGCAATGTTATCACAAATAGAGCCAAAGAAGTTTGAAGAAGCCAGCAAGGACAAGTATTGGGTAAAAGCAATGAATGAAGAATTGGACCAAATTGAGAAAAACAATACCTAGGAACTAGTTCCTAGACCAATTGAGAAGAATATCATTGGTTCAAAATGGGTATTCAAAAACAAAATGAATGAGCAAGGACAAGTAATCAGGAATAAAGCCAGGCTGGTCTACAAAGGATACTCACAAATTGAAGGACTTGATTATGAAGAAACATTTGCCCCAGTAGCCAGAATGGAAGCTATCAGAATGTTCCTGGCATTTGCATGCTACCAAGACTTCAAGGTATATCAAATGGATGTAAAGTCTGCTTTTCTTAATGAAGATCTAGAAGAAGAAGTATACATGGAACAACCAAAAGGCTTCTCATTGACAGACAAAGAAGACTATGTATGCAGACTGAAGAAGGCCCTATATGGACTGAAACAGGCTCCTCGTGCTTGGTACTCAAGACTGGATAAACATTTGCAAAAACAGGGTTTTAAGAGAGGTGGAGTAGACATCAATCTATACATAAAAGCCCATGAGAATGAACTCCTGATTGTTGTAGTGTATGTTGATGACATTATGTTTGGAAGCAACAAAGATGAACTAGCAAAAGGGTTTGTTGATGAGATGAAAACAAAGTTTGAAATGTCTATGATTGGAGAGCTCAGTTTCTACTTGGGACTACAAATTCAACAAAAGAACACAGGCACCTTCATCTCTCAAGAAAAATACCTAAAAGAAATGTTGAAAAAATTCAAAATGGAAGATTGCAAACCTGTGTCAACTCCCATGACCACAGGTTGCAAGCTGTGTGCTGATGATGGATCTGCTGATATAGATCAAAAACTCTACATATCCATGATTGGAAGTCTATTGTATCTGACTGCATCAAGACCAGACATCATGCTAGCAGTAGGACTAGTAGCAAGATATCAAGCAGCACCTAAACAAAACCATCTTCTGGCAGTAAAAACAATATTCAGATATCTACAAGGAACAACACAGTATGGACTTCGGTATCCTAAAAGCAAAAACTTCACTTTATCAGCATACACAGATGAAGATTGGGCCAACTGTGTGGATGACAGGAAGAGTACAAGTGGAGGTGCTTTCTATCTAGGAGAAAGTCTGGTGGCATGGTTAAGCAAGAAGCAATCATCCATATCTCTGTCTACAGCTGAAGCAGAATACATAGTAGCAGCAGTATCTTATACACAAGTCATGTGGATGAAGCAAACTCTTCAAGACATGAAGGTAAGCATTGATGAACCTATCTCAATCAAATGTGATAATACAAGTGCTATAAGTATATCTAAAAATCTTGTACTTCATTCAAAAACTAAACATATTCCAATCAAGTATCATTTCCTCCGAGAACAAGTGGCTCAGAAGATAGTAAAGCTGGAATATGTACCAACAAAAGAACACACAACAGATATATTCACCAAACCTCTTGCTAGAGAACCATTTCAATACTTGAGAGATAAACTAGGGGTAGTATCTGCAGATGCTACTCTCTGATATAAAGAGAAAGCACAATTTCAGGGGGAGAACAAAAATGAAAATATCATTCCAGGGGAGAACAGCCAGCATGAAAACCATAAAACAAATTCACAGGATCAAAGAGCTATAAGAAAATATTCTCAGTATTATCAGCATTCAGCATGGAAAAGCAACAAGGACCTTTCAATTGCCAAATGAATCATCCCTGTCTGCAATCTAGTACAGATGAAACACAGCTATAAAACATATAAAATACAAAAGGAAACCCTCTGCCATTGATGTCAAAGGGGGAGAAAGAACAGGCAAACAGGAAGCGAAAGCAACAAGAAAAATAGAAAGCAAACAGAGGAAGTGGATTGTTGCCATCAATGCCAAAGGGGGAGACTGTTGGAAATGTTGTCATTGATGGCAAAGGAGAAAGAGTTGAAGCACAGCAAATGCAATGGAGGTAGCAAGAAGAATGTAACAGTCATAGAAGCACGATGAAGAACCGTTATCGGAAGGTAGAGACAGAGGCAGAGTGACAGAAGTAGCAGAGGCAGAGACAAAGGCAGAGAGCTGTTATATTATTCTGGGAATTGCTTAACTCCAGCGAAAAGTATGCACGAGGCTCTGTATCTAATGGGAGAATAATCGAAGCCGTGACAATTAAGAACATGTGATGTGATGAATGGTGTCGTGCACGCAATAAGCGGAATTGATGTAAATAATGTCGATACTGTCGACAAGGGGGTGATAGGGCCACGAGTATAAGCCACATCAGAGGCATGGATTTAACCCACGTATAGCGGAAGTGGTGTTCATTAGACGAGCACTATAGAATGAGAAAATAAGACTCACGAAGAATTATATCAAATTTGAATAAACGTTGAATCCAACGGGCAGAACCGGAGCATAAGGGAGAAGAGCGGAACCATGATGGAGAATGGAACCATGACTGATGAATAGTGAACGTGGATTGCCGAAAACCGCCCTACCATTTCGCACCACTTTTCCGGAGCAGGTGGTATTTGTGGAATCGGAGCGATTCCATAGGGAAGCTGCTGCGTGTCCCGGTGGTATTGTAAAGCGACGGGTTAACGTGCACCTTCGCGCATTAAGGATCGACGGAAGACGCCCAGCGAAATATATAGGGTTCGTTGATCTGGAGAAAGGCTATCCAATGGTGGGCGCTCGCAAGACTTGCACAAGGATTAACAAAGGTGCGTGGAAGATAATTCAGGTACGGTGTATGCATTTGCGATGGTATTGTGGGCCTGGGACGGAGATCTATGTTATGAATTTGGTTTATTAACATTAATATAAGGTCCGACGGAAATATATGTAAAGAATTGGTTATTAATGTCAGTCGACATATTGTAATGGTTTGGATATAGTTCAAGGCATTTTATATATAAGTTTCATGTTACGGAGCCCAAATTTAAAAGAATCAAAGGTCCAAAGCAAATTTATGAAGTGATATGGAGCGCATAATACAAAGTTTTATAAGGCAGAACCCACAATATCACAACTATCGCAATATCGCAGTTGGTTGAAAATGCACAGCAACTATTGCAAATAGAAATTTGCGATTGTGATCAATCGCATTTGAAAACGTGTCAGGTGGGCCCGAAAGGAGTTTATATGTTTTAAAACAGGCTTTATTGTATGCGCCGAGAGTATGTTAAGGTGTATAAAAAGGGCAGAGTATATGATTAAATTATCTTATAATTAAGCCAAGAGAAAAGGTTGGGTTATATATATATATATATATATATATATATATATATATTAAAACGCGTTGTCACACACACACACACACACAGATATATAGATATATAGATATATATAACACTGTTGCGATAAGCCGTGTGGTCTGTAGACCCACGGGGCTCAGCTTAAGGGGAGGCCAATTATTAATGTAATACAATTGTGATATATGTATGTTCCGGCCTACGGAACTCGCCACATCAACAAGACACTTGTGGCATGAAAAGGGTTGGAATTTCCCTGATTTAGAAGACATCAATTACATTTTATATATTTAAAGGCTCAGTTACATGTATGCAGCAATTACACCCCCACAGAGGACAAAAAAGAAAATAGAGATGAAAGGAGATAAAACACAGTCACAGAAAAGACAATGACAGCCAAAGAAAAGACAAATGCGTAGCGATTCAAAAGACTAAATGAGTTGAGCTGGAGTTCACATTGTAATTCAAATGTAAATGTTTTAATTGTTTTCTTATTTGTGATGCACTGGCAAGTCTCCTGAGGAAAAATAAAATTCCCACTGTAATGCTAAAGTGATACCCACAGTTATATTTTCTGAATAAGCAGATAAAAGGAGTGGAAGGTAGAAGGAAAAGAGACATGATTGTCCATTTTGAATTCCAAGTAGAATACAAACAGTCATGTGAGGAAATCTATAAATAATATCATCTTGATATGCAAAGGGAATGAGAGAGAGAGAAAATATAGAGAATGTAGAATATAGAAGAATAAATCAGAGAAGATTAAGAGAAGAAAGAGAAGCTACAGAACATAGCTGATATCTGAGGTAAATCAGCAAACATTCAGTTTGTTAAATTAAGGAATTTGAAGCTACCCTATCAAGTAGCAGCTTGATAGTTGTTAGTTGTAGCTGACTGAGGTTGAAGGCTCCTATAGGTTAGTGCCTGCAGAAAGTTGAAGGAAGTTGGTGCTTCCTTGCAAGTTGTAGCTTGCGTAATTGAGGTAGGAGCTCCCCGTAGGTTGGTGCCTACAGAAAAATAGTGGTGAGAGGGAGTTGGAGCTTGCCTTTGCATCACAACAATAATAAGATGTGGTTTTCTCCCTTTATGGGTTTCCACCTATATCTGGTGTCTCTGTGCATGATGTTTATGTGTTGATTTGATTTATATCATCTGCCTAATACCTGTTGCTCTCATATTAAGTCTGCTGTTCTATTATATTAATACTTGCTACTCATATTCTAAGATTATTACATATTAAGCTAGACATGAAATGAAGATGTATGTTAGTTTGAATAAAAGGTTTAAAAAGTCCATGAATGTGTCACTGTAATCAATAAAAAATCTAAGAGTACCATCCTTCTTCTTCACAAAAAATAATGGTGCACCCCAAGGAGACACACTTGGCATAATGAATCCCTTATCCGACATTTCCTTTAGCTGCAACTTCAATTCTACCAACTTTGGAGTGATCATCATGTAAGGCGCCTTCGACGATGGTGTTACTCCTAGCATCAAATTAATAGAAAAGTCCACTTCCCTGCGAGACAGTAACTTTGAGATCTCTACCGGAAATACATCGTGCAAAACTGAATACCTCTTCAAGATTTAAACATCCTCAACATCATTACCTTTATCGGTGGAAATATGAACTGCAAATAATACACATCCTTTCTCGCTCTTGCTCTTGGCTTGCATAGATGCAACCATTCTCACTAATGTAGGCTTCTTCTCACCCAGTAATATTCTCTTCTCTCCATCATCATCCTAGCACTCAATAGCCTTATCATAACAATCCACCTTAGTCAAGTGCATGTATAACCAATCCATATCCAACATCATATTGTATGATCCCAACGGTAGCACATTTAGATGCGTTGATGCAAACATACAATTCAACTCGAATGCACAAGATATTACCCAATGATGAATTTTTTTTTTAGTACATATAACAAACTGCACCAACCAAGAATTTTCATGCACTTCTTTATTCAAATGAAACGTATCCACTAGGCTAGGACTGATATATAAATATAGTTAGATCTAGGGTCAGTCAAAATAGAAACAATTTGACCACAAAGCTTACCTTCCATCTTGATAATAAATGCTTGATGACAAACCTTCATATTGTCCAATGCTACATAAATCCAGGGATACTTTTTCCAACATCCCCAACATTCTGTGCCTCCTATGAATTGTAGATATAAGGTCTACCACATTGATGTTGTGGACAATATCTCCTGTGATGATTCTTGCCACAAGTGCAACACTATAAAGGCTTCTAGTCATCAACCTTGTTATGCTCCTCAGTGACGCAGGTGGATATTGGTGGCCACCCACCTATTCCACTTGGATCCCCATTGTTTCTTTAATTTTTCCAGTTTCCTTAATTGTAACACAGTTTACTATTTTTGGCAGTTTTTTTCGGGTCTTGAACTTCCGGAGCCGTTTTGAGGCCCTAAATGACGATTTTTGGAAAACAGGAAAATAAAAAGTTTTAAAGCATGCACAATCAAAATTTTTAGTCCTCGAATAGCTCTTTCTAACAAGTTTTCTTGTGCATCAAACATAGATCGTATGCCAAAGTTATGATCCCATGAAGTTGATGTACCAATTTACCCTGACGGGGACCACAATTTTGGTAATTCATCTCCTAGGGTTATGTTTTTCGATGTTTACAGTTTTCCATTGTTTCTAAATAATAAATAGGCCTTTGAGCCTCATTGTAAAACATTTCAGAGGCATGTGGCCACCACATCTCTTCTTAGAGATAAGCTACCATCGCCTGAGCTAGTTTATTTCCATTCTGTCTGTAAGCATATTTCAGTTCTTTGATATTAATGAAATAAAGTTTTATTCCCGCTGCATCTATGTGTTTATGTTTATTTTTGTATTTTATTTTGTTCCTGCATAAGTCTGTATCACTGGCATTAGAGAAGTATGCTCTTTATCTATTTTTCTTTGCATGTCCCCAACGAGGCTAGGGTGTAAGGTGTTAGGGCTCGAACTGGTTGAACCTTTGCAAGACCAGCCTCACAAACCCTGATGACCTCGCATGGTGGAAGAAAAGAAAGACGAGGGAGCAAGAAATCCTTTCAAAATATTTCTCGAAGAAGCCCTCGAGCGACAGACGAATGCGATGATGGAAAAATTTTCCTAGATCCTTCGGTGGATGCCCACATGCGATGCATCTTCGTCCGACAGTCACTCTAGAGGCGTCACTCCCTCAAATGTACAAGTCAACTTTGACATTCTTGTATTTGAAGACCAGATGGAAGTAGACGTCATAAATAGATGGTTAAATATGTTGGAAGGATATTTTTCAATTCATGATTTTTCCAATAGGGAAAATATTACTTTTTCTCTCCTCAAAGTTGCCCCCCATGTCAAGGATTGGTGGGAAACCTACTACGAATAGAGGGACGAGAGGAAACCCTCACTATTTTCAGCCAAACCCACTTGGAATTCATTCTGAGATGCCATAAAGGAATAATATTACCCCGTGGGGAGCTATGAGGATAAGTAGATACAATGGACTACGTTGTGACAACAAAGGGATCAAGATGTGCATGAGCTCACAAATCTATTCCATACATTGTGCACAAAGTTGGGTATTAAAGATTCATAGAAACATCAGGTGCTTAAGTATCATAGTTTTTTGCGTAGATACATTCAGGAGGAAATGGAGTTCCTCGACATCTCCTCGCTTGGTGCAACATACCGATATGCCACCAAGATTGTGCAAAATTTTAAACAGAAGAAGCGAGACTTTGGATCTGTGAACCCAAAGCAAAGAAAAGGGTATGGCCCATTTAGGATCCCTAAGGGAAACTCCTTGAAGCCACAAGCCAAGGGTGATGGGAGGAAAATAAGGAAACCATCAAGCAATGTGAGTTTCATAAAATTCCCACTCACAACACGAATGAATGTCGCACAAATTAGGCACTAGTGACCTAGCTGAAAGACTTAGAGATGGACGTGTGCTTTGATTTTGTGTCGGAACCCAAAAAGGGAACTGACAAGGGTAAGTAGTTCATTGACACAAAACCCACTACGATGGTAGCCACCACCAAGCTCCAAAATTCAGAATCAGAAGATCTAGAGGAGGGGGAGTGTCTCTTCCACTCATAGATGTGGGTGAAGGTTTCCCCGCTATAGTTCATTGTCGACAGTGGGAGCCAAAAAAACCTCATTTTAGCAGAGCTGATGAAGTGGCAAGGCCTACCGACCACAACACACCCGCAACCCTACACCATCAGGTGGCTTCATGAAGGATGAGATATCTGTGTCAGCCAGTAGTGTCACCTCCCCTACAACATCAAGCCCTTCACATATGGGGTATTATGTGATGTTTCTCCTCTTAAAGTTTGTGATGTATTATTAGGCCAACCATATTTGCAGAAGCGACATGCTGTGTATATGCCTCACACTGTTATTATTTCTTTGGGAACTAAGATATAAAGGATGTTGGAGGTAGCCCCGCCTATTGCCATATCTTTGATCTCTATTAATCAATGCAGTAAATCATCTCCCATATCGGGAAATTTGTTTTATTTTTTATTCACTCTCAAAGTAAGGGGAAGATCGTGGCCCCATCCATGGTCCCCGAGAAGGGTTCCTCCACACAACAGAAGAAGGTGGATAAGGTCGTGGAAGAATACATGGACATCTTCTCCTTACCCATAGGGGTACCCTTGCACTGTCAGGTCAAGCATCCTATCAATTTGACTCCTAGAGCACCTCTACCCAACAGAGCTCTTCATAGCTCGACTGGTCGTAGTCCCTTTCAAGTGGGTCTAGGATTTAAACCATTGTGTCTGATTGATGTTTGCATAGCTCATGTGACTACACATAGAATCCACATATGTAATGTTAGAGGCTGATAAAGTAGCCAAATTTATTGAACGTGTCCAACACATTTTCCAAAAGGTTCATGACATCTTGGAGAAGTCTAATGCTAAGTACTAGAAGCAGCATGATCAACAACGAGTGCCACACAAGTTTCAGGTGGGTGAAAAATTTTGGTTGCATTTGCAGAAAGAACGCCTTAGCAGAGCCCATCAAAAGCTCAAGCCACTTTGATATGGGCCTTAAAAAATAACCAAGGCTATGGAAGATAATTCTTTTGAGCTCAAAATTCCCCCATTCCTTGGCCTACACCCAATGTTCAATGTGGACCACCTTTGTTCATACTTTCCACCATTACTGGAAACTTCAGACATTAAAAAACAACTAACACCAAAAAATCTAAACTTAGACTGCATGGAACATGCCACAACTGATTGGATCATGGACACGCAGATCAAGAACACTCGCTAGTAGAATATTCAACTGTATCGGGTTGTCAACGCTCGCCAACTCCTGCATCAAGGCAAGTGGCTCACCAGGTACCAATTTCAGCAAAAGTTTCCCCATCTCATGGAGTCACACAACACAATGGGGACCATTGCTTCTTAAGGGGGGAGGACTAATCCAGGTGGATATAGGTGGCCATTCACCTATTCCACTTAGACCCCCACCATTGTTTCTTTCAGTTTTTCAGTTTCCTTAATTATAGCATAGTTTACTATTTTTGGTAATTTTTCGGGTCCTAAACTTCTGGAGCCATTTTGAGGCCCTAAATGGCATTTTTTTTGAAAGTGAGGAAACTTGGGTGACTCATTTTTGTAGTCAAAAGTTTTAGTCCTTGGATAGATATTTCTAATGAGGTATTGTGCACATCAAACAAAGATTATATGCCAAATTTATGACCCCAGGAAGTTAATGTACCAATTTACCCCAACAGGGCCCACAATTTTGATGATTAATGTCCTAGGGTTAGGTTTTTGGATGTTTAGGGTTTCCCATTGTTTCTCAATAACAAATAGGCCTTTGAGCCTCATTGTAACATAGTTCATAGGAATGTAGCCGCCACATCTCTTCTTAGAGATAAGCTACCATCGTCCAAGCTAGTTTATTTCCATTCTGTTTGTAAGCATATTTTAGTTCTTTGATATTAATGAAATAATGTGTTATTTCTGTTGCATCTCTGTGTTTATGTTTATTTGTATTTTATTGTGTTCCTGCATAATTTTGGATCACTCAAATTGAAATCCCTATCCTCTCTCAGCTGCATTGAACTTCTTGTGCAGTGTTGCATTCTCCTTGTCATTTTTATCCTGAGGATTTCCTCTCGCCTTAACCTACTTTCCCTTACTCTTCTCATTACCTTTCCAATCCTACTTAGACTTAGTCTTACGCTTCTATTTCTCATAACAACGTTCCAATTTTCTGATGGCTTCCTCTAGTGATTTAGGCTCATGAAACTCAATATTGTCTTTGAATGATACCAAGAACCCAGTGATGAATCACTAAATATTTTCCTTCTCCTCCTTAAGGTAAAGAACATATCTCAACAACTCCAAGAATCTGCTAGTATACTCCTCATTGGTCATATATCCCATCTACAGTTCATAGAACTCCTTTTCCCTGTCATTGTAGTATCTTTCAGATAGATACTTCTTCCTAAAAAGTCTCTCAAACTCAATCCAAGTCAACTCCTCGTATCGAATTCCTCTGACATTCTACAAATATTCCCACCAAATGTCTGCTTTCCCTTTAAGACCGAAAGTAGCTATCTTGGTTTTCATATTCTTTGGGTAATCGTGTAATCTAAAGAACTTATTCATCCCAAGAAATCAAGCTTCTGCATATTGTGACTTCTTCATTTCTCCATCAAATGTAGGAGCCTTTTCTTTCTTGAACTCCTATGGAAAGTACTGCTTCTCACTCTAATTTTTTCTCTCTGATCTAGAACTAGAATAGAGCCCATGGTCATTACCACTCATGTCAGGTGTATCCAAGAATCTACCATCTCTTACTGTATCATCCATGTCAAACCTATATCCTGACTGAGACCTGCTGCCATATGCCCCATTAGTCCTTTCCTCCTATCCATGACTGTCCCTAAGCAACCCATGTCTCTGCAAATCTGAAAAAATATTAAGGATGACTACATTAACCTCTTCTTGTTTCTCCTGTGCCCTAGTAAGTCTTTCTTGCGACTGAATTATTCTACCATTTTCTACCTTAAAAATTTTGATCTCTACTTTAAAACTTCTCAATGTATATTCTATGTAAGGGGAGTACTCGTTACCATGTTGTTCATCTGATCTATAGGGAGAATCACATGAACTGTATTCCACCATTTTTCTTGTCATCTTTGATCCTTTAATTCCTTCAAAAATATCATGTTAGATAAACTAACATAAACATAATCAACATCCCTAAGTGAATTTCAGGGGAGGCTATCTTGTTTGCAAGACCAATCCGGACTATTACAACATATGTATATATAATGAAATAAACATATCCATCATCTCAACATTGACATCAATAACCTCTACATGATGACACAACTTCACCAATGACTATCACAATGCATGCATAACAAACACATAGACAACAGACATGCATGCATGACAAACACATTCCACCCATCTAGTCCAAGTGTTGAACCTCAGAGCTCTGATACCATTTTGTAGCACCCCCTTCCGCATTTACCCAATTTCACAGTGCTATCAGGGTAAACATGAGAGGAAGAGCTACTAGGACATGACCCAACTACCTTGGTCCCATTAAGGAAGTGGGGTCGACTACGGAAGACAAATTGACATCTCATAACATCCTACAGAGGCTGAGTAACCACCACAGGTGGAAAAAAATTGAGCTGGACACCATTTTCTCTTACCTGGGTCCTCAACTGCACCCACATCAAGCCCTCCATGCGGTTTGGAGCCTCCAACCGCATGCACAAGCTTGCATCCATGCGGTTGCAACCCAATTTTCCTAGTTATGAGCATGCGTTCCCGAGATCTGAGCCTAGATTCCAAGTTAGCCTCTAGTCCACTGCCCATAACTTCATGTAACTTATAATAATCAATAATGACATGACAAAAATGATAAACATACAATTTTGAAAGCATAACTTGACCTAGATTGCCTAGAACATGATAGTAATTTCGTCAAACACATGGAAGACATCTAAACTACAGGTCATGAATGCATATATGATCATAAAGGTCTGAGATTCATCCGAGGATCACTGAGAATTCCTTATGTATTCTCCGCATAACTACAACAACACTTATTAGACCATACTTTCATCAATCTGTCTATAGTTAAACAAATTCATAATAAGAGCCATATAATATACACATAATATAACAACATATAACCATAAATTAACCAACATATAAAACATGGCAACTTAGTCATAATATCACCAACACAATGCCAATGAATATACCTGAATCACAATAGAAGAATATATATTATTAACATAAGAAAATACCAACAAAGTCAGGGACTTCCACGTACCACCCGACCATAGATTGGGCTAAACCAAATCTCTCTTTCAACCAATCACCACGCCCTATTCTAAGTGTGAATGTGGGATCTCATAGAATAAACGAAACCAGGGCTTCTAGAGGCCAAACCACCCCAACCCTCAACTAGTGATTCCACCTCACGATCAGAAATCACTAACACCAACCAGATCAGTCTCTACCCAAGTTTTCCATGGCTCCAGGAACTAGTAAATCAAACCACAACCTTCCAAGGCTCCAAAGCGTTTGTCTAATCCGATTCCAAGACTAGTAACTCAACCCACTAAGGGCTCCAGATCGTTTGTCCAACCTAGGCTCCAAGACTAGTAACTCAACCCAAGTTGTTTTATGGCTTCCATAGCATTTGTTCCAGCCCACATACATAAGGAATTATGAGCACCAACTAGGAAAAAAATCAAGTGGAAAACCCACAAAACCATGGTTATCTAGGAAATGGAAAGGCAATGCTAAAAACACTGTCAATCCAGGAAATCCTCCATGACAATGACAAAATATAACGAGATAATCACATGCATCTACCATGTATCCATAAATCAGTAAGGTAATCACACATGCAACCTGTTACCTACAAAGAAATCTAGTTGTATTTGTTGATCCACCTATTCTCTTGCACCTTCTTGCTTTCCTTTTCCTTCTTGCTCTAGATCCAAGGTATGCCAAAGTGCTCCAAGAAAACTATAACTGTGTATGAGTATGAGATAATGAGAGAATACAGAGAGAGCTCCAAGCTAAAACTAACAAAAGATTGTGAACTAGTCCTCAGAAGCCCTTTTATCATTGAGGACTCTATTTTCTTCATTTTCCCTAATTTTCCTTCAATTTCCTCCTCATGCAAATATGTGACCTTTCGTCTCCCTTTTCTCATATTTTCCATTATTTTCTTAACTAAATGTCAATAAATGCCTCTTTCCCTTTGCCAATGTCTTTGCCAATTTCCATAGCCATTGATTAATCACTAGTGATCCCCATCACTATGTTTTTTCCCAACATTCAGCTTGGATTATGTGTCCCATGACATTGGTTTTATTTTTATTTACATAAGAAACCAATGAGGGGCTTTTACATATTTTTAGCAGTCACAAGTCAAAGGTTGAATTTATCTCAAATGTATTTATGTTATTTATACCTTTTAAATAAATTTATTAATTAAAAAAAATCACATGAACATGTGTTATGGTTTTTTTGATATTAGCTCATGGTATTGTAACAAAGACTATTTACATGATAAGAATCTTCATGGTAAAGTGGGAGTGAACCTCCATGGTTAAGAGTCTTGTTACATGATTTTTTTTATATGTGTATATTTTTAAGTGATATATTAATTCTTTTAATAATAATATATATATTCTCTCTCTCATGCTTTTAATCTCGGCAATGTGATATGTATCATGAGGTAAGTCTTTTGATGCATATTAACATTTACTAGCCATTTAATTTATATGATATAGTTACACTAATTTACATTAAATTCCTTAATCTCCCCTTAAAATATCAAAATTGTGAGACTTTACAAGTTATTGGTAATGCTTTGAATACACATATCTTAGTGTTCAAAGAAACTTGTTGATATGAGTTTAGATAATCATTTATGTATATTCACACACACGTTTCTGTCACATCAAATTACATTAAGCAATCAATACTGTAGTTGCATCTAACCTCTAAATCATGAAAACAACATTATCTTTATTGTAATGTTTAATGAAAAAAACATTATCTTTATTGTAATGTTTGATTTGACCATTGCCATATTGACCACCTCCCTAAAATCAAAGTCTTCGTAAACTCCAAAAACAAACATAGAATATCCTCTTAGCGCAAGACTCAAATTGGTCACCAATTTCGTAAATCCAAACAAGACTCCACAGGATTAGAAACCCACTCCTTTAATATTTGTTTCTATTCCAACATTAAGAGAAATGGACAAGCCACAATTACAACCATATCTCATGAGACAACACAATTTTCAATGATTCTCATTCTCAGAAGTATTTTTGAAACATGAAAGAGATGTAAATTAGATTCCTCATATTGAGAAAGGAATTTAGTTTCTTTGTCTTCTAAGTAACACAAAATGTCATTCATGTTGATAGATAGTCTCATTGTCAACAATTGGATTAAAATGATAAGAAATAAAAAGAAAAAAGGAAAATTTAAATGGAAAAACATATTTTTTAATAAAAAGGCGATATTAAAATTTATAAATGAATATTTTAAATATATAGAAAATTTCTTCTTTTATTAATTTGCAGAATAGTTCATTACAATCAAGGAGTATCCTGTATTTATCAGAGGTCGACTGCTAAGGCATTTATCAGTTATACTAACTCAAAAATGAGCTAGAAATTGAAGGCTTCCTGGTCCTTTGTAGACTCTGCTTATAAACCAGAAGACTCAAACCAAAAGACTCTTTCCTATGAAAGTTTGGCCACTTTAGGTTCTCACCAGGCTCACAGGTCCTGATGCGCAGGCTTCTCAGACTTAAGAATTTCTATGACCCAATACAAACTAAATAATTTTTCCGTGATGTAAGCAGATCGCCTTCAAGATGCAGATGCAAAGCATGGATAATTCTTGACTCTCAAACTCAATCTCTCCAACTCTCAATGCCCCCAATGGTTCATTTCACCCTTATTTAGAGGAATTAAGGGGATACCAAGGGTATCATATGGTACTTATGATAGTGACTAATATATTTTATGTAGATTTTCTAAGATGTGGGTCAAACCGCACCAATAGTCAGAGAAGTGCTCCAAGTCACAGAGAATCGTCTAGTAAGGTTTTGGACAGAGAGTTGTTAGAAAAGTAGGTAAAGTGGAGACATGAGATATCTATTTATATATTTATTGAAAAAATGGAGATATTATCAAAATCCCAAGATACCGGTCACACTCATTGTCAGGGGACTAGACTTTACATTATGTTACATAGTGGATGCTTTTATCGTGCAAAGCCCATGAGAAACAAATATAATGATTAAGTTCCCAACATATTTGTGCTAGGGAATCTTTGCTTGGCATATCTCTCGCTGTTATCCCATGCTTTAGTAAATATCCGTCGCACTATCATAGGCTACCCCAACACTATTTGGTGCTTTATTTTTGTCATGAATAACCATTGGCGGTGTTTTTCCATGAAATCTAAAAGGATTCCATTATCCATAAATATGTTTAATTATAATACTGTCTTACAGGGCTAATGAAAACAATCTATACAATGCTCACATGCTTCTTGGTAGTCTCCTTCAAAGTAAATGGGGTCCATAACAGTCTTGTTGATGCTGAACCATGTCCACCATTCTCTTAGCCAGGTTGGTCAATGTAGGATTTGGGTGATGAACATTGATCCAAATTTTAGGAGTGTATAATAGGTTCCATATGGTTTATCTCTGCATAGTAGGTTCCACCATAATTTTTTGTATCCAGAAAAATCATAAACAGAATCAGGAAAGACAAGTTCTAGATTATTTTGTGGCCATAATGGTCTATGATGAAATATTGGATCCCTAGCTTTGTTTATCACAAAATATTTAATCTGTGGTTTTCTTTAGTCGATATTATGTTCAGGTCCTTGAAATGGAGATTTAGGGCTTCCTCTTCTAGGTTTTCCATATGTTTGGAATGATTTAAAACCATGTCATGGATCCATTTGCCAGATTTTGGATAAATCTTGTGTTCTGGAACTAGATGTTGTAAATCTCCACGAGGTTAGAGATTTGCGTCCAAGACCTGTGTGTTTCTCAGCTTCTAGGTTGGTTTCCAGGAATCTATATATTCTTGTCATTTAATGGAGTCTGGAATTTCCTGTAAAGTTTCACGATTTTGCATAACATCCCATTCTCTGACTATGGCGATTAGATGGGTTGGTTCTTGGAGGTTTTCTATACTGAGAAAATCAAGAATGTTGTTATTGGTACCCTTAATATGTTCTATGCTAAAATAAATGTTTGAAAATAATGCCTTTCATCTGGAAAATTTTGATTCTCTTGGATTTTTAATATCCTTGGATAAGCCTTTTTCATAGCAGAAGCATCCGTTCTTAAAAGAAACCTTTTGTTGACCAGATGTATGTCAAACTTGTCTATGCAATTCCAGACTCCCTTTACCTCTTTTTCAATAGTGGAATAGTTCTGCTAAGTATGATTTCATACACCTGAAGAAAATTGTATGATTTTTTCTTCTCCATCTTTAATTTGTTTGAGGACACCACCCCAACCATGATCACTGGCATCCGATTCAACAATTTTCAACAATTTTTCATCAAAAACATATGCTCTGGGCAGCACACGAACTTTCTCTTTGATTTTATTACATCATTTGTATGATCTTCAGTCCATGGACTTGGAATTTTCTGTAATCTTTGATTTAAGATTTTTCTATAATGAGCACAATTTTTGTAGAAATTGCAGACATAGTTTAGGCATCCCAGAAACCTTTGCAACCGTGTTTTATCTTTTATTGCATCTGGAAATTTATCAACAAATGCAATTGCATGTTGTTGCAAGGTAATTTGTTCATTTTCTATCACATGACCAAGGAATTTTATCTTTGTCTGGAATATTTCCATATTTTTCTTGCTGAGGACTAGTTCGCTATTTCTAACTATTTTCTTGAATCTGTACATATGTTTGAAATTCTCTTCTAAAATTATATAAAATATTAGCACATCATCAATATAAACAATCAACCAGTCAAAATAAGGCTTGAATACTTGATCCATGACTTTCTGAAATTTTGAGGGAGCATGTTTGAGGCCGAAGGGCATTACATTCCACTCATAATGTCCTGAAGGTACGCAGAAAGCAGTTTTAAATCTATCTTCTTCGTGGATAGACACTTGCCAAAACCCAGAATTCATGTCAAATTTGGATTATATTTTAGCACCTACTATTCTGGTTATCAAATTCCTGTTATGAGGAATAAGATAAGTATCATCTGCTAATACACTATTAAGTGGCCTGTAGTTTATCACAAGCCTTGGTACTTCTTTTATTTGTTCAGAGTGTTTATTTACATAGAACCCATAACAGTTCCAAGGACTGTTGGATTCTCTGATCAATTTTCTATTTAACAGATCTAGAATTTCTTTTTGGAAAAGCTTTTAGTATTATTCATTCATTGGGATGGCTTTGCTCTTACAGGGTCTACTTGTATATTCTAGTTTATAAGACAATTTAACAAAATATTGCTTCCTATGCCAAAATGAATTTGGTTCTTCTGCACAACATTATGTTTCTAGTTGGTGTCTTGACTCTACATTTTTTCTCACCACACTTGGTTGGTTTAATTGTTCATCAATCTTGAGGCAAGACTTTAATTCTTTGAGTTCGTCTAGTTTTTTCTCAGATTGATTTAATTCTTGCATTTCTTGGATCATAGTTGATATTATGGGAGTGGAAACAAATGGAAGTGTGATGGCCTGCATAAATCCTTCATTGTTTGTCATATAAATAAAGAATCTAGCGAAGTCATGTGGTTCAATTGCTTCTGAAAATGGATTTCCCATAATTCAATATATTGGAATGTTCCCTACTACAAATTTAACATTCATGCAGTAATCTTCAAAACATAATGTGGCTTTGGGAAATTCATATTGAAAATTGAATCCCTGTGCCCCTAAACCTATGACTTCTCTTCTGGCTTTAATCCAATTTTTGGCCGGGATTAAATTTTTATTTAGTACATTTATGTTTGCTCCTTGTCACATGGATTAATCCCTCTTGTGGACAAGAGCGATCTCTCTAGTACTAAGCGAGTAGCTAGAAACAAACATCCATTTGAAAACCTTTTTCTCTAGATTAATTGCATTTTAGAATTATTATGAGAAAGTAGAGAGGACGTGCCCCCTACCTTGAAATCCAAACGTTCCATGTAGTCTTTTATCCCGCCGCTCCAAAGTGGTTTCTCCAATAAGTAGATCCTGCAATCAAAGACAAGACAAAAGGGATCAAAGCATTTGCAACATATAATAATCAAGAAAATGTAATCCAACTTAGTGATCAAAGAGTTAAGTATCGATGTTATTTCAATAAGCATAAGAACAACTCAAGGAGAAAAAGAGATCCATATGTATTATCTTGAATAAAAAGAGTAATCTTACAGCCTGATGCCTTGATGTCGTATAGATTTCTCCTGGGGTCCTGAAAAATAGTTCCTCCTTTAGTTTGATAAGCCTTCCTCTCTGAATACTAGCATGGAGTTATGGACATAAGGGAGTGATAATTCTCATGCCAACAACAAATTACTAGTGTAGAAAGTATGCACCCTTGGGGATTTCTCTTCAACAATTCATTTACAATCTAGAAGCTCTACAAGCTCTTTCAGTATCTACCCTTCAACTTGAAACTTGAGCTCAATTTATAGGGAAATGGAGGTAGTTTCAGTTACATTAAGAGGGGATGGATTCCTCTCATGAAGGGATTTGAGCTCCATGGACCAAGGGATAAGCTATATGAGTGGAGGGATAAAGTTCGAATTGATCACGACTTTAGAAGCTTCCATTTGGGAGAATGTTCGACCAGTTAGGCTTCTAAAATTTAATTTTTATTTTATTTTACTTTTCACAAGGGTGCGCATGTAATAGTGGAAAAAAGTGTGGGGGTTGCTGCAGTTTATTGACCAAACAGAAACACATGCGCAGGGAAAGGCTAGAAAAACTGCGCAGGTATACTTTTAAGGGTTTTACAGAGCTTTTCTCCAATTCCAAGACTTGATTTAGGAACATTAAGGTTTTTTACTTCTAAGGGAACATGATATAGGTGGTGATAGAACCATATGAACAGTCAAATGTCATGGTGACAAAATAACATGTAACAGATTGCCCCCTAAAGTGTGAATTCTGAGGTTATTCTGAAGAGTGAAGTGCTTTATCATTCCGAGGATTGGATTGGAGACACTAGTAAAAAACCTGTAAAAACAATCAACACACACACACACACACACACACACACACACACACACACACACACACACACACATATATAATCACTGAGGTAGGCATTCCCATACTCAGATTAAAAACTAACTAAATGTCCTGGTACAGATTTGGTTTCAATATTACATCAAAAGTAGACACAGTATGGGCGCATCCATCTGTCATAAGTAGTCTACTGTATCTGAATAATAAAACCCCTCGCAGCCTGGATGGTGGAAACTATATCCAGGGTCTTGATTTTCGATTCCTAAACTAGTACGAATCTATCCATGCGATTGATTGTGTCGAAGTCGAACATGGTAGAAACCACTTGATTACCAGTCAATGATGTGAACTGTTAACAAGTGTGAGATAAACCACCAATAATGACAATGGATCTCAAAGTACTCTAGTATAATCTATGAAGTGTGAATGAATGATTTTCAGTCGAACACTCATAGAATCGTTCGATCGAAGGTCAATGATGCAGCTTAACATTAAAGGTGAGAAAATTTCCATTAGGGCATGCAAATCCCAAGGTACTGATAGGATTCTAGATCAACTTTCTAGATGATGAGCTGATGTCCATAGAAATTGATCTGTCGTAGGAAAGCCCACGACACAAAACCATTAGATCAAGTTTTGAAGAAATATTTGTAAGGACTGACTCAGGGATGGTCAACATGAATGGAAACAAATGTTTGCAATGAATGGCCTATTTGAACTCTCTTTTGAACACATAATGACACTGCAAATGGTTTGGCAGCATTTGACCTAAAGCTAATACCCTAAAACCGACTGAATACTTTCAATGTGGTTTGGTTAACTATTAGAAAAAGGATTTCCCAACCTAGGTACAAGTGTGACAAAGTGTCATGTTCAAGAGTGGCATGCTGCTTTTTAAACAAGGGTGACAATTGGATTCTTTTTCTCTCTTCCCCCCCCACTATTACTGGCAAGTACCTCTTTATTTTTAACAAGCTTGAGGAGGATAACATTTGCTTGTTTGTGTAATCTCATCCTTCGAATGAGTCCATCTTAGTATTATAATCGAACCCTAATAAGGAGTGGTTCAGCCCTATTTGTAATCAATAGGTCCTTTACTGTTAAATTTTAATGAGTCCAGTATAGGAGAAACTCGACGTTTTTCAGTTTTAGGGAGTCAGAAGAAAAACATAAGTAAACTCCATGGTTGTTCTTTTTCGTAAATTTAGTCTCTCAGGCCCGAAAAAGGATAAAATAATACAGGAGAGAACTCTATTGACCATGATTAGTCAACATATACCTTTTTCGTAATTAGTCCATTTCAGTCCGGAAAAGGGGTAAACTTATACTGAAGGGACGACTGTTCATTTACTTTAACGAGTTTTAATAGTCAAGTCTCAGTGATGTTTTCATATTTTGAGAGTCTGAAAAGGGCTTAAAAGAGGACTCTAGGGTTTCATTTTTTTATATTTTTACAAATCCCGAAAAAGTGATAAAAGTATACTCGTATGACCGACATTCAATTTAATTTACCAACAGGAAAAGACGAAAAGAGCTCGATATTTTCATGTGTTTTACGAGAATTAAAGATAGAAAAATAATCTCGGGATTTTCATGAGTTTAATGAGTCTTGAAAATAATAACCAAAATGGACTCGAGATAGGTTTCATTTTTATACAAGCTTGAAATAGAGAAAAAATTGTTTGAGATAGGTTTCATTTTTACACAAGCTTGAAACGTAGAAAATTATGCTTGAGATAAGTTTGTTTCATTTTTATACAAGCTTGAAACAAAGGAAAAATAATGCTTGAGATAATTTTGTTTCATTTTTACACAAGCTTGAAACAAAGGAAAAATCATGCTTGAGAATAGTTTCAATGCCCTCCAAGTGTAACTTGCTAGAGCACATGCCCCCCAAGCTTCATTTCATTCAACTAAGTAGACTACTGGTTACTAATAGCTGGATGGAATGAAGGTTCATTTATGAGATCAGATTAAAGACTCGACTCAATTAGGAGAGGATTTGTTTCATTTTTTAATGAGCTTGAAATAGGAAAAGAACTATGCTCATGGAACCTTGTTTCATTTTTTAACGAGCCTGATACAAGAAAAAGAACTATGCTCATGACCTGATTCATTTTTTAACAAGGTTGACACAGTAAAAGGAACTATCCTCGTGGAACCTTGTTTCATTTTTTAAAGAGCTTAACACAAGAAAATGAACTATGCTCATGGTGACATGTTTCATTTTTTAACGAGGTTGACACAGTAAAAGGAACTATCCTCATGGGAATTTGTTTCATTTTTTAACGAGGTTGACACAGTAACAAAAACTCCCCTCATATGGGCCTATTTCATTTTTTAATGAGGTTGACACAGGAAAAGGACTATCCTCACAAAGGTATGTTTCATTTTTTAACGAAGTTGACATAGTAAAAGGAACTATCCTCCTGATGAACTGATTCATTTTTTAACGAGGTTGACACAGTAAAAGGAACTATCCTCATGGGAAACCTGTTTCATTTTTTAACGAGGTTGACACAGTAACAGGAACTCTCCTCAAGATGAACTGATTCATTTTTTAACGAGGTTGACATAGTAACAGGAACTCTCCTCAATAATGAACTAATTCATTTTTTAATGAGGTTGACACAGTAAAGGGAACTATCCTCATGGGAACCTGTTTCATTTTTTAATGAGGTTGACACATGAAAAGAACTATCCTCATTACCAACTAATTCATTTTTTAACGATGTTGACACACTAACAGGAACGATCCTCAAAGGGAACCTATTTCATTTTTTAATGAGGTTGACACTGGAAAAGAACTATCCTCATGGTAACCTGTTTCATTTTTTAATGAGGTTGACATGGGAAAAGAACTATCCTCATGGGGACCTGTTTCATTTTTTAATGAGGTTGACACAGAAAAATAACCATCCTCACTGGGAACCTTGATCATGGCTTCCAATTGGAAGAAACACATGTCAAGGGACACACCTCGATCATGGCCTCCAAGAGGTCTTCATCAGAAGGAAGAACAATTCTTTGGAAGGAATACATGTCAAGGGAATCAATAAGGATAAGAACATCATGTTCAAATTCCCCCGTAGGATTCACCATGTCAATTACTGGATCTAAATCAAAGGAAGTCGAGCAAACAGTGAGAGGCTCGCTTGCATCGGTAACTGGAAACATGGGACTGGTTGCCACATAATTGACCCGTGGCGGGGTAGATACCACTTTCGTATAAGGAAAATTCAGGGATGTTAGATGCTTGGTAGTTGAATCAAGACTAATGAACGAAAGCCAGTCTACAATCACAATGTTTCCATTGTGAGGGAAAGACATCAACACAAAAGAGTGTTGATATGACAACTTTCATTGCATAGACATAGTCTTGCCCAAGGAGTAAATTGAAATCCAAGGGACCTCGAAGTACCATAAGATCAATACAAATAATTTTATCTTCCAAGGTAATAGGAAACTTAGGAAGGATCCCTAAAGGTTCACTAATGATTCTGTTAAAAGCTGACAGATTCTGTGTAACAGGCACAAGCTAAGGGGAACCCAAATCTTGCCAAGCAGTTGAGGATAAAATACTAACAGAAGCACCTTCATCTACATTTGTCCGGTGCACATTCTTGCCACAAGCTTTCAAAATGAATTGGAAAGGAATGGAAGAAGGAAGACGAGGTTCTGTCAGTCTATTCCAATCAAAGGAAAAGACCTCAGTACTTGGAGGGGTTTCTGAAGAAACATGTGAAATGCCCCCTGGCGTAGAAGAATATGATGTAACAAGAAGAACCTGAGCAGTATGAATTTCACTCTCTATAGGGAGAGTGGGATCGATCGAACGTGAAATCGAGTCGACCACTTGATCAACTAATGGATCATAAACCTGAGTGATATGATTTTCACTCTCCAAAGGAAGAGTGGGATTGATTGTACTTGGAATTATATCAATCACTTCATCAATTGGCGGTAGGTTGGGAGAAAGTTTACGGTAACCAGTTGGAAGTTTTTGCTGTGGAACAATAAGGTTTTCTAACAATTTTGAGGCTTTATCCATGTGATGGAAAATGTGAGTTTTATGACTCCCTTTGCATAACCTACAAGGAAACCTAACTTTACACTTTTTCCTAGGAACCTGACAATCACTGGTTGATGGAATAACAATAACTTGATAGGATCTTTCTGACCATGCTTCCAAGACCTTAGGAATACCAGGGAAATTGATAAGGAAGTGGTCACCCTTACAAAGCTTGCAAGGGTATTTGGGTTTACGATGCATGTTGGAGGTTTCCTCAACATTACTAACACTTAAAACCATGGTTGGTTGGTTGAATTCTTTCTTATCTTGCTTGTTCTTCTTCTTCCCTTTCTTCTTCTTCTTAGCCACCTGGTTACTAGCGTTAAGGCTTTTACTAAGCGAATAAGAAGAAAGGGAGGAAGACATGTTGGGTGAAGAAGGTAAAGGGTCAACATGAGGTTGGTGATGTTGAGATGGTGAGCTCTGTTGAGGTGAAGCATCCGGTTGAGGTGGAACAATTTGAGTATTCGAGGCCAACGAAGTTAAAAATAACCATACCGGTAAACCTATGGTAAATCTAGGTAATGAAAATGTAGCCATATAAGGAGGACCAACATTTCCAAAGCAAGGAAAAGTACTAGGATTCTCATTCAGAGGGGTTCCCTGGTTGGTAAATTCTGGAACAATTTCCATTATATTCTACTTCAATGAATTTTATTAACAATTTAAAAATATTAACAATTCAAATTCACAATCCACACCTAAGGTCTCTAAAAAGTAAAAGCAAACAAATGAACACACGTTATCAAATCTAGGAGTCAAACCACACACAAACATTATGTTTCCATAATAACAACACTAGTTGGTGATGAAATCCAACGTCGCGGAAATTAATGTGGAAAAATGGCGGTTGGAATAGTTACCCTGACAACCTGCTTAATGAAACAGTCTGGTGCAACTAACTTCACTATGCCATCTCAAAGTTAATATTCCCAAAAAATTAGACTTCATCTAAATGGAATATTATAGTTGGTTTTATCTTTAGATAGATGAATAAATTGGTAGGGAGGCCCATTAACCTCTTAGAGAAAGAATAATCAGCTGGAAGGAGCAAATTTAGGTGTGAACAAGGAGGATATCATGTTGATTCAGTCATCTTTGACCAAATCAAAACACACTGTCTAGATATATGGTATCTCCTTGATAAACTGCGTAGATTTGGTGGAGGACAACTTGCATGAGCTTGGAGGCAAATGTGGATGGGACCCAATGTGAAGAGGTTCACTTGCTATATATAGAGAGGATGGAAGCCTTTTTCATTCATGTTTTAGATTATCATTTGATATTTGTCTACTTAGACTTGGCTTCCTCTTGCTGTTTAGTAGGGTTGCAGTGATGTTTAGCACAAGGGTGCTCCCGAGCGGGAATCCCACCTCTTCCCTTGAGAGGCCTCTTGGGAGAGTATTGTACTGATTTGTTCCACATCTAGGCTTGAGGCCAAGCATCAGTCTTCAGTCACAATGTTATTTCTGTAGCACTGTAATGTTGTGTTGTAGGGTGTTGCATTGGAAGATTGATCATTCCACTTCCGGGTCTATTTATCAGTAGAGGGAGCCTTCCTTCTCTTGAGAGACTAGCAAAGGATATTTTTGAGCTCATTTCATATCTTGGCACTTGCCCAAAGCACCTCTTCTCTCCTACAGCGCAGTCCCTTGCAGGAACTGCGTCATTTTCCAGAGAGTTGCTGCAGCAAGGTTTTAGGCCTTGTTTACGAGCTAGTTTCCTAGGGAAAGGGCCAACCCTTCTCCCAGAAAACTAGGAAAAGGGATTCCTATCCCTCTTGTACATTATTCAGCTATGTTCATGTAATTTTGCAGTGAGATTGCGTTATTTTTTAGCTGAATATTCAGATCTTCTCTTGTTGTACTTGTGCTCTCAAGAAACCCTTGCGGGGTTATCTCTATAATGCAATAAGGAGGTCAGGTCTCTGTTTTATTAGCATATTGTGCCATCAATATCCAGATCTATGATTTTCTATTGTAATTTTTCAGAAAATCTCATGAAATAACGTTGTACATGCTTCAGTTTTTTCTACATAGTCTAGGTCATGGGATTTGGATGTTTCTAAGTCATTGTAAAGCTGGGAGATCTGTTTAACCTATCAAAAGGGATTTCTTTCTGATTCCATTTGGTATGTAAGGGCCTTAATCTATATGAAAAGGTATCCAACCATTATTTCCCCTTATTATCACGCATATACCTGGGAATAACGTCTTTAGGGTCTATTTTGCTGCTTTTCCCCACTTGGAGATAGTGTATAAAGGCATACTTTTGCTGATATGTTCATAATTTGATGGAGAGGTGTTTAATACACATTTCATGAGATAATTTGCTGCATTACTTTCATTTGTGTTCATGTATTGTTGTAGATCCAACTTTAGAATATCTTAAGATATTCTTATTGTTGTAGAAATTCCCTATTTTGGGATATTACAGTGGTATCAAAGCAACTTTCTTGGCACAGCCTGTGAATCTCAGCCATTATGCCATCAAGAGAAGGGGAGATGTATAGAAAATAGAAGACTCCATTATGTGGAGGAATAAAGGAAGACATGCTTTCAAATCTTCTTCCAAGATCTATACAGAGCATTCAAGAAGATCTGAAGAAAATAAGAATGGAGATGGAATCTCTAGAGGAGTTTGGATCTAGAGCTAGATCTAGATTTTCACATGGAAAGTGTGAGCAAGCAGCTACACACCATGATGCACAGTGTTGTCAAATGCCTATATCTATCATGAAATGGATGAAATGAGGGAGAATGCCTAAGAGGAAAACTCTTAGTGATTTGCTGCAGGAGTATGAATCTCAAACTCAAAGGTATAGAGATCATACCACTTTCCAAGAGTTTTGCAAGATCCAGGTGAAGAGAAGCAAGCAGCAGAATATGGATAAATTTCTTCTATATACTTTTGATGGTTCACCTACATGTTCAGCTAGAGCTTGGGTGAAGGAGCTAGACTCCTATTTGTAGCAACACCACCTTTCTGAAGATGAAGCCATCAGAATTGCAACACTGCATTTCTGAGGAAAGGCCTATGCATGGTGGATTTTTGAATCTTGTTCTTTGAAAAATGAAAATACTTCCTCTTATGTAGGATTCATTAAAACATTGGTGGGAAGGTTTGATGGGAAACTTCCTAAGACACATGTATTGGAGCAAGGAAAACCTAAGAAAACAAAAACCTTGCATGTGATGGAGGAAACTATAAACTTAAATCCACTTCAGAAAACCATGGGAGAAGTTTACACCTTGCATCACACCTTGTTAGAGGCAAGACCTCTATCTCATATTCCTAAACAAGAGGGCATGGAGATCTCTTTTTCACAAGAGGATCCAATCATTGGAAGGTTGCCCATACACATTGATGAAGATGAGGGCAACAACGCTGTCACATATAGAGCACATCTAGTACCTCATGCAGAGGGAGGAGGGGCACATGCTCCAACAAGAGGAATTCTTGTATCCTTGCAAGGAGTTCTCCAGGATCTCATACATGAAGGTCAAAGCACAATCAATGAGTAACATGATTGTGAAGCATTGCAGATGGAAGGAGAAGGTAGGAAGGAAGGGCAACATCAGTTGATGAGGAGCACACACCCTTCTCTATTTCAGAGAGATAATGCAAAAGGGAGGCAGAATGATCTGTGATATGAGGGAAAGGGCAAGATTGCCCACCTATATGTACAATCTACTCTTGGTACTGGTGTCTCACTACATAGAGGCATTCCACCTGGGAGGCCACCAAATCTAGAGTTGATGAGAGACATCTTGCCTCTTGGTTCACCACTCTTGGACTTTGGAGAGGTGAAGAGTTTGGAGGGAGACTTTGGCATGGGGGATGTCAAAGTAGTAGGCAACAACATGAGGAGAGCTTCACATGCCAGATCACCAGCGCTGTGTCTTAGGAGGATTGATCCATATTGGAGGTCTCAACTCTTAGTAGAGTACTCCAAGGATCTTGGTGCATGCATGATTTTGGATGACCCAGATGGAGATGATGATTATATAGTGGATGATGTGGTCATCTGTTCTCATGGAAGGATCTTCTTGACTATAGCTTCTAAGTTCAAGGAGAAGTCGCTTCATGCAGCACATGAGGACTTCCTTTCCATGCATTATGATGCATATTTTTCTTTGGAAGAGGAGTTCACTTGGGAGGGCATCTAGCATGACATATTTCAGCATATGGAGAGATGCATAGCCTGGATGGTGATAGAGGAGAGGTTACAACCACTTCCCTACTCTTTGGAGTGGCTGGAAAATCACTTGTTATTGTTTGATTTGATGCAGGCAAAGGATGCACTGCGCTGGTTCCCTGTGTGGAACTATGATCCACTTTCCGGTTGTCAAGTGAAAACTTGTTTTCATTGGTTTTTGCTTCCATGTATTGCTGGTATTTCTATGTTCATGGGGAGCTTTGTTTGGAGAGTGGGATATGAGATGGATATGCCCATTGGGAGTATGATTCTCCCTACTATTCATGTTGTATGTTTCAGGAGGAGTAATGGGAAAACCATGATTGCCACATCACATCCCTTTTATTCATATGGAGTGAGCCATTTGAAGAACTTGAGTGCTTGGAGGAGGCACTTCATGGCAGAATTTTTTGATGGGGTAGCTTGGGCCATTCTTGGAGGCCATATTTCTTCAGCCCAAGGACATAAAAATCCACACACTTATCATAAATGGAGGGAGAAACAAATGAAAAAGGGAAAACTAATCTCTCCATGCAACCCCGTTACATTGCACAAACTGGGGGTTGATGATTGCTTTGATGAGCTACCTAGAATGGCTCATTTCATTTGGATGATAGCATGGGTGATGGAATCACTCATTGTGAATGAGATTGCCCATGTTGGTTATCAC
The DNA here is from genome assembly GCA_034641835.2 of Pinus albicaulis. Classification (NCBI taxonomy): domain Eukaryota; kingdom Viridiplantae; phylum Streptophyta; class Pinopsida; order Pinales; family Pinaceae; genus Pinus; species Pinus albicaulis. The sequence continues at coordinate 319,603,906 of CM076580.1, read as the reverse complement.
TCCTACCTTGAGGAGGCCATTGAACAACAAGGAAATTTCCACTTGCACCTTCCACTTTCTCATATCTTGCACACTTGGGAGGAATCATGGGAGGATAGATTTATTGCTGAGCTATGGTGGGATCTATTGATGAGGAGGCCACAAGAAGAGGAAGGGAGAAATTTTTCTCTACCTTTGCAGTTGCTTGAGGACAAGCAACATTTTGGAGGGGGAGGACTGTAATATTCCCAAAAATCTAGACTTCATCTAAATGGAATATTATAGTTGGTTTTATCTTTAGATAGATGAATAAATGGGTAGGGAGGCCCATTAACCTCTTAGAGAAAGAATAAGCAGCTGGAAGGAGCACATTTAGGTGTGAACAAGGAGGATATCATGTTGATTCAGCCATCTTTGACCAAATTAACATACACTGTCTAGATACATGGTATCTCCTTGATAAACTGCACATATTTGGTGGAGGACAAATTGCATGAGCTTGGAGGCAAATGTGGATGGGACCCAATGTAAAGAGGTTCACTTGCTATATATGGAGAGGATGGAAGCCTTTGCCATTCATGTTTTAGATTATCATTTGATATTTGTCTGCTTAGACTTGGCTTACTCTTGTTGTTTAGCAGGGTTGCAGTGCTGTTTAGCACAAGGGTGTTCTCGAGCGGGAATCCCACCTCTTCCCTTGAGAGGCCTCTTGGAAGAGTATTGTACTGATTTGTTCCACATCCAGGCTTGAGGCCAAGCATCATTCTTCAGTCACAACATTATTTCTGTAGTAGTGTAATGTTGTGTTGCAGGGTGTTGCAGTGGAATATTGATCATTCCACTTCCGGGTCTGTTTCTTAGTAGAGGGAGCCTTCCTTCTCTTGAGAGATCAACAAAGGAGATTTCTGAGCTCATTCATATCCTGGCACTTGGCCAAAGCACCTTTTCTCTCCTACAACACAATCCCTTGTAGGAGCTGCGTCATTTTCCAGAGAGTTGCTGCAACAAGGTTTTAGGCCTTGTTTCTGAGCTAGTTTCCTAGGGAAATGACCAACCCTTCTCCTGAAAAGCTAGGAAAAGGGATTCTTATCCCTCTTGTACATTATTCAAATATTTTCATGTAATGTTGTAGTGAGACTATTTTATTTTTGAGTTGAATATTTAGATCTGCTCTTGTTGTACTTGTGCTCTCAAGAAACCCTTGCCGGGTTATCTCTATAATGCAATAAGGAGGCTAGATCTCTGTTTTCTTAGCATATTGTGCCATCAATATCTAGATCTATGATTTTCTATTGTAATGTTGCAGTAACCCTCATGAAATAACGTTGTACATGCTTCAGTATTTTCTGCATAGTCTAAGTCATGGGATTTGGATGTTTCTAAGTCATTGTAAGGTTGAGAGATTTGTTTAACCTATCAAAAGGGATTTCTTTCATATTTCCTTTGGTATGTAAGGGCCTAAATCTATATGCTAAGGGCCTAAATCTATTATCATGTAGATACCTGGGAATAACGTCTTTAGGGTCTATTTCGCTGCTTTTCCCCACTTGGAGATAGTGTATAAAGGCATACTTTTGCTGATATGTTCATAATCTGATGGAGAGGTGTTTAATACACATTTCATGAGATAATTTGTTGCATTAATTTCATTTGTGTTCATGTATTGTTGAGCTCCAACTTTAGAATATCTTAAGATATTCTTACTGTTGTAGAAATTCCCTATTTTGGGATATTAAACGAAGTGAAGAGTACCCTATGGAAAGTCCAAGTGAGTCTAGTCAACATCTGCTCCAGGTATAGTGGGACCTTCCCTCCACCATCACCTTGGGAAAAATCCTAAAGTTTATGGCCACTAAGGTCACCAACAGAGACAAATGTACCTGGGGGAACAATATACAATCCAATATACATGCAAGGGCCGAGTATCAAGTTCAATCCCCTTGAAGGCTCCTCGACATGAAAATCTGAGGTTTACCAACAAGTGATCCCAGGCTCCTCAACAATGGTTAATTCGAGGTTTACCGTTTGTATTACGTGCACATCTTCTATCTTTGCCAATGAGATAGGTATGATTACCTCAATGGGTCCAACATGATCTCGTGCTTGACTCTTATAAGAAGACCTTCCCAGAGAAGAAATGCCACAATTGGATTTTCCTTACCGTGAGACACTATTGTTTGTTTAGTTGTTTTGGAAAGTTAACTACTACCTATTCCAAAGCACTAGCCTAACCTAGATTGGTGGAAAGAGCCCTAGAAAATGTAAAAATTTCTAAATGAATTTTATTTAGCATTGTGTTATTTGGGTTGTTATTACTCAAAGGGTAAATGGATGTGAAACCAATGGTGCTATGACCTGACCCAAAACTAAATGCAATTGAATATGATAGTGTAATCTTTTCAATTCGATGAATCCTAACTAAAGTAAGGAGAGAGGTTCCATTCACTTCCAACAATGCAAAAATTGACAAATAAGCTCTCTTAATTCACTAATTTAATCAAGAAAAACTTATTGTCTTTGATTGCAGGTTATACTTATTGGAGAAACCACTTTGGAGCGACAGGATAAAAGAATACATCAAACGTTTCGATTTCAAGGTAGGGGCATGTCCTCTCTACTTTCTTATAATAATTCTGAAATGCAATTAATCTAGAGAAAAAGGTTTTCGAATGGATGTTTGTTTCTAGCTACTCGCTGAGTACTAGGGATATCTCTCTTGTTCGCAAGAGGTATTAATCCACGTAACAAAATGGCGACTCTAGAAGCTTCCAGTTGGGAGAATATTCGACCAGTTAGGCTTCTAGAATTTACTTTTTCTTTTATTTTGCTTTTTGTGGGGGTGCGCAGGTAATAGTGGCAAAAAGTGCGGGGTTTGCTGTAGTTTATTGACCAAACAACAACACGTGCACAAGGAAAGGCTAGAAAAACTGTGCATGTAGACTTTTAAGGGTTTTACAAAGCTTTTCTCTAATTCCAAGACTTGATTCAGGAACATTAAGGTTTTTGAATTCTAAGGGAAAATGATCTAGGTGGTGACAGACCCATATGAACAGTCAAATGTCATGGTGACAAAATAACGTGTAACACTCCAGTATCTAATAAAGTCTTTAGGGAAAAAACTTCATTCTGGATTCTGATCTGGAGCATTACATGGTATTGTTGATGTTGTACAACCATGATTTTCAAATTACTCAACCCTTTAAAATCTTCAGACTTAGTCTCATATATTTATACTTTTGGATTCTTTTTGGGGAAAATATGTGCTTCTGAAAAAATGTTTTCTCCTTCTGTGATTTTCCTATTTTATAATCTATAGACCTGATTTTTAAGCTCAACAATTCTTTTTTCAAATGTTGAATTTCCTAGCTGAATTCGTTTAGAGTAAGGGTTTGTTTGTCCCGTTGATGACTTCTTTGGAAGGATTTTGGATTCTTTTCAAATGAAGCATCAACAAAAAGAGCTTTTGGAGTAGTACTTTTTCTTGTATAAGCAAATTAGGAGCCTTGATTCTTGATCGTTGTCTGCAAAAATGTCTCCATTAGGTTTTCTTTCATTTCTCCTTATGGTAAAATTTTGATTCCTATTAGTACTTTGTCTTCTTCATAATCATTGGTATGAGCCATGCATACTTTTATCTTTTTAGGTGGTGCTGGATCTTCTTGGGAACTATATTCAAAATCAGATTTTGAAATGCTGCATTGGAAATCATCATAGTATGTGCAATTAAATTTATCAACAAACAAAACAACATGATTTTCTGAAGATTCTGACTCAAAAATACTGAAACTTGATGTTTCAGTTGAATCACAACAATCTTGTCCTAACATGCGAACTTCTTCTTTGATATGAAAATTAGGACAATTGTCTATTTTATGAAGTTTAGAGCCACATTTGTAACATTGAATATGAACTAGTGGTTTTTTCTCTTCTTTCCTTGCTCTCTCTTGTTGTATTTTGTGTGCAACTACTTGAGATATTTTTCCTTTATGCAATCTAGATCCTTCTCCTTGTGGACATATATTTGAAGTACGACCTTGCTGTACACATAGCCAACAAGTTAGTTTGTTTCAGGCTTCTTGTTTTTGTGTCCTAAGATGGATATCTTGGGGACTATAGTAGTGAGATTTGGGAATTCTTTTGTAATAGCCTTTGTTTGAATTTTTTTATGTATTTTCTGGGTTGTGGCGAATGGCTGATCTTATTTTTGGAATTTTTCTTCATGGCTTTCTTTATCCTTCTCCTATGTACAACTAGATCATCTAAGGATAATCCATACCGATTACAGATTGATATGCTGTTAGGAAATCAAGATAATTTATGCATAGACTTATTTACTTTCATATTTGTACTCAAATCAACTAGAGATTTAGTTATTATGCAATAAATCTCTCCCAAAGTGTAAGATTCATATGGATTTTGAAAAAATTATTGAATCTTCAAATAATCTACAAATTTGGAGGGAAGAGCTGCAAGATATACTTGTTTCCAAAAGAAGTTTTTGTTGTCATTTACCTCGTATATTCTTTGAACCCAGTCTCTATGGAAGTCATCATATTGGGACATCTTTTTACATTTTAAATTCATCAAAACCATTGAGTACTTATCTGCAATTTTAGTTTCAGCACCACACTAATGTTCAAGGATAATTGATGTTAGTGCTCCGATCATGTTATTTTGTGGGCTACCATCATCATTCATTACAACATCACCTGCTTCATCTTTTACCACTTCTTCTGCCATTTTTTCAATAAGTGCAGGGGAAGATTCAACTTCCCACCATCTTTGAAGTAAATCATTGTATTAGTGTCTTACAAGCTTCAACTTCACTTTTTCCTTTCATACACATAAGTTTATATTCTGTGAACAATTTTTCTATGATTTGCCTGATTTGTCCTGAGCTTAGATTGTCCACATTCCATTCTTTGTGAGAATCTGGATGAAATATTTGTGATTCAGGAAATCTTCCTTTACCACTTAAATGAAGAGCAGGATATCTGGAGAATTGGCTTGGCAAAGGTTCATATACTGGCAAAAGATGGGAATCAGAGGAAGACTCAGGTTTTTCTGGCTTTTCTTTCGGGAACAGAGCAGGAAATTTGTCAACTGATTTTGCATGTATATGAATATGATGCCGAAACATCATAGAGGTAGGGATATTTTTGCCTTTGGTGGAGATGACCAGTTTCTCGAATTTGGAGGATAGATCTTCTATTCTTTCTCGGGTTATATGGAAACCCATACTAAATCCTTTTTCAATTTCTCCAAATTAATCATCTATTTTTTCTGACAAAGACATTGTAGCTTTAGTTCCTTCTTTGACAAATCCTTTTAAATAAATACAAAAAACTGAAACTCATTTAGATTCTTATTTACAGAGGCTTGCAAGGACTCAATTTTCTCCTTTTGAGTGTTATGGGATGAGGAGTGTACTGATAGTACTTTGAGAGAAATATTTTTCCAATTTATCTGCTCACTTACTTGTTGTATTCTGCCATCAATTATTGTGGCAGAGTCATCTGTCAAGACTAGGAGAGTAGCTTTAGCTATGTTGTTCTTTTCCCCCAAAAAAAATACCTTTGTAAGGTGGGAAGACATATGGAGATTCTATCTTTGATCCATCATAAGTTGTCCACTGATGCCTAGTGGTGCTTTCAGCATAATTCATTTGTATGCCTATATTTTCCTTCTGTTTCTCCATTCATTGAAGGAGATCCATGAGTTTGTTTGACTCATGTAGTATTTCTATTCCATTGAGAGACTTTGTTTTTCTTCTATGGATGTAGTTATATTGAATTCATTTGAATCTGGGTGTGAAAACAGATCCTAGTTTTAAAAAAAATTCATCCATTCATTGCCCACTTTGTATTTTGGACATCCTTCCATTAAAGAAAAGAGTTTATACATTTTAGGCTTGGAAGGCTTCTTGCAATCTTCAGGCAAAGGATTATGAAATATTTATGGTGGTATGAGGTCATCCATATGCTCAAGATATCCCAATCCATCCCTCGACATACCAAGAGGTTACATTTTGTTGAACATTTCTGTTAGTCTAGGATCCTCATTCTCAAGAGAGGGTAGTTCATGGATGACTAGGACCTCACCATGTGGAAAAGAGATATCATTGCATTTTGGATTTGGACATGAATTTTTTATTAGAGCAGAGGGTGCCTCACCAATTCCGAGGTTATGATTTTTATGAGAATTTATATGTACAAGGGATTTCAAGTTGGCTAAATATTGACAAGCATGACATTTAACTACTATATAAATAAAAAAATAGAACTTGAGCAAGTTTAAACAACTTAGTATGGATACAATTTGTACATGAAGATAATGATTCTGTTGTGGATGCTTCAGAAGAAATGGGATGTGAGTTTTATATTCTTCTACCTTTTTTTCTATTCTTCTTTTGGGAATGGTAGAACATCTTGGAAAGGATAATATTGCAAAGGAAAAATCCTATTTTATATGGGCATATGTTATATGTTTTATTTTTGGTGCCTTTGGTACATCAACTACCCAATTCTCAGGAAAACTCAACTCTTCCCACTTTATCATTTGGTGTTCAATTTGTTTATTATGGGCATTTGTAAGAACCACAACACTTGACCTAGATTATTGGCTAGGAGAATGTAGGATTGTTGGGTAGAGTGTATTTGTATGGCGAAAACATCCCCTTGTGTGAATAGAAATATTTGTCCTTTTCTTCTTCATGTAAAACCCAGAGGTTTTGATTTGAAATTGTAAAATATCTTTGATGTGTTCATCAAAGACATATACAAAAAAGTTCGGATAGCAATCAAACCAAACTGGGCCATTTGAAAGAGGAGAAAAAATCCCACCAAGCAATAAATCAGTATATTTATTGTGTTTCATGTCTCTAATTGTGGCTAAAACAAAAGTATTCAGCCCCCTGTGGGTTAAGGCATAGATTCCTACCCTTATACACCCAAGATGAACATAAGATGTGTTATGTTTTTAGGCATCCCTTTGTAATTCTTTGGGATATAGTAAAGGGATTGTTTGGATAACTTCTACATTTTCTTGGATCTGACTGACACACTCTTTGACATACACTCTAGTAATGGCTTTTCAGTGGTACATAGAGAGATCAGAATAAACTTCAGATGGACTGATTGAGGGAAGCTTCCAACATGAAGAAGGTTGATTCTCAACAATCTCTAATTCAACAACATTTATTATTGAAGAGGAAGATTTATCGAAAATATTTTGAATGCCAAGATCTCCACCATTTTGTTCCTTTTCTCGCATTTCACGGAAAGAGACAGATTTTCTTCCAACTTCCATTTTTATGAAGAAGAGTTTTATAGAATTACCCGATGAACCAGACGTTACTAGCTCTGATACCAATAATAATTAATTTATTAAATATAAAATGATGAATATGATCAATTTGATATATTTTTTTTTATCATTTTTCAAAAGAAATTATTATTATTATTATTATTTTTAATTTATTATTATTTAATTAATATATATTTTGTTTTTGCATGTTAAATACATGTTATATAATGGGCTGAATCCAATGAAGAGATTCCCTTTTAAATGTTAAAAGTGTGTTTCTAATTCATGATAAGTTGAAGAAGTTGACATGTTGTAATGGAAGACTTTGTAACCAAAGGAAAATAACATGTTAATTAAATAGTGCTTTTGGTAAAAACAAGCTAGGTAGATTTTTAATATATATATAAAGCCGTTTATTTAAAAATAGTAATTTAATTATATATATATATATATATATATATATATATATATATATATAATTAAATTATTATTTTTAAATAAACAACTTTATAAAGTGTTTTTTCATTTAAATATAAATGAAAAATATAAGAATGAAAAATTGTTTATAGTATTTTTTTGTTTTTTTTAGTACAATGAGTTCAAGGTTCCTTATATAGATGAAGATTCATTTTGAGGTCAATGTAAAACAATAAATTCTCTCACAAAGAAATTGAAGGAATAACCTATTCTATAAAAAACTATTTCCCCTCACACTTGGCTTTATAAGAAGACCCTCTCAATCCATACATTTGGATCAAAAGCTATGACATTAACACTATTATGATTTATATTGCAATTTTTTAGTTTGCTCCTAGTCTAAGGAATAAAGGTAATATCCTGTTGTGAGGGTACTTTAATGATAGAACCACAACTATCCAAGCCATTACTCTAACTAATGATTCCAACCCTAATCCTATTTTTATCGATGAGGACCTTGATTTAGGTAGTGGATACAAATGAATTTTTTAAAACTTGACCAAGAATTTATAATTTGCAATGGCATAATCAAGTGGGAAAACTCCAATTAGATGTCTTGTATTCATGGACTTAGTTGTAGCGTCATGGATCATGTGATACCTGATATCATTGTTTCCAACCTAACTATAAATTTGAACCTCTTAAATGACCATGAGCCTAACTTTGATCATAGACCATCAAATTTAACTCTAAACTTCGTCATGCAAAATAGCCACATCTAAGAGAATTGTGAGAGTCAAAAGCACCTAGTTTTTTACAAAAGTAAAATGGATATCTTCTTAAAGGATTTGCTAATGATGTACACCTCTTAACCTTATAAGGATAACATTGAAAACCTCTATCACAATTTTATGAGAACCCTCTTTGGTTCCATTAGCAAGTTCTTTATTGAGGTGTCATATAAAAAGAATAATATAACTACCAAGACTTGGTGTGATAATGATTTGAAATCAATAGATAAGTGATTATGGATGATCCTAATAAAAAATTAAATTTTGATAAGATAGATATGAATGAAACTATTATTAAAAGGACAAAAATTTACTATATAAATAAAAAATCAAGAACAACTACCGCACCTTTCTAAATCTAATCTTATAAAGTTTTAGAGGAAAATTGTAACTCATAAAACTAAAGAAGATAATATGATCCCCTTAGAAAAATTTATGAATCCCCTAACACCACGAACACCATTTTGAATGCCCCTATAGAGGATGATATCATTTCTTTGGAATATATGAATTTTAGGTTGAAAAGATCACTAATGGAAAAGCGAAGGACACGAAAGGATACTAAGCTGAAATTTTTAAAATGGGAGAGCCTATCCTCATCCCTCACATACACAATCTCTTTAATTTGGCAGTGAAGTAAGGATCCCTTCATAGGCCTTGGACATAAAGCCTCATTGTGCCTATCTTTAAAAGTGGGGACAAAAGCATTACCTCTAATTATAATACCATTGTGATTAGCCACATTTTAGCCACACTACATTGATTTTGTTTTGGAAAAGAAGATTACTGTATGGCTTGAAAGCCATGGTAAAATAACTAAAGGCCAATATGGGTTTAGGGAATATCATTCAACTATGGACCATATTGTTAACCTCAGGATCATTTTGTTAGTCATTAGTAATTTTCACTATCTGTAGATGACTAAGTATTGGTTCTAGATTTCTAAAAACAAGATTCCTGAATATTGTGAGTTTTAGAAATATCACTGCCTTCATTATCCTTATACCAAGTTTTTCACTATTCTACTATTTTTCTATTCCATGGTCACCCTGCTGCTCCTAAAAGACTTCTTATGTGCTTTTACCTACCTTTGTTCTTGTAGATTACTAGGGTTTTTGAGGGCATTTTTCTTGGTTTCATGACTTCCATGGTTAAATCATCAACAAGGCTTGTATCCTGATGCTCTTACACCTTCCCATATCCTTAATATACCTTCATAAACACTTCCCATCACTCCTATCCCTCAAACTCAACATTTTTCTACAAAACCTAGCCTATTGCTATAGTTTGAAACTTTTCGAGACTAGGCCTATGTTTTTCCCTTTTGGACCCCTTCCCCTCACTCAATCCTTTAAATTACACTTTCCCCTACTCTCTAACATCTATCCCTATCCCCAAAAATTTCCCAAAGAATTTAGACAACTCTTAACCCCTTCATTCCCCTCCCTCTACAAGGTAGTCCTAAATCCCTTGTTTTGCCTACACTAAACCCTAATTTCCTCTTCCAACTAAGCTAGGGTTTGCTATGGAAAAGAAGCATAGGAGTAGAGGATCCATATGATAGGTCATATCAGCAATAATAAATCCATACCAACTCATAAACATCATGCCTCCATCATTTTCCAAGAAGTCCTTCCAAAGGACAAATCATTTGCCACACCTAGGTCCAATTTTGCTTCAAACTATGTTTGTGAACAAACAGAGATGAATTTGAAAAAAGTGAGAGAGGTTTGTGTCCATCATAGGTCCAAGAAGAAAATTTCCTTCAGATTTTACACAGGTATCATGGTTTGGGAGAAATTTCAAAAATACAGGTGTCACGAGATAATTGCTGCACTTTTGGAATGACCTTGGGAAAATTAGGTTTTATCATAGCTAGAGTGTCTAAATGAATTTCTCGATGGGTCAAATGACAACTATACTGGAATAGATTTCCAATGAGCTATCACAAGCTAAATTTGGATTTGGGGAAGGCCTCCAAAAGTTGCTTGCACCAACACTCTCCATTTCTGCACCATCATTCAACACTTTTTGACCAGTCTAGGGAGAATCAAATTTTGACAGGTCAAGTCAACTCCAATAAAAAAAAAGGTATATTTAGAAATTAAACAAGATAATATTTCCAACGAGCTATCACGGGCCTAATTTGGACTTTGGGAAGGCCTCCAAATTCCCTCTGAAAATTTGCGTTGCACGCTGAGGAGTTGGCATTGCGCCCTTGGCGCTACGCACCTGGCACAAGGCATTGGCTGACTTGCCTGACCCGACACCTCATTCAGGCGCTGTGCATTTGGCCAGAAAGGCTTCCAAGCTCTCAAACAAACTCAAAACACCTCAAAAGTTTCAAAACTCTTACTGTGGGTCCTACAAACATGTTGAGGAGTAAGTACAGGTCATTAGCCTTGTTTTAAGCAATTTTGTCATCATTTGATTGGAAAAGGTGGAGCCCTAAGAGGAAACCCTAGGATACAAAGCTAGAAACCACTGTTTTCCATTTACTTCATCTACCTATAGAGGAAATCAGTGATAAAAAGGGGTTTTCTCTGTTGAGTGTGGCCTTACATCCAAGCTTGTCTATACTTCCATGACCCTCATTCATAAACTCCCTTTCCACTCAATTGCAATGGTTGTCATTCCATTGTCCCTTGATATTTTTCCATTGGCAGTCTTAAGGTCTATCAAGGATGGTTTTAAAATGTTAGAGACAGTGGCAATGAATAAGAAGGCACTAAGGGGGCTGATGTCAATGAAGAAAACAACAGTGCAGAAAAGAGCATTGAGGGTAGTAAGGCAAATGTTAATAAAGCAAATACAAGTGAAGCAAAAACCAATGATGAATCAATCTATGAAGAAAGCAGTGAAGAAGGAAACAAAAGGTCAAAGGTAAATGAAACAGAGAGAAATGAAACATATTTTTAAAGAAGAAACAAAGGGTTGTCATTAGGGTTTTGCCTCTAACTCAGCCTAATATACATATACCTTCATTCCCTCATCTCATCCAGTTACAACTACCCTTTTCATCACCATTCCATTACCCTCTTCCAAATTAGTTTCATATCAGTCCTAAGGTTTTATCAAGGCAGAGTATTCAAAATGACAATGAGGGAGAGAGAAATGAGAAATAAATCAATGATGAATAAAAAAAGTGAAGAAAGGATCAATGATGAACATAGCAGTAAGGAATCAATCAGTGGGGCATATGTTAAGTCAAAGAAAGAAAGGGTTCAAATACAAAAAATGCAAAAACTAAGGATGAAGAAGGCAGTGGTGAAAAGGGAAAGGATAATGATGATGATGATGATGAGGCAGAGGACAGTGATACTCTTGGCAGTAATGAGGTAGAAAATATCAATGCATATGATGGCAATAGGTCAAAGAGCCATGAAGTAAGCAACATAAATGATGATGATAGTAGGTCAAAGTGCCAATGAGGGAAAGTCACCTAGGAAGCTAAAAGACAAACGAAACCTTGAAAACCTAGTTGATTCATCCCTATAGGCATCCCAAACACCATGGGCAAAACAATTTCAAAATTTGGGCACATTTCTACACTTATGAATTTTTGACTGTTTTAAGGCCCAAGGGCGCAACACCCTTGGCGCTGTGATTTTTCCTCAGGCATCCATTGCAGAAAAAAAATTACATTTTTAGGTTCCTTGGGCCAAGAAAATCACAATAACCAAGTTTCATCTCATTTGGAGAAATACTGGTCCTACAAAAGGGTCAAAAACACCCGAAATTTCACCTTTCTGCCCAATTTTCAGGACTGGTGCTGCGCCCTTAGCAACCTTGGGAGTTTTGGTTTTTGGGTAGGAAAATGGACACTGAATGCAAAAATAGGGAATTTTTTGGAAATTATACTTTACAATATTTCCAATGAGCTATCATGGAGCTCATTTGGACACCGGGAAGGCCTTCAAAACTCAGCTGAAAGATGACCTATTTTTCCAGTGCAGGCACTGCGTCCTTGGACCTCTGTGCTGCGCCCTGCCCTGAGAATTATTGGGAGAATGAGTTTTTGAGTAGGTAAATGCAGTCCATTATGAAAAATAAAGGTATTTTTGGAAACTATATTGGACAAGCTTTCCAATGAGCTATCATGGAGCTGATTTGGACACCGGGAAGGCCTCCAAATCTCAGCTACAAAACAGGAAATTTTCCTAGTGTTGGCACTGCCATTTTTATCAGGGCATCCTTAGGAGAAATGGTTTACATTTTTGGATTTTTCAGGTTAATTACAACATGCACACAAAATTTCAGGTCATTTGGAGTTTATTTGGTCTTCCAAAAGGGTTAAAACACCCAAAATTTCACCTTTCTGCCTTGTTTTCAGGGCTGGCACTCCGCCTTTAGTAGCCTTGGGAGTTTTTCTTTTTGAATAGGTTAATGGATTCCAATCAGAAAAAAGGGAATTTTTGGAAATTAGACTCAACAGGCTTTCCAACGTGCCATCATAGAGCTAAATCTGACATCGGGAAGGCCTTCAAAACCTATTTTCAAGTTGACCCAATTTTCCCATGCAGGCACTGCGCCCTTGGCCTGGAAATGCATCCTTGAATCTCAGTGCTACGCCTTGGAAAACAAAATGTCAAAAAAAAATGCTAGGAAATATTTTGGAAGTTTATGGGAGCCTCAAAGTCAGATTTTTTTCCAAAAGAGGTTGAGAATATATTTTGAATTTATTAGCTTAGATATTTTGTGCCTTGGGCCTTGCATGGTCTCAAAGGAAAAAATTGATATTTATGAGCAATTAATGGCCTCCAAAACCCTAGTTAGGGTTTTGAATCTCCTTTGCATGATAAATATTGGATGAGGTCCTCATTTTTGATGTTGGCTGTTGGTTGGTTTTCGCTTATTGAATTGAGCATAGGCTCTGAGTTGTAAAGAGTTTTTGGCCTTGGAGCCTTGTAATATTTTTGGACTGAATGACAATGGAGCCAAGCAATTTGCAGGATTCATGAACATGGAAAATGGTGATTTCTTTCTTGTTTTATCTTAATATCTTATGTTTTACATATTGTTTCATCCTTCTCTTGCATCAGAATATAAGTTTTAGCTTAAGGTTTGCTATCAAAGCTCATTAAGTTTGTCTGCTTCTTTTGCTTTCATGTTTTCCTCTTCTAGGTCAGATTAGAGAATCCTTGAATGCTCTCTAGTCCCACTTATGCTTGTTTATCTTAAAGATGATTTGATGAAGTCAGTACCAAAGAGGTTTATGGTTAGCCATGCCCTTTGGAATCACTTTAAATGTTGATTTTGAGGTCTGTACTTCGAAGTATTGCTACTTAGGTTTAGCTGAAGAGGTATATGATTTTCCATTCCCTTTTTCTCATCTTAAATAGTTTCTTTGGAGGTATTTATAGCTTTATTAATGAACTTAGGAGTTCCCTCTTCTTTTATCTATGCTATGTGTTTATCTTATATGCTTTCTTTCTCTGAAGGTAGATAGCTAGATAGGTTAGGAGTTCCTTTCTCTTTAGGGTTTACCGGATTGTTGCCTTGATGTTTTCTTGCTAGGGTTTGGTCAAAGAAGTATGGTATGCCCTGTCTTTGGTTATGTCTTCATGCATAGTATTCTAAATTCCCTTCTTGTTGTAGTATTTGACAAAGGATCCTTAACTGCCATTTGCACCTACTTTGTTCACAATTTAATGTTCATTCCACTCACCTCAGCCTTGAAGATCCATTCAACCCTGTTAAACTTGCCCTCCAAAGCACCCTTGACCTATTGTTGTATTTTCTATACCTTTTGTAGACTCCATATCCCAATGGTCTAAACCTCTCCTACCCTATCTATTTTCCTTGACAACCTACCTAACCAATCAAAACAAACAAACAAACCCTAAGCCTAATAACTAGCCTAAACCCAAAACCCTAAAAGCTATCAAGTTACATCTTTTGCACAAGAATAGAGAGAGCCCTCTCTAAGTCTAGGAGGGCTAGGTCCTAGGACTCCAAAGACTGGTTTGATTTTACCCTTGTACATTTGCCCTTGCCAATTTGACAAATTACGGGGACCTAAAATAATGGCGATCACGGTGGGACATTCTGGGTCAGTGAAAAACTAAGTAATCCTTAGGACCTCAGAAAACCCACAAACATCCTTAAATTGGTATTCTTTTGTTGATGGTGGACAAAAAATACATCCTTAAATAGTAAAAATCATCCACCTGGCGACTCCACTAGTCTTCATTAGCCGTGTTGACCCCACTAGTTCTCATAGAGTCCCCTGTGAATGCATTGAGCAATCCTAGTAATGATGATGGTGGACAAAAAAGTTCAAATCTTCCACCTGGTGACTCCACAACCCTCAATAGACCAAAAGAATCCACTGGTAGAAGACTCTAGACTGGTTGAAAAGATACAGTGATCCTTTCTGATTTACAAACATGGATCTAGGGATACAAAGGAGATATGCTCCAATGACCAGAGATCACATCCCTGGGTTCCCACACAAAATGCCTCAGATAGGTTGGTTTTCAAACCCGCCTATGTTTCAAGATGAAGAAGTTGATAACCCCTTGTTACATCTCATAAAATTTCATATACATGTATGGAGGTTAAAATTTGAATGGCATGAAGATTGCCTCATGAAAATGTTCATGGGGACATTAGAAGGTAAGGAAAGAGAATGGTATGAAGGCCTAGACCCTAGCACCTTGTTTTCTTTGAAGGATTTCCACAAGGTATTTTATGAACACTATAAAAAATATTGTCCATATCTGTCATCAGCTGAAAATTTCCGTGAACAATCTGAAGATCTCATTCAATACCTTGTAAACGTTGATGACGATTTGGGAAATTGGCATCCTGAAAGCCTATTAGAAGCAGTTCATCAATTTCATTCTCAAAACATCTATCATGACATCCAAGAGGAGTTCGTTGAGGATGAAATCAGTTAGGAAGTAAAGGAAGATCCACAAGATCTCTCCAAATAAACAAGTGATGATTCACCATCTCTTTTAGGTGAGGCTCAAGAAGACATTCAGCCTCAGAATCAGCCTTCACATAAGGAAGAAAATTGTTGTAGTGCTATCCAAAGAAAGAGAAATATGCCTCCTCTTTTAACTAAAGAGGAAATAGATCAGATTATAAGCATGCAACCAGCCTCTAAACCTTCATGTGAGCATAAATTTTTTATTTCTCATCGTGCTAATCCTAGCCACTACAGATCAAAAAATGGACTTGTAGATCAATTCAAAGAAAAACAATCTGATAATCCAATATGTTTGATTGGTGACATTACCTATTTTGATGATTTTCCAAAGTTTGATCAGTCTTATGACGATGTTATCCAAATAGAAGCTAATCTTCCAGGGCAATTAACAGCTGGTTTGTGGGAGGAGGTTCATTTTCATCAAAACAATAATCAGCCAATACATATTAGCTATGACACTGATGAGGACAGTCAAGAAAACTTGGAGGTTATTGAAGCATCTCTGCCTCTTTGTTCTACTCCATTTCAGTCCATCAGAAATAAATTTCATGTGATTGGAAACTAGTAGTATTTTAGTTTTGATGTTAAGGTTAGGGAGGATGATGAACTTCTTGAGCAAGCTTTCAATGAGAAGCCTTTTCCTGAAATGGTTGAGGAAAGCATTTGTGACATAGAAGTCTCCTTAACTCCAGATTTTCAGCCACCAAGTTCCATTGAATTTCAAATTGCAGATGGAGGCTTGGAAATATATGATCACATAAGAGTTGCTGCATTCCCCTTTCAAAAATATTTATTGCCAAAGACTGATCCTGCTCATCAACATGATGGCCTTCACATAGATTTCAGCTCACTCCATCCGAGCATATCAGTTTTGCTAGAGGACAACATTGCAATATATGATGAGGCTACCAGCATAGATGATTGAGGAAGAGGTGGAGTTTCTTGTTCAAAAGAATCCCAAGAATAGCCAAGTGAAAGAAGGAGTAGTCCCAAATGAAGTCTATTTCCAAAATTCTATAAGCCAGGTATTATTTCAAGATCCAGTTGCTGTTTGCTTATAGACATTTGAAAAAGGAGTAAAGTATGTTAGAAGCAGTTTGATGCAAAGTTTAAAGAAGATTTTAGGCATTACTTTTCAAGAACAAGTGAGGTGGAAGTGGATTTTCTATTTTTTCAGCACACTCAAAGAGTTGAATGAAAATCACCCATGGAATCATCTACTTGATTGGTTATGCTGGAAAAGTGATTTCACCAAATAAATATGTATATATGTAAGTTAGACTAGGATAGATTAGGTGTGAAAATAAGCTCAGCACTATGAGCATCTTTCTAGCTTTAGTTTCATATTATTTTGTCAAAAAATGGAAACACAAAAATTAGAGAAAAGAAGAAAAAGAGGGAATTTTTAAAGAAGAGGTATAGCCCCATACCCAAAAAACAGTATTGTTGAAAGTGAGCAAGCTTAAATGCCACTACTATTGAGGAAAGAAGGTCTTGTTCAATCATCTAGCCTAATCATGACTGAACATGTTTTAAATTTCTGCTGATAGGTTAGTGAAAAGAGATTTTCCAAAACATGTAAACTTGGCTTGTTAGTAGATTAGATTAGGAAAGATTGCTGGTTCCCAAAGCATAAATATAAACCAAAGGAAATGAGAGGGATGCCTAACAAATTCTGAATCACACCCCTCATGTTTCTAGTTTTCACTTGTACAAAAACAATGTCTGTGTGCAGCTTGTCCTAATGCCACAGCCCATGGAAAATTAGATTGCTCAATCCTGATTTAGTCAGTTTTAAATTTCATGTTAATAGGTTAGAGAATAAAGTTTGTCAAAAAACTTAATCTTGACAAATGAGTAGACAAGGTAGAGAATAAGAGAGTTCATTAGCTTAATCTGAACTCTTGGAAGTGATAAGGGTGCAAGTAGATAGTTTTTTATGCTTTCGGAAGAAAAGAATGTCAAGGGTTTGCCAATTCAAGTGCACCCAAGGAAGAAAAAATGCTAGGCAAAGTAGGATGGGTAGGTATAAATGAGGTTGAAGCATACATGTCTTTCATATTTTCAGATCACGGCTTCAAGAAACATTAGCAAATGAAGAAAGAAGGATCTGCCAAGTGAAAGTAAGGCACTGGTCTTCAAAACTCAGAGATTTGAGCTCTGAGGTCCTGGACAACTCCTGAAAAGGAGTTTCCCTCCCCAAGTGGAGCCACTGTTAGTCATCAGTAATTTTCAATATCTGTAGATGACTAAGTATTGGTTCTAGATTTCTAAAAACAAGATTCTTGAATATTGCAAGTTTTAGAAATCTCACTGCCTTCATTATCCTTATACCAAGTTTTTCACTATTCTACTATTTTTCTATTCCATGGTCACCCTATTGCTCCTAAAAGACTTCTTATGTGCTTTTACCTACTTTTGTTCTTGTAGATGACTAGGGTTTTTGAGGGCATTTTTCTTGGTTTCATGACTTCCATGGTTAAATCATCAACAAGGCTTGTATCCTGATGCTCTTACACCTTCCCCTATCCTTAATATACCTTCATAAACACTTCCTATCACTCTTATCCCTCAAACTCATCATTTTTCTACAAAACCTAGCCTATTGCTACAATTTGACACTTTTCGAGACTAGGCTTGTGTTTTGCCTTTTTGGACCCCTTCCCCTCACTCAATCCTTGAAATTCCACTTTCCCCTACTCTCTAACATATATCCCTATCCCCAAAAATTTCCCAAAGAATTTAGACAACCCTTAACCCCATTCATTCCCCTCCTTCTACAAGGTAGTCCTAAATCCCCTGTTTTGCCTACACCAAACCTTAATTTCCTCTTCCAACTAATCTAGGGTTTGCTATGGAAAAGATGCATAGGAGCAGAGGATACATATGATAGGTCATATCAGCAAGCATAAAGCCATACCAACTAATAAACATCATGGCTCCATCATTTTCCAAGAATTCCTTCCAAAGGACAAATCATTTGCCACACCTAGGGCCAATTTTTCTCAAACTATGTTTCTGAACAAACATAGATGAATTTGAAAAATGTGAGAGATTTTTTTGTCCATAATAGGTCCAATAAGAAAAAAATCCTTCATATTTTACACAGGTATCATGGTTTGGGCGAAATGTCAAAAATACAGGTGTCACGGGAGAATTGCTGCACTTTTGGAGTGACCTTGGGAAGATTAGATTTTCTCATAGTTGGAGTGTCAAAATGACTTTCTTGATGGGTCAAATGACAACTATACTAGATGATATTTCTAATGAGATATCATGAGATAAATTTGGAGTTGGGGAAGGCCTCCAAAAGTTTCTTGCACAAGCACTCTGCATTTCTGCACCATCATTCAGCACGTTTTGACTAGTCTTGGGAGAATCAACTTTTGACAGGTCAAATAAACTCCAATCAATAAAAAAAAGGTAGATTTGGAAAGTAGACAGGATAATATTTCCAATGAGCTATCACGGGTCCAATTTAGACACAGGGAAGAACTCCAAATCCTCTCTTCAAATTGGCGTTTCCCGCCTGGCACAAGGCATTTCCCGACTTGCCTGACCCGACACCTCGTTCAAGCACTGCGCGTTTGGCCAGGAAGGCTTCCAAGCTCTCAAACAAACTCAAAACACCTTAAAAGTTTCCAAACTCTTGCTAGGGGTCATACAAACATGTTGAGGAGTAAGTATAGGTCATTATCCCTGTTTAAGAAATTTTGTCATCATTTGATTGGAAAAGGTGGAGCCCTAAGAGGAAACCCTAGGCTACAAAGCTAGAAAACACCTTTTCCCATTTACTTCATCTACCTATAGAGGAAATCAATGATAAAAAGGGGGTTTATCCATTGAGTGTGGTTTTACATCCAAGCTTGTCTATACTTCCATGACCCTCATTCATACACTCCCTTTCCATTATATTGCAATGGCTATCATTCCATTGTCCCTTGATATTTTTCCATTTGTAGTCCTAAGGTCTATCAAGGTAGGTTTTACAATGTTAGAGACAGTGGAAGTGAAGAAGAAGGCATTAAGGGGGCTGATGTCAATGAAGCAAACTGCAGTGCTGAAAAGAGCATTGAGGGCAGTAAGGCAAATGTTAATAAAGAAAATACAAGTGAAGAAAAAACCAATGATGAATCAAGATATGAAGGAAGCAGTGAAGAAGGAAACAAAAGATCAGAGGTAAATGAAACCGAGAGCAATGAAACAGAGTCTTAAACAAGCAACAAAGGGTTGTCATTAAGGTTTTGCCTCTAACTCAGCCTAATATACATATACCTTCATTCCTTCATCTCATCCACTTACAACTGCCCTTTTCATCACCATTCCATTACCCTCTTCCAAATCAGTTTCATATCAGTCCTAAGGTTTTATCAAGGCAGAGTTTTCAAAATGACAATGAGGGAGAGGGAAATGAGAACTCAATCAATGATGAATCAAACAAGTGAAGAAAGGAGAAGTGATGAACATAACAGTAAGGAATCAATCAGTGGGGCATATGTCAAGTCAAAGAAAGAAAGGGCTCAAATGAAAAATATGCAGAAACTAAGGATGAAGAAAGCAGTGGTGAAAAGGGAAAGGATAATGATGATGATGATGAGGCAGAGGGCAATGATACTCTTGGCAGTAATGAGGCAGAAAATATCAATGCAGATGATGGCAATAGGTCAAAGAGCCATGAAGAAAGCAACAAAAATGATGATGACAGTAGGTCAAAGTGCCAATGAGGAAAAGCCACCAAAGAAGCTAAAAGACAAATTAAACCTTGAAAACATGGTCTATTCATCCCTACAGGCATCCCAAATACCATGGGCAAAACAGTTTCAGATTTTGGGCACATTTATACACTTATGAATTTTTGACTGTTTTAAGGGCCAAGGGCGTAGCGCCCTTGGCACTGCGCTTTTTCCTCAGGCATCCATTACTGAAAAAATTTACATTTTTAGGTTCCTTGGGCCAAGGAAATCACACTCACCAAGTTTCGGCTCATTTGGAGCAAGACTGGTCCTCGAAAAGGGTCAAAAACACCCAAAATTTCACCTTTCTGCCCAATTTTCAGGGCTGGCGCTGCACCCTTAGAAGCCTTGGGAGTTTTGGTTTTTTGGCAGGTAAATGGACACCAAATGCAAAACCAAGGGAAATTTTGGAAAGTATACTTGAAAATATTTCTAACGAGCTATCATGGAGCTGATTTGGACACCGAGAATGCCTTCAAAACTTAGGTGATATATGACCTATTTTTCCAGTGCAGGCGCTGCGCCCTTGGACCTCTGTGCCGTGTCGTGCCTTGCCCTGAGAAGTCTTGGGAGAATGAGTTTTTGAGCAGGTAAATGGATTCCATTATGAAAACTAAAGGTATTTTTTTAAATTAGATTGGACAAGCTTTCCAATGAGCTATCATGGAGCTCATTTGGACACCGGGAAGGCCTCTAAATCTCAGCTACAAAACAGGTAGTTTTTCCCAGTGTTGGCGCTGTGATTTTTATTAGGGAATCCTCAGGAGAAATGGTTTATATTTTTGGATTTTTCAGGTCAAGTACAGCATGCACACAAAATTTCAGGTCATTTGGAGTTGATTTGGTCTTCCAAAAGGGTCAAGACACCCAAAATTTCACCTTTCTGCCTAGTTTTCAGGGCTGGCGCTACGCCTTTAGCAGCCTTGGGAGTTTTAATTTTTGATAGGTTAACGGAGTCCAATAATAAAACCAAGGGAATTTTTTGAAATTAGACTCAACAGGATTTCCAACGAGCCATCACAGAGCTAAATATGACATCGGGAAGGCCTTCAAAACCTAGCTTCAAGTTGACCCAGTTTTCTCGTGTAGGGGCTGCGCCCTTTGCCTCGAAATGCATCCTTGAATCTCAGTGCTGCACCCTGGAAAATAAAAAGTCAAAAAAACACGCTAGGAAATATTTTGGAAGTTTTTGGGAGCCTCCAAGTCATATTTTTGGCCAAAAGAGGTTGAGAAGATATTTTGCATTTATTAGCTTAGAGATTTTGTGCCTTGGGCCTTGCATGGTATGAAAGGAAAAAATTGATATTTATGAGCAATTAATGGCCTCCAAAACCATATTTAGGGTTTTTAATCTCCTTTGCATGATAAATATTAGATGAGGGCCTCATTGTTGATGTTGGTTGTTGGTTGGTTTTCACTTGTTGAACTGACCATAAGCTCTGAGTTGTAAAGAGTTTTTGGCCTTGGAGCCTTGAAATATTTTTGGACTGAATGAAAATGGAGCCAAGCACTTTGCAAGATTCATGAACATGGAAAATGGTGATGTATTTCTTGTTTTGTCTTCATTTCTTATGTTTTACATATTTTTTCATCCTTCTCTTGCATCAGAACATAAGTTTTAGCTTAAGGTTTGTTGTCAAAGCTCATTAAGTCTGTCTGCTTCTTTTGCTTTCATGTTTTCCTCTGCTATTTCAGATTAGAGAATACTTGAATGCTCTCTAGTCTCACTTATGCTTGTTTATATTAAAGATGACTTGATGAAGTTAGTACCAAAGAGGTTTATGGTTAGCCCTGCTGTTTGGAATCACTTTAAATGTTGTTTTTGAGGTCTCTACTTTGAAGTATTGCTACTTAGGTTTACCTGAAGAGGTATATGATTCACCACGCCCTTTCTCTCATCTTAAATAGTTGCTTTCGAGGTCTTTATAACTTGATTAATGAAGTTAGGAGTTCCCTCTTCTTTGATCTATGCTATGTGTTTATCTTATATGTTTTCTTTCTCTGAAGGTAGATAGCTAGAGAGGTTAGGAGTTCCCTGCTCTCTAGGGTTTACCAGATTGTTGCCTTGATGTTTGCTTGCTAGGGTTTCGTCAAAGAAGTATGGTATGCCCTATCTTTGGTTATGTCTTCATGCATAGTATTCTAAAGGCCCTTCTTGTTGTAGTATTTGTCAAAGGATCCTTAATTTCCCTTTGCACCTACTTTGTTCACAATTTTATGTTCATTCCACTCACCTCAGCCTTGAATATCCATTCAACCCTATTAAACTTGTCCTTCGAGTCACCCTTGACCTATTGTTGTACTTTCTATACTTTTTGCAAACTCCATAGCCTAATGGTCTAAACCTCTCTTACCCTATCTATTTTCCTTGATAACCTACCCAACCAATCAAAACAAACAAACAAACCCTAAGCCTAATAACTAGCCTAAAACCAAAACCCTAAAAGCTATCAAGTTACATATTTTGCACAAGAATAGAGAGAGCCCTCTATGAGTCCAGGAAGGCTAGGTCCTAGGACTCCAAAGACTGGTTTGATGTTACCCTTGTACATTTTTCCTTTCCAATCTGACAAATTACGGGGACCTAACACATCGTAGAGGAATGGTATGATAATAAAATTAATTTCTTCTATTTACAATGTTCTTAGGACAAAGTTATGAAGAGGCTATATGAGATATTGACTCCTCTCAAGTTAACGGTTGCGTGACTAGGCTATATGAGAATGTTATTCCAGATCTTAGGACCATTGAGGGTTGGTTTAAAGAAATTAACTTTGAAATAACAGAATCAAGTGAGGGTATCCCTTATCCCCTACCACTTTTTCCATATGCATTGATAAGTAAGAAAAGTGTTTGGAAGATGCAAGTTGTGTTTGTCAAACACTCATTGATATAGTCATAAATATTCTCCTTTATGTTGATTATATTTTTCTTTTAAAGAGGAGTCATTATGATATTAGAAAGAAACTAAGAATCCTCAAATATTTATGCTTCAAGATAGTTATGATTGTTAATACCGACAAAACCAAAGTCATCATAATTAAATCCAAAAAGATTGCATATGATACTTTACATATGACAAAAACTGCTTGGAGGAAGTTACTTTATACAAATATCTTGCAATCAGTATCCATCACAAGATTGATTGGAACTATAGCATTGAGAAAAAGGATAAACAGAGGATGGAAAGCTTACTACCAGCTTAAAAATAATTGCAAGTCACCATATATTTGGATATGAGATTAAAAAAAAAAACCTCCTCCTTGAGACTCTCATCACTCCTATTATTTTATATGGACGTAAGGTTTGAGTTCGTAGTATATCCAGTGAGTCATGGAGGAAGATTGAACATATCCAAAAGCAATTTTAACCTACAATTTCAAGGTTAAAGGAAATACTCCCTATGCCATCTTCCTAATTGAAATAAGTCCTTCTTCCATTGAAAAATGGCTATGACTATGTATCTTTTGTGTAAGAATAATTTGTACAACATGGAAGCCAAGAGGTTTCCTAAATTTGCTTCTAATTCTAGCCAAAACTATAGCATCCATAATGTAGCCCAAAAAATTACCTTTTTTGTACATTAATTTAGATTAAATAAAGAACTATAATTTAATAAATCACAACATAAATAGACCATTTTTTATCTTTTTCAAATACAAATATCTATATGCATGTCCCATTTTACTCACATGACCATTTCTACAAATTATTTGATAATGATATCAATATCAAGAACTTTCACAACAATTAATCAATGTACATTTTCACTAAAATTTTCCATGAAAATTTATAAATAAGGTATTTTTCATCTAAGAGAGTGTAGAATTTTCAATTTAGGTTGGTTACAATCATTTTTCCTAGCTTTAAGAAGCTCCATTGAAAATTTATTCTACAAATCCCAACACACTAAACTGAATTTGATGACCCACTTGGTTGTCCACCCTACCAATGTTAAGATACTCTTCTTTCCTTTGGGCTCTCGAGCTATAGTTGGGTTGCAAGAAGGGGATGGGATCTAAATTATCTTATAGGAATTCAACCACAATACTAATCTCCCCATAACAACAAGCTCCTATCCACCACACTATCCAATGATTACTCAAGGTCACAAGTTCTCTCAATAATGTCATTACGACCCCCATCCAACATTAGAGAGCTGACCAAATACCCTAATACATAAGAATGTGTTCCTTTTGTAGAGTATTTTAGGTGAGGATTATATGTGACTCTTGTTTTCACATGCAAAAATAATTAATCATTTAATTATATAAATCGAATTATTCACCAAGACACATGTCTTATCTACAAATTGGCTCTCAAGTAAATTCCTAATATTTTATTTAGAATAAAAGATTTTTTTCTCACCCAAGAGTCACATGTTTCTAAATTTACTCATATTTTATTTAGAATGAAATTTTTCTCTCACCCAAGAGTTACATGTTCCTAAATTTATTCCTTATTGTTCATTTATGCCGTTTTCCCCCCCTTTAACTTTTGCAATTTATTTTAGTTAACTCATTGTTTTTTTTAAGAAACAATTATATTAACATATTATAGAGAGGGGAAAAACCCTTACATAGTCTTTCTAATATCAAATTGTGTAAATTTCACTGTACCATACAAAATTTATGTAAGCATAGAGTTTGTAGTTCTTCCCAAATCTCAAGGTATATCTACTCATAACTCTACAAAAAACCCCTAAGAGCATAATATATTTACATTGTAACATCAAACAGATCATCAAAAATAGAGAAGTTCAATCAGATATGGTCCATTGGTAGATGCCATTCTTGGGAGAGCCATTCTTTCGCTAACGAAGAATCTTCTTTTTTCTTGGCACTACACTGGAATAAGTGCCATCATTATCAACCTACACCAAGCCACCCATTAAATTCTCTAGAGAAGTGATATTTGAATCAAGAGAAGAAAATTCGTCACATAGGTCATTAAATGAAATTTCCAAGTTGCCTATAATCCTTAGAAATTTATCCTCCACAAGTAGCTGAGAGGATTGTTGTTTCCGCTCAACCATTTCATCTTGGTTCTACCTTGCCACCCTTCTCCTCTAACACACCCAAATTTTATCAATCATATGATCCACAATGCCAAAGTCCACAATGGGGAGAGGATCTACCATGGCACAAGACAAACACCGCCACTATATCCTAATTACTCCAATGAAATTTTCCAACTTCACGATACCACCCAAGCTGAAGTCACCATGGAGAAATTGGAATATTGCATAATTCCATTTATAAAGAGAGACAAGACATATCCAAGGACCCATTAGGGAATGCAAATCTAAATCCCACCTAGGGATCGACAAATGAGGTTGAGAGGATTGGGAAGTGAATACATAGGATGACTACCTCAATTACGTAGCTTGGAAAGGAATAAGTAGGGTTCGAGATGACATCCCACCAAACTTACATAAGGTGATATAAATTTCGAAACCATAAGAATCATTGGGAGGAGGAGAGTTCTAGACACATATGAGAAAGAAAGGGAAACTTGGAGGGGATATTTAAAAAATGGTGTCGATGAGGTTTGAAAAAATAGATCCCTAAGTTGCTTATTGCAACAGATCTGTCATGGTACCAAATACATCAAAAAATGGAGGTCCTTTCCTTCTAACACATGAGATTTATAGCTAGAACAAAATTTGAATTAAAAAAAAGTCGGTTGGGATTTATCATAGTTATCGGAAGTGGGAAATTTGAAATTTTCTATGATCCAACACAATTAATCCTTGAGCCATATTAAAGCCACGTTTAGCTAGTGCATTCGCCATGGAATTGAGATGCCTATAGACATGAATGAATTCTATGTGCTCAAACTCAGAGGATAATAAGATGATCCAAAGGAGAATATGATGGAAATTGGTGCTTATCCCTTGTCTAACCTTGACCATCTATCGAATTATTACCATTAAATCACCAAAAACCACAATCCTAGAAACATTTATTTTTAAATCCATTTCCATGCCCTTCCAAAGAGCTAATAACTTTGCTTGATTGTTTGTAGCATGTCCCAAACAGCACACAAATCGAGCTTCAACTTTTTCATTGGGTCCAATGAGAACCTATCATGTTCCAACCTCCCCCTTCAGTTAAATCATTGTTACCTACCATGAGTCCAAGTTAGTTTTAATTACTTCCTTAAATCTCCCCATTTCAAAATTAGTTGTCTTTTCTAGGATCCTCTCAAGAGGTTCTCTTGATTTTACTTTCCTTTTATTAGTTATCTAAATAATTCAATTATTGTACATGTATATTTAGATTTTTGTTTGCATAAGCTTATATCCATTTAATTTTAAGTCAATTCCCCTTTTAAACATGATAATTAAATTTCATACATATGTACTTGCTTAGCTCTAACTTACACAAAACCTGTTTCTAAGTATTAGTTTACTAACACTAGCCAAGCCATTTCTTTCAATTATTATGTTTTCATATAAAGTTTTGTTTTCAAAGTTAATAATTGTTAAACTTTAGATAATCTTGATACTAAATAAATTTCTATTTTTGTTTTCTCTTTAATCATCCATAACATATCAATCCCTAAGGACTTATGAATTAACCATAATCACATATTTACTGTAGAAATTTTAATACAATTATGTATTTCCTGGATTCTCCTGATCTAACAATTATATGCCACTGTTAAATACATAATCCTTCTACTTAAATTATTGCAAAAATTTAATCGCCAATTGCAAACACATGAAGAAATATCAATCACACATAACACAGGTGTTTTTACCGGGAAAGCATAAAGCTAAAAAACCCACCATCATATATTATCTATATATATCATGGATCATGAAAAAATCTCATACAAAACTCTAATCTAGGATATCTTAGTACAATATACAATCGTCCCACACTGTCATGCAAAAATTGCCAAATACATGCGCCAATTTACTGCCTCCTGACAACCTGCCTCCACTGCGCAATCCCTACCGATCACAATCCCTGAATGAATTCGATATTTCCTTGCCTTACTGCGCAATTCTCATTGGCATCTCCAATGTGTGTTTGGTTGCAAGTGTGCACCCACTAATGTCACAACAGATAGTCAAACTGTCCCTTTCACCTATCTCTCAACCGGGTCTCCATTGGATCTGACATGCATGTAGTTAACAATAGTAAATATTTAGTTGCATGTGATATCACTCCATGTGAATTAATTTAATATTTAATTCACCGATCTCTCACTAGTGTATCTTTAGTTACAACTAGCACAATTGAGTTTAACTCACTTAACTGAGTTAAACTACTTTACAACTCACATAACTACACATCCAACTCTGTTACAAATTTGTATCACTCAATTACAATGAAGTCCACTTGCATGTCCCACCAACCAACCTTAGAACTCGTAATTCCTTCAGTCAACTGGTTTTTCACATTAGTTAACTGAAATCAAGTGCTTCAAGAGAATAGATTATTATTTATTGTCTAATTATTATTAAGAGATAATAATAATCGACATGCATTCTATTTTTAGACATGAAATCTATAAATAGACTTCGCCCATGCATCTAAAAATAGAAAATCATCTATAAATTGAATTTTCTCAACCATCTATAAATAGACTCCTGTTATAAATAGATTTTTCTCAACATTCTAAAAATAGACATACACCTAAAAATAGCCTGTGGGCCCAGCTAGTGTAGGTGCTTAATTTTCACTAGGATCATCATCTTGTTGAATCTAAACACTCCGTCTCAACAAGAAAGGGATTATCCTTCACCTCGATCCTGTCTCTATGGTATTCGAATTTTCTCCTGGTGAGCGCCTTTGTTAGAATATCTGCATCCTGAACTTTCGTAGGAAGGTACTGAAGCAACATGATCTTCCGCTGCACACAATATCTGATATGATGATACCAGATATCTAGATGCTTAGATCTATGATGAAACACAGGATTAATCAAGAGTTTAATGCAAATCTGATTATCACAATGAATCACTGTAGGATCTAAATGAGAACCAAACAAACCAACCATGATCTTTCTCATCTAGAGAGCCTCACATGCAGCTTGAATTGCTGCCATGTATTCCGCTTCCACTGAACTGAGTGCCACACATATCTGTTTCCTGCTGTACCAAGAAACAGCTATAGATTCGATACTAAAGACCCCTCCTGATGTGCTCTTTCTTTCAGTTGGGCTCCCCACCCAATCTGCATCTGTGAAGCCATGTAACTTCACCTCATCTGTTTGTCTATACCATAAGCCATACTCAGATGTGCCCCTGAGATATCTCAGGACATGCTTGCCCGCCTTCCAAAAGAGCTTGGTAGGCTTAACCATCTCTTGAATAAGCTGGTTCATCACATAGCATATGTTTAGACTTGTATTTACTAAATACATTAACGAACCCACTAACTGTTGATAGACAGTAGCATCCACTACCTCTCCAGATGTAGTGTCCTCTTTACTCTAGTTTCTTGGAAGAGGAGTATCCACGGGTTTGCAGCCCTCCATGTGAAACTTACCCAATATCTCCCTTGAATACTTTCCTTGAGACACAAAAAGTTCACCATCTCACTGACATATTTCCAATCCAAGGAAATAGTGAAGGAGGCCCATATCCTTCATCTCAAACTCCTTTGTAAGGTCCTCCTTGCATGAGTGTATCAACTGCTCATCACCAGTCAGTATTAAATCATCAACATAAATAACAATGATTAAAAGCTTACCCTCCACCACAATCTAGTATAGGCTTGCATCCGCCTCACTCTTGGTGAAGCCAAGCCCAGTTAAATAGCTGTCGAACTGAGTGTTCCAAGCACGGTGTGCTTGCTTTAGCCCATACAACGCTATTTTGAGTCTGCACACATGCGACTTGCTGCTAAAGATCTCAAAGCCTTCAGGTTGCTCAATGTACACTTCTTCCTCAATGATCCCATTAAGGAACACAATCTTCACATCCATCTAATGAATGTGCCAACCCATCCGCGCTGAGAGAGAAAGGATGGTCCTTATGGAAGAATACCGTGTGGCAGGTGCAAAAGTTTCTTCATAATCAATCCCCTCGATCTATGAGAAGCCCTGGGCCACAAATCTGGCCTTGTATTTCTCAACACTCCCATCACCAACTTGCTTTACCTTGTAGATCCATCTTGAACCTACCACTAATTTATCAACCGACCTTGGAACAATTTCCCAAGCACTATTTCTGAAAATGGAGTCATAATCCTCCACCATTGCATCTACCCATGTGGGCTCTTATACTGCTTCTTGAAAGGAAGATGGCTCAGTCACAATAAATTTTCTCATGAGAGCCATGTATCCAATGAATTGGTCAGGAGACAATCTCTGTCTGCACTGTGAAGTAGGGACTCCTACATTCTGTGCCACATCAAGCTTTAACCTCTCAGCTTCTCTCGTATGCCTTCTGCCAGTTTTGATGTTTGGCTTTGTGTGAGTGGACTCCTCCACTCCATGAACCTCCTCCTGTGGCTGATCCACATCTAGAGACTAATCTTTGGGAACCAAAAGTTCCTCCTCCACATGTAAGTCTAGCTCCCTCTCAAGCAACAACTTCATGGCTTTCTCCTCATTGAATTTTATATCCCATCGCACCACAGTCATTCGACTATTAGGAAAAAACACACGATAATTATGGGGTGTTTTTGTGTACCCCACAGATATCCCAACTTGAGCTATCGATTCCAGCTTCTTCTTGGCATTCTTGGTCACATGCACATAAACGGATGAGCCAAAAATATTAAAGTGAGAACATCCAGTTTCTTACCAGTAAAATCTTCTTCATGTGTACTCATGCCAATTACTCTATGAGGAGAATGGTTTTGCACATAAACCGTAGTGTTGCATGCTTCCGCCCAAAAATGCATTGGTAGGCCCTAATCATTTAGCATAGCTCGTGCAACACCCACGATTGTTCTGTTCTTCCTCTCCGCAACCCCATTTTGTTGTGGGTTATGAGGCGCTATGAGTTATCTTCGAATTCCTTCTTTTCTATAGAAGTATTTTAATTCATTTGAGATGTATTCTCCACCATTATCGCTCCGTAGAGCCTTCACTTGCTTCCCCGAATCTTTCTCAACCAATGCCTTAAACTCACATAACTTTGAGAATGTTTAATCCTTCTTTTGCATGAAGAAGATCCAACATCTACGAGAAAATTCATAAAAAAAATAACATAATATATGTGTTTTGCTGTTGAAGCAACTGAGAATGGTCCACACACGTCCATGTGAAATCTCTCCAGGATCACCAAAGCATGATTATCCTTTTCATGAAAGGTGGTCTTTACAAACTTTCCCATAGTACATCCCTTGTACTGATCTAACTACGCAAGTGTACCCTTAGGAAGTCCAATAGAAATCTGCTATAAAATTTTCAGGGCACCATGGTGAAGATGGCTGAATCTCCTGTGCCATAATTCTCCCTCATCTCGGCTCACCACTTCTTCTGCTTTTCCCACCATTGCAGCGCAACCATATACCTCCATCTTGTAGAGATTATTAACTCGAATCCCTATCCTCTTGGTTTGACCCGTTGTTTTATGTCATAGGAAAGCTTTTCCATCGCTAAAAACAACGTCATAATCTCTATCCTCCAACATTGCGACTGAGACCAAGTTTTTCTTCAGACCTGGAACATGCATAACATATTTTAGTAGAAATAGTTTACCTGACTCCCTCTCAAAGGTAATGGTACTAATGTCAATCACATTGTTTCGTACATCGTCACCCATCTCTATATGCATTTAGAGATCTTTCTCCTCCAAGTCACTGAAAAGCTCCTTATTTCCTGTCACGTGGAAGGAAGCACCACTATCAAGATACCACATCGATCCCATTGTACTTGAAACCAAGAATGCGATCAAAGAGAAATCAATTTCAAATTACGAGGCAAGGGCCTCACCAGCTGCAGCTACAAAAACCTTCTTGTTCTTCTTTTTCTGTGGGCAGTTAGTGGTGAGATGCCCATGTTCGTGACAGTGAAAACACTTCACCTTGGACAAATCCAGCTTCTTGCCTTTAGCCTCAGATTTTGAGTGGAATTTATTCCCCTTCCCTTTCCTTGCCTTGGCATCCAAAGCACAAGCCTCTTCATCACCATGCTTTGATGAAGAGCCATCTCTAGTGTTCCACCTGAACTCCTCTTGCACTAGATCCGACCATAGTTGTTCCCAATCCGATAGTTTTACCATCCGTTGATAGAGTCTTGATAACTGTGCCAACTCTTAGGAAGTCCCAAGAGAGCCAAACTCAGTAAATCATCATCAACAACCGTGATTCCCACACTCCTTAGTTCATCCCGACATTGGACAAACTTCGTGAGATACTTAGGAATGTTGTCGCCCTTCTCCATCGTGATCTTTCTGAGTTTATCCTTCAGCGCCAATTTCCTATGGTCGCTGCTGCTTTGGAAAAGATCCTTAAAAGCCTTCCATATCGCAAATGGAGTGGCTTTCCCATAAAGTATTGATACAATATATTTTTGTACACCTTCCAGCAGAATCCTTCTTGTCTTCGCTACTTTATTTTTCCAGGCATCAAGTAATGCAGCATCTGTTAAAGTGGTCTTATGAACATCATTGTCGATGAATTCTTTCAAGCCATTATCTTCAAGCACCGCCTCCATTCTATCCTTCCATGCAATGTGGTTCGAGTTTCCCTCAAGTGCATACTCTAGCCGCAAACCATTGAAATCCATTTCGATGTTTACTCAACTGTTGCACCAAGAAATTCTTGCAGCAAATTCGAATTGTTTCCACCAATAAACTCAACTACTGCTTCAATATTGCAATATTCTTTGCTCCGATACCATGTAGAAATTTTAATACAATTATGTATTTCCCAGATTCTCCTGATCTAACAATTATATGCCACTATTAAATACAAAATTCTTCTACTTAAATTCTTGAGGAAATTTAATCGCCAATTGCAAACACATGAAGAAAAATCAATCACACATAACACAAATCTTTTTATCAGGAAAGCATACAGCTAAAAACCCCACTATCATATATTATGTATATATCATGGATCATGAAACAATATCATACAGAACTCTAATCCAAGAGATCTCAGTACAATATACAATCGTCTCACACTGTCATGAAAAAATTGGCAAATACATGCGCCAATTTACTGCCTCCTGATAGCCTGCCACCACCGCGCAATCCCTACTGATCACAATCCCTAAATGAATTCGATCTTGCCTTGCCTTGACTGCACAATCCTCATTGGCATATCCAATGTGTGTTTGGTTGCAAGTGTGCACGCACTAATGTCACAACAGATAGTCAAACTGTCCCTTTCACCTATCTCTCAACTGGGTCTCCACTAGATCTGACATGCATGTATGTAGTTAACAGTAGTAAATCTTCAGTTGCATGTGACATCACTCCATGTGAATTAATTTAATATTTAATTCACTGATCTCTCACTAGTGTATCTTTAGTTACAACTAATTACAACTAGCACAATTGAGTTTAACTCACTTAATTGAGTTAAACTACTTTACAACTCACATAACTACACATCCAACTCTGTTACAAATTTGTATCACTCAATTACAATGAAGTCCACTTGCATGTCCCACCAACCAACCTTAGAACTCGTAATTCCTTCAGTCAACTGGTTTTCCACATCAGTTAACTGAAATCAAGTGCTTCAAGAGAATAGATTATTATTTATTGTCTAATTATTATTAAGAGATAATAATAATTGACATGCATCCTATTTTTAGACATGCGATCTATAAATAGACTTCGCCCATGCATCTAAAAATAGAAAATCATCTATAAATAGAATTTGCTCAACCATCTATAAATAGACTCCTGCTATAAATATATTTTTCTCAACATTCTAAAAATAAACATACACCTAAAAATAGCTTGCGGGCCCCACCTAGTGTAGGTGCTTAATTTTCACTAGGATCATCATCTTGTTGAATCTCAACATTTACTTATCCTCCAACTAGTGCTAAGGATGCCAACTCTCATGCCATTTAAGAACCTCACATTCCAAGGGTTCCATGGGTTTCCCTTCAAACCCTCGTGATTTAGTCAGGGGAAGAAATATCGATGGAATGGAAACTCAATAATCTTCTCATTGTCATTGTTGATGTTGGGAAAAATACTAGGGGGGGGGGGGGGAGCATGAATCAATATTTAAAACTCACACAGACTTTTAATTTTCTTTACTGAATTATATACGAAACTTTACTAATCAAGCCAACTAGCGTATGTACACGATTTTCGTTCAGGAAACAAGCGTATGCCCAGTGAACTTATAATTCAGATAAACATTTAATAAATTTTCCTATAATAGTGCATCATTGATTCATCATACATTTAGTAAGAAGTAAACATGTGCAATAATAATAGAATAAATAATCACACATAAGAAACACACATGAACACCAAGATTTAAGGTGGAAACCCAATGTGGGAGAAAACCACTGTTGTTGTCATCTTTGTCTTCAATATTTATTATATAGAAAACTGCTTACAATATTGTATTTGAACATACTCATACCGGCATGCAGGCACCCACCTGAAGAAGGCTACAACCTTCACTCGTTCTCTAGCTGCTATTGGAAGGGAGCTCGAACCCCCTGATCTCATTTACCATCCACCACTGGAAGGGAGCTAGAACCCCTTGATATGATCACCAGCTCCTATTGGCAGGAAGCTTTGACTTCCTCACTGAAGGCTCCAACCCTCAGCCCCACCGTAGAATACATCTCATAATTTTTCACACTCAATCCACTGGCTTCAATACATAAAAAATTGTAGGCCTCTTTTCATTAGATTTTCAGACTGGACCCACTATACTCATTTAAGCCCAAATATAAAAAATGAAACTGATTATTGTACCCAAAATATTCATCCAATTCCGAAAACAACCACTGAACCAAACAGTCACCAATCGCTCGAATACTGAACCAACCACTAAAGAAAACATTCACTTAACCAATCACCAAACCAATTCATATAGAACAGTGAGATCAAAATCTTAGAACTGAACTCAGACTACTACATCAACACACTGAATCAACTGCAACCCTAATCATTCATAAAAAAAATGTATATGCTAATTCACTTAAGGCAACCAACGTGTATAAACACTTTTATGTAGAACAACATGCATACATAACTCAATATACTAAGTTCTGAAATCTTTTAATTTGAATCAATCATAGAATTGAATGGAGACATTTGGAAATATTCTGATAGGTTACAGATCTATGAAACCTCATATAGTTAGCAACATCATGTATCTTTTCAACTAATCAACATGCAACTAATTTAAACTTCATCATTTAAACAGATCTACTTCAGACATTGTCACTAAACCCAGATCAAAATGAAGACAACACAAACATATCAAATATGATCAGACATTTTCTTCAACATCCTTAAGCAAAACCCTGGCTTACATACGTGTCTTGCAGAATACTTATTCACGTATGTACACGCTTATCCCGAAACTGAATTGCATATATATCATAATATTTTTACTGAATATATAAGCGCCTTGGCAGAACCAAACCTGCGTGTATACACGCCTTCCTCATGTTAAACCCGCGTATAGATCTGTAAATAATTCAGGACTACGAAATACTTCAGAACCTAAAACTTACTCAAATCATAACCTTTACTGTAAAAAACATGTGTCATACCATATATCTAAACATATCATGCAAATATATAGTCATTTTAGGTCTAGAGATCCTGATCCACCATTGTATTCATGAGTGCATCTTTATTTCAGATATATCAATCAACTATAGCCCATTCCATACAATATACTTCAGATTGAAGTATTCATTCAATACCATTACTCATGCACACTTAGCACTTTGATCTTCACCTCCTTATATAGTTTGAGTATTAGCCAATACCATGAGCCAAAACCACACAAGCGCCAATCGTATTCTTGGATGGGATCAAATAGTCATTACTGTGCTCAATATTGTGGGCTAATACCATGATAAAGATCCTTGGTATTATTAAAATTAGTGTGCCAACACATACACAACTTCGCTTCTTTGTACCCGCGTGTATACATGACTTTTCTTCAGCAAAACTGCGTAGACAATACTTATGCATATATACAGGACTTGGCTTCATTGAACCTGCATAAACACTTGTGTATACACAGCTTCCCTTCTGTTGATCGTAATCCGTTTCCCATAAAATTTTACCGGAAATCTGGCTCAGAGCTCTCAAATTCCCCCTCGCAGCGTTGGAAAACCATTCTCAAGCCTGTCGTTACCATTTCCTGCCTCCAAAACACAGTATAAATGGCTGAAAATCCATATTTGAAATATTTAAAACGTAGCCCCTTCGTCCCTAGCCCCTTTGCCTTTTCCTCCATGTAACCCGGACGCTAGATCAGGCGCTAGTCCGGCGGGTGCTTATCCAATACATATCAGGCGCATCCTGAGCTATTGATCTGTGTAGATCGAATGGCGTTTGCTCATCTATGCCGTGCCTGTAGCCTACCTATTCACCGTCCGATAAAATCGTAAATCCAACGGTCTGTATCACGCTTGTCTCGGCGGTCCCCACATCCGCTCACTATTCAAAACTGCCCGGTATCTATCGCACCACCTTTTGGAGGC
Organism: Pinus albicaulis; assembly: GCA_034641835.2. Lineage (NCBI taxonomy): Eukaryota > Viridiplantae > Streptophyta > Pinopsida > Pinales > Pinaceae > Pinus > Pinus albicaulis. The sequence continues at coordinate 319,568,126 of CM076580.1, read as the reverse complement.
GGGCGGTATTTCTCAATTTGGAGCGATTCCATACATTTTCCGCCGCGTGTCTCTGTGTACGGCTCCAAAACCGCCCTCCATCGCGCGTTATCATTCGACTGAAGTCACGCAGTGATATTCATCATAGCCGCCTGATCTAAAGGTCATCATCCAACGATCGCCGCGCTCCGAAGCTGCACGAGTTTTAGTCCAAGCGTACAGTGCTCCTGGCCCACCATCTCATTGCCCTCTGAAGCAGTTTCAACCGTTGATCTTGTTTTGAGATTGTATGGTCCAGATCATTTACGTGACCAGCTGTTGACCCGGTCTTCCTCCACGTCATCATTCCACGTGTCTATTGCATTTCTTCCTCCGTCATTTATACATTACATTCATATGTTTATTTTAATGTTCCACATTAGAAACTCTGGATAGCCCTTCCGCCATCATTTCCACTGCGTTTTCTTCGTCACCACCCTGCATGTTTCCGCCGCTTCATCACGTCGCTCTATTACACAGTCGCTTCCATCACATTGTCGTCCCCCATGCATTTATTTTCTTCACAGCTTTGTGTGTTTTGCAGGTGTACAACGACGGAGAGTTATCATAATTTGCAGCATCCACAAGAGCCGAGCACACGTCAAAGGACCATTTTTCAGAGCAGAATTATGAAGAAGGTCCTCGGAAGTCAAATCGACAAAACTCCAATTTAGAAAGCAGGGTCCAAATTTGTCAAACCCTGCAGGGGCATTCAAGGCGCCGATTTCATAGATGAAGATATCAATGGGGCAGAGAAAGAATATCAGTGATCGGTAAAGGATTAAATACAAGTAGCTGAAGATTTTGGGGGCGCTTGTTCTAGCCTTGCGAAGCAAAGTACCAAATTGAAGATCCAGCACATCATTCGAAAGATATACACACAGAAAACAAAGTCCTCAAGGCTTTATTACAATAGAGTTTTCTTTCCAGACAAGGACGGATATTTGTGTGATTTTACTGCTTTTCCGTGTCCCTGGAGAGATTTCTACCCAGTGCATTTATTTCAGTTAGCAGGCCACAAAGTACAAACTACACAACATAGTCATTCAGTAGTATGGGCGCAAATGTTTCCGCCATTTTGTTTTAATTATACAAATTAAATTTTCATCACCTACCTCTTTACTAGGTTTTGGTTTTTTCTATAAAAACCATGAAGAAAGGCATTGTAAGGGTTCCATATTTTTATCGGAAAATTATGCAGTGAAAGGCTTTTTGTATACATTTTGTAAAACTCTTGTATGAAGGCTCAGAGCCCATAGGGTCTCAGTGAGGAGGAGTTCTATCTATCAAAGAGGATTCTGGTGTTTGGTATTTTCACAGTCGGTAACTCTCTTTATTGTGTTATATTAATAGAACACTTCACTCCATCCATCTTTCTTGTATCATGTTTTGGAATGCGAGTGGCTCACTGATTTATGGTATGGATTCATCCTAGCTGATGCCCATGCTCGGATCAGTCAAGCACTTTAAATATGGCTCATGCATGATATTCTGTTCCATTACTCATCTAAACCATGTTTCTGCTACATTAGTTGCTTTGGGAGGGTGCTTTTAAAATGCTATTATCATGTATGGATTCTTAGATTGGTAAGCCCATGCGTGGTGGTATTGTATATCTGGGTATTAGCTCAATGTTAACTAGTATCTTCTTAATATTTCTTTCACTACATACACCTTCTGATAATTTATGTCTGTGAAGTATTTCTGAATCGGCCTGCTTTGCAGTAAACTGTCTCTGAATTGTCTGTTGCTTTTGTATTAGAGTTCTGCTCGACACAAATTTCTCCTATGTGATTTTCACCGAATTTTTTTTTTACACATATTTTATGGATCACAGAAGCCAAATTCCTAATATAGAATCTCTTTTCCTGTGTCAGTTTCTGAGAGTTTGGTCCCATTCTATTTTATTTCCCTGTTTACAGGAGATAGCATGTGAGTTGAAGCTGACAACTTCATACATAACAATATATGCTCCTTGCTATGCTAAGATGTCCTAGGCACTGGTCTATCACAACTCTAGGCTGTCTCTAGGAGCTACAACATCTTTCTGGCGCCGTTTCCGGGGAACGAAGTTAAGAAAATTTGAATCCCTGGGCCTCGACAAATCATATTCACTCTCTAATTAGGTGAGCATGGAGAGTTGAGAGTTGTATATCCCTCACCTTGGCGACTCCACATTTGTTATTTGATATATCTATTTGCAGTCCTGGCTCCTCGTAAGCCACACCTGAGTTTAGATTCGTCTAAGCCAAAGACACCTTCAGTGTCTGACCCTGACCAGATTATACATAGAAGAAATTGGAGGGAAAGGAAATCAGCTCGTTCCAAAATTCTTGAAGTGTCCACAGAAGAATTTCCATCCTCTTCCTCTCAAGAAACTCAAGTGCCAAATCCCGACTCCACTGTGGGAGATACTGATTATTATTATTCAGATAGTCCACCCCGAGAGGGTATCAGAAATAAAAATAGTCTTAATCCTACTCCTGAGGTTGAAGAGGTCAAGGAAGTAATCGAAGTATCTGTTGTTAATAGACCTTTGTTCCCCTCAACCCCTCAAGCTGCAGTTGAGTATATTCCTATTATTATTCATACTCCACTTCCTCCTCCTCCTCCTCTTACGCATCAAACTATCGCACTACCTCCACCTCCTCCAATGGCCAATGTTCCGGCTTTCTTGATGAATAAATATGCTCCCCTGGTATTACCCCAAGTGCTGAATGATATGCCCCAGGATTATCTGAAGGTCTTGCCCAGATTCAATGGAGAAAATGAAATCGATGCTCAAAAACATCTTGAGACTTTCTGCTCCTTTGTAGAGAACTTTAATGTCGAACATTTAGATGTGGTCTTAAGACTGTTTGTGCAATCTCTAGATGGTGAAGCTCGAAAATGGTTTAAGACATTGGCTGGCCATTCTATTACCACTTGGGATAACATGGAAGACACTTTCCTCAGGAAATGGGGAGAGAAAAAAGATCATGGAAATTGTCTCATTGAGTTTAATACACTAAAGAAAAGACATAATGAAGGAGTATCAGAATTTATCAATAGATTTAATAAATTGTATCTGAGTCTCCCTGCTGATATGAAACCTCATCAAACTGCTGCTAAAGTTGTTTTTGTAGTAGCCTTTGATTCAAAATTTGGTTTCTCTCTCAGAGAAAGAAAGCCTGCTACTCTGGATGATGCTCAGGCAGATGCACTAGAATTAGAAGAAAACTTTGCCTCCACTGGAAAATCTAAAGGAAGAGCTGAGCATGATACTAGAAGAAGGGGCAAAGAGGAGGCATCCACTTCTAGTCAGGACAGAGACTCAGACAAAATGAAGAAATGAGCAAGTTGATTAAGAAAATGGTCAAGCTGGAATTGGAAGCCAAGAATTCAACTTTCAGGAATTTCCAGAATGCTCCAAATAGAGGTTACAATCCTCAATATAGGAAAGCACCTTTGCAAATATTTCCAAGGGAATCAAAAGAACAACAAGATCAAGTGCCACACCCATTGTACCTGGAAGGTCCAGTAGATGACTCCATTGAAGAAGCTGCCTATGGACTGGAGGATGCAAATCTTGCCTTTTCAAATAGTGATGGGAAGAATGCCCTTTGCAAGGGAATGATGAAGCTGGGTGCTCGTTGCAAGAAGAAGGAAAGATCATAGACACGGAAGAAGAAAAAATTGATCATTATTGTAAGCAATTTGATGATTTAATGCAAGCACATTTCAATAGAAGATATGATCTCAGATCTTCTAGGAAGAGGACTCGTACCCAAGAGCAAGAAGAAGAGCTACCCCAGAAGGAAGCACTTGCCCAAAAGGAGGCTCCTGCTCAGAAAGAGGCTACAATGTAGAAAGCTACAGACAAAGGTAAGCATCCTCTAATCAAACCTTTGCAGTCTAATGATCAAATCCCTTCTTCTTCAAAAGTAGTCACTTCCCCTTGTACCAAATCTGTGTCAAAAGAAACCAATCCCTTAGCTAAAAATAAAGAGTCAAAAGGGGTTGTGACAGAAAAGTCCCCCCCGCTTTCAGTCTACAAAAGGAACTTGAAAAGGTCAAAATCCCAGTCCCCTTGACTGAGCTATTGAAATAGCCAGCATATCAATCTCAAGTTACCTCTTTCATGCTCCCTCCAGAAGCACCAATCATCCCAGATAGTCTCAACCTTCAAGAAGAAAGACCCATGGTTGTATTTGGCCCACATGTCAAGGAGATAGATCCCTCTACTCCTCCCTTCTATGTGTCTCTAGTGATTCATGACCTGCTATTACACAACTGTATGTTAGATTCTAGAGCTTCCCATAATATTATGCCTCTATCAGTCATGGAACAACTAGGTTTACAAATCACACGTCCTTATAAATACCTCTATTCCTTTGATTCAAAAAGAGTTAAGTGTCTAGGGATGATCAAAGATTTGGTGGTCAATTTGGCCCAAATCCCAGCAAAAAGTGTGGTAATGGACATAGTGGTAGCTGACATTCCAGCTTGTTTTGGTATGTTGCTGTCAAGGTCCTGGGGAACAAAAATCGGTGGATCACTCAAGATGGATCTAACATATGCCACCATCCCAGTTTTTGGTGGCCAGGAGAGGAGATTATATAGGGAGACTAGATTTGTCAAGATGGTGACTAAGGCTAACAACTCTGTAAATTCACCAGTATATAGTAAAGAAGGAGATTTTTCATGCTTGAAGTTGGAAGAAGATCAAGATTATGCTGATGAACCATCCTTTTGCCAGATCAAGACTGAGCAGCCTTCAGAAGGTCATGAAGCAAGAATATGGACACTACATTTTGATGGAGCAAATTCAAGAGAAGGAAATGGAGCTGGAGTGCTATTGATTTCTCCCGCAGGCAGATGGGTCCCTCTATCTTTCAAACTAGAGTATGAAGCTACAAATAATGTGGCTGAATATGAAGCACTTTTGTTAGGATTACAGACAGCCAGGAGCATGGGTATACAAAGTTTAAAAGTTCTGGGAGATTCAGAGCTGGTGGTGAGACAAGTAAGGAATCAGTGTCAGACCAAACATCCTAGGCTAAGGGCTTATAGGAATGAAGTTTGGGACATGGTAGAAAACTTCTTCTTGGCATTCAATATACAGTTCATGCCTCGAGAATAGAATAGGATGGCTGATTCCCTTGCTGTAGTTGCAAGTACATTCCGACCACCTCAGAACCCTCTTTTAAGATATGAAGTCGAGGTGTGTTATCAGCCTTCAATCCCAGACAACATCAAACACTAGCAGGTATTTGAGGATGAAGAACAAATGAAGAGATTCCTGGAAACAGTGGGAGAATTCTCCAATATGGAGATTGATGATGAAGAAGAGGTAGAACCTGAGGATATTTCAAAAGGAAATTGGGAGGAAAAAGTGGCAGGAAATAAAGTGTTGCAATTGAAGGGAAACATGATACCTAGAGGGCTGGTGCCTCTAGAAAGATTATTTGACAAGAATGATGTCTCATTTCAACCGAGCAAAGTGGTAGAAGAAAATCAGGCTGAAGACCTGAATTTGGGTACTGAGGCTGATCCCAAAATTGTAAAACTTTCTAAGAAAATCCTTGGAGAATATAAAGAGCTATATCAGAAATTATTTCAGTCTTACAAAGATGTGTTTGCATGGTCCTATCAGGACTTGAAAAATTTTGATATCAATATTATGCAGCACAAAATTCCACTCAAGACAGATGCAAAGCCTCATAAGCAGAAGCTCAGACAGATAAACCCTTTGCTGCTGCCTTCTATTGAAAAAGAAACCAAGAAGCTATTGAAGGCCAAAATAATTGTACATTTGAGGTACTTTGAATGGGTGGCAAACCTTGTCCCTGTACGAAAGAAGAATGGAGAGATAAGGCTGTGTGTGGATTTCAGAAATTTAAACAGAGAATCCATGAAGGATAATTATCCATTACCTAAGATGGATCACATCCTACATAAAGTGGTTGGAGCCTCTAGGATGTCAATGATGGATGGATTCTCTGGTTATAATCAAGTGGCTGTACTTCCAGAGGATCAAAAGAAGACTGCTTTCACCACACCATGGGGTACATTTATGTATGCCAGGATGCCTTTTGGATTGATTAATGCAGGGGCCACTTTTCAGAGGGAAATGGATATTTCTTTTGTTGGGGAACAGGATAAATTCTTGGTGGTTTACCTCGCTGATATCATTGTATTTTCCAAAAATGATGCTGAGCACATTGAACACCTGCAGAGAAATTTTGAGAAATGTAGAAGGTATGGTCTCTCTCTGAATCCTCAAAAGTATTTGTTTGCATTAGAAGAGGGAAAGCTTTTGGGCCATATCGTGACTAAAGATGGGGTGAAGATAGATCCTAAGAGGGTAGAGGTTATAAACAATATTTCTTTTCCTAGAAATAAGAAAGAAGTACACGTATTCCTTGGGCGCATAAATTTTTTGAGAAGGTTTATCCCTAACTATGCTGAGATAGTTAGGCATATAACAGATATGTTAAAGAAGGATAATGAGGTTAAGTGGTCACAAGAATCACGGGAGGCATTTACCAGGATAAAGAATGCTTTTGCAGAAGCCCCTGTGCTGGCTGGACCAGATTATGATAAGCCTTTCATGATTTTCTCTTTTGCATCACCTCATACAATAACAGGAGTTTTATTGCAGAAAAATGAGGAAGGTTATGAGCAGCCTATTGCCTTTTTTAGTCAGGTGCTTCGTGATGCAGAGTTAAAATATAACATATTGGAAAAGCAAGCATACGCCCTAGTGAAATCCCTCAAAGCATTCCGTGTATATATATTACAGTCCCACATCACTGCATTTGTGCCTGCAGCTGCTGTAAAAGACATTCTTATTTAGGGAGACAGTGAAGGAAAAAGGGGCAGGTGGATTGCCAAAATACAGGAGTATGACTTAGACATTCGCCCTACTAGGTTGATCAAGGGACAGGGGCTTGCCAAAATGTTATCAGAATCAAACTATCAAGCCCTGGGCGTAAATTTGTCCATTATAGCAGGTGAGGGATCTGAGGAGAAAGAATAACGACATGGAATTGGAGTAGCTACCCCAGAAACACATATAAATTACCTCACCAGTCAATGGTACAAAGAGATAGTAGAATATCTCCTTACACTCAGCTGCCCTCCAAGTTGTGACAAAACTAAATACAGAGCACTGAGATTGAAATCGAAGAAGTATATAGTCGCCAATGGCCGGCTATACTGGCAAGATCCCTCAGGCATCTTACTCCTGTGCCTCACAGAGGATGAAGTCAAGAGTATTATAGCAGAATTCCATGAAGGGATCTGTGGAGGCCATTATAGATGGAGGGCCACAGCTCATAAAATTCTGAAAGTTGGCTTCTATTGGCCAAAGCTTTTTGGAGATGTTTTTTCCAGGGTAAGAGCATGTGACAAATGTCAGAAATTTGCTGAGAGACAGAAATTGGCACCATTTCCCCTGATTCCAGTACATGTGGATGAACCATTCAAACAATGGGGTATTGATTTTATAGGTGAGATACATCCTCCATCGAGTGGACAACATAAATGGATATTAATAGCCACAGATTATTTCACTAAATGGGTGGAAGCCATACCTGCAAGGAATGCTACAGATACTGTGATCATAAAGTTTATGGAGGAAAACATCATATCCAGGTTTGGCTGTCCTGCTAGGATAGTGACTGATAATGCACAGGCCTTCAAGTCTGCAAAATTTATGAACTTCTGCCAGCAATATAATATCACACTGAGTCACTCTATAGTCTACTATCCACAAGGAAATGGCTTGGCAGAGTCTTCAAATAAAACTTTGGTGAGGTATTTGAAGAAGACTATAAATGAAAATAAGAAGAATTGGGATTCACAATTGAAATTTGCTCTATGGGCTAATAGAATCACCAACAAGAGAGCAACTGGGAAATCTCCCTATGAATTGGTATATGGATGAGCAACAGTTTTTCCTATACATCTGGCTTTACCAGTGGCCCGCTTCATGCAAGAAAGCCAAGAGGAACCTGATGATATGACCAGGAGAATCAATCAATTGGTGGAATTAGAAGAAACACGGGGCCAGGTGAATCAGAGGTTAGTATAATATCAAGAGAAAATGAAACACATTTTTTATCAGCATGCAAAAGACAGGAAGCTGCAGATTGGTGATTTGGTGCTTAGATGGGATATCTGGAGAGCTGAGAAGGGAAAACATGGTAAATTCGACCCCCTCTGGTTTGGTCCTTTCAAAATTGTGGAATAGGGGGGCAATAATACTTTCAGGTTGGAGAATTTACAGGGTGACTTGCTGGATGCCCCTGTAAATGGTCAATTCCTTAAACCCTATTTCCAGTTCTGACTCAGGCCGAGGCAGCCTGATGTATTATATTGTGTGATAGTTTCCTTTTTGTTTTTGTTTGAATAATGTTGGGTTTGTGATGAATTATAAAGTGAAAAATGGAGGTGCTGGAGAGCAGAGTCTGCATACATGATGATCAGAGGGTCTGCGAGTTCTCGACATGTCCAAGGATGGACACGCCGTCCCCAGGTGGAGCCGATGTTGATCATAATCCGTTTCCCATAAACTTTTACCTGCAATCTGGCTCAGAGCTCTCAAATTCCCCCTCGCGGCTTTGGAAAACCATTCTCAAGACTGTCATTACCATTTCCCGCCTCCAAAACATAGTATAAATGGCTGAAAATCCATATTTGAAATATTTAAAACGTAGCCCCTTCGGCCCTAGCCCCTTTTCCTTTTCCTCCATGTAACCTCGACGCTAGATTAGGCGCTAGTCCGACAAGCGCTTATCCAATACATATCGGGCGCATCCTGAGCCGTTTATCTGTGCAGATCGAATGGCATTTGCTCATCTCTGCCGCGCCCGTATCCTACCTATTCACCGTCTGATCAAATCGTAAATCCGACGATCTGTATCACGCTTGCCTCGGCGGTCCCCACACCTGCTCACTATTCAAAACTGCCCGGTATCTATCGCACCACCTTTTGGAGGTGGGCGGTATTTCTCAATTTGGAGCGATTCCATACCTTGTCCGTCGTGTGTCTCTGTGTACGGCTCCAAAACCACCCTCCATCGCGCGTTATCCTTCGACTGAAGTCACACAGCGATATTCATCATAGCCATCCGATCTGAAGGTCATCGTCCAACGATCGCCGCGCTTCGAAGCTGCACGAGTTTTAGTCCAAGCATACAGTGCTCCTGGCCCACCGTCTCATTTCCCTCTGACACAGTTTCAACCGTTGATCTTGTTTTGAGATTGTATGGTCCAGATCATTTGCGTGACCAGTTGTTGACCCGGTCTTCCTCCACGTCATCATTCCACGTGTCTATCACATTTCTTCCTCCGTCATTTATACATTACATTCATATGTTTATTTTAATGTTCCGCATTAGAAACTCTGGTCAACCCTTCCGCCATCATTTCCATTGTGTTTTCTTCGTCACCACCCTGCATGTCTCCATCGCTTCATCACGTCGCTCTGTTACACAGTCGCTTCCATCACATTGTCGTCCCCCATGCATTTATTTTCTTCACAACTTTGTGTGTTTTGTAGGTGTACATCGACGGAGAGTTATCATAATTTGCAACATCCACAAGAGCCGAGCACACGTCAAAGGACCATTTTTAGAGCAGAAATATGAAGAAGGTCCTCGAAAGTCAAATCGACAAGACTCCAATTTAGAAAGCAGGGTCAAAATTTGTCAAACCCTGCAGGGGCATTCAAGGCGCCGATTTCACAGATGAAGATATCAATGGGGTAGAGAAAGAATATCAGTGATCGGTAAAGGATTAAATACAGGTAGCTGAAGATTTGGGGGGGGCTTGTTCTAGCCTTGCGAAGCAAAGTACCATATTGAAGATCCAGCGCATCATTCGAAAGATCTACACACAGAAAACAAAGTCCTCAAGGCTTTATTGCAACAGAGTTTTCTTTCCAGGCAAGGTCGGATATTTGTGTGATTTTACTGCTTTGCCATGTCCCTGGAGAGATTTCTACCCAGTGCATTTATTTCAGTTAGCAGGCCACAGAGTACAAACTACACAGCATATTCATTCAGCAGTATGGGCGCAAATGTTTCCGCCATTTTGTTTTAATTATACAAATTAAATGTTCATCACCTACCTCTTTACTAGGTTTTGGTTTCTTCTATAAAAACCATGAAGAAAGGCATTGCAAGGGTTCCAGATTTTTATCAGAAAATTATGGAGTGAAAGGATTTTTGTATACATTTTGTAAAACTCTTGTATGAAGGCTCAGAGCCCATAGGGTCTCAGTGAGGAGGAGTTCTATCTATCAAAGAGGATTATGGTCTTTGGTATTTTCACAGCCTGTAACTCTCTTTATTGTGTTATATTAATAGAACACTTCACTCCATCCATCTTTCTTGTATCATGTTTTGGAATGCGAGTGGCGCACTGATTTCTGGTATGGATTCATCCTAGCTGATGCCCATGCTCGGATCAGTCAAGCGCTTTAGATATGTCTCATGCATGATATTCTATTCCATTACTCATCTAAACCATGTTTCTGCTATATTAGTTGCTTTGGGAGGGTGCTTTTAAAATGCTATTATCATGTATGGATTCTTAGATTGGTAAGCCCATGCGTGAGTAATTATTAGCATATGATCAGCTCAATGTTAACTAGTATCTTCTTAATATTTCTTTCACTACATACACCTTCTGATAATTTATGTCTGTGAAGTATTTCTGAATCGGCCCGCTTTGCAGTAAACTGTCTCTAAATTGTCTGTTGCTTTTGTATTAGAGTTTTGCATCTTGCCTCTGCAGAATCTCTTTTCCCGTGTCAGTTTCTGAGAGTTTGGTCCAATTCTATTTTATTTCCCTGTTTACATGAGATAGCATGTGAGCTGAAGCTGACAACTTCATACATAATAATATATGCTCCTTGCTATGTTAAGATGTCCTAGGCACTGGTCTATCACAAATCTAGGCTGTCTCTAGGAGCTACAACACCTTCATCAAAGCTACATATATACATGAATTGAACCTGTGTATAAACCTGCATATACATGGCTTCCCTTCATCAAACCTACGTATACTTCCTGAAACTTTACCTTCATCATTCCTATGTCACTGACTGGTTTTCCTTTCTCTGTCATATTTGAACTGGCCTGTAGATACATCAAGTTTACATCTTCAACAAGTAGGTTGCTATAAAAAGGAAACTCATCGAGTAGGTTGCCATGAAGGACAACAAATTACATCATAATGCCAACAATTGATAGTTTGTTGGTGTCTGAGGATCAAGGCTCCCATTAATGCACACCATTCATTAGTGCATCATGAGTGACCATATCCATGGTTTAACCCTCACAACATCGTGTAAATCCAAGGATAAGTACCCCCATAATTCATCATGAGCCACAACTAGAGTGCTAGTAGGTGTGACTGTAACACCCTCTTCCCACATCTACCCAAGTAACCAGGAAAATCAAGGTAAAAAATGACGAGAGGCTACTAATATGATATTTAACCTCCTATATGACCTTAAGGAAGTGGAACCGATGAAAACCTGACAAATAAACCTTAGACAAAATGAACAACACGTCTAGGAGGTAAGCCAACCTCCCAGACCCCTGAACCCTAAGGGGGAAATTGTTTTTTATCCTTTTGAGCCTTAATCGTAGACATGTAAGGGAAAGGGAGCAACTAGAAGCATATAGTCATGGGCATGCTAATGAAAGGTCGTGGCCAGGGCCCAAAAAAGTTAGTTTTGTGCCTGCAACTCCGAGATTTGTGCCACCTTTTTAGCCCCAGAGCCCAAGTCACTACCCAAAACTTCATTAAATTGTAGGAGATGATAAATAACGTTAAAAAAAAGGTACAAAAGAAATCACATCATCAGGAACTCATCTAGACCCCTCGCGACCATGAAAGAATGTTTTTTAAACATGTCATAAACATTACATCTACAGGCATAAATAACAGATTTAAACATGGGGGTCTCTTACTTATCTGAGAATAGATAAGAAACATTTCTACCCTACATCAAAAGCTACAATAAAGTATATTTTACCATAGATACATTATGTATTCATTTACAGGTAAAAAATAGATCAATACATACATCATCACTAATAAAATACATGCCTATAACCAACATAATGATCCGGATTTATGCAGGAACGCAACAGAATAAAGATATAACCATAAATACAGAGATGCAGTGGAAATAACACTTCATTTCATTAATATCAAAGAACTGAAATTTGCTTACAGACATAATGGAAATAAAACTAGCTAGGGCGCTGGTAGCTATCTCTGAGAAGAGATGTGGCGGCTACCGGCCTCTGAACTGAGTGAAAATGAGGCTCGAGGGCCTATTTATTATTGAGAAACAATGGATAACCCTAAACATCCAAAAACCTAACCCTAGGAGATGAAGCGCCAAAACTATGGGCCCCGTTTGGGTAAATTGGTGTTTCAACTTCCCAGGGACGTAACTTTGGCATACTATCTCCGTTTGACGCATATGATACATCATTAGAAAGCTCTATCAAGGGGCCTATAACTGCTTTGAACCATTCCAAATCAGAAATGTGTCCCGCTAAATGCGATGCCCAAAAACATCGTTTAGGGCCTCAAAACGACTCAGGAAGTTCGGGACTGGGACAGAAAAAGCACTAAACATAGTAAGTTATGTTTTTTGAAAAATGTAGCTTAGAAAGAGCCAATGGTGGGGGATAAAGTGGGAATAGTGAAGTGTACAATATCCACAGGATCACATAACAAAATACAATAGATAACCATCATTAAATCTTAGCACTTAAATGCAATTTGCAATAAGAATACAGAGGAATGAAGCTCTTAAATTCTTGAATGTAAAAACCAGCGGAGATGGGAATTCCATGTTCCACCCGACCATAGATTGGTTGAGCTAAGTCTCACTTCAGCCAATCACCCCCATGCCATATTCTAAGCATGAATGTGGGATATCATCAAACACATCAATCACAAGGGCTTCCATAGGCGAAACCACCTCAACCCTCAACCCGTAATTCTTCCTCATGGTTAGACATCAGAAGCATCACATATTGGTCTCTATCAATATGTTCCAGGGCTCTAGAGTGTTTGTTACAACCAGGGCTTCCACGGCTAGTACTCAACCCCAACTGTTATAGGGCTTCTAGAGCGTTTGTCCACCCAGGGATTTTGGGACAAGTAACTCAAACCACCTAGGTATTCTAGAGTATTTTTCCAACCAAGGCTTCCAGAACTAGTAACTCAACCCACAGTTGCCTGCAAGGCTTCCAGAGCATTTTTCCAACCAAGGCTTACATGAACTAATAACTCAACCCATAGCTAAAGGAATCATGAGAACCAGCCAGAAAAAAATCAATGGAAATAAACCCATAATACCATGGTTGTCTAGGAAATGGAAAGGCTAGGAAAATCCACATGAATACAAAATGCATGCCAAAACTAATGAGAAAAACATACATGAACTCGGTACCTATAATCAAATCCCGCTGTAGTTGTTGATACTGATTTCCACCTGCACTTTCCTACTCTTCATTTTCATTGTTGCTCGAAATCACCAAGTATCCACACTCTCCAATAGTACTCCAAGAAAAATCTAAGTATACAAGGGTATGAGAGAGAGAGAGAATAATGAGAGAGCTCTAAAAATGCACTAAAAAAATCTTACCAACTGATCCTCAGAAGCCTTTTTATTAATGAAGACTCCATTTTCTTCCCATTATTTTCCTTCATTTTCCTCCTCACATGCAATCTGTGACCTTTCACCTCCCTTTTCTCCTATTTTCCATTATTTTCATAAATAAATGCTAATACATGCCTCATGCCTTTCCAATGCCTTTTCCATTGCCTTTTCTAATTTCCTTTAGCCATAATAAACCGAATGAACACTCACTAAGATGTTTTATCCCACCATTCAGCTTGGAATACGTGTCCCATCAACTGTGGTCCTATATATTTTTTACATGGATTTTTACCAGGGTTGTTATAGAACCCTCCCCCTTGGGGAAACACTTTCCTCGGTGTTCAATGAAACCTACAAACCAGCAAACTACTAAAACAAAACATACTGCCTATGGAACTTTATAACACAGATCATTGTAGTATTTATAATGACCACTGCTAAAACATGAAAAATATACTGTGTATTGGAGATTTATAAAACAAATCATTACGCTATTTACAATAAAAACCATATATACTCGTACATATTTTCTTCAACCAGTGAATAACCATAATGTCCGTGGAGCTTTATAAACTAGCCCGATACAATACTTACAATATTATACACATATACACATATGCACATTTTCTAAACCAACAAATAAAAGGATATGATACCCGTATCAATCAACTAGGGAATATAGAGTCTCACACCTCCACCCTCAAGGTAATATCGGGATTCACCTCCTTCCCAGGAAGTCCAGAATCCATTTTCAAAGTCAAAGTTGCTTCCAATTTCAAACGCTACAATCCTACGTCACTTGTCCTCTCAGTGAACAGTTACCGGATCATTGTTCCGGGGCACACTCCCAATGTGTATTTGGTTCCATCTAGCAATGCTAATGACAAAAAAAAATCCATCCCCGACCTTCCATTATCTGCTACACAATTCCTCGGGAAATCCATTCACCCCCTTCCTTGTAGTCACTCACCTTCCAAGTCCTGTTGGCACCCCCGTCCCGGGAAGTCCATCCCTTGGCAAGGCTTCCTCACATCAGAAGTTACAAAAACCAAGGCATATCCCTGCCTCAAAACCATCATACCGGTCATAACATACTCATGGAAATCAATGGACACTATTGGGTACCAGTGTCCCACAATGGTCCTACCCTTGAAGTGCTTTACTAACATATTGCTGCCTGTTTTAATTCCTTTTGTTGTTGCTACTAATGCTTGCAATCAATTTCAACCATCCCAAACTGGAATTACAAGCTTTCTTGTACCAAACACATAATTTCCATTAGATTCAAAATTAATTGAAATAAATTCACTTCATACCTCATTGGTACCTTTTCAATAAGGTACACTTTCAATCCTATTCACTTCCTGTCACACAAGTCAAACTAGTTGTTTGATCAAATCATCACATATAAACATATCACATTCTGTTAGCTCAAAACAAAAACATCATAGCTAAAAATCATGAATCGATGAAATCATCATAAACCATAATCATAAATTACATGTAACAATCATAAGTCAGAATCTTAGATCATATCCATTACGAAACTGAAATAAAATACCAATAGTTATCCTTCATCGGTCCTTACTTTTGCCTTTGTTCTTATACATACACCGGATTAGTTGCCACACTGGGTAAGCACCCAAATCATTTTCTTCTATTCAATCACATATACATACACACATTTTACATCACAACACATACACCCACATACGAAATTCAACACCATACAATGCACACACCCACAATGGAATGCGACACCTACACCTACACCCGGTGTACAATACAACATAATACATACACATACACATACATCCACAACACAATACATACACATAGATTGACATGCTACACATAAAACTACACCTAGTGTAAAATACAACACAATATATACATCTACATATGGTGTACAACATGACACAATACATACACCTACCTCCGGCACACAACATAACACATACACCTACACTCGGTGTACAATAAAATCCAATACATATAGTACATATATAATGTACAACACAATTAATACATATGTCACGATACTGCGACTACACCATGCACATACAAAGTACTGCATGCCCACAACACAACATGTATGACATGCAAACAATACCACATGTATACTTGTACCATATGCACAACATGTACAAAATACCACTTGTACATGACACTACCTGCACAACGTGTGCACAACATCACATGTACATGACATTGTTTGCACAACATGTACACAACACCAAATGTACACCACACCACATGTACACAACATCACATGCATGACATGTACATGACACCAATTGTACACAATTCCACATGCACGACATGCGCACAACACCACTTGCAAACAACACCAAATGTACAACATGTACTTAGCACTAATTGCACACAACACCACTTGTACAATCATGCACACAACACCACTTGTACAATCATGCACACAACACCACTTGTACATAGCACCATATGTATGTCACACACATAACACCATATATACATAGCACTACATATTCAACGTGTAGATGGCACCATATGTACACAACACCGCATATCCAACATGCACACAATATGATATGTACACAACTCCGCATATCCATCATGTACATAACACCATCTATACCTATCATTGCATATGCAATATACACACAATACCATATATACAATAGACATACAACATCATATGTACACAATACTACATATGCAACATTACACATCACCATAGGTACAATCACTGAATATACAACATGCACTACATATACATAACAATAACACTACACATCTAAAACCATACATTGAACACACCAACAACCTTGCTTCTAGTGTCTCACCACTAACCATGCTTATCCTAGCATGCCACAAATCACACTACTTTCACTTCGCTGATGTACCCTTCAACATTACTTGTCCATAACATAAACATAGGCATAATACACACATATAATATCAATTCATGTCCACATGATACTTACCTCATAGATCTGTCAGAGTTACTCTTCCCACTTGATTTCTCATAAGAACAAGAGCCTATTCATGTCATTCACCTACATAAGCAATCGTTCCTCCATAAGAATGATCCCTAAAAACCCTATCAGGAAGTGACATAGATATATAAATATATACATATATAGTTATTAGCATAAAACAATCATGATCTTGTCAGACAATGGCATACATACACACAAATATATACATATAAACATTTAGCATTAAACAACCATGATACATGATGATCCTGTCAGACACGAAATACATACATACATACATACATACATACATGTATACATATATAAACACCAACATAATCATGATCACATCATAATTACCAGATAGCATAAGGTCTAGGTCAAGATAACTTCCTTTATTCATGCACAACATGCACATTTTTTAGAACAATAGTTCCCAACATAGCCAATGCATCTAACACCTCATTCACTTTACCTTTTTTTTTGTCTTTATCATGTCTGTACTGCCACCATCCATTTACCATCATGGACCCAACCAGTCCAACTCATTGTCATACTCTTACTTTTCGTTGTGCTTACTCATGCACTGAGCTTCATCCAGGCCTTGCATAACCTGTTGGGTACCAAAAAGCTCTCCCTAAGCTCCATTAACTTTCCTCTTTCCAAACCAATTCCCAAGACTCTCAAAACATAAAAGTCAAGAAAAAAAACAAACAAGAAGAAGACCATGAGAAACCAAAAGAAATATGACACTAAAACAAAGTGGCATAACTATGCACCAAACATAAAAAATACCGCAAACCAAGTGCAACAAATCCCAAGAGACCAAAATCACAAGACTAGTAACAAGAACCATGACTCAATCCTCATGGTTCCCAACACTTCTAAATGAAAGCTCAATCTGAGCCTTCTTCAATATTACATGGCAATCTCTTTCCATGCAGTCCCCTCCATCGTACTATCATAAACACATAACTGTCAACGCATAAATAAATATAACAATATACCAGTTATCTTACCTTGTTGTGCTAATCATGCTACCTTGTAACTAAACATACACATGTCAGTCACATGTTCCAAATATCAAGACAACATATTTATCAATTTAGAATCAAAATTTACCAAGACTAACAACCATGTCATAATCAACAATCAACTCACATTCATCGGTCATAATACATAATGCTAAAACTATCACCTACTTACACTCAAGTATATACCGACTATCTCAGCACATATGTGTTAGCACAACCATCTTAAAGCAATATCATTACTTCATGAAATATTATAGACACATATACTCATATCATGCAAATAATAAAACTGATGAAAACAACAAATAGACAACATAATCAAACATTCAATTACAAAGTAGGCGAGCTAAGAAACTCATACCTTAATGTACCTTAGGGGAGGTTATCTCGCCTACACAATCAATATATATTAGCACGGTATGAGTTCAAAACACATCATATAAAAAAAAATAAGATCATGATACTCAACAATAACTAGCTAACACGTTCACAACATAAGCTCATAAAGAATTGGTACTCATGCATAAAAATCATATACGCACACTCAGTCTAGAAAAAATACAACACATTACTATAATTAGGTCGAATTATGCCTAAATGTCATTACCCTAACCATCTGCATGGACAATCCAAATTAGCACAGTACATATAACATCAAGATGTTAATGAAATAACCCTAATCACCAAGTCACTAGCATGTAACAACAACAAGTTATATATCATGCTCATAAAAAACATGTAATATAATCTTCAAGCTAACTATCCTACAAGAACAACAAGTTAACTTATAACATGCTCATTAATAACATATAAATTATCTAAAATAAAACAACAATAGCAATGCATAACACCACATGTTGCTATCATTCATGACTATCTGACACATGTACATATAACCACACTAATCAACTAGCATATATAATGTATGGAACCATAAGATCAATAGAATGAAATGCATACACATACCATAATGCATATTACTACGCTAATAAACTAGAATTTATTACATATGTAACCATAATAATAATAAAATAACAAACATATAAGTATCCCTAATGCTTACAACAAACATGAATCAAATACCTGCATTCTTGTATGATGATCTTCTCTTACCACAAAATCCATTGTTGTAACTTCACTTTACCGATATGCATATTGTACGCTATCTCAACCAACACATTAGCATCATAACATACCAATATCCTCATGATGACCTAATTGCATACAATTGCCTCAAGATGCATGGCAACATCAACCATGCCAACTTACATGGAAAATATTTAAGTGTGAACAACATGTGACCAAACATGAACAACCAATGCATGTACGACATGTAATGACATGTACCCAAGAATTCATGGACAACTCCAAAGCATGAACATCATGTAACCAAGAATAAACAAGCAGTGCATGTACAACATGTAGCATCGTGTAAGAAAGCATACACGGTTAATACATAAACATGAACAACACATAACCAATCATACACACATGACGACACTTGTCCCAATGACACCAAAAAATTTCCCATGGTGACATCATTGTAACCATTACCAACATCATACGAATGCAACAATCACACATAGACCAAAAGCATATTACACATGCATGCAACCAACATAAATGCATGATCCACACACCACCCATCGATCTGAGAGTTGAACTTGGCTCTGATACCACTTTGTAACACCCTCTTCTGAAATCTACCCAAGTAACCGACCAACCGGGGTAAACATGCAACGAGAGGATACTAATATGAGATTCAACCTCCTAGATGACCTAAAGGAAGTGGAACCAACAGAAACCTGACAAACAAACCTTACACAAAATCAATAACACCTCCAGGAGGTAATCCAAACTCAAAAACCCTTGAACCCTAAGGGGTAGCTAATTTTTGAGACTTTTGAGCCTTAGCCACAGGCATGTAAGGGGAAGGGAGTGGCTAGAATCCTATAGCCATGGGCATGCCAAGAAAAGGATGTGCCCAGGGCCCCAAAAAGTCAATTTTGTGCCTCCAACTCCAGGATTTGTGCTACCTTTTTAGCCCCAGAGCCCATATCACTGCCCATGACTTCATGAAACTGTAGGAGATGATAAATAATGTTAAAGCAAAGGTACTCAAGCAATCACATCATTAGGAACTCATATAGACCTATCCTGTCCATGACAGGAATTTCATCAAACATGTCACAAACATTGCATCTACAAGTATAAACAATATATTTAAACATGGGGGTCTCTTACTTATCCGAGAATAGCTAAGAATAATTTCTTCTCTACATCATAAGCTACAATATAGTCCATTTTACCATAGATACATTGTGTATTCATTTACAGGTAAAAACATAGATAGATCCATACATCATCACCGATCAAATACATGTCTATAACTAGCACAATAACAACAAAAATATAATGGATACAACATCAATAAAATCCATATATAAACTAGTACATTTGCGTACTGAATAACAAAATAATGAGCTCTTCATTACTGAATGTAAAAAACAACTCGAGATGGGACTTCCACGTTCCACCCGACCATAGATTGGTTGAGCCAAGTCTCACTTTAGGCAATCACCCCCGTGCCATATTCCAAGCATGAATGTGGGATCTCATTAAACACATCAATTAAAATAAAGCGAGGGCTCCCAGGGGCCAAACCACCTCAACCCTCAACCAACGATTCCACCTCATGGTCGGACATCACAACCATCACAGATTGGTCTCTATCCAAGTTGTTTCAGGGCTCTAGAGTGTTTTTTCCAACCAGGGCTTCCAGTACTAGTAACTCAACCCCAAATGTTACAACTATTCTAGAGCATTTGTCCAACTAGGGATTCCAATATTAGTAACTCAACCCACCTAGGGCTTCTAGAGTATTTGTACAACCAAGCGCTTCTAAGACTAGTAACTCAACCCACAGTTGTCCGCTGGGATTCCAGAGCATTTGTTTAACCAAGGCTTCCACGAACTAGTAACTCAACCCACAGTTAAAGGAATCATGAGAACCAACCAAAAAAAAAAACAATGGAAATAAACCTACAATGCCATGGATGTCTAGGAAATGGCAAGGCTAGGGAAATCCACATGCATACACCATGCATGCCAAAAATAGTGAGGAAAACATACATGCAAGTTAGTACCTGCAATCAAATCCCATTGTAGCTGCTGATCCCGATGTCCACCTGCACTTTCCTCCTCTTCCTTTTCCTTCTTGCTCCAAATCACCAAGTATCCACACTCTCCAAGAGTGCTCCAAGAAAACTCTAAGTATCCAAGAGTATGTGAGAGAGAGAGAGATAATAATGCGAGAGCTCCAAAAATGAACTGACAAAATCTTACCAACTTATTCTCAGAAGAATTTTTATTAATGAGGCCTCTATTTTCTTTATTTTCCATTATTTTCCTTAATTTTCCTCCTCATATGAAATATACGACCTTTCACCTCCATTTCACCCTATTTTCCATTATTTGTAGAAATTTTCTGAATAATGATTAATTCTCCACCGAGACTATCCTGATCACATATCAATTCGAATTTATATGCAACACATAATCTCTTCCACTCAGATCATCACACATGCGGAAATAAAACAAGCGATAACACATCAAATCATCATACACATTAACACAGTATGTATGGGGAAAGCTTATAGCTGAAAACCCCGCAGTTATTGTGTATATTATAATGGAGAAATCAAGTAACAAACTCAGTACAATACTCCTCACAAGTACTCAGTACTTTCTCATACAGTTACCCACAATCTAGCTCAGTTTTGAACAGGCTACTGGTTCAAAACTCACCGCCAATTGCCTTGCCTCTATTGCGCAATCATGGCCTGTCTATATAGAGATCCAAGGTTCGAATCTCCTTGGCTTGACAGCGCAATCATCATGGGCAATTCCTCCAAGTGTGGTGCAAATCTCATGCACAACCGATGTCGCCACTGATAGCTAACTCCACCCTTTCATCTACCTCTTTCACTGGTCTCCACTGAACTGATCATGCACTGTAGTGAACTGATGTGTTCTTGAGCTGAATAATGAGTTACTAATTAATGAATTAAATAATATTTAATTCACTCCACTCATAACTAGTTGATTAGCTAGTTAAACTAATCTCAACCAATTCAACTAAATTAAACCGAACACAACTCCACTAGCTATCTCATTAACTCCACCAAACTTCTGCCACTGAAGTCCTAACTGAAGTCAACCATGCATGTGCTCACCAAACCCTTAGGAATAGCATAATTCCTCTGTCAGATGCATGAGCCACTTCCAAGGCTCGAACTGAAGTGCTCCAAGAGAGTAAACTGAAGTTTAGAGTCGAAATATTATTAAGGGTAAATAATATTTGACTTCCCTATTTTTAGGATAGGCAGTCTAAAAATAGACTTCGACCTATAGGTCCAAAAATAGAGGTCCATCTATTTTTACCAACATGACCAATACTCCAAGAATAACATACTGCAACCCCTGGACCATGCTCCATATGTCTAAAAATAGACTTTGCGCCAGAATTTGCCTGCGGGCCCACTTAGTGAAGGCGACTTCATTTCACTAAGCTCCATCATCTTGCTGCATTTTCAACACTCCATCTCAGCAAGATATGGATTATCTGCAACCCCTATCCTGCCTCTGTGGAATTCGAACTTGCCCCTGGTGAGCGCCTTCGTCAGGATGTCGGCATCCTGATCCTCCGTGGGAACATATGAAAGCATCATGATTCTCCGCTGAACACAATCTCTGATATGATGGTACCTGATGTCGATGTGTTTGGATCTATTCATGAAATACCGGATTAGCCGAGAGTTTAATGCAACTCTGGTTATCACAGTAAATCACCGTAGGCTCCAAATGCAACCCGAACAATCCAACGAGGATCTTCCTCATCCAAATAGCCTCGCATGCAGCCAAGGCTTGCGCCGTAACCACTAGCCTCTCTAGCCGGGCGGGTGCCACGGATCTCTGCTTCCTCTTGTGCTAGGGCTAACGTGCGACCCCCGATGCTAAAAAACTCCTCCCGAGATGTGCTCTTGGGTCGGGTTGGGCTCCCTACCCAATACTGCATCGGTGAAGCCGGAAAGCTTCGCTCCATCCTCTGTCTATACCATAGACCATATCTAGATGTGCCTGCGATATGTGATACATGCTTGCACCTTCCAAAAGATGCTTGGTAGGCTTAACCATAGTACGAAAGGCGGTTAGCGCATAGCATATATCGGGTCATGTATTGACCGGATACATAAGCGGCCACGAGCGCCGATGAACGGTGGCATCCACTACCTGCGTGCAGGCCCGCATCCTCCTTCCTCCAACTACACGGGGAAGAGGGAGTCGCCCAGCGAGGGCTTGCGGCCTTGCATGTTGAACCTCTCCGATCTCCTGGGAATGCCTGCTGAGAAACAAACGGGTCTCCCGGCTGTGTTGCCCAAATCTCCAATCGAAATAATGAAGGATGCCTAGATCCTTCATCTCAAACTCTCGTACGAAGATCCTCCTTGCATGAAAGTATCAGTGCTCATTGCCGGTCAAAATCGAGATCATCTACATACGGTCGATGATCAACAACTTCCTCCACCACAATGCGGTACGGAGTTGGGATCCGCCTCACTCTTGGAGAATCCAAGCCGGTGTGTTGTCTATCCAAGTGTGCAAAGCACGGGGTGCTTGCTTTCCCGACCCGTCTAGGTGCTCTCTTGGGTCGGCACCCCCGCGCCGACCTCGCTGTTGAAAAGATCGGGAAACCTTCGAAGTGCGCTCTATGTACACCTCCTCCTCGATAAATCTGTTGAGGAACGCGGTCTTCACATCCATCTGATGGATGTGCCCACTAGCTAACGGCGAGAGAGCGAGATCGTCCCAGTATGGAAGAGTACTGGCAACGACGGAGTGCAAAAGTATCTCTTGATGAGTCCCTCGATGCGCGAAAAGCCACGGGCGACAAATCTCAACCTTGTACTTCTCCACATACGAAGTCGGTGCACGCTTCACTTTGTAGATCCATCGCCGAACCCACCAACGATTTCCCCTCCGGTCTTGGGACAATCTCCCATGCTGCCCATTCTGACGATCGAATCATATTCTTCGGTGCGCCTTGACCCATGCGGGTTCCTCTGACTTCCTCAAAAGAGGATGGCTCGTCCACGACACATTGAATCACAAGAGCCATGTATCCGATGTGCACGTCCGTGTTGCCTGCATGCCTTGTTGTCTTGTGGGTGGTCCTACAACCTTCTGCTGCATCTCGAGCCGGTCGCTCGGCTTGTGATGCGCATGCGCCCTGCGATGGTTGGCGGCACGCAGGTGGTTTTCTTCCACCTCCACGAACTTCCTCTTGTGGGCCGATCCGCTCCAGGAAGCTCCTCCTTAGGAACTAGCAGCTCCTCATGCATGCAAGTGTAGCTCCCTCTTAGCGAACAACGCATGGCTTTCTCCTCACGAAATTTTATATCCTAGTCGCATAACGATCTTGCGACTGTCTCGCAAATACACCGTTGGTTGTGAGGTGTATCGGTGTACCCACAAATATTCCAACCTCGGTTGGATCCCGACTTCCTTCTCGCATCCTTCGTCCCATGCATGTGAACGGGGAGAACCAAAGATCCGCAAATGGGAAATATCGGGCCTCTTGCCGAGACGCCTCCTCACGGTGTGCTCATGCCAGAACCTTGTGGGGACAACGGTTACTTTTATACAACTGTTGTATTGCATGCCTCGACCCACAAGTGAAGGGGTAGGCCACGATCATGCAACATCACCGTGCAGCACCCACGATCGTTGTTCTTCGGCTACGACCACCCCCGATACTGTTTGTGGGTTGTAGGGTCGATGAGCTCTCTCCGAATCCCTTGCGGTGTAGAACTCCTTGGTCCCGGTAGAGATGGGAATTCACCAGTTATCACTCCTTAGAGCAATCACCTTCTTCCCCGACTCCTTCTCGACCGATGCTTTAAACTCACAGAGACCTTCGCAAATGTGTCAGCCTTCTTGAAGAAGGTCAACACCGAGAGAAATCATCAACAAAGATCACATAATGCGTAGCTGTCGAAGCAAGCGAAAGGACCACACACGTACGTGTGAACTCTCGAGGATTGTGGTGGCGCGACTGTCCTTCTCGTGAAAAGGTGGCTTTCCCTTGCGCCCCTAAGTACCTCCTTGCCATGATCTCTCGCTGCGCAGTGCCCTTAGGAAGCTGGTAAGCTCTGCTGGGATCTTCAAAGCTCCATGGTGAAGGTGGCCCAATCTCCTGTTGCCACGGTTCGCCCTCATCATCTGACTCACCACTTCTCCCGCCTTGCATGCCATTGTTGCGCGACCATCTACTGCCAGTGATAAAGGTTCTTGGTTCGAACCCCCATCTTTCGGGTCTCTCAGGTAGTCTTCTTGCGCGGGAAGGCTTTTCTGTTTGAGAAGACCACATCATGTACCCATATCCTCCAACATCGCCACGAGATCGAGTTTTCTTCAATCCCGGTACATGCAACGACGTCCTTCAATACAAAAGGTTTACCGGACTCCTGTGAAAGGATATGTGGTGCCAATACCGATGTACTTGTATCTACCATCATCGCCCATCTCGATGTGCACACCCAGGATCTTTGTCCTCTAGATGCGAGAACAACTCCCGATCTCCCGTCATGTGAAATGACGCCGTACATCCAGAGCTTCCAAGTCCACATCACCGCCAGAAACCAAGCATACGATCGGTGAAAAGTCAAGCTCGAGCTGTGAAGCCAGCTTCTCCTTAGATCTTCCCGCTTGCTTGTTTTTCTTCTTCTTTGGACAATTGGTAGCATAATGTCTAGTGATCATGGCGGTGAAAACCCTTTCACTTTCGCCATATCCTGCTTCTTGCCCTTTGCACCAGAATGAGAATTTTTCTTACCCTTCCCCTTCTTTTCTTTGGCAACCAAAGCGCAATTTTCTTCATCAGCTCCCTTTGATGAAGATCCATCCCGAGTAGTCCTCCTTATCTCCTCCTGCATGAGATCCGCCCAAAGGCGCTCCCATCCCGGCAGCTTCTCCCGACCATTGACACTATCTTGATATGAGTGCCAAGCCTTCTGAAGACCAAGGAGAGCCAGGTCGACCATGTCCTCTTCATCGACAGTAACCCCCACACTTCCCAGCTCATCTCTGCATTGAGTGAACTTCGTGAGGTATTTGGCGATACTGTCGCCCTTCTCCATCTTGATGTTCCCGAGCTTATCTTTGAGCGCCAGCTTCCTTTGGTCACTCTTACTCTGGAATAGATCCGTCAAAGCTTTCCACATTAAATATGGAGTAGCCTTTCCATGCAGGCTGGATACAATATGATCCTTGACGCCCTCCAACAGGATCCTTCGACATTTCGCCATCTTCCTTTGCCATGCTTCGACTTCAGCTGCATCAGTGGGCTTTTGGACATCCGTATCTACGAACTCCTTCAGACCATTATCTTCTAATACTGCTTCCATGCGATCCTTCCATGCAACATAATTCGAATTGCCTTCAAGAGCATATTCGAGTCGCAAACCGTTGAAAGACATTTTCAACACTGGCACCAAGAAAACAAAACTGCTACAAAATTTCGAATTCCACCTCAAAGCTCAACCGCTCTAGATCTGTGAGAACAAATTATTTCTAGCACAGAGATTGACTGCAAGTGGTGTTTACCAGACCTTTCACTTTCCGAAGAAAGATGAATCCGGAGGCTACCTGGCCCGCATGCAGACTCTGTCTACCGAAATAAGTTTGTAATCACCGTGATGATCAATCTCTGCTTCAATAGCTCCGATACCATGTAGAAATTTGCTGAATAATGATTAATTATCCACCGAGACTATCCTAATCACATATCAATTCGAATTCATATGCAACACATAATCTCTTCCACTCAGATCATCACACATGCGAAAATAAAACAAGCGATAGCACATCAAATCATCATACACATTAACACAGTATGTATGGGGAAAGCTTATAGCTGAAAACCCTGCAGCTATTGTGTATATTATAATGGAGAAATCATGTAACAAAATCAATACAATACTCCTCACAAGTACTCAGTACTATCTCATGAAGTTACACACAAACTAGCTTGGTTTTGAACAGGTTACTGGTTCAAAACTGACCACCAATTGCCTTGCCTCTATTGCGAAATCATGGCCTGTCTAAATAGAGATCCAAGGTTCGAATCTCCTTGGCTTGACACCGCAATCATCATGGGAAATTCCTCCAAGTGTGGTGCAAATCTCATGCACAACTGATGTCGCCACTGATAGCTAACTCCACCCTTTCATCTACCTCTTTCACTGGTCTCCACTGAACTGTCCATGCACTGTAGTGAACTGATGTGTTCTTGAGTTGAATAATGAGTAACTAATTAATGAATTAAATAATATTTAATTCAATCCACTCATTACTAGTTGATTAGCTAGTTAAACTAATCTCAACTAGTTCAACTAAGTTAAACCGAACACAACTCCACCATCTGTCTCATTAACTCCACCAAACTTCTGCCACTGAAGTCCTAACTGAAGTCAACCATGCATGTGCTCACCAAACCCTAGGAATAGCGTAATTCCTCTGTCAGATGCATGAGCCACTTCCAAGGCTCGAACTGAAGTGCTCCAAGAGAGTAAACTGCTGTTTATAGTCCAAATATTATTAAGGGTAAATAATATTTGACTTCCCTATTTTAAGGAGAGGCAGTCTAAAAATAGACTTCGACCTATAGGTCCAAAAAATAGAGTCCCATCTATTTTTACCAACATGACCAATACTCCAAGAATAACATACCGCAATCCCTGGACCATGCTCCATATGTCTAAAAATAGACATAGTCTAAAAATAGATTTTGCGCCAGAATTTGCCTGCGGGCCCACTTAGTGAAGGCGACTTCATTTCACTAAGCTCCATCATCTTGCCGCATTTTCAACACTCCCTCTCAGCAAGATATGGATTATCTGCAACCCCTATCCTGCCTCTGTGGAATTCGAACTTGCTCCTGGTGAGCGCCTTCGTCAGGATGTCGGCATCCCGATCCTCCGTGGGAACATATGAAAGCATCATGATTCTCCGTTGAACACAATCTCTGATATGATGGTACCTGATGTCGATGTGTTTGGACCTATCATGAAATACTGGATTAGCCGAGAGTTTAATGCAACTCTGGTTATCACAGTAGATCACTGTAGGCTCCAAATGCAACTCGAACAATCCAACGAGGATCTTCCTCATCCAAATAGCCTCGCATGCAGCCAAGCTAGCTGCCATGTACTCGGCCTCTGCTGAACTGAGTGCCACGGATCTCTGCTTCCTGCTGTACCAGGAAACTGCTGTCGACCCAATGCTGAAAAATCCTCCAGAAGTGCTCTTCCGGTCCGTTGGGCTCCCTGCCCAATCTGCATCAGTGAAGCTAGAAAGCTTCGCTCCATCCTCCTGTCTGTACCATAGACCATATCCCGATGTGCCTCTGATATAGCGCAATACATGCTTGCCTGCCTTCCAAAAGAGCTTGGTAGGCTTAACCATAGCTTGCGAAAGCTGGTTAATTGCATAGCATATATCGGGTCATGTATTGACCAGATACATAAGCGACCCCACCAACTGTCGATAGACAGTGGCATCCACTACCTCCGCTGAAGTAGCATCCTCCTTCCTCCAACCACCAGGAAGAGGAGTGTCAACAGGGTTGCAGCCTTGCATGTTGAACCTCTCCAGAATCTCCCGGGCATACTTGCCCTGAGAAACAAACAGTCCTCCACTGCGCTGCCAAATCTCCAATCCCAGGAAATAATGAAGGATGCCCAGGTCCTTCATCTCAAACTCTCGTGCAAGATCCTCCGTGCATGAAAGTATCAACTGCTCGTCGCCAGTCAAAATCAGATCATCTACATACAGTACGATGATCAACAGCTTCCCCTCCACCACAATCTGGTACAGGTTTGGATCCGCCTCACTCTTGGAGAATCCAAGCCCGGTGAAGTAGCCGTCTATCCGAGTGTACCAAGCACGAGGTGCTTGCTTCAGCCCGTACAGTGCTCTCTTGAGTCGGCACACATGCGACTCACTGCTGAAGATCTCGAAACCTTCAGGCTGCTCTATGTACACCTCCTCCTCAATAACTCCATTGAGGAATGCAGTCTTCACATCCATCTGATGGATGTGCCACCCCATCTGCGCTGAGAGAGAAAGGATCATCCGTATGAAAGAGTACCTTGCGACAGGTGCAAAAGTCTCCTCATAATCGATCCCCTCGATCTGTGAAAAGCCACGGGCGACAAATCTCAGGGGGTGATGATAAACATGGTCAGGTGAATGAAACCTATGGTTTTATTCTTCTGAGGAGATGATGCTAGGATATGCAAATCATTTTAGGGAAGCCTATCATGCTGAGGATAAAATGATACCTGCTCTTGTACTTTTGCTATCTGGGATATATGGTGATTTGGCGTGTCTGCAATATCTACATCCAATACCCCAAGTAAAAGCATATTTTTCATACAAATATTTTTGAAATAACTTGAATTCAAAGCTATATGAGAGATCGTACCTGAAATTTACTATGGAGGGGGAGGGCGTTGGGCCCGAAAATGACTTTATCTAAAATGTAGACTTATGAGGTCCATAACGAACATGATGAAGTGTTGATCAATGTGCTTCTCACAGTTTTGTGATTATATACTTTGAGCTCCAGTTATGGGTTTTCAAAAATGGTAAAAATGGTGATATATAGGTTACTATGGCCCATTTTTAGGTCATTTGTGCTTTCTAAGTGCTTGAGGTTAGAGCCATTTTCCAGATATTTTCTCGCCGTTGTGTTCAACCAGAGTACCCGACATTCATGTAGATAGTGTCAGGTAGGAGCGAAAACCTCCTACTATTAATTTTTCTCTTTTTCATGTTTGGGTGGGCCATACAAGTAGGGACTTGTACAAATTTTTTATCCAATTGTAGGTAGGACCACATGGGCAATGAAATCTAACATAGACCGTAAAAGATAGATGTGGGGACAACGACACACATGGTGGTTTCTCCGATAGATCTGACATGTGTTTGATTTATGCTGAGATAAGTTGCTTTGGGAAACTTGTGGTATCAGGTACCAATGTTTGAACACCCTTAACTCAGGGAATTGTATGATCAAGTGATCAGGCTCATCGTACAACACACAAAATGGGGCATGGGGTGTGGCTTCCGTTTGTCGTCTTTGAGCCATTGGGTTGTCTAAGTACGAGCATGATGCAATCTCTCCTCGTACTTATAATATGGTTTTGGACCCGTCCCCTTCCATTTGCATGGATGTTGTAGAGGGGTCCTCCTGATTGGATTGCTCTAGGGATTGCAAGGCATCCCTCGAGGCATCTTCGGGTAATGATGGGTGTTGTTGTCAACCCTAGAGACAACCTTGAGTTGTGAAAGACCAGTGCCTAGGACATCTTATATAGCAAGGAGCATATAATACAATATGGAAAGTTATCAGAAAAAGGCTCTCATGCTGTCTCTTATAAACTAGAAGGTTAATTTGAATGGGACCAAAACTTTCAGAAAATTAACCCAAGGAAAGCAATCCTGTAGAGCCAAGGTGTGAAACTCTAATACAAATTGCATCAGACAATTCAAAGGCAGCTTACTATAAAGAGGGCTGGGTTCTAAAATACCTCACAGAGATGAATAATCAGAAGGTGTTTACTGCGTATGAAAGATTGAGATAATACTAACTGTCATTGGGATGAAATCTAGAAACAAATATCAACATGTAATGGGATTACAAAATTAAGAATCCATACATGACAATATAATTTTAAAAATAACATCCCATAGAAGCTAATATAGCAGAAGTATGGTTGAAGTGGAAAATGAAACAATATATCATGCCTGAGCCATATTTAAAGTGCTTGACAGGTTCTAGCATGAGTATCAATTAGGATAAATTCATACCAAAAACCAGTGAGCCACTCGCATTCTAGAATATGATATCAAATAAATGGATGAAAACGAGATGAACAATTAAGCTATCACATATAGGGGAGAGTTACAGACTATGAAGCACAAATACTAGAATCCTTGTTAAAGATGGAACTCCTCATCACTGAAACCCAACGGGCTCTTTGCATTCATATAAAAGTTCAACAAAATTGCCTACAAAATTCTCTCACAACGTGTTTTTCTGAAAATATGGAACCTTTTACCCTTCGTTCTTGGGGATTCTTATAGGAGAGGAGAATGACAGGAGTAGATGATATTGTTGGTGAGGAAACAGGTCTCGCATGCAAGACCCAGGTTTAGGGGTTGAGGCCAACAAAGGAATCCACTGTAGTCTAGAACCACACCGACATTATCACCCTGCTCCGGGGAGCAGAGAGTCTCACCCAAGGCGTGCCACAACCAAATGTAGAAGGGGAATAGATCGATAGCAGGGGAAGGATCCACACCTCATGATTATCATTGAGTTGATTGCATAAACATAGGTATATACACAAGAACATTCATAGAGCGAGTAGGTATTAAGCAAATAAAATTTTAAATCACCATAACCATCATGCATGCATATGAATTACACAAAAGGACAGAAACCTACAATTGTATTGATATCTTCATCCACATCCATAGTTACATAGCTTCCGCAAGGAGAGCTTACAGTCTAATACAGATGCCTTACATAACAGAAAGGTAAATGAGAGAACCCTAGGAACTACAGAGATATCCTGTCCGATCTCCTTCAGTCGCTCTGCATTCCTTCTCCTGTTGCACATATCTTCTTTCGGCCGGGTGACTGCGATTTATTCACCCATTATCGCAACTGTTAGTTCCTCTTTGTGTTCTTCTTCAGCTGCTTCCGGCTTCTCTCTTGTTGTCTGCGTGTTCTGCTTTCTATCTTCTGCTGTATATCCTCATGCATCTGCTTTCTTCAGCTATCTCTTGCTTCTGCGCCACCTCAATAGCTCCGCGACTTGCTGTAGTTGCGACTTGGTCGCGATTTCCATGTGTTATCATGCCGCAACCCAAAAAGCCCTCCTGTATTCAAAATTCAAAATATTCAAAATGGGTTTCCAAAACAAGGGCCCCAACAGGCCCCGACCACAGTTTCTTGACTCGTCCCCGAGTCAATCACAAATGACAGTCTCTATCTCCCTTACCCCACTTGGTCCCGTGCCCTGTTCACCCTGTGTGCCTTCATCTTGTTCCTGTTCTCTCTGTGCTCCTCCAGGCGGTTGTTCAAACAAGGGCTCCAACTCCGAGACTCTGTGGAACGCTGTAGCTTTGAGCTCAGTGAAGGCTGACACAGCCTGCTGCCACCCCTGCATCAGTGAATCCATTTCTTCAACGATATTGGTGACAGTGGCCTCCTCTATGTGTGTCGGGACAACCCCGAACACCGTGTTAAGATGGGTTTCGGCCTCGGCGGCTAGTTGTTGCATTGATCTGGCACTGGATTGAATGGGCGGGCAGAGTTCACGAATTACCCGTTTGGCCACCGCTGAGTTGGCCTCGGTTTGTTGAATCTGAACTTCGAGCTCGTCCGCCTGGGCATATAATTGGTCCAACCTCACGGGGTCCGCGGTCTCTTGAAATTTCCATTGAAATCTGTTGCAACTACGCGGAAAAGGGCTGCGTTTTGACTGTAAGGGCTAGTGAACACTCCTGAAGACCTTTCAGGAGGTCGTAAGCCTCGCGCGCTGTAGAGTTAAGGGTCTCCTACATTTGAGCGGCCTAGCCCTGCTTAGCTGCAACCTGTGCAAAATATACAATCTCGGGGTCGGGTAGCACTGGCCGTGTGGCTGACGCTGCTTGAAGCTCCTGGTTCTCCCTGTGTAGGCTGTTGTACGCGATCCAAAGGTGGAAAGCCTGTGCGACGAGGCTGGTCTTCGTGACATCAGGAGGAAACTGAGGGTAATGATCCCTGACATGCAGCCATAGTTTGGAAAACACCTGAGTGACGTTGCTTAGCTGTCCTTCCAGCTGCTCCTGTGCCATTCGGAGCTGGTCGCGCTGTTCAGTAAGCACAGTAATTTGCTGCTGCTACTCATCGCACCACTGCTGGAGCTTCGAATGAAGCCTTTCGGCTTGCTGGGCCACCCTTTGAATAAAGAAGTACAGCTGAGCTGTACCACAGGTCTCTAAGTTGGTGGGCCCTGAAGCACCCTGTTCCGGCATCCTTTCCTGCAGGGGTTTCCCATTGGCAACTGATTGATTAGAATGCTCGGGAGGGGATGGTGGCGCGACCTCTGGGTGCACTGAGCCAGCCATATTCAGATCCGGCCATTCTTGTTGATCTATGTGGTTCAATTGTGGAGGGACATTTGGCTCAAGCTGAGCCTCAGCGGAGTCGGACACAATGTGTGTCTGCTGTGTAAATATATCAGTAAGAGAAAGGTGGGGATCTCCCGCTGGGTCGACCGGTGGTACTACAGCGGCAGTACTAGAGTTAACTTCGGTCCTGCGGTCCCCACCAAGGAGTTCTCGGATAACAGGGTCGGACACGGTAGCAGATGAATTGGATGGGGCGGATGAAGTGGTAGGCGGATGAACGGTGGGTGGAGCGGTGGGCGGGGTGGTGGAGGGATGTGGAAAGCGAATATTGATGAACTCGGAGGGGTCAATAAGGGGTTCTTCTTGAACCAGCACCCCTGGGACCGGTGGCAGTGGTGGATCATCAGCAGTGAGGTCCACCACTAGATTTTCCTCGGTGGTGCGGGCCCTCTTGGCTTGAGGGCTGTCTGGTTGATCCGTAGGCTTACTTTTCTCTCCCATCTAGGTTGTGAGCAGGTTTGATGAGGTAAAGAGGATGGTAGGGATGGAGGAGGTGAGAGGAGTTGTATGGGGGTGCGAGGTGGAACGAGAAAGCGGGAACTCGGAAAATAAAGGGAAAGGAGCGGCACCGCTGGAAATGACCTGGGTCGCCACATTAAAATTTCGTACTTGCGTGTTCAAGTGGCGGATTATGGGAACGAGCAGCTCAGGGAGTTCCGGGGGTGTTACCTCCACATCAAGTCCGACAGGCTGTTGCTACGGCAACATGCGCTCAAAGTTGTACCTCGGCACCTCGGCCCGGATTTCCATCGCAACCCTCGGCCACGAGCAGACTTCACGGTGGAATGCGACATCCTCAAGCTGAAATTTCAGCGACTTTATGCGAAAGGTGTCCCCTGGCACGCAAGCGGGTTGGAGGTAGGTATACCTATGACTGACCCCGAACCACACTTGCTCGCTATACTCATCCAACAGGTTCCTGGGCACCCGTTGCTGGCTGGCCACCACGTCCGTCATTAGACCGTACCAGGACCGAAATTCCTCTGAATTCACTTGTTTAGTGCTGGGATCGGCTGACACCTTCCACAGAGCAAACTTCAGTGCTAAAGGCTAGCCCTCTAGAATGTCCACGAGGAACCGGATGAGGGGAGTATGCCATTTCCACATGGCAAAAGCAACGATCAAATATCCATAAATAAAACTAGGAGCGCGCTTATAGTTCTCCTCGCACGCGTCGAACAGTTCCTTTAACAAGAAGGAGCACCAATTCAACTTGATGCCCTGGACACAGTGCTCTGCAATGGAGATAGTGTCCAGAGTGCATTCGCCTTTGGTGTAGTGCCTCATTGTCTTACTGGCAATGAGGTAGCAGGCGAATCTAATCTCGGGCTTATTGATGAGGTCTATCTTGGCTCCTTTCCCCCCCTGGCGGGTGCCATATTTGACATAGAGGTCCGCATCTCTCGAATTTCGTGCACGCTTGGAGGAGGTCTGACAGGCAGTCGTGACGTCTGTGCCATTCTGTGAAAGCCCTGTGAGACGATGAATGTCCTCAGCGTGAATGGGAATTTCCTTTTTCAACCACAAGGACCCATTCTGGATGCGGCTGAGGAGGAAGCGTATGCACTGCAAAGCCGGTCCTGTGGTCCCGAATACTGGAAGATTTCTTAAGTTCATCAGAGACGATTGCTGAAGGCCCCTGAAATCTGGTAACTTTTGGCTGGCTGAGTTTCCGGCTGTGGTGTAGTAGTGATCCATGTACACCTGCCAATGGAGGGCTGGGAATTCGGAAGCGTCTGAAAGGTTGGCATCGATCAATGCTGCATTATCATATTTCCCGACAAGGGACTTGGTCTTGTGGATTTGGCTATCGAGCTCTGGTTCAATGACGGCTGGGATGGCCTTCGGCATTGTTGCTCGGCGCTGATATACCTGTATAATTCACCTTGGTGTCCTCTCTTGGTTCTGTGCGTTTGGAGACTTCAACTGCTCTGGTGCTGGTACAATTGCTAATTCAAACTGGTCTGGCATTCTCGTGCTTTTTGTTTTCATGCAAGTTATGTAATCACCTGGCACGAGTGGAGGTAATGAGACCCCCTAACGAGTTAATTCCTACGGGCATTCTTTTCTACGATAATCGTGCGATCAATCACATGCCAATGGGTATTCTGATAGTTGCTGACGGTGGTCTGGGGAAATGAGCGGAGGCGTCGGCTGAGGTAACTGCCGGTGATGGAAAAATGATTATGGCAAGGTTACTTCCAATTATGGTAATTTATGATTCAAATCTAGAAGATCCTACGAACTGACACAAGTAATGATTGAAATGACTTGGAATAACACTAACACGTTTATGAATCCTACGGGGATGACACGCTGGACGCGCCCCTCCCCGACCACAGTCGGTTGCAGTGCGGTCCCGCAACAGAGCGATTATTGACAGTTAATGCAGGAAAGAAAAACACTACCTATGCTCATCCAGGTTGCGGGAGAGTTATTTGACTACGCTACTCTACGGGTGCTCTCGGTTGCGAGAGTTATTGATGAAGGTTGGAATAAACTTACTCCTGGTATGGTTTTAGGCGTGCGCCGTTCACCCATCCCGGTAAAACAGTACCGTCCAACTGAACCAACCAAACGGCGCCGGACTCTCTAATCTCGATGACAAAGTAAGGTCCTATCCAGTGCATCTGCAGCTTCCCTGGAAACTTCTGAAACCTGCTGTCATATAAGAGGACCTTGCTGCCAACCTGGAATGTCTTGTTCTTGACGTGGTAGTCGTGCCACGCTTTCTGCCTGTCCTTCTGAACCTTTTGGTGAAATTCGGCTAGGAACCGGGACTCGTCCAGTTCCTGTAGCTCATGGAGGCGTTCCTAAAGCGACTCCTCTTCCGAAAACTTGAGGGATGTGGCAATTAAAAGACTTGGTATAGTGAACTCAGCGGGAACCATAGCTTCCTGGCCATACACTAGCTGGAAAGGTGTCTGATTGGTCAAACGCTTAACCGTAGTCCGGTAGGCCCATAATGTAGCGGGTAGGCGCTCGTCCCAATCGTCACGCTGGGCATTGCAGATCTTAGTTAAGCGCCTTTCAAGAATTTTATTGAATGCTTCAACGATAAAATTGGCCTGTAGGTTGTATGGGCTGCTTTTATGATGTTGAATCATAAAGGTGTCTAGCAGCGACTTGACCGTGTCATTAATGAAATGCGTACCCTGATCACTGGTTAAACTTCGCTGGCAGCCAAACCTGCTGATGATGTGTTCAAAGATGAACTGTGTTGCTGTATCTGCCATGCAGTTGCGTACCGCCGTTGCTTCAACCCACCTGGTGAGGTAGTCAGTTGCGGTAATGATGTAACGGGCCTTGGAGTGCCTAGCGACTGGGGCTATAGGGCCGACAAAGTCGACAACCCACTTCTCGAATGGCCGCAATACATGCACTGGGTGTAAAGGAAGCTCGTCCCTGTGAGAGGGCCTCCCCGTTCACTGACAGACATCACAACACTTCACAAATGTCTTACAATCTGCATGGACCGTCAGCCACCATAGTCCAGCCTCGAGTACCTTCCTCGCAGTGGGTTTTTCTCCCACGTGCCCTCCCGCAACCTCCCTGTGGCACTCCCACATCACAGCTTCGCGCTCGTGGTCAAGTACACATCTGTGCAGTACCTCATCGAGGCCCAGTTTGTAGAGCTACCCCGCAATTAGTTGGTATTCGGAGGCGCGGATGACCAAATGTCATTTCTGGAGTGGGGTATGGTGCTGAGGGCACTGCCCTATGGTTAGATAGGTGGCGATGTCGGCCAAGTAGTCCGGTACAGCTTCAACTCGGAAGAGGTCAGCATCCGGTAGCTGATCATCAAGAGAGCCGTCATTCTCCCCTGTCTCCAACCTGGATAAGTGATCAGGCCGGACATTCAACCTCCCGGGCTTGACAATCACCTCAAACGTGAATTCTTGGAAGAGTAGAAGCCAGCGACAGATCCATCCTTCTAACACAGGCTTGTTCACCAAGTACTTCAATGCAGAGTGGTCCGTAAAGAACTTGAATTTTCCTCCTAGAAGGTAGTGGCAGAACTTCTGGAGCGAGTACACCATTGCCAGAGCCTCCCTCTTAGTAGTGGTGTAGTTCTTTTCCACATTAGACAATTTTTGGCTGGCGAAGTAGACTGGATGGTCCACCATATTCTCTTTGGGTTGTGCCAAAAAAACCCCAAGTGCAATACTGGAAGCATCAATATGCACATGGAACTGCTTGTCCCAGTCTGGGTGAACGAGAATAGGCGCCGTCGCCAGCTTTTCCTTTAGAGTGTCAAGGGCTAGCCGACACTCCTTCATCCACTGGAATACTTCGGACTTCCGTAGGAGCTTTTCTAAAGGGGCAGTGATCTTTGCATAATTTCGGATGAACCGTCTGTAATATCCCGTGTGCCCAAGTAGCGCCCGCAACTGCTTCACCGTTTCAGGGGCTTCCATGTAGACGATCACCGCTACCTTGGCGGGGTCGATGCAAAGCCCCTTCTTGCATACCACATGGCCCAACAACGTGCCGAAAGGGACTGCAAAAATACATTTCTTCAAGTTCAAGGAAATCTGCAACTGGCGACACCGTTCGAACATGATACGCAACAGGGTGGCGTGTTTCTTCAGCAAGCTGTAGATGGTCCAATCGTCCATGTAGACATCCAGGAACTTGTGGATATACTCCCGGAAAGCAGCGATGACAATCCGGGAAAACACAGCTGGGGCGTTCTTCAAGCCAAACGACATTACGTGGTATGCGAATGATCCCCATTCGGTGGTGAACGTCGTCTTCGTCTTGTCTTCCTCCGCAATGCGCACCTGATGATAACCAGAAAAACCATCAGTGAAGGAGTAAGCTTCGTTTCCCACAACATGATCCAATACTTCGTCGCTGAACGGAGTTGGAAACGGATCATGGATGCAGGTGTTGTTCAGACTCCGGTAGTCGACACAGATGCATATCTCCACCTTGTTTTTCTTGTTCTGAATGACAATGGGACTCACCCACTCGGCTTCTTCCACTGGAAAGATGAGACCTGCAGCCAACATCTTGTCGATCTCCATCTTGACCTTTTCTTTAATCCGCGGGTTCAACCGGTACGGCCGGTGTTTTACGGGCCTGTCATCCGGTTTCAGTACAATACGCATTTCTCTGAGGTCACCTTTGATGCCCTTCAAATCGGCAACCAACGAGGGGAATAAGTCCTCGTACTCCTGGAGGAGGTTGAAAATTTCCTTTGTCGCCTCCTCGTCCCAGTAATCCCCAACTATCGCCAGCTTGGGTTTTTCCTCCGTACCTATGTACAACTTCTTTGTCTTTAGCGGCTGTAAATGGACGCCTTCGGTAGTCAGTTCTTCATTGATGTTCCGCTCGCCTTCCTTCTCTTCGAAGTATAAGTGCCTGAGGTCCTCCAGACTGTCATCGTCTAGATCACCGTCAATCCGTTGGCAAACCAACTTGCGCTTGGCCTCAGAACATGGTGTAGACGTGCCCCCATCGGGCTCGAGGTTGTGGAAAAACAGTACCCCCTTGATAGCCTCTAGTGCCCTGGTCACCAGCTCGATCTCTCCCTCGAACGAGAAGCACTGAACAAACTTGTCTGTGACTTCTTGCTAGGAGCCGGTGCCCATTTTCCGCTCTTCTTCCAAGTACTAGGCCTGGGGAATGGTATCTAAGGAGTGAATGAACCGATGTACCCACAGCTCTTGCGGGTATCCCAGACCTTGCCACTATTCCTCACAGCTCTTCAGGTGGTCCCGCGGATCGGAAATCCCTTTGTACCTATGCCGGCTCCAAGGGCCTTCATCTTCTTTAAACTGCACCTGCAATGCCGTCGCCACACAACTCTGCTGCGACAGGGTGTTGCGGTGGTTCCTCCACCACCTTGCTGACGTGGACTGTAGTGCAATGTCCAGAAGTGGTATCCTGCGTCCTTCTGGTACAGTGTCCTCCACTTTGGCGATAAAGGTATTGACAACCTGCATATTCGACAGGGTGGGGTAGTTTCTGAAGTCAGCCCCAATCCAACGGACTCGGGCAATGGCAGCACATCTCCGTGTACTGGTCTCGTACCCACCCGGCTGCCAATCTTCCCATGCGAGTTCCGAGCCTAGCTCCGAGCTCTGGACACTGTGCCAACTGATGGAGCCAGTTGTGGTCGGGTTGATATAGTCCTCCCTCTTCCCGACAGTCATTTAGTAAAGGTGGTGCATCATTTGAGCATCCCCTCGGTTGTCCACGGTTTTGGTATATCGTGGTCCTTGATATGGGTCAAGGGGCTGAGTGATCCGAACCTCGCTGTCCTCGAAGATCATCAGCTCCTTTTTGAGGTTGATGATGGCGTAATTCTCAAAAGCCCAATCGATGCCTAGCAGGGCGGGGTAAGGATCCTTGTCTCCCATAATATCAATAACCTCAAAATCCGTGTAAGTCTTTATCCCCGCAATGTTGACTCGACCCCTTCGAGTCGGCCAATTGGCACGATGCGAGTATGTCAGCCGTGGCCTTCCCAGAGCCTCCCACGTCTTCCACGGCAGGATGTTGACGTCAGATCCTAAGTCAAGCATAGTGTCGTTGATCTGGAATCCCGTCACCTACGTATTAAGCCGGAACTCTTTTCCCGTACATCGCTTGTTCCGCTTGACACACTGCACATACTGGGGTGTTGTGTCCACAGGTTCCCTCAGCCCGGTATCCCCCTGCAGTGCGTCCTGCAGAGTATGCTTGAGCTGGTCCCGCATCAAAGCATCATCAAAAATCTTGAGGAACAACTGTAGCCAATCTCCAATCAAGGTCCCCGTAGTGCGCTGTTCTCCGGAGCCCGACGTCAGGGGTACCTCAAGGCCCCCGGTTTCCCTCAGCTGAGCAAAAGCCTCCACCACCTCCTGGAAATACTTCTTCTGCACATCGAGCCAGATCAACTGCTTTGGGGAGGCGGACCGAATAGCCCAGACTGGCTCCTTCCTGTGAGCGTGCTCTCCCATCTTCTTGCCGCCCCGCATGACGATTGCTACCTTCTACATGGCCGGAGGCGTAGTTCCTAGCGGCTCGGAGCTTACCAAATTCGTGCCCCTCTGCCGTGCCCGTTCCTCCCACTTCTTGATGAGTTCTGGACAGTCCTCCGTTGCATGGGCATTCACGCGGCACTGGGAACACCAAGGGCATCGAGGAAGGGGGAATTCCCGAGCCACATGACCCTCTTGGTCACAGTTGTAACATTTCACTGGACCGCGTCCCCCTGTGTGGCCTCTGCGCATCCCACCACCTCTGCCCCGGGAAGCCTCGTTCACCCTATAAGAAGGACGGTCCAACCGATCCGCAAGTGCGTCGAGAGCTCTGCACTGCTCGGTGCTGTGAGTCGTAGAAGCACAGAACTCATAGTATACATTGTTTGGGACATTAGAGTACTTCTGTAATATCGGGCGCATCCGAGGTGGATGCCCCATCGTCCGGCAAATCTCGCAGTATTCCATAGCAGTGGGGTTCTGTTGAGGGGGGAACCCCGCATAAGGCTGTTGCGGCTGGTATACCCCCTGTAGACTCAACGCTGCGCCACCTGCTGTGGGTGGACCCCCCTGGATTGCCGCAACAGAGGGTCCCACCCTCGTTCCATGCAGCCGAGGACATTCGGTCGCAACGTGGCCTTCAACTAGGCAGTGAGTGCACCAAACATTCGGCCTGGCTGGTCTTATAGGCTGAATTTCCTTCAGCTTCTCTGTCAGACTAGCGATCTGATGCTACAGGCCTACCAAGGAAGGATCTTTCGGGGCCAGCCCCCCCCGATATTCCTGGGGGTAGCCCGCCATGGCCTCTATCTTCATGGCATGTTCCAAAGCATCCTACAAGCTGTCAATCTTATGCTGAGTGAGGGGGGTTCGCATCAAGGGAAGCAGAGCCTTGATGAACCAATCCCTCTGATGGTTTGGATCGATTGGGTAGCTGAGTTTCCCAATTGTGTCCTTGAATCACTGCATCAGCTCCCATGCAGTCTCTCCTTCTTTCTGCTTAATCTCCCAGAGCTCGGACAGGCCCTGCTAGTCTGTCTGGGGAAGCTTGAATTCGCGGACAAAGTCTCGCTTAACGTCGGTGATTACTAGATTCGGATGGGTGTTAGACCATTTGATGAACCATTGTAGAGCTCTCTCTCTAAGCTTAGTTTGGAACTCTATGAGCTTCCCGGCGTCTGGCGTCTGCCGAGCCCTCCATATGGCTTCGCAGAGGTACCAGTGTTGCTCGACATCATCGTTGCCTCGGCCAGAAAATTCCGAGTACCGGGTGAATGAACCAACCATATTTACTTGCGGAGGGTTGACTAGGATAAATCCTCCGGGTACTGGTTACGTAATTGTTCCACTGGGGAATGCAATATTACTAGGGATGCTGCTAGTCACGTGTGTCGCTGTCGACAATGAACTGTTGTGCACCTGACTTAATGCTTGTAACTTAACGAAAATATTACTTAAAGGTTGATAAAGTACCAGGGGAAGGTAGGGGTCCGTGCCATGCAAGGAAGGGCTACCTGGAGAGATGAATGCCATCCGCTCTTGAAACAACCGCTGCATCACGACGTACCATTCGCCATCGGAACTTCCTTCGGGCTACCTGCCTACATCATCTTCGTCAGTCATCATCTCCCCTTTTCTCCTGGCCGGGCTCCCATGCACCCGCTGTACTCCCACAATGGTCCCCTCCCTTTCCCGAGTATCCGCTGGAGCATCCATAATTCCTATCCTCTGAGGTGCCTCCTCTTTATTCTTCCAGTCGCTTTCCCGTCGTCTTAACTCCCCAGTCGCTTTTCCGTTGTCTTAACTCCCGCATCACCCTTCCTCGCCACCTGTCGGCGATATGTGCCCGCCGATGTGCATGTCACTCCCTCAACCTCCTCGTGGCCTCAAAATCCATCCCCACTCCCTCCTTCACACTTTACATAGCATCGGTCCCTCAACCCTTCCCCCAGCACTAGAAGTTTACGCTTCCATCCTCGATTTTGGAAATTCCATCAGCCCTTCGTCCACCATTAGGGATTTAATCCATAGCAGAATCTCCTTAAGAAGCTTCCCTGTTAACCCAGAATGGAAGATAGCTTTAGCCTTCGAGAAGGACTGGTAGCATTTTTCCGCAAACTCCACGATGTATCCGTCCAAAGTGGTCTCTACCCAGAAATCCACTGCGCGGGTTAACTCAGAGTCCAACCGATGTAGGGCCACCAGAGCTTCGTGCACCCACTTTCGGTTTACCTTCTGCAAGCTATCCCTAGGCACCTTCGTCTGTAACCTCCGCAACCAATTATAGAGGTCACTAGGGAAATTTCCCCAGAGGATCTCGTAAGTATCACTGGCAGAATTTGAGAAAAGGACAAGATCCTTAAGCACGCTTTCCTTTTGATTCGTCAGCTCTGCTTGCTGAGCAACGAACTGGTCTAGATGGTTATCCCACCATCTCCATATTTCGCCTTCGTAGATCCTCGATACCATAGTCTAGTTCCCCTCATAACATGCAGGTCCCAACAACGGAACCATTTGTTGGCGAGGAAACAGGTCTCGCAGGCAAGACCTAGGTTCAGGGGTTGAGGCCAACAAAGGAATCCGCTGTAGTCTAGAACCACGCTGGAATTATCACCCTACTCCGAGGAGCAGAGAGTCTCACTCGAGGCGTGCCGCAACCACATGCAAAAGGGGAATAGATCGATAGCAGGGGAAGGATCCGCACCTCATGATTATCATTGAGTTGATTGCATAAACATAGGCATATACACAAGAACATTCATAGAGCGAGTAGGTATTAAGAAAATAAAATTTTAAATCACCATAACCATCATGCATGCATATGAATTACACAATAGGATAATAACCTGCAATTATATTGATATCCTCATCCACATCCATAGTTACATAGCTTCCGCAAGAAGAGCTTACAGTCTCATACAGATTCCTTACATACCATAAAGGTAAATGAGAGAACCCTAGGAACTATAGAGATATCCTGTCCGATCTCCTTCAGTCGCTCTACATTCCTTCTCCTATTACACATATCTTCTTTCGGCCGGGTGACTGCTATTTATTCACCCACTATCGCAACTGTTAGTTCCTCTTTGTGTTCTTCTTCAGCTGCTTCTGGATTCTCTCTTGTTGTCTGCGTGTTCCGTTTTCTGTCTTCTGCTATATATCCTCATGCATGTGCTTTCTTCAGCTATCTCTTGCTTCTGCGCCACCTCACTAGCTCTGCGCGACTTGGTCGTGATGCACCATGTGTGTCATCATACGCAACCCAAAAAGCCCTCTGTCTCAAAAATTAAATATTCAAAATGCATTTCCAAAACAAAGTAGGCCAATATTACAGCTTAAAAAATGACATGTTTCTTGTCAGTCGAAGCAGAGGCGCTAGACCAAATTCACTTCAAAGGACAGAGCTCGAGTTATTACCATTTGCTAGTTTATTCGGCTTCAACTAAAAGCGAAATTTGAAGTCAATTTCTTG
Organism: Pinus albicaulis; assembly: GCA_034641835.2. NCBI lineage: Eukaryota > Viridiplantae > Streptophyta > Pinopsida > Pinales > Pinaceae > Pinus > Pinus albicaulis. The sequence continues at coordinate 319,524,684 of CM076580.1, read as the reverse complement.
ATTAATGCTCGATTATTAAGCGAGCAATTGAATACCTCTCCCACTCCGTCTTAATTAATATTTATTACCATTTCTGTAGCACTCTTCCTCTTTGCACCTATATGTATTCATAGAAAATTCATTGTAAAGGGTTGGGAAATTGTTAATAGTTGAACTGTTATTAAGTAAAAGTTGTTGAGTAGTTGTAATATAGTAGGTTGGGAAGATAAGTATCAAACTGTAAAAGCTATTGGACTCAAAGTATGTAATACGGTTTTGACATCAAAGAGACAAATTGATTCAACGGATCCTAATCTTGTAGTCTGGTGATGTTATTCTTCTTGTAATTGTTATTCTCCTTATGTTTCCACTTTGTTCATATTCTCTGATAAATAACAACAAATATAGATTAGGATTTACTTCTAAAAGTACCCTAAATCTGACTGATAAGCTTTATCTTTATGTTTTCCTCTAAATGTGTGTTTGAGAATGAATCAATAGCGTATAACCAGTCAAGGAATGTTGGTGAGCCCATGTCTTGCTGAGTAGAACTTGAGATGTTGTTCTTGAAAGATATTTTCACTACATGCTAAGTAGAGTCCTAATCAAGGAAGTTTATGGTTAGCCATGTCCCTTGTTTAGTCTTAAACAAATATTTTGAAGATTTCCCTTAAGAGTATGCCAAAAGCAGGATATGTTAAAGGTCCTTACTTGATCTTAGGCTGCCCTTATGTTTATCTTAAATGTGTGCTTTTTTCACCACCCTTCTCAATGTTCCATACCACAAACTCAACTCAAAATATCTTATGATATAGATGACCTGCCCCATGGAAACCCTTGAATATTTGTTGTGCAGGTAAACCCTTTTATGACTCCATAGCCCAATGGTTTAGCACTATTTTTTGACCTATCTTCCCATGCTGAAACATCCTTCCACTTATTTCCTCCTTCACTTCACATGACCTTTCTCAATTAATGATTCACAACCAAAAGCAAACAAATCCCTTGTACTTCATAACTAGCCTAATATCATATCATAAGCCTTAAAGATATATACTTTGAAAACATATATAGAGATATCCCTCTCTGAATCTAGGAGGGCTAGATCCTAGGATTCCAAAGTGTTTCTGATGTTGCCTTGTCATTTGGTATGCCAATCTGCCAAATCACAAGACCCCAAAATAATAGCGAATCCACTAGGGAATTCTGAGTTTATTACATCTTATACATACTTAAGAGCTCAGAGGACCCAAAACCTCTTTAGATTGGTAGTTAATTGCTGATGGTGGACAACAACCCGCTTCAAAACATGCGAAATCATACACCCAGCAACTCCACAACTCCTAAAAGACCAAAAGACTCCACTGGTGATCAGTAGGCCTTCTGATTACCC